>JAKWJA010002493.1:14313112-15015277 GCA_027704765.1 Solanum habrochaites
ACAACTCAACCACCACTAATCTTCTCACTTACAGCTGGAGAAGACAACAAAGAAGACACCACCAAACCACCAGAAAGCCTCAACCATCAACCACACTCTAGCTTTCTCCCTCACCTCAACCTCTCACCAGTAGAAGAACTCATAGGTGAGCTCCAAGTTTCGGTAGAACATGATAACCAAATGAGCTCAATGCTCCTACGATACCCAAAATCACAGACTTACCCTACTTTTTCCCTTCTCACGCTGCTATCCATGAGAAGCTCCACCCTCCGATGAACCAGAGTACAAAAAAACAACCAATAGTAGCTCAACTATGCAACCACACCGCCCAAAATGAAAACCCTACTCTATTCTCTTTGTCACTCCAACAATCGACAAACGAAGAATCAAATCTGACCACCAAAACCCCATCTTGTCCTTTTCACCACTCCGATGAACACAAAGGAATCCCCAGATCTCACAACCAAAACTTCCCTCCATCCTCTTCATCACTTTACTGAACACAAACAAACCCTCAAATCTTACAACCAAAACCCCCACTCCATCCTCTTCTCCACTCTAGTGAACGACAAACGACTCCCCAGATCTCACCACCAAAACCCTAGCCCGTCCTCTTCGCCACTTCAGTGTATGAAAAACGAACAACTAGACCTCACCAGAAAAACATCAGTGCTCCACTTCGTTTGTGCCCAAAACTACGACCAGCACAATCAAACTCAAGATCACTCAACCAACAATTAACCCTCTTACCCACTTACCTTTTGTGTTTTTTTTTTCCTCTCATTTTCAGGTTTTTTGGTCAACAGCACCTAACAACAATGAACCAGATCTTCATCAACCCTCCATTTCTGGTGAGATTTGCTACTCTCGTGTCATCTATTTTGAAGTCTATTTTGATCTTTTTTGTGTTTCTTTTACTTTTTATTTGTAAGAATGTTTTTTTAGTTGACTGATTCAAAAGTTAAGTGCTATTAGTCGAAGTACATTTTGGAGTCTTTTAAGTTTCCAGTTAACTAGCTCCAGGAGTCCTAATTAGTTGATGTTAGTCAGTTAGAAGGTAATGAGTTAGTGCAAAATTAGGGCCCTATTTTTTTCTCTCGGGTGGTTTGTTTCCTAGTTCTATTTGAAGACTTGTATCGTTTTTTTTCAAAAAACAATAGAAAAGATCAATTTCTTGTGTTAACATCTTATTTGAGTAGTCGTTCATCTCTTTTGCCAACAACTTTGGCAGTGTTTTTTAATTTTACTGAGGTTGATGTTGTTTTAGTTAAGCTTTAATCTACTTTTTAGATCTGGATAGAAAAGTTAAAATTCCACAAGTAATATTATGTTTTTGTTAGGTTTGATCAACTTTTATTACATTTTTTTAGTGTGACAATATTATTTCCTATTTTACGTGAAACAAGACTATCCAGTATTCCTTTTGCATAGTTTTAGGTATGTGTGTTCACGGTTTGGATAAAAACATCCAAACCAAAAAATAAAACCAAACAGATAAAATAAAACTAATTTTATGTTAGTTTCACTTGGTTTGGTTTTCGATTTTTAAATACCGATAGTATTTGATTTGGTTAAGATTTTATTTTTAAAAACGAAGAAAAAATCGAATCACTATATATATATATATATATATATATACATACATACTAGGTAAATTACGACGTGCTTCGCACGGGATCGAACAACTTTATTAATCTTACCTAGGATGAATTTTAAGACTTTCATCGGGATCATGAAGTGCAATGACCCTAAAATTGTTGTTATCATAAATGTTTTTATTTGGATTATAAGAAATTATAAATAACAAAATTAGACGTTAAAAAAGAGAACAAAATCCGTTAAACAACAACACTCCTAAGTAAAGTGGAATATCAGACCCATACAAGATCATAACTAAATTAAAATGGACGATCTTGGATACTTTTCTTATGAAACTCAATCAATCTCTTTTTTACTATTGTATGTCATATCAAGTATATGCTTGAAATGATCTTAAAATTGTTATTATCATAAATATTTTTTGTCATTATTTCAAAATAGCCATTGCTATTTTTAAGGTTTCATATCACCGGCCCCAACCTTTTTGGATTAAAGCATAGTTATTGTTATGGTTATAGTATGTAGTTACAAAAAATTAATGCAATTATCAACCAAGCAGTAATTGACATCTGAATGTTCACAAGGGATATAGTAAATCAAAATTTGGACACCTAACATATTAAAATCTCACAACATAATTTTGTGAGCACTTGAACACACAAATATCTAAATATAACAATAAAAAGGCCTTAATTATTTTCCTAACAATCAAGAAGAAAAAAACATGTTTTTTAATATAATTTTCAAAAATAGAATCCTTTGGGGTTTTATCAAAGTTTACAGTTCACAAATTTAATTGAATTGAAACAAGCAAAAAGAACTAGTTATTTGTTCTTTATCATAAATTTAAAACTTTATCAAAAGAATGAATTATCACTACAACAAAACTGATCTTTCATGATAATTAATATCTTAATTATCGTTAAATAAGTATTTTCAGAGGCAATTGATACTCTGTATATATTCCCCTAAAGTCTATAGCAACATTGAATTAAATGACAATTAATTAATGTCAGTAAATGTTGTAGCCCTCTTTGTGAATGTGCATATTTATGGCCGATAAAAAATATTTTTGTATTGTATATTTTAGACATTTGTTAGATTCACCAAAACATAAGATTTTATTATGCTAAAAAATAATGGAAGAAGAAATATGACATATTAGTTAACTTGCAATAAAAATTGTGGCTATACAAATATTCTAGAAATAGTGCAATGACATAAAAAAATGTTTGAACCTAAAAAAATAATAAATATACTATACTAATTGTGGCAAGCAAGAGAGCATCCATTTTAATTCTTTTAACAAACTTCATCATTGATTTCGTATTAGTTATGAAATATTTGTTGTTGTCTGCTATCAAACATAGCACAACCACAAACAATTTTCTCAAAAAGTATATGAAGAGAACATGTAGAAAGCGACAATAGAGAAGATAAATTTTCAACCTTTCTCACTTGAATTTTGAAAATAATAACAAAAAAGTCACCAAAATAGCAAAAAGAAGTTGCAATAGATACATGCCTCACTATTATTTAAAGTAAAAAATTAAACTTCATGAAATAGGAGGGAGAAAACTTTGAGAAATGAAATACACTTTATAAGAAGCTTAATTAACGTATTTGAATTCGAAAAAAAATATACAAATAATTCAATAGAAATAAAAGATTTGTTTACTAAAGAACCAAATAAAATGATTTCAACCATCAACAATTAGCAGTGTATGAGTTCTGTACTAAGAGGTCCAAGAGTAGTAATGTAACATTCCAATTGAAATCGATTTCCATTGTTATATGAAGAAACCTGTAGGAAGAGACAAAAGAGAAGATCAATTTTCAATCATCCTTGCTCAAAATCTTAATAGATTTAAAAAAAAACCTTACCACAATAGAAAAAAGAAATTACCATAGTTAGATGAATCACTATGACTTATAGTAAATTTAAGCTACATGAAAACTTTCAAGAATGAAACAAGCTTCATAAAAAATTCAATTAATGTATTTGAATTTGACTACCCTGTAATGGGGAAAAAACCTACAAATTATAGTGACGAGAAATTTCTCTATTTATAGAAAACATAGGTTAGTGTGAAAATATTTGTAGTGTCATATCGGAAAGGTCACAACTCTTTGAAAAAGCTACAACTCTTTAGAAAGATCACAATCTTTCATAAAAGTATGAGTTTTTCACAAAAATCACAACTCTTCATAAAAGTCACAACTTTTCAAAAAAAAAAGTCAACTTTTCATAATACTCACAACTTTTCATGAAAATGGAAGGTTAATTTTTGAAATTAATATATTTAAAAGGGAATTTTGGTTTTTGGTGGCGCCACGTAGGTGGCCCTAGAGTTCTCTTTTATATAAATATATGATATATTCATGAAAATTTCATTATAATTTACTTATTGAAAGAAAAAATGCCCAAGATGAAAACATTTATCCTATTGATTTCATGTATATGAGTGTCTATGACAATTCTCTGTGGGATTGAAAATGTAATTGTCTCTTCCTTCTAGTCCATAGAGAATTATAAAGCATTATTGATAATAAAATTAGTGATCAAAAGTTTAGAACTTTAAGTTATTCTAACTATTATTTGATTAAATAAATTGTTGTCATTTTTCCACATTTTGAATGAACTGTACGTTTTTCATTTTTGTATATGGGTAATGACTGAATAACCAAACCAAACCAAAGCGAGACCATTAACCACCACACCGATAATATAGTTGGTTTGATAATTGTAAAATCGATTAAGTCATTTTGGTTTTGACCAATAACCGATCCAAACCGACCTGTGTATAGCCCTAATTAAAAATTAGGGGTATTCACAGGTTGGTTTGGATCGATTATTGGTTAGAATCAAAACAAAAACAAATTGATTGGTTTTAAAATTATCAAATCAAACAAAATATAATATATATATTTATCGGTGGGTTATTGATTTCAGTTTGGTTTGGTTTGGTTATTCGGTTATTAACCATAATACAAAAATAAAAGAAACAAAACAAGACTATCAAATATCCCTTTTGCATCGTATTAAGTTTTAACTAGACATTTTTTTTTTTACTAGTGAGTTGAGGGTGGGTTTCGAATTGTCCTTTTTTATTATTTTTAGATATCCTTTAAGGAGTATTAAGCATATGAATATGTAGTTTGAGTTGCTGTTTCTGCTTGTTCTTGGGGTTCGGAATTGTCTTTTTTCATTAATTTGAGATATCCTTTTGTAGTTTGAGCTCCTCCTCCTAATATTTGAATTATCTAAAAATGAAATGAATTGATTAAGCAAAGTAAAACGATAATGATATACAAGGATCGTGGTATATATAACTATAATTTCCTTTGTAACTTAGAAAATAAGGAGAATGACTATATAGTGATTTCATGTTGTGATAATAGGCTACTGAAGATATGTCCTTAAAAATATACAACAATTTATTGAGTTATTGACAGAGATGCTTTCGTTGGAAATTAAAAATGAGTCAATCCATTAAAAATCATAATCAATTACTGGTAGTCAAGTAAGTACCCTAGGTAAAGGACTTTTTAGATTTACTCATGAAGATCTAAAGCAATATTGAGCTGTCAGTGGAGGTGTGGATGCTAGAATAGAATTACGTAAAAATTTTGTTGAATAAACTAAGAATGACACTTAAGAGTTTAACATCCCACTTTGGTCGAAAATGCCCAATGTTTGATTTCGAATTAAAGCTTAAATGAGTTTGTGATATTTAATTGTTCCATTTTAAATGTCGCATTTGAATTTGTATTTATTATGGGAGGAGGACTTCTTGATTCTTTTAGGATTTCATTGTTCGTAAATTGGTGGATATTTTAGTTTGTCATCAAGATTAGTTACGAAGTGAATAATTAAAAAAACTTATTAGAGTTGAAGAAAATCTGGATAATTTCGAGCAAATTGAAAAAAAAGTCTTATTACTTTTATTCTATTTATTGTATATTATTTTTGAAAATAATTTGTATTTGTTTTATATTTTTGTTCTCTTCAAATTTAACTATCATGAGAAAAGGTTTTACCGTAGTTGACGTGTAGTACAGTCGTGCCTAGAAGATGACTTTGACAAGTTCAGTTTTTAAAAAATTAGACTATTAGATAATCGAGAAGTTCTTGGGTGCAAAAAGATTTTTAATGAAATGTAGGAAGAATTTAATGGCCACAAAATGGCGCAAATGTCAAAAGTAGATACTGAATATTTCTAAGCTTTTAGATTACCATGGTCTGGATTATCAATAGGGAATAACAATGGTATGACTCTAACTTATAAAACACATGAATTGATAGAGGCTAATAGATATAGTGGTTAAGCTAGTGTACCTCACATAGAGAAGGATGGAAAACACACTTGGATAGATCATATTGTTCTTGCTGACATATTCTAAACTAAACCTTTATAAATGGTAGTTAATAGATATGAACCAAAGAAGTAATTGACAAAAATTTATAAGGTGAGTTAAATTTAAAATTGTTAGTGAATTGATACAATTAAACAATCAGAGAAACGATTTGTCACGGCCCAAAATGAGTCGTGAGTGACACCCACACTTAACCTCCTAAGTAGGCGAACCACAGAATCCAAACCCCAATATATGCCGATAATTCAACTACGAATAACAAAAATAATGCGGAAGCTCCAAAACTTATTAAAGTATCATTTTCCAAAACTTTAAAGTCATTACATAAAGGACATCTAATCTCCATATACTAAGACTAAGAATATCGAATACACAAAAATAAAGAATAAAAATGGTATGTGTCCGAAAACATAGGACATCATGTCATGACTGAGAGAATCCAACACGAGTTTGAATAAATAGCTCATCTTGGAACCTGATATGCTGGAGAGTGGCTAGAGCTAAGGAAAATTTGAAGTAATTGGTACACTCGTTGCACTCCATAAAAGGAAAACAAAGAAAAACACAAGTAGAGCTCAATATGGAACAACATGTACTAGTAGGTATCATCGGCCAACCCAAAATAGAAACTAACATACACTGAATAATAGTATGAACTCAACTATAGCACTTAACAGGTGACAAGAAACAAAAAACATGAACCAGTGTAAACAACACTAAAGTAAGTATGTAATAAGTCAAAAATATCAAGATCATCTATGAGACTCATGCCTCCAACCAAACTATTTGGGGAATTGAGTTCTTTGAGATTGAATACATTCTGTTAATTCAATATGTTTTTCCTTTAATATTATCGTGTTGGGACGTGACACTCCGATCTAATTATACCATGTCGGGATGTAACACTACGATCCAAGAATACGTGTCAGAATGTGACACTTCGTTCCAATTATACTATATCAGAACGTGACACTCTAATCAATTATACTGTGTTGAAATGTTAAATCCTTGGTTAGACTTGTTAATTCCAGTTTTGGAAGATTTTGGTGTTTCTTGCGATAGTTGAAGTATGTTATTTTATCAAAATTTATAGTAGAGTTACCATAAACATTTACTGTTATTCGATAAACTTAAGATTTATCTCATCATCGGTATCATGTTTTGTCTATGTATGATTGAATGTGAGGACCATTGTCTCTATTTTTGTCATTTTTAATTTTTTCTATAATAATTACTAATCTAGAATTTCGACAGTGTTGTTAGATGGATCGAATTATTTGAATTTCATTAAAGATATGCTAATGGGAAGAATTGAGACTTACCCATAGATTTGGATTTTAGGAATCTGATTATAGGATTATGTGAGTTATGAGTCTAGGCTAGACATATAATAAGATGTGTTTATAGACTTGTTAACTTACAGATTATGCATATATATTTGTGTCACGATCCAAAACGAGCCGCGAGTGGCACCCATATTTATTCTCCTATGTGAGTGAACCAACCAATCTAATCCCAATTTCTTACCAATATTTCAATCATAATAAAAAGAATATAATGCGGAAAACTTAAAACTCATTAATATAACCAATAAAGAACTTCTAAAATTTAATACTTATTATTCCCAAAATCCGGAAGTCATCAGCACAAGAACATCTATCATCAAATTACTAAATCTAAGAGTATCAAAGAAGCTAAAATAAATGAACGACTAGTCCATGCCAGAACTTCAAGGCATCAAGACGTGAATGAGAGAGAATCCAGTCCGAGCTAGGAACAATAGCTCACCCTGAAATCTGACGTGATGAAGACTGGCTAGAGTTGAGGACGAGTTGAAGACGATGGCACGTTTGCTGCACTCCACAATTAACAAAGAAAAACAAATACAAGTAGGGGTCAGTACAAAACACAAGTACTGAGTAGGTATCATCGGCCAACTCAAAATAGAAAGCAATATATATCGGATAATAACATAAAACCAACCAAATACTTAACAGGTGATAGAAACAAGTATAAGAATCATTTGCAACAACACCAAACACATCTATGAGGACATCAAGCCTCCACACCGTACTCACTTAAGAATTAGGTTCTTCAAATTAGTGTATATTAGCATAATTCAAGATTCCTCTTCTTTGTTCTTCTTGTGTCGGAATGTGACACTCCGATCCCTACTACTATCATGGTGTCGGAACGTGACACTCCGATCCTCTACTATCCTGGTGTCGAAACGTGACACTCCGATACTCTACTATCCTGGTGTCGGAACGTGACACTCCAATCCCCTACTACTACGTGTCGGTTCGTGACACCCGATCCATTACCCTCATTCTTTTAGTTCATCAAGCCTTCTTTTATACCAAGGCATCATCATTAACAAAGTGGATTTAAGGTTTAAGATTCACAGCCTCATCTTTCCAACCCACTACAATTACATAATCACATCATGCAAGCATACAATTAAGCATTTAGAAGACTTTACAATACTACCCAATACATATCATTCGCTATTAAGAGTTTACTATGAAATAGCATAAACCATAACCTACCTCCACCGAAGAATCGTGATCGATCAATCTACTTCTCCAAATCCTTGCTGTCTCTTCGTTCTTCTCTCTCTCCCGCTCGTTCTCTCTGTTCTTTCTATTTTTCTTATTCAAACCCTTTTTCTTTTACCCTAATTGTCATATAATTAAGTATAAAAGATGATAAAAATAACCCACTTTTTATTTCAAGGTTATCTCCTTTAACCCCCACGTAATTGAATTATTAACATTAATCCACTAACTTTATAATTATAAGCATGAATAGTCCAAAACGCCCCCTTAAAAACTTTTAACAGAATTCCAACCCAGTCAGGGTTACGCACCTTGTGACGGTCCGTCACGACTGTGACGGTCCGTATTGCATGTTCGTCACAAAGTTCAGAGAGTTAATTCTGTGGAAAGATTTGTGACGGTCCGTCGTGCCAACGATGGTCCGTCCTGCCATTCCATCGTGACGTTCACAGAGTTGATCTCAGTACTCAAATTTTCAGGATCTAAGTTTTTTGGAACGAGACACCCTCGACGGTCCGTCGCGCCCATGACGGTTATTACCAGAACTAAACTCTACTGCTCAAAACGACTAAACAGGTCGTTACAATAGATACCAATTTACCCATCGTTCGACCTCGAACGATCACAAGAAGAAAAACAAGGGCAAAAAGGAGTACCTAAATTATTAAACAGGTGTGGGTATTTTTCTTGCATATCCGCCTCCTTCACCCATGTGGACTCTTAAACTTGTCGATTCTTCCATTGAACTTTGATGGATGCAATCTCCCTTGATCTCAACTTGCGGATTTCTCTATCCAGAATGGCAACAGGCTCCTCCTCATAAGTCAAATTCTCATCAAGAAGAACTGAATCCCAACGAATAATGTAGTTTCCATCCCCATGGTATCTTTTCATCATAGACACATGAAATACCGGGTGCACCCCTGAAAGTCCTGGAGGTAAGGCTAATTCATAAGCTACCTCCCCTACTCGCTTAAGTACTTCAAATGGTCCAATATACCTTTGGCTTAGCTTACCTCTTTTACCAAACCGCATCACCCCTTTCATGGGTGAGACCTTCAGCAAGACTTGTTCACCCTCCATTAACTCCAAGTCTCTAACCTTTCGATCTGCATATTCCTTTTGCCTACTTTGCGCCGCTAAAAGCTTTTCTTGAATAAATTTCACTTTCTCTAATGATTCCCTCAGAAGATCAGTACCCCAGGGTCTCACCTCGAATGCATCAAACCAACCAATGGGAGACCTACATCTCCTCCCATACAATGCTTCGAATGGGGCCATATCAATACTTGAGTGATAACTATTATTGTATGAGAACTCTTCTAAGGGTAAGAAGTTATCCCAATGACCACCAAATTCTATCACACATGCACGAAGCATATCTTCCGACACCTGAATCGTTCGCTCAGACCGACCATCGGTCTGAGGGTGAAATGCAGTACTAAGGTACAACCTAGTACCTAATTCAGCATGCAATGTTCTCCAAAACATAGAAGTAAACTGCGTACCTCTATCTTATATGATGGAAAGTGGAACTCCATGCAATCGAACAATTTCTGAGATATCGAGTTAGGCTAACTTCTCTGCATTGTAAGTCACCTTGACCGGAATGAAGTGAGCAGACTTAGTTAATCTGTCCACAATTACCCAAATAGAATCAAACTTACCCAATGTCTTTAGAAGACCAACCAACAAAGTCCATTGCAATTCTCTCCCACTTCCATTCGGGAATGGGCATTCTCTGAAGTGTTCCTCCGGGACTCTGGTGTTCATACTTTACCTGCTGACAATTCGGGCATTGTGCGACAAAATCAACAATGTCACGCTTCATCCTACTCCACCAAAAATGTTGTTTTAGGTCACGATACATCTTGGTTGCACCAGGATGTATAGAATATCCTGAACTATGAGCCTCTGTAAGAATAGTGTGGATCAAATCATCAACACGAGGCACACATATCCTTCCATTAATCCTCAAAACACCTTCCTCATAGATTTTTGCTCCTTTAGCCTCTCCTCGCAACACCTTATCTCGGATCCGAACAAGTCTTTCTCATCAGTAACTGCTTTCCCTTAGTTTTTCAGAAAGGAAGATCTTGTCTCCACACAGGACAAAAATCCTCCCTTCTCTAGTACTTCCAGCCTCATGAAGTCATTAGCCAGAGTCTGAACCTCTCTAGCCAATGGGCGTCTAGAAACCTGCAAGTGAGCTAGACTTCCCATGCTCCCTGCCTTTCTACTTAAGGAATCTGCCACAACATTAGCTTTTCCCGGGTGATACAAGATAGTGATATCATAGTCCTTCAGTATTTCCATCCATATCCTCTATCTTAAATTCAAATCTTTCTGAGTAAATACATACTGTAAACTACGATGATCCGTATAGACTTCACACTTAACCCCATCTAGATAATGTCTCCATTGCTTTAATGCAAACACGACCGCGGCCAACTCCAAATCATGGGTCGAATAGTTGCGTTCATGTACTTTTAATTGCCTTGAAGCATACGCAATCACATTTATCTCTTGCATTAGCACTGCACCCAACCCTGAATAAGATGCATCACAATAAACAATGAAATTCTTGCCTTTTACTGGCAAGGTAAGAATTGGTGCAGTAGTCAACAAGGTCTTGAGATTCTGGAAGCTTTCCTCACATTCATCGACGCATACAAATGGAACATCCTGCTTCTGCTTGGTCAAATTTGTCATTGGGAGGCAACCGAAGAAAATCCCTTGACAAATCGGCGGTAGTGCTAGCTAAACCAACAAAGCTCCTTACCTCTGTAACATTAGTGGGTCTTACCCAATTCTTCAACTTCTTCACCGCTTCGATCTGGAAGGATCCACCATCACTCCATCTTTAGAAACTACGTGCCCCAAGAAGGACACTGAATCTAGCCAAAACTCACACTTGGAGAATTTGGCATAAAGCCTTTTCTCCCTCAACGTTTCCAACACAATCCTCAAGTGCTCCTCATGTTCTTTCCTGCTCGTTGAGTATACCAGTATATCATCAATAAACACAATGACAAAGAGATCCAGATATGGCTTAAAAATCCCGTTCATCAGACTCATGAAAGCAGCGGGGGCATTCGTAAGTCCAAAAGACATTACTAATAATTCATAATGCCCATACCTGGTTCGAAAAGCAGTCTTTGGCACATCAGCTGCCCGTGTTTTGAATTGATGATAACCATATCTCAAGTCAATTTTTGAGAAGGTACAAGCACCTTGTAACTGGTAGAACAAATCATCAATACGAGGAAGAGGATACTTGTTCTTAACAATTACTTTATTTAGTTGCCTGTAGTCTATGCACATCCGAAAACTCCCATCCTTCTTCTTCACAAATAAAACCGGAGCACCCCAAGGGGAAGCGATCGGTCTAATGAAGCCTTTACCTAACAACTCTTGAAGTTGGGCCTTTAACTCCCTTAACTCAGCGGGAGCCATTCTATAAGGGGGTATGGAAATGGGGCGAGTCCCCGGCTCCAGATTAATGCAAAAGTCACTATCTCTATCCGGTGGCATACCAGGAAGGTCTGCAGGAAACACATCCAGAAACTCACGGACTATCAAAACCGACTCAATTGAAGGTACTTGGGTAGTATCATCCCTGAGGTGTGCCAACAAAGCTAAACACCCTTTACTAACCATCCTCTTACCACGAAGAAAGGAGATGATACGAACTGGAGTGGAAGTGTAGTCACCCTCCCACACTAACGGGTCTCTCCCAGACTTGGCCAACGTTACAGTTTTAGCATTACAATCTAAGATAGCAAAATTCGGAGAAAGCCAAGTCATACCCAGAATTACATCGAAATCAACCATTTCTAAGATAACCAAGTCTACATGAGTATTGGTCCCCACAAAAGTCACCAGACAAGACCTATATACCCTTTCAACTATCACAGACTCACCCACCGGAGTAGAAACACGAACAAGCATGTCAAGAAATTCACAATGTAAATTAAGACCAGTAGCAAATGAGGAAGATACATATGAAAATGTGGAGCCAGGATCAAATAATACAAAAGTCGTGCAATCACAAACCAAAAGATTACCTGTGATAACAGCATCAGATGTCTCCGCTTCTGACCGCCCAGGGAAAGCGTAACAATGGGCCCTATCACCTGTCTGTCCGTTGCCCCTATCACGTTGCGCTGCAGTAGTTCCCATTTTCCCGTCACCCCGGCCGTTTTGGTGACCACCATTACCCCGGCCACCACGTCCTCCAGAATGACGGCCTCTTCCATGACCACCTCTACTTTTGATTATTGGGGGTCTGTAACTCTGTTTTGGACAATACCTCCTAATATGTACAGTCTCCCCACATCCATAACACTCTCTGGATTCAAGTATAGGTCTCTGTGAGAACGAAGAAGTCTGGGGATAACCTCCAAACTCAGAGGAATGTTGGCTGGTCTGCGATGGACCCCCAGCTACAACCTGCAGTGAAGACTGAATAGGTCGGGCTGGGTAACCTCCTGAACCCTGTCCTCTAGAGTAAGAACCATTAAACTCACCTCCCTTACGAAACTTCTTAGATGCCAATGCCATGGTGAAGTCGTCTGGCTTCACCCCTTCCACTTCTATCACAAAATCTACCACCTCCTGAAAGGATTTTGCTGTAGCAGCTACCTGTAAGGCTGAAATCTGCAACTCTGACCTCAACCCTTTCACGAAACGGCGAATCCACTCTTGTGAATTGAAGCAAAGTTGGGTGGCATACCTGGATAGCTCGCGAAACTTAGCCTCATAAGCAGTAACGGACATCCTGCCTTTCTCTAGGCTTAAGAATTCATCTCTCCTCCTATCCCTCAAAGTCCGGGGTATATACTTCTCCATAAACAAGCTAGAGAATGATGCCCAAGTCATAGGTGGTGCCTGTGCTGGTTGACACTCAACATATGACCGCCACCACATTTTGGCGTTCCCTTGTAACTGATAGGTCACAAACTCAACACCAAATCGTTCTACTATGACCATCTTATGTAGCAACTCATGACAATCAACCAGAATATCGTAGGCATCCTCAGATTCAACACCCTTGAAGACTGGAGGTTTCAACTTCATAAATTTAACGAAAAGCTCATGTTGATCACTCGTCATTATAGGTCCTGTGGTCAATCGAGGGAACGTGCCTATTTCCAATGAGGCATCCATGCAGGGAGCCACAGCAGCGGCATGTTGTACTCTCGGAATCTGAGGTGCTGGTTTAGAAAACACCGGAGGTGTCTGGCCTTGATCTGATAACCCGCTAAGATAAGCAAGAACCTGGTTAATCATCTCTGGGGTAGGTTGGGGTGGAAATTCCTCGTCCTGCACTTGTTCATTTTCCCCATCCTCACCCTCTTTTTCTACCTCATCAGTCGGTGGAGGGGTCACCGCCCTAGTACTAGCTGGGCCAGGTGCTTGTCCTCTTCCTCTAGAGGACGTCCTCCCGCGACTTCTACCACGGCCTCTTGCTACTTCTCCTCTTCGAGCTACAGCCCCAGTGGCTGGCTCAGACGCATGTTGTCGTGCCGGTGTTGGTGTTGGCGCAGTTGTTGCTCTAGTTCTAACCATCTGCGAAATAGAGTGAAGATGGTCATATACCAATTTGTATCACCTAGATACCAATTGGATCCAAGTAATAGCACGAAAGAAAGAAGGAATGAAATTTTTTACTAAAGTCCTATAGCCTCTCAAAGAAAAGTAAAGGCGTCCCCCTACCTTTCCTCAAGACTCTACTAGAATCGTTCTTGTGTGATGAGACCAACGAACCTAATGCTCTGATACCAAGTTTGTCACGACCCAAAACGAGCCGCGAGTGGCACCCACATTTATTCTCCTATGTGAGCGAACCAACCAATCTAATCCCAATTTCTTACCAATATTTCAATCATAATAAACAGAATATAATGCGGAAGACTTAAAACTCATTAATATAACCAATAAATAACTTCTAAAATTTAATACTTATTATTCCCAAAATCTGGAAGTCATCACCACAAGAACATCTATCCTCAAATTACTAAATCTAAGAGTATCAAAGAAGCTAAAATAAATGAACGACTAGTCCATGCCAGAACTTCAAGGAATCAAGACGTCAATGAGAGAGAATCCAGTCTGAGCTAGGAACAATAGCTCACCCTGAAATCTGACTTGATGAAGAGTGGCTAGAGTTGAGGAAGAGTTGAAGACGATGGCACGTTTGCTGCACTCCACAATTAACAAAGAAAAACAAATACAAGTAGGGGTCAGTACAAAACACAAGTACTGAGTAGGTATCAACGGCCAACTCAAAATAGAAAGCAATATATATCGGATAATAATATAAAACCAACCAAATACTTAACAGGTGATAGCAACAAGTATAAGAATCATTTGCAACAACACCAAACACATCTATGAGGACATCAAGCCTCCACACCGTACTCACTTAAGAATTAGGTTCTTCAAATTAGTGTATATTAGCATAATTCAAGATTCCTTCTCTTTGTTCTTCTTGTGTCGGAACCTGACACTTCGATCCCTACTACTATCCTGGTGTTGGAACGTGACACTCCGATCCTCTACTATCCTGGTGTCGGAACGTGACACTCCGATCCTCTACTATGCTGGTGTCGGAACGTGACACTCCGATCCTATACTATCCTGGTGTCGGAACTTGACACTCCGATCCCCTACTACTACGTGTCGGTTCGTGACACCCGATCCATTACCCTCATTCTTTTAGTTCATCAAGCCTTCTTTTATACCAAGGCATCATCATTAACAAACTGGATTTAAGGTTTAAGATTCACAGCCTCATCTTTCCAATCTTTTAGAATTACATAATCACATCATGCAAGCATACAATTAAGCATTTAGAAGACTTTACATACTACCCAATACATATCATTCGCTATTAAGAGTTTACTATGAAATAGCATAAACCATAACCTACCTCCACCGAAGAATTGTGATCGATCAATCTACTTCTCCAAATCCTTGCTATCTCTTCGTTCTTCTCTCACTCCCGCTCATTCTCTCTTCTTTTTCTCTCTGTTCTTTCAATTTTTCTTATTCAAACTCTTTTTCTTTTACCCTAATTGTCATATAATTAAGTTTAAAAGATGATAAAAATAACCCACTTTTTATTTCAAGGTTATCTCCTTTAACCCCCACGTAATTGAATTATTAACATTAATCCACTAAATTTATAATTATACGCATGAATAGTCCAAAACACCCCCTTAAAAACTTTTAAGAGAAATCCGACCCAGTCAGGGTTACGCACCCTGTGACGGTCCGTCACGACTGTGACGGTCCGTACTGCATGTCCGTCACAAAGTTCAGAGAGTTAATTCTATGGAAAGATTTGTGACGGTCCATCATGCCAATGACGGTCCGTCCTGCCATTCCGTCATGACGTTCAGAGAGTTGATCTCAGTACTCAAATTTTCAGGATCTAAGTGTTTTGGAACGAGACACACTCGACGGTCCGTCGCGCCCATGACGGTCCGTCGTGGGATCCGTCGACCCAGACATTTATTACCAGAACTAAACTCTACTGCTCAAAACGACTAAACAGGTCGTTACAATTTGATAGATTTTAAAGGTTCAGAGTCATTGAGAAAAGGAAAAATACTGGAGAAGAATCTTGTTGACTTCAGTTCTTTGGTGGAGGTAGATTATCATTTATGCTATTTGATAGTAAACTTTAAATAGTGATTGATATTCATTGAATGATATTGTGACGTTTTCCATGTACTTGATTATGTGGTTATGTGGCTTGGTTGTGAGTTTTATGATTGGTCTGAATCCTGAGACCGTACAATTTATATTCTTGCACCCTCTTATTGAAGTAATTCCTTGAATAAAGAATATTGATGAAATATTATCAAAGAATTGAAAGTGCTGATAATAAAAGATAAATTAATTGTATTATTGGATCGGAGTGTCACGTTCTGACAAAGTATAATTGGATTGGAGTGTCACATTTCGTCACAGTATAATTAAATCAAAGTATCACATTACGACATAGTATAATTGGATCGGCGTGTCACCAATAGGATATTCTTAGATCGGAGTGTCACGTCCCGACATGATATAATTAGATTGTAGTATCATGTCCTGATACGATATTATTAAAGGAAAAATATTTTAAATTAATGGAATGTATTCAATATCAAAGAACTGAATTCCTCGAATAGTTTTGTTGGAGACATGAGTCCTCATGGATGATCTTGATATTGTTGACTTATTACATACTTAATTTAGTGTTCTTGAAACTGGTTCATGTTGTTTGTTTCTTATAACCTATTAAGTGCTATAGTTGAGTTCATATTATTATTTGTTGTATATGTATAAACTATTTTGGGTTGGCTGATAATACCTACTTAGTACATGTTTTCCCGTACTGAGCCCTACTTGTGTTTTTCTTTGTTTTCCATTTATGGAGTGCAACGAGTGTACCAATGACTTCGAGTTTCCCTCCCTCTAGCTAGTCTCCAGCATATCAGGTTCCAGGGTGAGCTATTTATCCAAGGTCTTGTTGGATTCTCTCGATTATGACATGATATCTTTTGTTTTCAGACACATATCATTTTATTCTTTTATTTTGATGTATTTGATATTCTTAGACTTAGTATATGGAGATTAGATGTCCTTAATGTGATGAATTTCAAGTTTTGGGAAATGTGTATTGGCATATATTGGGGTCTGGATTTTTTGGTTCGCCCACTTAGGAGGTTAACTGTTCGTGCCACTCACGACTCGTTTTGGGTCATGGTATGATTAAAATGCAATCTTGAAGCTAAGTGGAAGAAGTCGCAACATCCTTTTATTTTGTTCGTTATATTTTATCTTTTTTTCTATGACGACCAACATACTTTTTATTTATTATGATACATGATCTTTTTTTACTAAAAGATTTATATTTGAATCTTCTTTTAGTTCATAGATTTATTCCAATTAAATTCAACTTCAACTAGTGAAAGCTTATCAATACACTGTAGAAGTGGAAGAAAACATGTCGAGATACTCAAAATAAGATTAACAATTTATTGATTTGTAAAGTACATAATAACTAAAGTAAACACGAAGAAAATTATTATCGGATGATACTAGAAATTTGTTGAAAATAAATGAATTTATGAAGTTGGACAATCATAAGGTTTATATGGATTACCTTATAGAGGCATCAATGGAATGAAATTTTATGTTTCTCGCTATTACTTGCATGATATAATAATTTCCATCCTTTTCATATCTTGTCAAAAAATTTGAAACATAATTGACAATATTTTCATTTAAGATGTTATTTGTATTATTCGAAATTCTATCTTCATGTATATCACGCAATATCAACAAATTACATGTGAATATAGTCTCCGCTAATTTTGATCATATTTTAAATGACAATATTATCAATTGTGGCTCATTTTTTTACAAGATATAAAAATTATAGAAATTATTGTATCAGTAAGGAATATCGAGAAAAATAAATTTTGTTCCATCGATAAATCTATAACACAATTCATATAGATATTATGTATATCTTAGTTTAGAACATCAGATACTTTTAACAAGTTTCTAGTATTGTTAAACAATAGTTTGCATCTTCTTAACTTTTAGTTATTTGATATTGAAAAATTAAAGAAATTGTTAAACTTATTTTTAAAATCTCATCATGTTTTCTTGCATTCTAAAGTGTACTAATAGGCTCTCACTAGTTGATGCTGAATTTGATTGAAATCTTTCAAACTATAGAAGATCAAAATATGAACCATTTGACAAAAGAACACTGAACTGCAAAAAAACGTTAATTTTATTGCAGTAAATTTAGGGGAGTTTTAAAATAATTCACTATTAATTCATTTTGTATTGTTTTAGTTTAACGCCAATAATATAAATCATTTTGTGGTAGTTTATTGAGGAGGCTAGATAATCGCCACAAGTTAGTATAGTTTTGGAGATTACAGACCCCCAAAAAATTTATTAAATTTTGATATGGACTAGAGAAATTTATTTTGATGTTCTCACATACTCAGTAATGTAAATAATAACAAATTCATGATTGTTTCTATGTAAACAAAAATTAGGTTTATATTTTTCAAAATCATATAATGACACTCATCTTATTTAATATATTAGTTCAAGTATTTCTGTAACGATCCTTTTGAACGTTTTGAGTACTCGAATTTTTTATTTCATAAAATATTTTTCGATAGGTTTGAAATGGGTATTTTGAATTATTTGTAATTATAATTTTGAAATTAGTGGGGTGGTTTTACTAATTTATTTAGTTGGTGGTTAAATAAAATAATATTAAAATAAGTAGTGGGTCACTTTTACCACTTTTATAATTAGCTTTTAAATAATTAGGATAGTAAAAAATCTGTAAAAGAAAATAAAAGAGTAAAAGAGGAAAACAACCTACGGGGGCCAATATCCTCAAACGATCGAGAAGAGGGTGGCTGCCTCATACTTCACGTGTGTAAGGAAATAGTAAAAGGTTATTCTTTAATATATATGTATATATTGAATAGGTGAAAATCCTATTATTATAATATTAATATTAATTGAGTTGGATAAGAATTAAGTTGAAATTAACAATGTTTAAGTTGCATGTTGTTGCTGCTAATGTGTATTGATTTTGTAAAATTAGGGAACGGACAATTGTTTGTGTAGATAGTGACGTTGGGTTGGAGACAATATTGGCTTCCATAAATCTGTTAATTTCCAATGAGATTATTTTAAGGATTAAGGATATGTGTTGAGGGGTATAATATATATATATATATATAATGAGTTTAGTTTATGGTATCATATATGTTGGGTGAGAGAATTAAATTATGGGTGTTAGACGTATGCAATGCCATTGTGACCTATTGTGGTGGTTCATTCTGTTGTGCGGAATTTGAGATAATACGAGAAAATATATAAACGCGAAAAACAAGACAACAGATTTACGTGGTTCACCAATAAATTGGCTACGTCCACGGGAAGAGAGGGAGCAGTTTTATTATGGAGAGGCAAAAACAGAATTACAAAATAGGGTTTGCCATAGCGTCTATATATATATAGTGCTAAGCTACGCCCTAACGGGCTTGGGCCCAACATACAGAATTGACAGAAAATTAAGGGCCCAATTCAAGGCATTCAACAAATCTCCACCTTGACTTGAATTCTCCAAACAGATTCTTCAGACGCACTATGATAGTGCCAGGCCTCCCCCTCTTCCTCTGAGTTGCCCCGCAGGGCAATTAACAGCTTCTGATGTTGAGCAAGTCCAAACAGTGTTGAAACTTGCTCTGTGGAACCGGCTTTGTGAACATATCAGCAGGATTATCAGCAGTTCCTACTTTCTTCACCTTGATTCTCTTCTCACTTCTCAGAAAATGATACCTTACGTCAATATGCTTGGTTCTCTCATGATGGACTTGATCCTTGGCTAGACAAATTGCGCTCAAACTGTCACAATATACCGTAGCCTGATCATGATGCAGACCAAGATCACTAACCAGCCCTTTCAACCAAATCCCTTCTTTTGCAGCCTCTGTCAAGGCCATGTACTCCGCTTCCGTAGTAGACAAAGTCACTGTAGGTTGCAAAGTTGCCTTCCAACTGACGACAGATCCTCCAAGGGTAAACACATAGCCAGTCATCGATCTTCTTGTGTCAACATCTCCAGCATAGTCTGAATCAGAATAGCCAGTAACCAAGCACTGAGTATCACCTCCATAAATGAGACCAACGTCAGATGTACCTCTAAGGTACCGGAAAATTCTCTTCACAGCCTGCCAATGTTCTCTCCCTGGTTGTCCCATGAATCTGCTCACTACACTGACTGCATGTGCTAAATCTGGCCTTGTACAGACCATAGCATACATCAAACTTCCTACGGCACTGGCATAAGGGACTCGTGACATATACTCCTTCTCTTCTTCTGACTGTGGAGCGAACATGGCAGTGAGATGGATATTGGCAGCACTGGGGGTATCAATGGGCTTAGATGAAGACATGCCAAACCTCGCCAAGACCTTCTGAATGTAACTTCTCTGTGACAAAAAAAGTTTCCTTCTCTCTCTGTCTCTAATGATCTCCATCCCTAAAATCTTCCGAGCGGCTCCCAGATCCTTCATCTCAAACTCAACACTAAGTAAACCCTTCAGCTTCTGAATGTCATACTTCTTCTTTGCAGCTATCAACATATCATCTACATAAAGCACCAGATAGATGAATGAATCATCCTTGGGCCTATTGTAGTAGACACAACAATCATATGAGCTCCGAGTATAGCCCAACTTCACCATATAGCTGTCAAACCTTTTATACCACTGCCTTGGAGACTGCTTAAGTCCATATAAGGACTTCTTCAACTTGCAGACGTGATTTTCCTTCCCTGGAACTTGGAAACCATCCGGCTGAGTCATGTATATCTCTTCCTCCAACTCTCCATGTAGAAACGCTGTCTTCACATCAAGTTGTTCAAGCTCCAGATTCTGATGTGTAACTATCGCTAGTAACACTCGGATGGAAGTATGTCTGACCACTGGTGAGAAGATCTCATTGTAGTCCACTCCCTCTCTTTGGTTGAAACCTCTGGCAACAACCCTGGCTTTATACTTGACTCCTTCTGCTGGTGATATCCCTTCCTTCTTCTTGAAAACCCATTTGCAAGTAATAATCTTTCTCCCCGAAGGCTGTATGACCAGATCCCATGTCTGATTCTTGTGTAGGGACTCCATCTCATCTCCCATAGCGGCAAACCATTTTTCAGAATCAGAACTTAAAATGGCTTCTTTGTAAGTAGACGGCTCAGATGTATCTACCTCTTCAGCAACCTGCAGTGCATAACCCACCATGTCCTCAAAACCATACCTCGTAGGTGGCCGAACTCCAACCCTCCTTGGCCGATCTTGAGCTAAACTCTGATGGATATCTGATGGCATAGATTCTGGAATATCAGTTTCTGTCTGTGGCTCTTGATCCTCCTCTTCAGGTTCTTTCAACTCGCTCTCGTTCTGAATGACTTGAAACTCCACCTGTTTATCAAGACTCCCAGTTTCTGACGTAGTTGTAGGCTTCACAATGGTTCTAAGCAGAGAACTTTCATCAAAGACAACGTTCCTGCTCATAATAACCCTCTTTTCTGCTGGAGACCAGATTCTGAAACCTTTCACTCCATCTCCGTAGCCCACAAATACTCCCTTTTTAGCTCTTGGTTCTAACTTACCTTCATTGACGTGATAGTAAGCCGTACAACCAAAAGCTTTCAGATTTGAATAATCACCAGCTTTTCCTGACCACATCTCCATAGGTGTCTTGCACTGTATGCCTGTATGTGGTCCGCGGTTAATCAAGTAGCAAGCTGTACTAACCGCTTCTGCCCAGAATCTTCTATCTAGCCCAGCATTAGAGAGCATGCACCTTGCTCTCTCCAGAAGTGTTTGATTCATCCGCTCAGCTACACCGTTTTGCTGTGGTGTATTTCTGACTGTACGATGTCGAGCAATCCCTTCATCCTTACAGAATTGATCAAATTCAGACAAACAGAATTCCAGCCCATTATCAGTTCGCAACCTCTTGATCTTCTTCCCTGTTTGATTTTCCATCAAAATTTTCCACTCCTTGAACTTCTGGAAAGCTTCACTTTTATGCTTCATCATGTACACCCAAGTCATCCTTGAGTAGTCATCAATAATGGACACAAAAAATCTGCAGCCTCCCAAAGACTCAACACGGCATGGACCCCAGCAATCAGAATGGATATAATCAAGTGTGCCTTTTGTTCTATGAATGGCCTTTGGAAACTTGTTGCGATGTAGTTTTCCAAAAACACAATGTTCACAAAACTCTAGGCTCTTAACCTTATGACCTGCAAGAAAATCCTCCTTTGACAGAATTTGCATCCCTCTTTCACCCATATGACCAAGTCTCATGTGCCATAACTTAGTCATATCTTTCTGGTGAAATTCTGACGATGCAACATGGGCTGAACCTGTAACCGTGGAACCTTGTAGAAAATACAAAGTACCACGCATGACACCTTTCAGAATCAGATTTGAACCCTTCCAGACCCGCAAGACTCCATCTTTTCCCGACCAGCTGAATCCCTTGCTGTCCAAAAGACTGAGAGATATCAGATTTTTCGTCATCAATGGAACGTGCCTGACCTCGTTCAATGTGCAAAAGCTACCGTCATGTGTCCTTATCTTGATCGAGCCTGTCCCAATCACCTTGCAGACAGAACTGTTGGCCATCGAGATGCTGCCTCCGTCTACCTGCTCATAAGTCGTGAACCACTCTCTCCTAGGACAGATGTGATAGGATGCCCCAGAATCGAGAACCCACACATCTGAATGATGAGTGTGCTCATCCGCAACTAGGGCAATATCTTCTTCAGAATTGGTGTCTTCTTCAGCAACAGCAGCAGACACTGATTGTTTTTCCGATTGCTTCTTCTTCTTCGGACAATCAAATTTCCAATGTCCCTTCTCCTTGCAGTAATTACAAACATCATCCGGCTTTGCACCCTTCGACATCGGCTTATTTTTCTTTCCGCCGTTTTTCCTTCCCTTTCCGCTACTGGTGAACAGACCGGAAGGCTGTATGTCCGTACTTGTGCCGTTAGCCTTATGCCGTAATTCCCTGCTATGAAGGGCCGATCTGACTTCTTCCAATGACACAGTATCTTTCCCAACAATGAACGATTGAACAAAATTCTCAAACGACATTGGGAGAGATACTAACAGAATCAGGGCAGCATCTTCATCCTCGATCTTCACATCGATATTACGCAATTCTAATAACAAAGTATTCAATTGCTCTAAGTGTTCCCTGAGTTGTGTACCTTCAGCCATTCGTAAACCGAATAGACGTTGTTTCAGAAGCAGCTTGTTGGTTAGAGATTTTGTCATGTACAAACTCTCCAGCTTCAACCACAGAACAGCAGCAGTCTCTTCATCCGAGACCTCCGTGATGACGTCATCCGCGAGACACAGCATGATCGTCGAGTGCGCCTTTTCCTCCAGAATCGCCATCTCAGGAGTAACGACGGCGTTCTTGTCTTTCGACAACGGCGCCCAGAAGCCTTGCTGTTTCAACAAAGCCCGCATCTTGATCTGCCATAAACTGAAACCGTTCCTCCCTCTGAATTTATCAATTTTCACGTTCAAAGCAGACATCTCGAATTCTCCAAGAACACCGATTAATCGAGAGGCTCTGATACCAATTTGTTGTGCGGAATTTGAGATAATACGAGAAAATATATAAACGCGAAAAACAAGACAACAGATTTACGTGGTTCACCAATAAATTGGCTACGTCCACGGGAAGAGAGGGAGCAGTTTTATTATGGAGAGGCAAAAACAGAATTACAAAATAGGGTTTGCCATAGCGTCTATATATATATAGTGCTAAGCTACGCCCTAACGGGCTTGGGCCCAACATACAGAATTGACAGAAAATTAAGGGCCCAATTCAAGGCATTCAACACATTCCATTTGAATTCTTGGTTTAATTTAGGACATAACTAATCTCTCAATTAAATAATGTTGTTGTTATATTTGTTATATGTGTGGTGTTCATTATGGAATGGAATAAGATAGTGGGCTAAATTACTATAAGTAATGATGACAACATAATGGGGCAATTATGAGTGAATCATTAAAAGAAATAAGGTTCTGCCCATTTTCTGTTGAAAGTTGAGTATTGGGTCGTACAATTTGATGGGATTTTAAGGTTTCTTACATTATTATATGATAAATTTATGTTTTAATATATAAAGATAGGTAATTCAATATTAAGAGTGTTGTATTAGTTAAATACCATTAAAATTATTCTAATTGGTGGAATAAATTAGATTTACCATTAGGTTTGAACTTTACGAAATTGATTAAGGAATTAAGTAAGTTTTTAGGTCTAGCCTAGAAATAATATGATATGAGTGTTTATAAACTCGTTAACTTACAAGTTACGTGTATACATTTGATAGATTGAAGGTTTTAAGGCTTTGAGGAGAAGGAAAAATATTTGTAAAGTAGCATGCTTTACTTCGGTTCTTTGGTGGAGGTAGGTTATGGTTTAAGCTATTTGATAGTTAACTCATAATGGTGATTGATATGCATTAGTGATACTATGAAATTCTCTATGTACTTGATTGTGTGATTGTGTGACTTGGTTGTGTGGTTTGTGGTTGGTCTAAAATGCTAAGACCGTGAAAACCTAAAAACCTCCTTATCAAAGTGATGCCTTGAATAAAGAAGGTTTGATGAAATATTATCAATGAAATGAAAGTGGTGATAATAAATGGTAAATTAATAGTATAATTGGATCAGAGTATATTGTTATGTCACGGTATTCTTGGATCGAGTATCACGTTCTAACACGGTATTCTTGGATCACAGTGTCACGTTCCGATACGATTTAATTGAATAGGAGTGTCACTTTGGACATAATAATATTAAAGAAAAGACATATCGATTTAACGGAATGTACTCAATCTCAAAGAACTTAATTTTCACCAAATGGTTTGGTTGGAGCCATGAGTCCTCATGGATGATCTTGATATTGTTGACTTATTATATACTTACTTAAGTGTTTTTGACACTTGTTCATTTTATTTGTTGTTTATCACCTGTTAAGTTCTAGAGTTGAGTTCATACTATTAATCATTGTATATTAGTTTCTATTTTGGGTTGGCCGATGATTCCTACTTTGTACATGTTGCCCCGTACTGAGCCCTACTTGTGTTTTTCTTTGTTTTCCTTTTATGGAGTGCATCGAGTATACCAATACTTAGAATTCCCCTCAGCTCTAGCAAATTCCGGCATATAAGATTCAAGCATGAGCTATTCATTCCAGTTAGGTTGTATTCTCTTTGTCATTACCTGATGTCCTTTGTTTTCAGACACAATTACTTTAGTTCATTTATTTTGGTGTTTTTGATACTCTTAGACTTAGAAATTAGATATTAGATGTCCTTGTTGTGATGACTTTCAGGTTTTGGGAAAACGATAGTTAATATATTTTGGATCTTCCGCATTATTTTGTTATTTGTAGTTGAACTATTGGTATATGTTAGGATTTGGATTCCTTAGTTCGCCCACCAAGGAGGTTAAGTGTTGGTACCACTCACGACTCAGTTTGGGTTGTGAAAAACTTGGTATTAGAGCGTTAGATTCAATGATCTCATCGCACAAGGACAAGTCTAGTAGAGTTTTGGGGAACGGTAAATGGACGCCTTTACTTTTTTTCGAGATGCTATAAGACATTAAGAAAACTTCAATTTTTTGTCGTGCTACTACTTTAATCTAATTGGTATCTAGGTGATACAAATTGGTATATGAACTTATTCACTCTATTTTACATATGGTTAGCACTTTATAAGTTGAAATAACAACATGACTAGAAAAAAAATATGCCCTTAAAAATAGATATATTTCAACGATTCACTATAGACATTTAATTACTAGTGACTAGTATGGTCTTTTTATTAAGTTCATAAGGTTGAAACCCTTATCTTCATGGATATTGATTCTGAAGATGTTTATGCCTTCATTATCAATTTTTTTGAGTTGCTTCATAAAATAAATATAGTGGAGAGACATATTGTTAAGTTTGTGACATACTAATTTTGAGGATACTCAAAATGCGGTAATGGTCTCATATTGAGTATAGGTTAGTGAAGGCATTATCTATGACTTAATGTAGAATTTTCCATTTTGTTCATGGTGAAGTATATATACCGTATTTTGAGCGATATGAGGTAGAGAGGGTGAATACATATGACGTTGCTAACATGACAACATTGAAGAAGTTTCGTAACGCGAAGATTAGATAATGAACACCATTACTAGAAAAACACAAGTTAGTGAAGTTGTCGTAACGCATATAGATTGCTCATCAAATTATGAAATTATGTTGCGCTAAGTGAAGTTATAATCACTACTTCAATTTTATAAATTGAGTGTTTATCAGAGAGGATCATAATACGACTATTAAACGATACTGATGTTTACTTGTTAGAGTTATGAAGTGTGTTACTTTTTTTATCGACCTCAAAGAATGCAAATATATTGGGGGTAAACACAGAAAGAATTTGATGATATTTATAATTATTTAATGGGTATTTATTTTACTATTGATTTAAATACCGTGATTTGATGGAGGGGTGTTATTTTATGCAATTAATTCAATCGGTGAGTGATGAGCCAGTCCATAATTTATATGATAATCTATATTTTGTGTTCCATCTATAAGAATGACTTATGACTACTAGGTTACACTTTTAAATAAAGAGAAATATTAAGTCGTTTACGAGAAGCTCAACATGTTGTATCATCATCTCTGTGCTTTAGGTAGGAACTCCATCAGTTGAATTCATGTACTATTGATATGTTAGGAGGAAAATAGTGTTTTGACATTAAGTATTATAAATTGATGGTGTTGTATCCTTATATAAAACTTGGGGACAAGAAATAATGGATCATTTATGACCTAATGATTAGCTAATTATTTGTTGAGAAGAGAACAAAAATAAATGTGGGTGTATGATTTTGTGTAGCTACTATTGTGCTATTATGATGGTGTCCATATATCATTTTAAGCGATTTATAATTTATTTTTATGAGTGAAAAGAGGTTGTTTCTAAATTTGATATATTGGGTATAACTAACGGATTTTCTTTTGGTGTTAAATTATATAGTTGCTAGTTTATAAAACTTTAGATGTAGAAAGTTGAATGATGTGAAGAGTACGTGGAGTCTGAAAAATAGAGTATTGGTATAATCATATGAACGACTGGTGATTTTATATTAAGCATCAATCGGTCAAACTTATAGGGAAAGAAAGTCCTAATAAGTATACTTAGGGGAAGTATTTGAAAATTTTAGTAAGAAAGTGTGTATAAAATTGGGTTAGTCACTTCAATTTGATTGGTATACCTAAGTTTAAGTTTTAGGTCGAGGAAAAGGTTTACTTCGTGGTGATGACAAAGGCTTACTGAGCATGATGGTAAATTCGTGAGTGATTGTGATTGAGATAAAACTATATAATTAGGATTTGTTGGTTAAATGAATTTTGTACGGTAATAAAGACTTGTTAGTCATTTAATGTTGCGATTTCCTACTTTTTAGTAAGTGATGTGATTGTATGGCAAGTTTTAGGAGATGTTAGGGCATCATTTGAATTGAATTTAAAGAAGTTAGAGTCAAAATTAAAATAAGATAAAATGTATGGGATGTGTAGCCCTCATAAATAAGTGACAAAACATATTTTCTCTGATTGCTGGGACTAAAAATTTATCTTGTAAAGGTAAAGAAGTATCTTCATAGGAGTTGGAAAATGGATTCGAAGATGCGTGATTACATCTGTTTTGCTCTGATTATGGTAATAATGTTACGTGTTCATCATATTAGGTAAAAAGTATTGTAAAAGACTTTAGAAAAGAGTATACATACGTCCAACTCGAGTGTGATAATAAGTTCTTTAGTGGTTTGAGTTTGGTTATGAGTACATCTGGATTTTTGGTGTAGGATATGGTAATATCGATGGAGAGATGGTTAATTACAAGACAAGATACATGTATTCATAAAAGTCTTGAAGGTATGAGCTAATATGGATAGATAAGGGGATTGGATTACACAGTCGGATTCACATTCAATATTATTTTTTTCTACATTCGTAGTGGTGTATTTTTAAAAAAAATATGAATATGCAAGATAAGAAATGGTCGATTGAATTGGGTATTTGAGTATTTGGAAGGACTTATGCATGATTTTGATCATAAAGTTTGTTACTTTTGATTTTTAAAGAACATGAAAAAAATAGATTTCACTTAATTGTGTTGGTTTACAATATGAGGTAAAACGTCATAGGTTGTAAGTAAAAGGATGGAATCGGTAATCGAGCTAGAGGTATTAACAAGGGTCTGGGATAAAGAAAGGTCCAGAGTAGAATTTTGCACCATGGAAAGAATTTTTAAAAAAATGAAGGAATAAGACCTCTCGTATAAATCCTTGTGATGTAGTTAAAAGTTGTTTTAATTTTTGTTTATGAGTTTAGATATTACTATGCGATGTGAACTTGTTCGGTACATACTTACTATGAGTTTATCATCTACTTTTATAGAGATTGAGTTTTAATTTGGATGAGAAATAGTGAGATATGCAAAATTAAAGTTTTACGTGAAATTAAATTTCTCAATTTATGATAGATGACCTAATAGTGTTATAATGCGCTACATAGACATTTTATGGTGAATAGAGGTTATGACTTTATAGTATACAACATAATCAGAGTGACCAAGAATTTCCCCAAATATTGACATGAGGTATATGATGGTGTTAAATGGTAGCTTAACCCTGGTATTTAAAAGTGGTGGGAAGTTACTTTTAGTGTATTTAATGGTTTTATCTCGATGAAAATGTACTACAAAATTTGAAATTCGCGTTATTAGCCTTGTCTGGGAGTCATATTTGTCATGAAATGCTTTAATAGAAAGAGAAATAGTCATAGTTTTAACATATATTTGATAAGAATGTTTGACATTAATGATAATTGGGAGTAAGGAAGATGATCATATGGTTATAAGGTTTTGTTTGTATTAAGAGTATTAACTTTATTGGATGTGGGGTTTGATAAACCAAGAATTAGTTCAATTATAATATGGACTAAGTTTGTGATTTGTGCATTATGAGTATGTGGTGGTTGATTCAAGTTCACTTCTGATTCGGGTCAGTATTGATTCAACATTTTATCAGTATTATGTGGAAAAAAATAAAATCCACCTCATGGTTGTGTCAAGGTCCTTGAGAACATGTTGCATATGTATGTATGATTAGCTTTGATGGTTATGTAAAATACCTTTTGTTGTTAGTTGAGTTTAGGTATGGATATGACCATATCGGAGGAATATTAAGAGAAGCGATGTAACACTCACATTGGTTGGTTTGGTGAATTTGAGGTAAGATGTTGGGAGGCTGAGTATGATCTGCACAAAAGATATTCAAATTTTTTTTGTGTATTCTTGTACTCTTTCTCACACTCACGTTCATTTGATTGTTCGAGGACGAACGATGGGTAAATTGATATCTATTGTAACGATCCTTTTGATCGTTTTGAGTACTAGAACTTTTTATTTCATAAAAAAAAAATACTTTTCGATAGATTCTAAATGGGTATTTTGAACTATTTGTAATTATAATTATGAAATTAGTGGGGTGATTTTACTAATTTATTTGGTTGGTGCTTAAAGAAAATAATATTATAGTAGTGGGTAACATTTAAAACTTTTATAATTAGCCATTAAATAATTAGGATAGTAAGTTATCTGTAGAAGAAAATAAAAGAGGAAAACAACCTAAGGCGGCCAATATCCTCAAACGATCGAGAAGAGGGTGGCTGCCTCATACAACATGTGCGTAAGGAAATAGTAAAAGGTTAGTCTTTAATATGTATATGTTGAATAGGTGGAAATCCTATTATTATAATATTTATATTAATTGATTTGGATAAGAATTAAGTTGAAATTAACAATGTTTAAGCTGCTAATGTGTATTGATTTTGTAAAATTAGGGAATAGACAACTGTTAGTGTAGATAGTGACGTTGGGTTGGAGACGAGATTGGCTTCCATAAATCTGATAATTTCCAGTGAGATTATTTTAAAGAGTAAGGATATGTGTTAATGGGTATAATATATATGTGTATATGGAATATGTTTAGTTTATGGGATCATATATGTTGGGTTGAGAGAATTAAATTATGGGTGTTCGTTGTATGCACTGCCATTGCGGTGGTTCGTTCCAGTTGATTCATGATTTAATTTATGACATAACTAATCTCTCAATTAAATATTTTGTTGTTATAATTGTTATATGTGTGGTGTTAATTATGGAATGGAATAAGATGTTAGGTTATGGAGCCTGATTAATATATATATAACTAAATTTTAGGCTTTACTATTTATTCTCTATTTATTCTCTGTAACCAAAAATTACTCTGATTTATTAATATAAATATACCTCACCACTGTGGAAGTTTACTCACGGGGTGTTACCACGAAATATTGTGTTTTCTCTTTCTCTCTCTAGATCTCTCATCTCTTTCTCTTGAAAGTTCTTGTGTTCATTCGTTAAGTGTATGTGTGTGAATTCGATCCTAACAACTGGTATCAGAGCTAAAGAGGTTCAACACGATCACTGAAGATGGACAGTTAAAAGCTTGGAATTGAGAAGTTTGATGTATATGATTTCAGTTTCTGGAAGATGCAGATCAAAGATTATCTGTACCAGAAAGATCTTCACGAACCGCTGACCGGGGTGAAGCCGGAATCCATGACGGAGGAGAAGTGGAACCTTATGGATCGCCAGGCTCTAGGGTTGATCCGGTTGACTTTGTCAAGAAACGTGGCATTCAACATCGTGAAGGAGAAGACTACGTCCGGTCTGTTGAAGGCATTGTCAAACATGTATGAAAATTCATCGGCAATGAACAAGGTATATTTGATGCGTAGATTGTTCAATTTACAGATGTCTGAGAATGGATCCGTTTTTGATCATATAAACGAGTTCAATATGATTGTTAGTCAACTCAATTATATGGATATTAATTTCGAAGATGAAATTAAGGCATTGATTTTGATGTCATCTCTGCCCGAGTCTTGGGATATTGTTGTTGTTGCGATTAGCAGGTCTCGTGGATCTGAGAGACTGAAGTTTGATGAAATACGTGATGTTGTTCTTAGAGAAAGTATTCACAAACGAGAAGTGGGAGATTCATCGGGCAGTTCTCTAAGCATTGACCGAAGGGGGAGAAGTAAGACGAAAGGCTGAAATCAACATGGTCGATCAAAATCAAAGAATCGAGGAAAATCCCTGAACATATCAAACGTGACTTGTTGGAACTGTGGAGAAAAAGGGCACTTTCGGACGAACTGTACAAAGCCAAAGAAGAAACCGAATCACAAATTTAGAGATGACAATGATTCTGTAAATTCAGCAGAGGTTATTGGGGATGCTCTAATCCTTATTGTAAACAGCCCGGTTGAATCATGGATTTTGGATTCTGGCGCATCTTTCCATTCGTCTCCAAGCAAGGAGTTGATCCAAAATTTCAAATCTTGAAATTTTGGAAAGGTGTATATTGCTGACAATAAAGCCTTGGAGATTGAAGGAAAGGGGGATGTTTGCATCAAGACCACCTCCGGAAACCAGTGGACATTGGAGGATATCAGATATATTCCTGGGCTTAAGAAATATATGATCTCTTTTGGTCAGTATGATAGCATGGGATATGCAGCAGAGTTTGGGAAAGGTTCGTGGAAGATTGTGAAAGGTGCTATGGTAGTAGCTCGTGGCACCAAATCTAGAACCTTGTACACCACTGCAGGGTGTATTAACATGGACGCTGTTGCTGAAGGTGCTTTCGGTTCATGTCTGTGGCACAATAGACTTGGACACAGAAGTGCTAAAGAAATGAAGATGCTGGTTGCAAAAGGAGCATTAGAGGGTCTGAAGTCTGTTGATATGGGTCTTTGCTAGAGTTGTGTTATGGGCAAACATAAAAGAGTAAGCTTCACAAAGACTCCTAGAGAGGCAAAGAAAGTGCGGTTGGAAATGGTCCATACAGATGTTTGGGGACCATCTCCAGTATCATCACTTGGAGGATCAAGATTCTATGTTACTTTCATTGATGATTTTAGCAGGAAGGTATGGGTTTACTTCTTGAAGCATAAGTCAGATGTGTTTGAAACTTTCAAGAAGTGGAAAGCTGAAGTTGAGAATCAGATCGGTTTGAAAGTCAAATGCCTAAGGTCTGACAATGGAGGAGAGTATAAAAAATCAGAGTTCAAGGCATTCTGTGCAGCTGAGGGAATCAGATTGATGAGAACAGTTCCTGGTAAGGCAAAGCAGAATGGAATTGCCGAGAGGATAAAAAGAACATTGAATGAGCGTGCAAGGAGTATTAGGATACACTGTGGGCTGCCCAAAACATTTTGGGCGGATAATGTGAGCACAACTACATACTTGATCAACAGGGGACCATCAGTTCCTTTAGGGTTCAAAATTCCAGAGGAGGTGTGGACAGGAAAAGAACTCAAGTACATACACTTGAGGACTTTTGGTTGCACTGCTTATGTTCATGTTGATCTGGAAAAGAGAGACAAGCTTGATGCTAAGGCTGTGAAGTGTTACTTCATAGGCTATGGTTCTGATTTGTTTGGTTACAGGTTTTGGGACGACAAGAATAGAAAGATCCTAAGACATTGTGACGTGACATTTGATGAGTCTGTCCTGTAAAAGGACAGAGAGCAGAAGGTTCTAGATATCACAAAGCAAGTGGGAGTTGAGGTTGAGTTGGAGAAGAGTAACCCAGAGATGTCGAAGCAGATACTCAACCAACTCCTACTAAAGAATCTGAAGTGGAGCAAGTTACACCTGAGCAGGTGTTAAGGAGATCATCCAGAACAATCAAAGCACCGGATAGGTATTCACATTCATTACACTATTTATTGCTGACTGATGAGAGGGAGGCAGAGTCTTTTGATGAGGCCCTACAGGTGGAGGATTCGATCAAGTGAGAGCAAGCCATGGATGATGAGATGAGGTCACTTGAGAAGAACGACACATGGGTGTTGACTGAGTTACCTGCAGGAAACAAAGCTTTGCTGAACAAGTGGATGTTAAGAATCAAGACTAAACCAGATGGCAAAAGAAGGTTGAAGGCTCGTTTAGTGGTTAAAGGATATTCACAAAGGAAAGGTATTGATTATGCTGAAATATTTTCTCCTGTTGTGAAGTTAACCTCTATTTGAATTCTGTTGAGTATTGTTGCATCAGAGAATTTGCATCTAGAGCAAATGGATGTAAAAACAGCGTTTTTACATGGAGATCTTGACAAAGATATCTATATGCAGCAACCGGAAGGATTTGTGGTTCAAGCAAGGAAAACATGGTGTGCAAGCTCACCAAGAGCTTGTATGGACTAAAGCAAGCACAAAGGCAGTGGTACAAGAAATTTGACTCCTTCATGATCAAGAGTGGATTCTGCAAAGCTGAAAAGGATCCTTGTTGTTACTTCAAGAAATACACTGATTCATATGTCTTTCTAATCTTGTATGTGGATGATATGTTTATTGCAGGATCTAGTATGAGGGAGATTAATAATCTGAAAACAAGGTTGTCTGCAACATTTGAGATGAAAAATTTGGGTCCAGCGAAGCAGATTTTGGGGATGAAGATTTCTCGAGATAGATCTACTGGCACTTTAAATCTATCTCAGGAGTTGTACATTGAGAAGGTGCTGAGAAGATTCGGGGTTAATGATGCTAAAACCAGGACTACTCCATTGGCAAATCACTTAAAATTGTAAAAGGAGCAGTCACCCAAGACTACCGAGGAGCGTGATCACATGGCACTTGTTCCATATGCTTCAGCAGTTGGTAGTTTGATGTATGCTATGGTCTGCACTAGACCTGATATAGCACATGAAGTGGGAGTTGTTAGCAGGTACATAGAGATATCTGAGAGGTACTTCCAGTACTTCACTTTGTTTTGGCAAAATGCAATGTGACTCTACATGGTTTTGTGGATGCTGATCTTGGTGGTGATGTTCACTCGAGCAAGAGTACATCCGGTTATATTTACACCACAGGTGGAACAACAGTGAGTTGTATGTCCAGGCTTCAGAAGTGTGTTTCTCTTTCATCTACTGAAGCTGAGTATGTGGCAATAGCTGAAGCTGGGAAAGAGATGATATGGCTGGCAAATTATCTTGAGGAATTGGGAAAGAAGAAGAGCGAGAAGATTCTTTACTCAGATAGCCAGAGTGCCATACAGTTTGTTAAAAATCCAGTCTATCATTCAAAGACAAATCACATCAGAAGGCGATACCATTTATCTCGCAGGGCAGTGGAGGATGGTGATATGTGCTTGGAGAAGATCGAGGGTGCAAAGAAACCGACAGACATGTTGACGAAATGTGTTGATGTTGGGAAACTAGGGTTATGTAAAACCTCGGTTTGTGTTCTGTAGTTGTTGCTACAGATGTTGCGGTGCGGTAAAGATGTTAATGATGAAGAGTTTTTTTTTTGAGAATGTATTTTTTGGATGAATGAGTCAGTCTCCATGTGGAGAATTGTTAGGTTGTAGAGCCTGATTAATATATATTTTAGTCTTTACTATTTATTCTCTATTTATTCTCTGTAACCAAAAATCACTCTCATTTATTAATATAAATATACCTCACCGCCGTGGAAGTTTACTCACGGGGTGTTACCACGAAATATTGGGTTTTCTGTTTCTCTCTCTAGATCTCTCATCTCTTTTTCTTGAAAGTTCTTGTGTTCTTCATTCATCAAGTGTGTGTGCGTGAATTCGATCCTAACATAAGATAGTGGCAAAATTACTACATGTAATGATGACAACATAATGGGGCAATTATGAGTGAATCATTAGAAGAAATAAGGTTCTGCTTATTGTATGTTGAAAGTTGAGTATTGGGTCGTACCATTTGATGGGATTGTAAGCTTTCTTACATTATTATGTTACAAATTTATGTTTTTATATATTGAGCTAGTTAATTAAATATTAAGAGTGTTGTATTAGTTGAATACCATTAAAATTATGCTAATTGGAGGAATAAATTAGATTAACCATTAGGTTTGAACTTTAGGAAATTGATTATGGAATTAGGTGAGTTTTTGGGTATAAGCTAGACTTAATATGATATAAGTGTTTATAGACTCGTTAACTTACAAGTTATGTATATACATTTGATATATTGGAAAGGTTTGGAGGTATTGAAGAGAAGGAAAAATATTGGAAAAGTAGCTTGGTTTACTTCGGTTCTTTGGTGGAGGTAGGTTATCATTTATGCTATTTTATAGTAAACTGTAAATAGTGATTGATATTCATTGAATATTATTGTGAAGTTTTCTATGTACTTGATCGTGTGGTTGTGTGGCTTTGTTGTGAGTTTTGTGATTTGTCTGAAATCCTAATACCGTGAAATTGAAAACCTCCTTATCGAAGTGATGCCTTGAATAAAGAAGGTTATGAAATATTATCAATGAGTTGAAATTGGTGATAATAAATGATAAATTAATAGTATAATTGGATCGGAGTGTCACGTTCTGACACGGTATTCTTGGATCGGAGTGTCACGTTCCAATACGATATAATTAGATCGGAGTGTCACATTCCGACATAATAATATTGAAGGAAAGACATATCGAATTAATGGAATGTACTCAATTTCAAAGAGATCAATTCCCAAAATGATTTTGTTGGAGGAATGAGTCCTCATGGATGATCTTGATATTGTTGACTTATTATATATTTACTTTAGAGTTGTTGACACTTGTTCATTTTATTTGTTGTTTATCACATGTTAACTTCTAGATTTGAGTTCATACTACATTGTATATTAGTTTCTATTTTGGCTTGGCCGATGATACCTACTCTATACATGTTGCCCTGACTGAGCCCTACTTGTGTTTTTCTTTGTTTTCCTTTTATGGAGTGCAGCTAGTATACCAATGACATCGAATTTCCCTCAGCTCTAGCAAGTCTCGGCATATCAGATTCAAGGATGAGCTATTCATTCAATCATGGTTTAGATTCTATTTGTCATTACCTGATGTCCTTAGTTGGACACAAATTACTTTAGTTCATTTATTTTTGTGTTTTTCATACTCTTAGACATAGAAATTGAAGATTAGATGTCTTTGTTGTGATGACTTTCAGGTTTTGGGAAACGATAGTTAATAAGTTTTGGAGCTTCCGCATTATTTTGTTATTCGTAGTTGAACTATTGGTATATTTTGGGATTTGGATTCCTTGATTCGCCCACCTAGGAGGTTAAGTGTGAGTTCCACTCATGGCTCAATTTGGTTCGTGACAATTTCTCGCTTACCCCCCCCCCCCAATTTACTAAAGAAACAATTATAAATACAACATTTACCTATTGAATAGAAAAACAAATACTTTTAAGTTATACTTATATTGATCATAATTTAATACGTAAAATTGTCCTTTAATTTGCAATAGTCAAATTGAATCAAGAACAAAATTATTACATAATCTTTAATCAAACAAAAATAAAATTGAGTCTTACCAAAATTCAACGGAACTTTCGCAATAAATGACTTTATGAGGTGGTGAAAACCAAACAGATCCTGAAATAATTGAAGATATCAATGCATTAAATTCAATAACTTCTAAAATACAAAATATCTACAAATTAAATAATTCTAAAAATAATTGCACAAATTTAAAATTTTAATATGGATCGTCAAACTCACATAACAAAGACTTATCTATATATTAAAAATAGTTACCATTTATATTATGTGCAAAACCTACAAGAAAAAAAACTAATTCGCAACATCAATATTCACAGTCACAAAAATTACCTGAAAATGAAGTTAAAAAAAATTAGAGGAAAAGGAAAAAGGAAGAGGGTGACAGAAAGGTATTGGGTTAAAGGGGAAAAGGATAATGAAATTATTGTATGTTAGTGTTATGTGGGAAGGGGTGGGAAGGGCGTGGTTGTTTGGTTGGTTGGAGAGATTTTAGGGAATTAGAGGGAAATTTTTGTTTTTTAAGATTATTTTTAATGTTTTGGAGGGAAGATATTAAAATTTTCTTTTTGATGCATAGAAAAAGTTTCTTTTTAATGTTTATTAGTAATTAATAATTATTAAATAAAATACTCTATCTTAAAATGTGTATTATTACTGAAAATACAAAAACTTAAATTAAGTTAATGCAAGCACAAATAATAGTTTATGAATTTGACTATATAAGATTTCTAATCACTAAATAATAAATATATCTAATTAAATTAAAGTATTAGCATGTAAGATAAAATGTTAAAGTGAAATTGATTATACAATGTTGAAAAGATATTTAAGTCTATCTTTATAGATTATAAAAAATTGTGATCTGATTGAAATGAAGAAACTTATAATGTCGAAACTTAATTTCATTATGCATACACATCTTTGTTTCTTCATTTTGATCGAATCATATTTTTTTTTATAATCTATAAAGATAGACTTGAATATCTTTTCAACTTTGTATAATCAATTTCACTTCAATATTTTATCTTACATAGAAATACATTAATTTAATTAGATAATTATATTTTTTTAGTGATTAGATATCTTATATAGTCATATTCATAATTATCATTCATGATTGCATTTTAACATAATTTAATCTTTTATATTTGCAGTAATAATAATGTTTTTAAAATAAAATATTTTACATAATAATTAATAATTACTAATAAACATTAAAAAAAAACTTTTTCTTCGCTCCAAAGCATTAAAAGTAACCTCAAAAACAAAACTTTCCCTCTAATTTCCTTAAATCTCTCAAAACAAACAAATAACCACCCCCTTCCCATGTAACACTAACATACAATAATTTCATTGTCCTTTTCCCCTTTAACCCAATACCTTTCTGCCATCCTCTTCCTTTTCCCTTTGCCTCTATTTTTTTTTAACCTCACTCTTCCTTTTCCCTTTGCCTCTAATTTTGTTTAACCTCATTTTCACGTAATGTTTGAGAGTGTGAATATTGATGTGTTGCTAATTAGTTTTTTTTCTTGTAGATTTTGCACATAATATAGATGGTAACTATTTTTAAGTGTAAAGATTAGTCTTTGTTATGTTAGTTTGACGATCCAGATGAAAATTTTAAATTTGTGCTACTAGTGTTAGTATTATAATTAATTTGTAGATATTTTGTATTTTAAAAGTTGTTTAATCTAATGCATTGATGTCTTTACTTATTTTAGGATTTGTTTGATTTTCACCACCTAATAAAGTCATTTATTGCTCAACTTCCGTTGAATTTTGGTAAGCCTCAATTTTACTTTTGTTTGATAAAAGATTATGTATTAATTTATTCTTGATTCAATTTAACTATTGAAAATTAAAAGACAAATTTACATATTAAATTATGATCAATATAAGTATAACTAAATATTTTCCAATTTAATGGGTAAATTATTATATTTATAATTGTTTCTTTAGTAAAAAAAAAAAGGGGGGGGGGGGGAGGAAGTGAGAAATACTTGAACTAATATATTAAATAGGATGAGTGTCAATATATTATTTTAAAAATATAAACCTAACTTTTGTTTACGTAGAAATAATCATGAAATCGTTATTATTTGTATTAGTGTGTATGAGAGAACATCAAAATAAATTTCTCTCGTCCATAATTTATTTATTTTTGTCAAATCAAAGTTTTACAAGAATTTTCTGTTGGAATGAATTGAACTTTGATTGATCTTTTTCAAGACATATAAAAATATATGTGGATCAATATATATTTATCTTTTCTTTTTTTTTTGGTTTCAGCCTGATGCGGAGATTAAATGTACTTCACCTTGGAGAAGATATTGAGTGACAACAACTCATTAAATCACCAAATAAATGCTATAGATATTTTAAATTTTATTTCATGTGGATTTTTAATGATTTAAAATTTAATGTTGAAGTTATTATACACAAGTTTCTATTGTTTTTGTTTGACATGAATTTGAACAAGTGATGCTTATAAATATAAATTTAATTTGTATAATTATTTGAGTGGATTTCTTTTAAAAAATAATTACTTATTTTAGATATACTCTTTAATTATTACCATTTATAGCAATATAAAACTATACTGTATATTTCATTAGATTTTCTTTCTCGCCTCTTTTCCTTTTTTTGTCTCTCAGTTTTTAAATTTTTTTCTCTTTCTCTTGCTCCTTTCTTTTTGTTGTTCTTTCGCTCGAACTTTTTCTTTCTTTCTGCTGCTCTATCTCTCTCATTATGTTGTTTTTCCTTTTGTTTCTCTCTGTACTTTTATCATAGAGTAGTCAATGATTGTATAATGAATATATTTTGTATCAATAATTAATTAATTAAACAAATAATTTAATCGTAATAAATGAAGAGACATAACAAATTTCAAAATGAATTAAACTTAAATTAAAAATGTATTACACACATATCAAAGTTGAATTAAAATATATTACACACATATCAAAATTGAATTAAAAATGAATTAAATAAGTAATCCAATAATAAAGAATAGATCAAAAAATTGCAAAATAAATTTAATTACTTTAAAATTGTATTACACAATATTTAAGTTGAATTAAAAGAGAGAATTATGAATGAATGAAAAACGTAACTAACATAGACAAGATAACAATCTATAAATTGAATTAAACTCATATTATTCATGAATAAAACTTATATTATATGTATCTTATAAATTTCCTCTTTGCTTTTATCTCTAAGAAATGAGCGATGGTTGCAGTATTTATTAAAAAAGTGTTGTGCATATCTTATAAATATATTATTAGTGTGTTACCAAAATTATTCTTGTTGGTAGCCATAAAAAAAGGGAAATGTGCAATACATATTATAAATGTATTATTCATAATGAATAAGACATGTAATATATGTGTCTTTTAAGTTACTTTTGATTTTAATCACTAAGAATGTGAGTGATGTTTGCAATATGTATTAAAAGTGTATTGTGCATGTATTATAAAAATATTATAAGTGTGTTACCTAAATTATTTTAGTTGATATTATTAAAAATGGAGTGAAGTTTGCAATATGTATTATAAATTAAACGTAGGATGTATTGTTTATGATTTTAATACAATTATAAACCATATCTAATACAACTTTAATACAAATGCGATATCGTTACGTAAACTTCATTATTTTGGAGCTTCAATCCAATATTTTTCCTAAAATCAATTCTAAAGTTAACCAAACCCTCTTAAAATAGAGATATAAACTCCAAACGATATTTTCAACTATTTGTAGGAACAACCTATCTACTAGCCGCAAAAAAAAGAGCAGTCAATGATTCGTAAGCCGAATAAAACTTGTATCAATAATTAATTAGACAAGTAATATAATTGTAACAAATGAAAAAACATAATTTATAGTCAATAATTAATTAAACATGAATAAAAATTTATTACACACATATTAAAGTTTAATTAGAAGAGAAAATTAACAATAAATGAAAAACGTAACTAAAGAAAGACAAGACAATAGAATAAATTAAATTTGTATTATTCATAAATAAAACATGTATCATAGGTGTCTTATATATTATTTTAGTTTGTATAACTAAGAACATGAGTGATGTTTGCAATATGATTACAAATATAATGTGCATATGTTATTTATGTATTACGAGTGTGTTATTTAAATTAATTTTGTTGATATCACTAAAACAAATGAGTGAAGTTTGTAATATGTATAATAAATGCATTGTTCGTGATTTTAATATAATTTTAATACAATTATGAAACATATCTAATACAACTTTAATACATCGCAATATTGTTCCATAAACTTCACCTTTTTCGAGTTTCTATCTAATATTTCTCAAAAATCAAATATAAACTTAAGGAAACCCTCTTAAAATTGAGAAATAAACTCCAAATGACATTTTCTATTATTTGTAGAAACAACCTATTCAAACTAATTACAAATTAGTAAAATTCCAATAATTATTCAAAATTTTAATCTTTATAATGACCATAAATGATGAACACTAGTTTCTATAATTTTAAGGATTTGAAATTTTTATTTGAGAACATGATATTGTACAATTTTTTAATTTTCTATTACTTTTCTCGTTATGTTTTTTTTTTTGATAAATTAGTGAAATATGGCAAAAAAATTATTTAAAAAAATTATTTAAACAAAAATTAAGAAAAAAGAAGAAGAAGAATAAAGTAAAAATAAGGAAGAGAAAGATGAAACAGTAAGAAACGACGAAGAAGAAAAATAAAAAAAGAAGAGGAGGAAGAAAAATAAGGCAGAAAAAGAAGCGAAGAAAGATAAACCTTATAACTTTTTAATTTTTAAAATTTTTTATATTTAGTTAGAAAATTTTTATTGACATAAATGGTAAATATTTTTTAAATATTGCACATTTATGTGATTTAGCCAATTTAATTTATGAAATCTGATTTGTATTAAGCATGTTATTTTGTAAAAACAAAATTTACATCATAATATTTAAGGCTTAATATAAATCAAATTTCACATTTATTATTAAAATAATAATAATTTCTTAAGATTTCACAAAGCAAATTATATAAATGTTGATCTTATATCGCACAAATTTTAATTATACACAAAAAAAATTTAAAAATATTGAGATCATACGGTATAGGTTCGAAATTTTCACTTATTGATAATAAAAACCTCCACAAATTTAAAAGTCATTTTGTGGCAGTCGTTGTGGAGGTTTACTAAAACCGCTATAAATATGCTTGTTGTAACGACCTGGTTAGTCGTTTCGGGCAGTAGAATCATTTGTGATAAAAACTGACTGGGTCGACGGATCACGCGACGGACCGTCATGGCCATGACGGACCGTCATAGACCCCGTCGTCCCACACATGTGTAATTTTCCTGTTGCTCTCCTCATTGCCCTCGACGACAAGTAGGACGAACAGTCATAGGCACAACGGTCCGTCAAGCGTCTTCGTGCCAAAACACTTCAACTCTGAAATCTGGGTACTGGGAGCGACTCTCTGAACTCCGCGACGGAGCTGCAGCACGGACCGTCGTAGATACGACGGACCGTCACAAAACCCTTGACAAAATTTAATTCTCTGAATCTTGTGACGGACCTGCAGGACGGACCGTCATAGACACGACGGTCCGTCACAGGTAGCGTAACCTCGACTTGGTCGGAATTCTGCTAAAAGTTTTTAAGGGGTGTTTTGGACCATTCATGACAAACTTCATGAAATTAGTGGGGTGAGTTTAATAAGTTATTTACTTGGGGGTTAAAAGAAGTAACCTTGAAATAAATAGTGGGTTACTTTTATCATCTTTTATAATTGATTATATGATAATTAGGATAAAAGAAAAAGAATTTGGAGAGGAAAAATAAAAAGAACAGGAAGAGAGGGAGAACGAGCGAGAAAAGGGAGAAGCGAAGAGGAAAGCAAAGGCATTGAGAAGTAACGTGTTGATCGCGATTCTTCGGTGGAGGTAGGTTATGGTTTATGCTATCTTCATAGTAAACTCTAAATAGCGATTGATATGTATTGGGTGGTATTGTGAAGTCTTCTATATGCTTGATTGTGTGTTTGTATGTTGTGATCGTGAATCTTCAATCTTGAATTCTCTCTGTTAAGATGGCACCTTGGCATAACGAAGACTTGAAGAAATAAAATTAATGAGACTAGGGGATCGGGTGTCACGTTCTGACACGTAGTATTAGGGGATCGGGTGTCACGTTCCGACACATAGTATTAGGGGATCGGGTGTCACGTTCCGACACGTAGTATTAGGGGATCGGGTGTCACGTTCCGACACGTAGTATTAGGGGATGGGGTGTCACGTTCCGACACATAGTATTAGGGGATCGGGTGTCACGTTTCGACACGTAGTATTAGGGGATTGGGTGTCACGTTCCGACACGTAGAATTAGGGGATCGGAGTGTCACGTTTCGACACGATAAGAATAAAGAGAAGTAATCTTGAATCATGTTAATATACTCAATTTTGAAGAACCTATGTCCCAAATGAGTATGGTGTGGAGGCTTGAGTCCTCATAGGTGCGCTTGATGTTGTTGCCCATGGTTCTTGTACTTGTTGTTGTCACCTGTTGAGTATTGTAGTTGATTTTATAATGTTACTTGATATATATTGCTTTCTATTTTGAATTGGCCGATGATACCTACTTAGTACGTGTTCCTTGTACTGACCCCTACTTGTAATTTTCTTCTTTGTTATTTGTGGAGTGCAGCAAGCGTGCCATCGACTTCGACTCGTCCTCAACTCTAGCCATTTTCCAGCACATCAGACTTCAGGGTGAGCTATTACTCCTAGATCGGACTGGATTCTGTCCTTCACGTCTTGATGTCTTGAAGTTCGGACATGGACCATCTTTTTATTTATTTTTAGCTTCTTAATTACTTTTAGATTTAGAAATTTGAGGATAGATGTTCTTGGTGTGATGACTTCCAGATTTTGGGGATGATAGTTGATAAACTTTTGAAGCTTGTTTTATTGGTTATATTAATAAGATTTGAGTCTTCCGCATTATATTTGTTTATTATGGTTGAAATGTTGGGATTTAGATTTGTTGGTTCGCTCACCTAGTAAGATAAGTGTGGGTGCCACTCGCGGCTCGTTTTGGGTCGTGACACTTGTGGCAAGAGTAATTGTAGTGTTTTTAAAAATCAGCACAATTTTAATTTAGGGGCTCTATTAACTGCCACAAATTGATAAAATAACCCCTTAAATTGAGAATTTTTTGTGGTGATCAATACAAACAAAAACAATGTTAGTTCTGAGGGTAAAAGGGAGAATAAATAATAACTGAAAAATACAAAAGGGTGTTGCATCTTCTTCAACCTAACTTCAAGATTGCACTTTAATAACTTATCTGAATATTAAATCGTCAATTACTTCCTTAGTTCGTCTTTGTTAATTCCCTTTTATAAAGTTTTATTTCAATATACAAAAACTATAATGATCCTCGAGTTCATTTGTGTATGATTGGGTGACATTTTCCCGAAGTGTTCAGGTGTGTTTAGTTTTTGCCATTTGGGAGGCTTAATATTTTAAATAGTTGACTTCAGTCAACATTTGGATATTTTAATGTCGGATAGAAATTATTTTAGTTCTATCAACCCTGGAAGGGTAATTTTTCTTTAGTTTGATGATTGATTTGGCGTAGAGGATTTCATCGAAATTTTTTTAATTAGGCATTTTAGATTTTGAGTTCCACCCAAAGTTTGATCTTTGTCAACTTTCTTGGTAAACACACTTGAATAGAATTATGTCAGCGGATTGCTCTAGACTGCCGGTTTGGCCTAGAATAACCTTTGGTTAAGTTTTTGATGTGATCGTCATGTCCTTGTGGTGCTTAGAGTTTTATTTGGAGTATCACTATAAGTGTCGTCTTTGGTAAAAAACTTTTACGAAATGACCTTTGTAGGTTGTTTCATCGATTTTTTTTGAGTTTGGAATGCTGTTTCCACTAGTTAGCATAGTTTTTATGCATTGATAGATTCAGAATAAATTCCAAGCCCTAGACATAGGACTTTGGCTTCCTTGTGGAACTACTAATGTAGTGTTGTTGGTGCTGTGTTAATTGAGACAAAGTGTCTAGGCCTCTGCATTCGTGCGGGTCTCGCTGCATTCGCGAAGGGTAGCCTGCTTCGCGTTCATTGTACCTTGGTTGCATTCACGAAGGGTTGACTGGCCTAGTACCTGTGTTCGCAAGCCTTGTGGCGGTTTGCAGAGGGTCAAGTCGGCTGCCCTACATGATCGCATGTGGACATCACGTTTGTGAAGGACAGTTAACTGGAGTTGGTATTTTAAAAGACCCATTTTTCAGTTTGCATGTATCATTTCTATATTGGTGTATGGGCGATGTAAAGAGATTTTTTTGAAATATTTGAGTTTTTCTTTGTGGATTTGATCGGGCAGTTACATGGCACAAACCAGGAATGACGAAAGCTTATAAGGTGACTTAAATTTAAAATTGTTAATGAATTGATACAATTCAACATTCCAAGATATGATTAAAATGGATGTTGAATCTAAGTGGATGAAGTTGCAGTATCCTTTTATTTGTTTTGTTATTATTTCATCTTCCTTTTCTATTACGACCAACATTCTTTTTCAATGTTTTGATACTCGAACCTTTTTCTTACTGAAAGATTCACATTTTAATCTCCTTTAGTTGATAGATTCTAATTAAGTTCAACTTCAACTAGTGAGATCTTTTTAATACATTGTAGAGTGGAAGGAAATATGACGAGACAATCAAAACAAGATTTAACAATTTATTTTATTTGTAAAGTACATACTATCCAAAAGTAAACAAGGGAAGTAAAAACTATTATCGAATGATACTCGAATTTTTTTAAAATATATGATTGTAAAGTAGGGTAGACATATGGTTATATGAACTACTTTATAGAGGTCATCGCTGGAAATTTTTTTATACATCTCGCCATTCCTTGAATGATACAATAATTTACATCATTTTCATATTTTGTCAAAAGGTTTTTGAACCACAACTGACAATATTTTCATGTAAAGTATGATTTTTATTGTTAGAAAGACTATCTTCACATATATCATGCAATCTCAACCAAGTTACGCACATGTGAACATAGTCTTCCGGATGATTCTGATCATATTTTAAATGACACTATTGTCAATTATGGATCAATATTTTTAACAACATATGAAAATGATGGAATGTATCATATCATCAAAACAATATCGAAAGAATAAAATTTTGTTCCATTGATAACCTTTATAAGACCATTCATATAAAAATTATGTATATCTTACTTTAGAACATCAGAATTTTTGAATAAGTTTCTAGTATTGTTTAACTATAGTTTGCTTCTTCTTCACTTTTGGTTATTTGATGTTTGAAAAATAAAAGAAATTGTTAAACTTATTCTTATAATCTCTTCGTGTTTTCTTGCATTCCAAAGTGTAACATGCTCTCACTAGTTGAAGTTGAATTTGATTGAAATCTTTCAACTAAAGGATATCAAAATATGAATCATTAACACAAAAGTATCAAGAAAATAAGTAGAATGTTGGTTGTGAGAAAAAAAAAGGACAGAGATAACAATACAACTACAAAGAAACTGATGTTAACTTCTTTCGCCTACCTTCAATATTGCATTATAATCAGTTATCTGAATTTTGAATTGTATCAGTTCATTTACAATTTTAAATTTAAGTCATATTCTAACTTTGTCAATTACTTCTTTACTCACCTTTATTATATTTTATAAAGGTTTATTTCAAAATTTATCAATTTGAATGACCCTTGAGGTCATTTTTGTGTGCTTTTACTATTTTCGCCCTTCTTGTAGCTTCTGTATAGCTTTTTTATGATTTTGGGTTGGGTGACATATTTCTCAAGGTGGTCAGGTGAGTGGTCAGGTGAGTATTTAATGGGTTTTTCCATTAGGGAGGCCTAAGGTTTGCAAGAATGGACTTCGGTAAACATCTAAATATTTTGATGTCCAATGGAAATTTTTTTACTTCCATCAACTGTACAAGGGTCATTTTGGTCAAGTGTGGTGATCGTCACAGGTTTCAAGGATTTTGTTTGGAGTTTTTGTTATAGGTGTTTTATCTTTTGAGGTTTTCCTAAATTTTGGCCTTGGTAAACTTTCTTTCTAAACACGCTTCGAATGGAATTCTGTAAGTGTAGTTAACTCTTAAATGTGGAGTTTGGTGTAGAATGAGTTTTAGTTTGATTTTCAAGGTAATTGTGATGACCTTGTGGCATTTAACACTTTGTTTTGCATTTATTTATAAGTGTAAACTTTAGTCAACATTTTGACCAAATCACCTCTGTTGGTTGTAAGTCTAGAATGTTGTTTCCAACTAGGTAGCATAGCTCATATTCTTGATGGGATTTTGAACAAATTTTGAACCCCAAATAGAGGATTTTGTCTTCTTGTAGAAATGTTCATAAGCTGTTGAAGGTGTCTCATTCGTGGAGACCAAGTGCCAGGACCATCGAGTTTGTGTTGGTCTTACTGTGTTTTCAAAGGGTTGCCCCTTTCACGGCCTTGTCATAACTCGTGCCTATACCCTAGATGTGCTGACACTAGAGAACTATTATTGGTCCCCAAGCAAACTCTCATTCCTGCTAACTATAAGTAGAAGACTAACTCAAGCATAAACAAGCATCAATACCGAAGAATTATTTGAAAACAACTTATTAAAACATAAAATTTATTTGAATATACAGAGTATTAAACATATAATTTTTAAATAAAATATCTGAAACTAAATACTTTAAGACTGTGTCAATCTATGAAACCACTAATATATAATGATAGGCGTTGGTAAAAGACCCACGACACCTAAAAGAATTACTACTAACAAATCATAAAATTAGAGTCCTTTGAAAGTAAGGAGGCTTCACCAAAAGCGGACAAGCGTATGATGTGATCTTAATGAAACTCTTGTTGATGATCCTAAGTACTTGAATTTGCACCATGAAAATTATGCAGGTCAAATAATATCAGTACATTGAATTTATGAGTATGTAATATGGTTGAATAACACTATTAACTGAAATGAAATGTTAAAAGTAACTCAACTGAAATATAGTGTAAATCATGATCAAAATCATTTAAGCTCTTATTGTATGAACACAATAATAGTAAATAAAGAAATAAAATTGATTTACAAGAGTTGGAAACTGAGAAATTCAAAGAAACACAATGACAACACTATAAGAAAAGATCATTGACCAACAAAAGAAGAATATATTGATGGTACTTAAGAAAGGATTATAAGGATACTCTCTGGAGTAGCTTTAAAGGCTATATTTGGCTATTTTTATCAACACTGGCAGGTCCCTTGGGACTCGTTAATATATGATTGAGAAGAGAAGACATACAGATGTTTGTCATGTCTTAAATGAATACTTATGAGAGCAATGGTCATATTTTATTTTTGTACTTTCAAAAGTAACAATTTTTGTAAAATTATCCCACACAACTTATCAGTTTCCCCTTTTATCAGTAGTTGAGCGGTTGTTTCTAATTCACTTTCTATATGTGATTCCTCATTTTCACCCATCACCTTATTAGTTTGTTTGTCTTCAGTCATGCTATGAGTTTGATTTTGAGTAACTGTGATTAAAAAAAAATATATAAAAAAATTATCAAAATCAAAACAAAGTCACAAACAACATGAAAATTAACAACAAAAGCCAACAAAAATTTAATAGAGAGAAAATCATGTTATGAAAATAGCAACCCATCAAAAATAAGCAAACAATATCTTGAATTATGATGTTTGGAATACATATTTGAGTCAATACTTAGATACTAAAATAAAGGCAGGACTCAGAAAGCACATGCCTTGCACAATCGATAAAGAAAGACTAATCTATAATAATTACCTACATAACACATGAAGTATACTACACTTACATATCTAAAATGCATACACATCATAGTTAAACTGTGAGATAAATAGTTAAACGAAAAAAAAAAATGGAGAATTTACTCAGTGCCTATGAAAGAGACGGATTAAGCAAAAAAATTTAAGATTTCAGAAGCAATTGAGCAGTGAGCAAAAAGAGATTAAGAGACCAAGATGAGGCCTTATAGTTTACGCCTTTTCTATGTTCGATAAGGAAACATGACTATAGAAAAATAAATAGGTTTCCGTAGCTTTAAAACTGTATCCTTTAGGAGTTAGGACTTGATGAGTGGTTGTAACAAACATTCCATATGCACTTGCCACCTTTCCACGAGAGTCGTGGCCACCGCGGATCCTGGTGCTACTTGTGGTGGTGAGGAATTCTGTTATCACTTCTTAGTTATCCTATAATTACAACAATAATTTTGTTTTTAGTAGTTGTTAATTTTCTTAATAGTCCAACTATTTTAATGTAATAGTGCAGTTTATTATTTCAGTTGAGTTAGGAAGTTATGTCCGAGTTTCTACAGGTAGTTATTTTATAAGTGTTATATTTAAAATATTGTGTGTCATTAAGGAATGAGAAAGGTGAAAATTACGAAGTCTTTGAGTACTTCAAACTCAAGAGATTACAGGTTTTCACTACAGAACCAGTGACATAAGTAGAAAAATCAAACTTTAAATTTTATCTTGCAACGCCCTGTTACTAGATCCTTAAAAAGGGACCATAACAACTTGGTATTAGAGACGAGGGTTATGGGAGACAAATTCAACATCAACTACAACAATTGATGAACTTGTTCCATGAAGAACGTGAAGCCAATTCGGTCAGACACAGAGTAGTAAAGGCTCGTTTGGATGCACCCGGAAAGAATTTAAAGAATTGTAAGGTCGATTCTGGTTCAACTGAACATATCAATCAAAATCATGGTTGGAAGGGTAAAAACAGAGTGACAGGCTAGTCGGGATCAAAAATAGGTGGAAGTTTCATCATTTTTCGGCATACAAAACTATATTTTCCATGATATAATGACCAAGAGGACCCTTTGATATGGTTTAATAGGTGTGAACACTTTGTTCGACACCAACAGACTCCAGATGAAGTAAAAAGTTGAAGTTTCTTCATTTCATTTGGAAGGGAATGCACAATTGGTTTCTTCAATTAGATACAGATATTCCTGAATCTTCTTGGGATGAGTTCAAATGTTATTGTATCCTTCATTTGGGGCCACCAATCATAATAGAAATTGGGAAAATTGGATAAATTATGCCAGATCGGTTCTGTAGCAAATTACGAAGAAAAGTTTGAGCGCTTAGTTTCATGGGCTGGTAAACTCATTCAATCGCAAAAATTGAACTTTGGTTTTCTGATTATATAACAATTGAGGTTGAATTGTATAATTATCCATATTTGGCTACGACGATGAGTTTATCTCGACTTTATGAACGAAAGGAAGAATCTGTTTATTCAAAAGCTTTAGATGTTTCTAAATCTAAGACAATAGATTTCTCACCTCAACAACATGCCAGATTTGTGAAGAAACTAACAAGATATGATATGAAGGAAAGGAGACTCAAGGGACTTTGTTTCAATTGTGATGAACTAGTCAACCGAGGTCATCAATGCAAGAAATTATTATGGATTGACTTTATAGATGATGAGGAAGAGTTTGCTGGAAAGGAGGGAAATACTAATTTCCACACTTAGCGCTTGAGGACAAGCGTGATTTGAAGGAGGAGAGTAATGTTATCACTCCTTAATTATCTAATAATTACAATAATAATTTATTTTTAAGTGTTGTTCATCTTGTATTCCTAAGACACTAAGAACAAAACTTTGAAGAACTTGGTAAGACACAACAAAGTTTAAGAACATTTTAATAAGTAGAAAATTAAAACTAGTAGAGATACTAGAATAAGAATTAGATTAGAAAAATATACGAAATATTTTTCTTAAAAGAAGAATTATTGTCAATCGGTGTTTAAAGAATCTTACTAATTCCAATAAACCTTGGAGAAACACGAAGTACCAAAGTTTAATGAACAATTTTCCTTTTGAGGATTAATTTTGAACCAAAAAGTTTATTTCCTGGATGAAGATCAACTAACATCTAATAGGATTGTTGAAGATTGAACTAATCTCACTATTGACACCATTTGTCCAAAAGGATGAGTCTACATAAGACACAAGAAATGTTACAAAATCATGTTTGAAGGAGAAATATGTCCCTAGACATTTACTACGCCTCTGAATCTCTTCAGTAATTATATTCTCCTTTTATTCTTTCCAAGATCATTTATACCTTTCACTAGGCTACTCAAGTCTAATTTTACGGTCCACAGTCTTAGGTCCTATTGCAATTCTTTTAGGAATAGGAACTTGGAATTTAGCTGGACACCTCCACACTTTGAAAAATTTCAAGTTGAATTTCCTTCCTTTCCATTTCTCATATAGAATGGACTGTTTCCTGAACAAACGAAAAAAATTTCTTTATGAAAAGACAACTTTTTGTTGTTCCCTTTTGTAGTAATGATAGTTCCTCCACAAAAGTTTTGTGGTAACCACAAACTTATAAATAATGTCTCCATCATTTCTTTCAATGTTCAGTTTTTTATTGGATTGAGGTGAATAGGGCAGCAATTTGATGAATAATTTTACTTTTCAAACACATTATGCAAAATGAGATTTATACTCTCCATCCCTATCACTTCTTATGTTTTTTCCAACTCATATTCAGCTTCAGTATTATATTATGTAGATGTTTCTACTGCTTCATCCTTACAATTCAACAAATAGACATAGTCGTTTTTAATGCAACTGTTAATAAAAGTAACGAGATACTTTTTTCCCACCACGAAATGGTATTGATTTCACATCACAAATATATGTGTAAATCAATTCTAGGGGATCATAATTCCTTTCAAGAGATTTATAATAATACTCATCATACTTAGATTCCACACAGACTTGACATTTTTATTTATTGCACTCAAAGTTAGACAAAATTTCTAAGTTGATAACTTTTCTTTATAAGGTTTTTTAATTGACATGTCCCAAGATTTCATATCACAAACTCTTTCTCAATCAAGTAAGAATAAATTAAACTATTGAGTTTGGAAAGTTCTTCGCGAGGTAGTAATTTTCTAAAATATTTTGTTCTAACATTTTACAATTTTGTGTGATACAAACATTGTTTAGATTCAATACCTTGTCAAATGTCCTTTTCATAAGGACCTTTCCGTAATTTTCAATTTAATTTTTATAGAACTACCTACGAACAAAGTTTTCTTGGATCCAATAAAAGTGATATAGTCCAAATGCATTTTTTTTAAAATGACAAATGACTATTCACCAATATTCATGTATATACAAATATTTTTATTATAATAGCCATATGTTTTCTTGAAAACTTACAACATTTTAAGTGACACTTTTTCATAAAAGAACACAACAATTAGGAACAAGTATATATATAATTTGGTAGTTTCATACTAGTCACATCATATACTAGTATAGAGAAACTCAACAATCACAATATCAAATATACTCCAAGAATTTTGTGGGTCTAACATAATACAAAAGTATCAATAAATTTCATATCTTTTTCTTTTAAATTAAATTAGACACCAAGTCTAATGTTATCTTTATCATAAGCAATGACCCCCAAATTTTAAATGTGATCTCAAAAATATTTTTCAAGTATTTGAAAATAGTTTTCACACATATTTCTCAGACTATCAAAATGTTATAGGCAGTATGTAACCTCTTTTGAAACTATTATTCTCCGAAAAGAATTATAGAGTATCAGTTCTCTTTGACAATCTTACATAGTGTCAAAGTTCATTCCATAGAGGGACAAATCCACCAACTATAAGTAACTGATTTTTTTCGTCTATCACAAATAGACATACCACTTCGTATTTAGAATGTTTCTATATAACAACGAAATTTATAAAAAATCAAAAGTACACCACAAACTTAGTCTAAATTATTCAGAGTAGAACACTACAAAAGTTTTTAATGTACAACAATTTGACATAATCAAATTCACAAGGAATACAAAAGTACAAAAGATTTTTTAGTCTCCAAACAAAACTTAACATATTCTTTATCACATAAAAATATTTTTCCTTTCAAATGGACTTCAAACTACAACATTTTACATACTATTTTATCAAACAAGAATATGCATCTCTCATTTTTGTCAACTAAATAATTTCAAAGGCAATAATATTTGCCAAGTAAAATTCATTTCACAACATATGGTTTGCAGATCTTTTTCCAAAGATACACATGATAAAAAATCAGAGATGTTAACTTTAGAAACTATTTTTCTCCTTAGACAAAATAATAAGAAGGTTAACTGGTAATCTTTAATCGGAATACCACAAATATTTTCTGTTACATTCTTGTTTCGACTTTCCTAAACAAAGAAAAGAATTATGGAGAAGTAATGCATTTTCTTCGATTTTCATGAGTAGAATACAAAAAAGAAGAATTATTATAAATCCATGTTTAAATAATTTTACTAACTCCAATAAACTTTGCAGAACACGAAATTATTCAAGTTTAATGAACCATTGAAGAACATATATTAATTCATGAATTTAAAATTTATAACACATAGTAGAATCTGGAAAAACAGAAAGAAGATCAAGCCCACTTAAATCATAATGTCCCCTTAAGGAAATTATTTCCCTCTAGTGTTTGAGGTTTGATTTGGAATATGTCCTCCCAAGATAGAATGAACTCAATCACCAGTGTGTTGATAGCCAAAACACCAGTGTCAGCGAGCTACTCAACGACGGTAAATTACACTTAGAATACTACATTTAGTAGTAGAAGAAGAAGTCAATACATTTTATTCTTAAAATAAGAGGAAATCACTCAATTTATAGAAAACAAAGGGTAGTGAGAAAAAGTTTTTTATTGTGTCTTACCGGAAAGGTCACAAACCATTGGTACATTTATAATCTTTCAGAAAGGTCGTCAATTTTCATAAAAGTCATAAATTTTCATAAAACTCGCAACTTTTCATAAAATTCACAACTTTTCATAAAAATCACAGTCTTTCATAAAAGTCGCAACTCTTCATAATATTCGCAATTCTTTATTTTCCTTTCACACCTTTTAAAGCCCAACAATCCCCCGCATGAATAGGGAATGAGTCCAAGACAAAAACAATGGACACGTATACGTACTTTACAAGCAAGAATTAATTGCATCTGGATAAGTAGGTTTCCCCTTGGACATTCTATTGTGAACATAAGTCGAATATACTTGGTCAATCGGTATATGCGATATCTTTGAACCGTCGAGCTTTTGTGAATACTTATAAAACCATATGTCACGCAATCAACCCGTAACCATTTATGATTTTTATCAGTTATGTTCGTTTCATCCATGAACATCTCCTGGTTTCATGAGTGTATAGATAATATGTTTTTGACAATTATTATCATTGAAGCGGCTTACACTTTACACTCACATAGGTGATTTGAAACTATGTTATCGCTTAAATACACTATTTGGTCAACTCTACCAAACATAGAAAAGCATTAAAACCATTAAGCATTATTAACTCATTCACAAAACCATTAAGCTTTATTAACTCATTCACAAGACTTAAAGTTGTGTCCTTGTTCCTGAACATTATCTTCATCATGATTTGAATTATGTCCTCCCAGGATAGAATGATCTCAATCACCAGTGTATTGATACCCAAAATGCTGGTGTCAGCGAGCCACTCAATGACAATAAAGTACACTTTAAACACTAGATTTAATAGTAGTAGAAGAAGTCAAGAAATTCTATTCTTAAAATTAGACGAAATTCCTCAAGAAAACAAAGGGTAGTGCGAAAAGGTCTTTATTGTGCCTTACCGGAAAGGTCACAAACATTTGGGAAAGTCAAAATCTTCCAAAACGGTCGTTACCTTTCATAAAAGTCACAAATTTTCATAAAATTTGCAAGTTTTCATAAAAGTCACAACTTTTAATAAAAGTCACAATATTTCATAAAAGTCACAACTCTTTACAGAAGTCACAACTCTACATTCACACCTTTTAAAAAGCAACAATAGGTGTTGTATTTAAACTATTGTGTGTTTGAAGAAATGAGAAAGCAGAAAATTACTAAGTCTTTAAGTACTGCAAACTCAAGATATTGCAAGTTATCTCTAATGAACCAGCGACATAGGTAGAAAAAAAACTTCAAATTTTATCTTTCAACACCCCGTAAGTAGATCATAAACAAATGACCATAGCACAGTAGCTTCACAAAGCTTCCCAACCAAAAGACCCTTCCTACGAGCCACTGGGCGGCTAATCGTGAAGGTCTCGACGAGTTGTGGAAAGGGACGTGAAGGTGTCTTAGGTTTATTAGGGTTAAGGGCATTGGGTTTTAAAGGTGTGAGCAGGAAACTAAGGCTATGACTATGCCGAAGATTTGTGACCATTATGAAAGGTTGTATCATTTCTAGAGAGTTGTGTTTTCACCATTTGTTTGCTATAAAAAGATGTTTTCTCTCATTTTTTACAATCAAATTCTTTCCTTCTTTTGCATACATTTCTTACAAAACAAAATCGATTGATCATGTCTCTGTGTGTGATTGGTTGCTTTCATTTTGAATTCGCTGAAATTATTAAGTTTGAGTACCACTATTTCTTTAATGGTTAATCAATTTTATCTCGGGAGGAATTAATCTACGAGTTCGGGTACTTGAGGGGATTAAATTTCTTGTGGACATATAGTGGGTTTTGTGGACTCGAATAGTTTTTTTTTCTTTTCATCTCTTATTATTTCTTGTTTGCTAATCTGAATACAAGAGATAATAAACTTAAGATAGTTAATTGTTGGTATTTTCTGTGGTAAGGAAATTACTTCTATTTTCTGTGTTCTTTTTATTGGAAAAAACAAGAATTGTTTTATCATATGATAAAAGAAGTTTAGGATGAATTAGTACAACTTTAATATGTTCATGTATATTTTCTGTAGTAAATTTTTTTTGATGGGTAAGATTATTTTTATTTTATTCCCAAGTTCATTCAAACATTGCATCCCTTTAGTTTTGTTTTCAATGAGAAAAGTTATTTTGTGCATAAAGGCTAAGAGGATGAACACTTCAATTATTTTTCCTATATTCTTTATTTTATATAACTACGAAATGAAATAAATGAACAAGTGTTGTATCCTAACAATATTTGAACATGAGTTTAGTTTCTTGTTGACATGAAATGTCTCCTTGAGAAAAATAAGAATATGATGGAAATTGAGAAAGCAAAAAATTAGCAAGAAAAGTTACTTGCATGGAATCATTTTTGATTCAATGCGAATAAAAATCAAGTTCTATTTTTATTTCCCTTGATTATTATTTACTTTTTTAATCCATTATAAATTATGACATTTATTTCATAAATGTTAGGATAGATGGTTATTATGTGATGATATCAGGATATGTCTTTATTATTATTAATATGTATTCCGTTTAGAGAGAAAAAAATATTTGTAGTTTTCTACTCCATGTGAAATTTGATTGTGTTTCACTTTTGGAGACTAAAAATCTTCATATTTGTTTTACTCAATTAGCATGAAGAATTTAAGAACCTCATGAACAAATCAAAATATGCATTAGTTCAAATAATATAGAAACTTCACTAATTTTTTAAATGCTTTTTTGAATGAATATTCTGGCTTAAAGAGTACAAAATCTTCATTAGAAATATTAAGGCTAATGGATTTGAAAAAGATAAAATATGCTTCGTTAGCTAGAAACAGTGTTGTATTTGATGTTTCTGGAGATTTGAACGTTTTAGGTTTACTATTCTGTCTGAATGTTAAACTGATTAAAAGAATTTAAAAACTTCATCAGAATTTGAGGTTCACTCGGTTAACGATTATAAGAATATAAAAACTTCATCATTAAACTAGAAACAAGTTGTCTTTATTGTAAGTATTCTAAATACTAAGTGGTTTGTCTAATTGTAACAGAAAGTGGAAAAAAAACACTAGTGACATAACATTAGTGATTTTTTTGTATGTAATGGGTGTTCCTATGGATTAAATCTCCAAAATAAGGCTTCGTGTTGCCAATGTATATTTTATGGTATACAATTTGAAAGCATGAAACAATATATATAGAATATAATTTCAAATACATAAATATTTTTAGAACATATTTAAATGTGGGGTGGTCTTTACTTGTTATAAAGACAAAATTAGAGTTATTATTTAATTAAAATTTGAAAGTACAAGAGTATGAAATTTAATGTCATTCTTTTATTATGTTAGACCCACAAAATTCTTCGAGTATATTTGTTATTGTGGATGTTGAGTCTCTCTTTACTAGTATATCATATGACTTGTATAAAACTACAAAATTATGTACTCGTTCAAAAGAATTGTACTTTTTGATGAAAAATTTTCAGTTAAAAAATTGTGATTTTTCATGAAAAGATTTGTCTATTAAAATAATTATTTTTGTATAGACATGAACATTGGTGAAAAGTTATATGTTATGTTTGTGTTGTTAAATGGACATTATGGTCATATTGCCCTTATTGGACTGATGAGACCATGGTCATGAGTAATTCTATAACAAATTGAATGTTATGGAATGGTCCTTCTGAAAAGACATATGCAAGTTGTTGACTCTAAAATAATGTCTATATTTGAAAAAGATTTTTTAAAAATAGTAAAGAAAAAAATATTTGTGGGAAAAGGTTACTACCGTAAGGTCTTTTCAAACTTAGTATTTTTGTTTGTTCTTACTTGCTTGGATCAAATTGTTTGTAACATAAATGTTTGAGACATGTCAATTAAATATCCTTGCAAGAATTTATCAATTTAGAAGTTGCAATAAATCGAAATGTCAAGTATGTGTTGTTGAAAGTAATTTTAATACGTCGTGGTGGCAAAAAATGTTTCATAAATTTTCTTGACAATTACACTAGATATTTTTATATTTATTTGTTGAATGGTAATGATGCAGCAATCGAAACATATAGACAATATAAAACTAAACTTGAAAATCCATTGGATAAAAAGATTGTCATGATTAGAAGTGGTAGATGTGGAGAATATGAATCTTTTTTTACACAAATATATTTGGAAAATTGAATCATCCATCAAATAACTGAACATTCTCAACTCAATCTAATGAAATTGTTAACACGAAAAGACCCAACTTTGAAGGAAATGTTAATCCTCTTTATAAGTTCAGTTTTACGATTTTTTTTTTGGGTGGGGGTGGGTGTGTGTGTGCGCGCTATCATTATAGCAAAAGAACACAAAAAATATTCTCTTCAGAAAGAGAGATAAAAAAAGTTTTGTTTTAAGTAAAGGGAGTAACAAATAATTATAAAAAACATTTTGTTTGTTAAGAAAGGGAGCAACAAAAAGTTGTGTTTGTTAAGACTTTTTTGTATCCTTATAAAGAATTGGATTTTCTCCCTTAAAGTATATACAAGCAATAAATCTTCAAATATAGTGATCTTACAATTTCCAATACAATTTATTCCATATTAGAAGTGGAAATGAGAGAACTATTCCCAAAAGGGTCAAAATAGAACATAAGACTGTGGATTGTATGTTCATTGAATATGCTACAAATAGTAAATCATGTCGATTTATGGTTCATAAGTCTTAACTATCCGATAGTCAAGTGAAAGGTCTGAATGACATTGGACAGAACCAAAAATATTTACTTAATAAAGAAATTCGGAGGTGTAGTATTCGTCAATGGAGAAAATAATTCCTCCGGGTATTACTTTTAAATATTTCTTCTTGAAAATTAGTCCATATAGTCGAAGAAGATGTGTCTTTTGTGGACTCATCGTTTTTGAAAAGAGTCTCTCAATAGTAAGAAAGGTTCACATCTTGGGTAACCACACTAAGAGGCGAACATAGGATTTGAAGGCTTTGGGTGCACCGATATATATATAGCTCAAATATACGGTCTAAGCTAAACTTAAAATAAAAATAGGCCTAGGTGGGATTCAAAAAATGGTGTAGAGGTTGGTAACTCTAGATTTTACCAATTGCACTAGGGCACTTCTTTGCTTTTTATTGATGCACTGTTACCTGTATCTTAATTTCTACCAGCTTTTCAAAATCGATATACATATATACATATGATCTTTTCGAAAGTTACCAGGGTGCAGGTGAACCCCACCATATGGCGTGGGTCCACGTCTGACCACACTTAAGAGTTGGTTGATCTTCCTCCAGAAAAACAAGTGGATCTATAAAAGGAAAAGAAAGTTGATCAAACAATTGATAAATACAAAGCAAGACATGTTGTCGTAGGATTTAGACAATAACAAAACATTGATTATTTTGACAAATAATATCCTCTAACAAGGATTACATCAATTAATATATTAATTGCGCTAGTTGTGAATTAGTCTAAATGGATGTGAAAACATTTATTTTTGAGAAAGAAATTTACATGGAACAGCCCTAGGGCTTTGTGATACGAGGTAAAAAAAAGTGTACTGTCACGACCCAAAAATGGACGTGATGGCACTCGTCTTATTCCATCAAGACAAGTCAGCCTAAAACTCAACCATTACAATAATGTGCGGAAATAAAATATAAGTAACTTAATAAAAACCCCAAAACCTGGTAGTCACGTATACAAGCCTCTAAAGTATTACAATTGATTCAAAAGAAAAACTCAAGTCTCAAATGAACTTGTTTCAAGAATAGAACAAGATCATAATTATGGAGAAGAAAGTCTGTTGAGATGGACACATCTACCTCACAAATCTCCAAGAAGCCTCAGAAAAGAAGAGAATGACAAGTACAACAAAAATCCAGGCTCATAAACTACAAAATTTGTAGAAACAAGGTGTGACTACGAAATCACACGGTACTCAGCAAGTGTTTCTCTAAACACAAGTACAGGGGATGAAATACGGGTACTCCTACCACCCTAAATCGAACCTCCACAACTACAACCTGCATTAAAATCAACCAAATCTAACCGCTCACAGTTTACATAGCACGTAGCTCAACAACAACAATTAGACAAATTACATATCCTCAACAAAATCACTTTAACAAATTATATATCCTCAATAACAATACTTCAACAAATTACATATTCGCAATAACAAGCTCATATTAAGTAATCACAAGTTCCACAGAAAGGCAATCAGAAGATCACCAAAATACGATATGAAGTTCTCTAATAATAAGTATGTGCAATGCAATGTCAAGTATAATGATGCATGTTTGGCGTAGTGATACACACTCGCTGTCTCTCATTCCGGGACCCATGGGGGTCATATCTGTCGCGGCGCATGACACGATCCTCGATAATAATGACCATCGCAGCGTGCGGTACGTCCCTTAAAATATAGTATCCATCGCGGCACGCGATACGTTCATCAAAATTGTACATCTTCTTTAAGTTATAATTCTTTCTCAATGCACATAATACTTGTCACAACCATGTCTCAGAATAATGCAAATGACATGTTCACAGAAATAATGAGGAGATGACCATTTTCATAACATTGCACAGTTCACAACCACACAAACATGAAATCACATCAACAATGATTCAACAAGCCTTCAACCCTTTCTCAACACATCACAAATAAACAATAAATCACATTGCCTTTTGTTATCCTTTTTTTCATCATTATAATTAATCAACGTGGACAAGTCAACACATCACCAATCCCGTTGCTCCCAAATATATACTACAAGGAAATACACGCATTTCATACACTTAACAAGAGTTTAGAAATCCACTTGTCTCAAATAGTCGAACAATTACTCTATGACTTGAGTGTTCCTCTTTTCGTTGGACTTCCAATTCAAAGAAATCTATTAATATTATTAGTTATAATAAGATTTCGAACCCAACAAAACTCAAAATACTATAGGTCTAGTCTAAACACAAAAACTCACTCAAATATGTAAGCAAGCTCGTAATATTGATGTCAATTAAGATGTCAACCCTCATATTTCAAAATTTAAAGTCTAGGGTTACGTTTCTCTTCTCCTATATCATAAATCTAATGATCTTCATATAATACAATGTCCTTAATATTTAATTACCTAACTCATTAAACAAAACTTGAATTATAACTTGATAACTATAAGAAAATTGTGAAACAAAACCAAACCCATAACCATTATGCATACTTATGGACCACCGTATAAAATATTATTAGACCAAAATCTCAATATATCATTCATTCTGCAGTTCTAACTAAATCCTAATTGACAATCATTGACTTGGACTAGCATGCTTTTGCAATAATTCTACAAGTGTCGTAAGTTTGATTAGAAAACATCCTTGTCACTGATTCAAAAACTTGTGAATATCTTCTCTCACAATTAGGCATATAAAGCTTTAATTTTGTTAAGCATATCACATTATTCACTATGTGGAATCACAACAATAACTCCTTTTTTTTTTTTTCTTGTTACACTGCGTAATATATTCTTTTTTTAAAAAAATTATGTGTGACTGATGCTGCTAATAGCAACAGCTTTTAACCCTTTTTTCCCTTTCAATTTGGCTTAGCCCTTTGTTTTTTTTAATTAGTTACTTTTATTTTATTATTATTATTATTATATTTTTCTTAAAATTAAGTACATTTATTTTCCTTTTATATTTTTTTAAAACTTAATTAACTCGTAATTTATTTTAAAATTTATTGTACTCATTTCTACTAATCATAAATTATTTATAAAAACTACTAAAATAATTAAATTTAGATAAATGGGTAAAATTCATAAAACGACTAAGGGGGTCGTTACATTATCCACCACTATAATCATGTTCGTCCTCGAACATAAATTAGGTGAAGGAAGAACAACCGATGTTATCAAAAGCTTGAGTTATGAACTACTTTTTCGTGTTCAAGTGAGCTCCTCATTAAGATCATTCCATAAAGATCAACTACTAAGAACTGAACTTTCAAATTGCACTTTGACATACTTACGAATCAAATTTACCAAGCAACAAACTATTCCATGAATCAAATTTAAACCAAGACACAGTAGCCCATACCAGAATCTTTTCATAATCAACCACCAGACAACTCTAAATCAATATCGGCTGAAACCAGAAGTGAACCATCACAATGTTTTTTCAAAATTCCATTCTCACAACACAATCTTTCCATGGACTTAAGTTATGAAAATTTTATCATTAGACATCAAGTACTAATCAAGGGAGAATCAAACTAATCTAACCCAAAGAAGAACAAGATCAGGTAAACACCCAACAAGTGGTACACTTTAGAAAGCATAACCTTTAACAACATTGTCAGATAACTGTAAGTATTCGCGGAAGTTCTTCTATAAGTTATAATAAGCAAGGTCGTGCAGGTAGTGGCATACTTTTACTATCCCAAACAACATCAAATCTATCATGATTGAAATAACCACGTTTGCCTAACGATCCTATCCTATAAAGAGGACATGATGTAGAAACACACGTGGATTTACGCAATGAATCACACCCCCAATCATGTCTGCAATGAAATAGGTAGTCGACATAAAAATATACATAACAAAATCGAATAACACAATATATTTTCTCTACAGCGCCCATATAAAACATTCCATTCAAATGACTCCTCTCTTTGATTTTTGGTCACCCACAATCAATCTGTCAAATCCTCATTACAATATAACAAATACTTATTTCATCAAATCCAAAATACTTCTCACAATACTCCATTAAAGTCATTACTCTTAATATTGACAAACATCATTACCATATAAGTCATTTAGCATACTCTCAAACTGTCATTAATATAAAAAAATATTCTTAGCAAACACATTGTAGTATTTAAAATTTTTGAACTATGGCTCTCATTATTTACATTTAACCTTTTCATGACAAATACGAGCCACACTAAAAAATGACACTAATTTAAAATATAAAAGTACTTTCCCATATCGGTAAGATAATTGAATCACACTCATTGTCAACGTCACACAACCACTGACATACCAAGCTTTAACTATCCTTCAAACCATCATATACCCCCATGACAAAACTCAAAGACACTATTGGTCACTCCAATACTTATGTATAATATAAGCTCAAAATCTTTACTCACCATCAAATGCCTATGTAAAATATCATAATAGTCTATATCATTCCATCAACAAATTACATTAAATCCCCTTAAAAATCTAATTAACCATGTAGAACTCTAGGTACACATAGTTGAACATCAATAAGTTACCAATCATAATTTGAAAAATCTAGCTCGACATAACCATATATAATCTTACCCACAACATTACTAGTCACTCAAACAAAACTCAATCTTTAGAAAAGTTAATGATAATTTCTAGTTAGTATGTACTACTTCATATCTCACAATCATAAGTAAACTCATAATAAAAAATTAATAAATTTTTCGACTACAAATCAAGGGCTTATACGAGAGGTCTTTATTCCTTCACTTTTCTTACATTCTTCTCATGACAGAAATTTTAAATACCTTGAACTCTTCAATTCACCAAAACTTTTTTTTTTTTGCTTATTCACTTACAAGCCTTATTCTTTGTCCAACAACCCATGAAAATTTTTACCTTATCCTCTAAACAATAACATTATGTGAAACTCCTCTTGGGTATTAACAATAAAATGCAACCAAATTTTACTACTTGAAATTTTTAAGTCCTCCCAAATGCTTTATACTCAATGCGATTGATCACTTCTCACCCTACCAGTTCATACATTGACAAAACACACTACCACAAACCTAAATTGACCACGAATAACTAGAATTTGAATACAGTTGTGTAACTCAATAACCATCACTATTAGTTCATACCATTAAGTTTTATGAATTTACGTATCTTAGCTTATCATTGATTGCCTCTCCATTGATCTTATCATATATTTTACTAAAAGTTCAATCATACTCATTACAAAACTCAAATAAACGAATAAACTTATCATAACACTCAAGTTGAACGTCTATACACTCATTTCTCAAATCTTATTTGATTTTTTTTTACCAGTCTGATAAATTAGTGACACTATTACCATGACAAACGTAAAATAGATGAAATCATGTGTCTATGAACCCAATTATCAACCCCTCTAGGGATACCTCCTTAGCTCTTGCAATCAAGGTAATTATCCTTGCTCTCTTCTCTTTCTGAATGCTAAACTACATCCCGATATGTTTAATTATGACTTTAGCTCCTTTCAATTCCATTCGAGCAACATCCCAACTCCTCATACACTTATCATACAACCAAGCTACTTAGAAAATACCTGTGACCATACCTTAGACATTCTAAAGTCATCCTTACCGTACAAAAGTATTTTCACCAACAGAATTTATCATATAGTTGTATTCCAATCATAATTCATCACGAACTCTTATAAGTATCATGCTCTTAGCTCTTGTCATCCCCGTGAAGTCAATATTTTTATCAAGGTGACACGATAAATCTAGTTATATGTCAACTATTCACAAAAGGAACTACACATGAGTCATCACATAAATCAGAGAAAATGGAGTGAAGTTATAAGATTCAAAATGGGACCAAGTACACACGATAGATATCCAAGAATTGAAGATTTTCTTAAAAGTCACTATAGCCTCTCAAAGATAACTACAGACCTCTCCATACCAATCCTCGAGACTCTATTTAGACTCGACTTGTACACATGTGAGACCTATGAACCTGGGGATCTAATACCATTTTATCATGACCCAAAAATGGACGTGATGGAACTCGTCTTATCCCATCAAGACGAGTCAGCATAAAACTCAACCATTACAATAAAGTGCAGAAATAAAATATAAGTAACTTAATAAAAAACCCAAAACCTAGTCGTCACGTGAACAAGCCTCTAAAGTATTAACAATTGATTCAAAAGAAAAACTCAAGTATCAAATGAACTTGTTTCTAGAATAGAACAAGATCATAATTGTAAAGAAGAAAGTCTGCTGAGATTGAAACAAATACCTCACAAATCTCCAAGAAGCCTCAGGAAAGAATAGAATGCCAAGTACAACAAAAATCAAGGCTCATAACCTAAAAAAAATTATCGAAGCAAGGGGTTAGTACCAAACCACATGATACTCAGCAAGTAAACCTCTAAACACACGCTAAGGGGACGAAATACGGTACTCCTGCCATCCTCAACCGAACCTCCACAGCTACAACCTACATTAAAATCAACCCAACCTAACAACTCACATTTTACATAGCACGTAGCTCAACAATAATACTTAGACAAATTACATATCCTCAACAACAACACTTTAACAAATTACATATCCTCAACAACAATACTTCAACAAATAATATATTTACATTAACAAGCTCAATATTGATCAATCACAAGTTCAACAGAAAGGCAATCAGAAGATCAACAAAATACGATATCAAGTTCACTAAAAATAAGTATGTGAAATGCAATGGAATTCAATGTCAACTATAATGAGGCATGTCTCACCTAGTGATACACACCCGCTGTCTCTCAGTCCGGGTACCATGGGGGACATATCTATCCATACATCTGTTGCGGCGCATGACACAACCCTCGATAATAGTAACCATCGCGGCGCGTGATACGTCCCTCAAAATATAGTATCCATCGCGGCATGCGATATGTCCCTGGAAATGGTATATTATATTAAATTATCATTGTTTCTCAATGCACATAACACTTGTCACAACCATGTCTCAGAATAACGCAAATGAGATGTTCACACAAATAATGAGGAGATGACCATTTTCATAACATTGCACAGTTCACAACCACAGAAGCATGAAATCACATCAACAATGATTCAACAAGACTTTAACCCTTTCTCAACACATCACACATAAACAATTAATCACATCTCCTTTTGTTATCCCTTTTTTTCAGCATTAGAATTAATCAATGTGGACAAGTCAATCCATCACAAATCGTGTTACTCCCAAACATATACTATATGGAAATACATGCATATCATACACTTAACAAGAGTTTAGAAATCCACTTGCCTCAAATAGTCGAACAATCACTCTGTGACTTGAGTTCTCCTCATTTTGTTGGACTTCCAACTCAAAGTAATCTATTCATATTATTGTCATAATAAGATTTTGAACCCAACAAAACTCAAAATACTATAGGTCTAGTCTAAACACAAAAACTCACTCAGATATGTAATTAAGCTCGTAATATTGATCTAAATTAAGATGTCAACCCTCATATTTCCAAATTTTAAGTCTAGTGTTACGTTTCCCTTCTCCTATATCATATATCTAATGACATTCATATAATACAATTCCCTTAATATTTAATTACATATCTCAATCTAACAAAACTTGAATTATAAGTTGATAAGTATAAGAATATTGTGTAACTAAACCAAACCCATAACCAATATGCATACATATGGACCACCGTATAAAATATTATTAGACCAAAATCTCATTATATCATTCATTCTGCAATTCTAACTAAATCCTAAATGACAATCATTGACTTGAAATAGCATACTTTTGCAATAATTCTACTAGTGTCGTAAGTTTGAATAGAAAAAACATCTTTGTCACTGATTCAAAAACTTGTGAATATCTTCTCTCACATTTAGGCATATAAAGCTTTAATTTTGTTAAGGATCTAACATTATTCACTATCTGCAATCACAACAATAACTCCTTAGGAACATACATATAATAATATAAAAGCTTGAATTATTCATGTATTGCAATCCAAAATTATTTCCTTATTTCTCACCCACTAAACACCTTAGTCATACATTAACCCACAAATTAGAAAATACGATCTTAACCAAATTTAAAATCAATTGATAAAAACACTTTACAATTTAACCCTTTGGTGTTAATGATAATATATATATATATATATAGAAGAAAACATTAGGTCCGCCTACGTGGCACCACCATAAATAAGAATTCTCCTTTAAATTTATTTATTTCCAAAAGTAGCCTTCCCCTTTCAAAAAAAATTGTGACTTTTATGAAGAGTTGCGATTTTAATGAAGATATGTGACTTTTATGAAAAGTTGTGACTTTTATGAATAGTTACGACTTATATGAAGAGTTGTGACTTTTATGAAAAGTTCCAACTTTTATGAAGAGTTGCAACTTTTATGAAGAGTTGCAACTTTTGTATCAAAAGTTTTAACTTTTCTGAAAAGTTGTCACTTTTAAGAAGAGTTGCAATTTTTATGAAAATTGTGACTTTTATGGGAGGTTGGGACCTTTCCAAATGGTTGCAACTTTTCCAAATAGTTGTGACCTTTACGATAAGGCACAATAAATGTTTATTCACACTACCCTCTGTTATCTATAAATAGAGGGAGTTGCTGCCACTATTATTTGAAGGTTTTTTCCATTGGATAGTTGAATTCAATTACATTAATTAAGCTTCTTATGAAGATTGTTTCATTCCTAAAAGTTTTCATCCTCCTATTTCATGGAGCTTAATCTTTACTATAAGTCATAGTGATTTATGTAAGTATGACAACTCTTTTTGCTATTTTGGTGACATTTTTCTTTTAACTTTGTTAAAAATTACACAGAAGATGATTGAAAATTGATCTTCTCTTTTGTCCCTTTCTATAGGTTTCTTCGTATAAACAAATAAAATTGATTTCGATTGCAATGTAACATTACTACTCTTGCACCTCTAATTCCACAACTCATAACGTTGTTGAAATAGTTGAATTTATTACATTTGGTTTTTTAGTAAACAAAACTTTTATTTCTGCCACTATTGTATTTTGTTTTTTTTCTATAGAGGAATCAAATTGAAATACATTAATTAAACTTCTAATGAACCTTTTTCATTTGTCATTTTCCATGAAACTTAATCATTACTATAGGTCATATTACCGAATAATCATATGTAAGTTTAATAAAATGTCCAATTTCATACGAAGCACGGGTACTTTACCTAGTTTTATAAATAATTGTACAAAATAATTCAATCCAATTATAGAAGATCAATTTTCTTACCTGATTTAAACACAGGGTGCCTCTTTAACGATGCAACGTTGCCTCTCTTCTTCTTCTATTTTTTTCTTGTTACACTGCGTGTTTTTTTTCATAAAAAATTTTATGCGTGACTGTTGCTGCTAACAACAGCAGCAACTTTTAACCCTTTCTTTTTTATTTTTCAATTGGGCTTAGCCCTTTTTTTTTTTAATTAGTTATTATTATTTTGTTATTATTATTATTATATTTTTCTTAAAATTAAGTACATTTATTTTCCTTTTATTATTTTATAAAACTTAATTAACTCTTAATTTATTTTAAAGTTTATAGAACTCATTTCTACAAGTCATAAATTATTTATAAAAACTAATTAATAATTAAATTTAGATAAATGGGTAAAATTCATAAAACGACTATAGGGGTCGTTACATGTACACTTGTTAAGTCAGTTTATGACTAAAAACAAGTGCCCAAATAATGACATGCAAAGTTTAACCAAACTATATTGACAAATGAATATAGATTATTGAATGTGATAAATGGTCTACATAAAATACATTCCAAATCAAGATGTCATTATTTGTATTTATGTTGATCACATGATTATCATTAAAATTGACATATCTGGCATAAATGCTAATAAGCATATGATAGAAAGTAACTTCGATATGAAAGAAATTGAAGTTACTTGATGTGATTGAAAAGGAACTTGACAAGTTCAAGTAGTTGGATTTCAATATTTACTAAACTCCAACAAAAGTGAGTTTTGTACTTCAAAAGAATGAAGGAAAATTGGCTCACAATTGGATTATGCTAGACTATTTGAAATATGATATATGTATCATGAAGTGTACACAATCAGATATAGCATGTTCTATTACTAAACGTAGTCGGTTGACGAGTAAACTCAATCAAACTCATTGGATTATAATGAAAAGTATTTTGGATTATTTAAAACATACTTAAAAAAATTTGTTTTGCATTGTAACTAATGTTTAAAAGTATTGGAAGAATATAGTAATGCAAATTGAATCACCAGGTCAAATAAACTAAAATCCATGAGTGGATATGTATTTACTCTTGGTGGAAGAGCATTCTCTTGGAAATATTCCAAACAGAAATGTATCGCTCGGACTACTATGAAATCAGAATTAATCACTCTACATAAGGACGGTGAACAAGTTGATTGAATCTTACGTTTCTTCAAAGATTTTTGTCCCATACCTTTTATCTCTAGTATGCATTCACTGTGAGAGTTAAATTTCAATAGGTAGGGCATGGAGCATGATGTATAACGAAAAACCTCTTCATATATGACGTAGACATAAAATTGTTAGAGAACTACTCTCTAGTGGAATTATCATAATTGACTTTGTAAGGTCAAAGGATAATGTGTCGGATCCACATACAAAAGTCCCAACTAGAGGGGGAGATGATAGATTATCAAAAGGAATGGGACTATGGCCAAGAATGAGTCATTGTGGCTGTAACTCTACCTAGAAGGCTGGAGATCCCAAGATCTAGGTTCAAGGATATCAAACAAAGTTATTGATGACGGTTCAACATTGTGAAAATATTTTTTATGGTCCATTCTTATGATAAGATAATGTTAGGTAACAAGGATAAAGACATTACGAATTTTTAATGGTTTCTAAGTTTGATACATGTTATATCAAATGTTCTATCTATGGGATAACACATTTCTATGTAAGTGTTAAGTGTAAGCCACTTCAAGAAGAATTCAGTAAGTCCAGTTCTCTACGCACTTATAAAGTAAGATGTGTTCATTGTTGAAACTAACAAAACAATGATAACCAAGAGAAGTTAAAGGGTTGATTGTGCGACTTATGTTTTCTATGTATACACCAAATATCGACGGCTTAAACATATCGAATCTACCGATTGACCGAGTATATCTGATATATGTACACTATGGAAAATTCAAAGGGTAACCCATATGCAATCCATCCTTACTTACAAATCACACAGTTTATCATGCATATGTTTTAACAATAGTCATTCTCTATTCATGTGGGAGATTGTTGAGTTTAAATATGTGAATAGGAAATGAAGGGTTGTGACTCTCCTAAAGGGTTATGACTATGAAGAAGGTTTGTGAACTTTATGAAAGGTTGTATCCTTTATAAAGAGTTGTAACTTTTACCCTTTGTTGGATATAAATATAGAGGCTTTCCCTCATTTTTCGTAATCGAATTCTTTCCTTCTTTTGCATATATTTCTTACAATAGAAAATTGATCGATCGTGTCTGTGTGTGTGATTCGTTACTGTCATTTTGAGTTCATTGAAATTATTGAAATTTGGGGTACCACTACTTCTTTAATGCTTAATCTTTTTTATCTTGAGTAGAATTAATTTACAACTTCATGTACTTGAGGGGATTAAATTTCTTAAGGACACAGTGGGTTTTGTGGACTAGGATAGTTATTTTATTTTTTCTTTTCATCTTTTATTATTTCTTGTTTGTTAATATGAATATAGGAGGTAACAAAGGGAATGTGGCCTAGCTAATGGTCAACCACCTCGAGAAGGACCACGTCTCGCGGAGCCTCTTATGGAGATGGCCACTACAGTGATACATGAGGGGTAAATTGGGTCTTTCTGATTTTAATTAGGATAATCTAGGACAATTTACCCAATCTTAGTACACCTATATAAGTGGTTTTAACCCATAAACTCGCCCTTTAAAGTTATTATTTCGAAGCAAAAGAAATCTCAAAGTTGTTCTCTCAAATATTTCTCTCTCTAAAACTTTAAAAGAAGAAGAAGAAAAAGTTCAAGCTAGGATCAAGGTCAAGTCTCCAATCCTCAAGCATTTGTGATCTTTGTTATCAAAGCATGATATCTTTTAATCCATGAATTACTTCCATCCATTGAGTCACTTGTATTCCCCAATTTAAAGGATAAAATTCCCCAATTTAAGTTAAGGTTTCTTTCAATGTTGTGGGTATTGATGAATGTTTATTTTTATTGACTAGATTAGGATTGTTTATCCCTTAATTGAGTAAAGTCAATGTTATCAGGATGAATTACAACAACCTATGTCTTCAAATATGAAATTAATGTAAATGGGTTGTATGCTATTAAAGAAGAATTTGTGGGTTTAGATTTATCCAATCTTGGATTGATGAGATACATTAAAATTGAAGCGTATATGGTGAATCATGATTATTAGTTCTTGAGATTGAGTATATTTGATGAAGTATAATTAGAATTGCTTTAGAGTGAAGCATATTGGCATAGATTTTTGAGAGTAAAGCTTATAGGATGATTTATGATTAGAATTGGTTTGGGATTTGTAACTCCCCTTATCCAAAATAGACCAAGAACCAATTCTTCAAAAAAAAAATTGTTGGTGCATCGACGGTTGCCATCGATGGACCGTAGACTGACCCACAGTCCTTCCTGCACATCCGTCGAGTGGTCTAGAAACTCCCCAAAATCTCCGTCCAGAAAATTTTACTATGTCTCGAACGATGGACGGACCTACGGTCCATAGGTTAGACTATAGTTCGTAGATCAACAACCCATTCACCCACTCTCTGATACGAACCCTTGTTGGCCAGCACAGACCGTAATTCGACCTACAGTCTATAGGTCTGACCGTAGATGGAAAATAGCAGACAGTAAGGGGGAAAATGCAATGGGATCAACTTCAAATGGTCATAACTCTTAGCACAAAATGAATTAGGTGTCCCATGACATACCCACATATAGATAATTGAATTAGCTTTATATATCCACCTTGCTAAACTCAAACCTCAGAGTAAAAAGTTATGCCCATTTTAGTAAAGTCCTGTCAAACAGCCCCAATCTACGGACCCGAACGACGGACTATCAGTCCAGGTAGTGGTTTGGTCCGACAACAATTAATTCAGGGTTCTTCTAGTCTTTTTCCACGTCGTTTAAACCCTAAGATACGTCGTTTTAACCCTAAATAATCATATTTTAGTCAGTTTTAGCCTAGAAACATAACTAAAACTTACCTAAATCAAATCACTAATTAAAACAAAGAAAATTAGAAGGAAGAAAGGAGAAAAAGTTCAAGAACCCTAGTTCAAGAACGTAGCAAGATTGTAGCACTTTCAGCCCCAAAATCTAAATGTTTCTCCATGCATTTCATCACTAGGTATGTGGGATTTCACTAGTGCGTTCCTTTCACCCATTGGGTCCCTAGTTTTTCAGCCAATTCATCATTCTCTTATCATGATTAACCCTAGGGTTTCTACCACTTGGATAGAACTTCGTGAATTTACTAAATATATGTTCTAAATCAGATTGTGAAGTTATTATTCAGTTTAATGTGTGGATATTAGAACCCTACTTTGTATTTATTTAGTTCTTGTATTACACATGCTTGGTCATATATTTTAACTATTCAGTTATATATGCTTCAATTTTTAATGCATCATTATCATATTAAATGTTTCATTCTCAGTTTGCATGTTCAGTTTTGAGCTATCCAGTTATACAGAAATTCAGTCAAAATCAATTGACTACATAATTCATGGGAGTAGCATAATACCGAGTTGGACTAGGGTTCAACATACCCAATTAGTCCCAGAACTACTAGCCAATTAGGTTATAAGTTACTTGTTTAGGCAATCAGTTTAGTGATCATGCCAGCATGCCTTTATACCTCTGGCATGGTATATTGGGTCCTCTCAGTGTGAAGTACACATCGGACTCAGTTATTAGTAGCTCCCACATTTCAGGCAAACTCTCTTGCATTAACCATTTATCAGTATACTTTGTATCTAGTTTCAGCATGTGATAAATTCGCCCTTACATTCACTTAGCTCATAATTCTCTATATCATGTTTAGATTATTATACTTGTTTTTATGCTTGTTCAGTTATGTTTTATTTCATCTTTATTCTATCCAACATGCTCAGTACCTTTTTAGTAATAACGTATACGTGCACTACATCTTCTCATGATGTAGGTTCAGGTTCTCGCATCCAGATCATACATAGATCGATTTTTGATCTTCAATTCAGCAGATTCAGTGGTGAGTCCTCATTCTCTAAGGATAATAGTCATGAGTTTCTTTTCAGTATTTATTCTTTTAATTTCAGTTTTTGCTAGATTTGCCTGGAGCTTGTCCCAGTATTTCTAGTCCACTTTAGAGGCTATTTTCAGACATAATTTCATGTTAGTGTTGAGTTAATAACTTCATTGTAATACTCCATTATAGAATATGGGTATTCTCCATCTTTTTAATTAAAATTATGATTTAGCTTTTGCAACAGTTTATATTCTGTAGTATGGTCGTGATCATGCCAGCAGGGTTAGCTTAGGATCACTTGTAGTCCTAGGTTCCATGTTCGTGTCTCAGGAGTAGCTCAGGGCGTGACAAAACTTGGTAGTAGAGCACTAGATTTAAGTGTCCTAGGATGTTTGAAAACCCGCACTAAGTAGAGTTCCTTTTAATGGGTGGGAAGTGCACCACATCTAATGAGAGGGGGGCTATGAAATGTTTAGGAAAAACTTCATTTTCTTGTTACTCTTTTTGTGTGTGAGGTATGATCTTATTCCATTCTAACTTGATGTTCTACGGTTTATATCATGCCTCCTCGTAGAGCTAATGCAAGGAATGCAAATGCTAGGAATGCGAACACAGCTCCTCCAGTCCAAGATCAGGAAGTCTCCAACGCTGAGTTCAGAAATGTAATATAGTTGTTGTCTAAGAGTTTGACTAACCAGAACAATCGGGTTCATGGTCATGTAAATTAAAATGGTGGATTAGTAGAAGCAAGGGTCCTTGACTTTGTTAGGATGAATCCGCCTCAGTTCTTATGATCGCAAGCTAATGAGGATCCTCAGATCTTTGATATGATTAAGAAAATCTTTGAGGTAATGCAAGTCACTGGGAATGATCGGGTTGAGTTTACACCATACCAGTTGAAAGAAGTTTCTCATATTTGGTGCACTCAGTGGAAGGAGAATAGGAGTACAAATGCGGCTACTATCACTTGGGATTGCTTTAGTGATACTTTTCTCGACAGGTTTTTCCCAATAAAGAATTCATGAACTTGATGCAGGGTAATGTGATAGTCCAAGAGTATGGGCTGAAGGTTAACCAACTCTCCAAGTATGCTCCTCACATGGTTGCTGACTCCAAGGCTCTAATTAATAAGTTTTTGTATGAAGTGTCGAATTTGGTGAAAACTGAGTGCACAAGTGATATGCCAGTTGGAGATATGAATATCTCTAGGCTTATTACTCATGCTCAGCAGGTTCAGGGTGATAAGCTTAGGGAACAGGATAAGGAGAATAAGAAGGCTAGGACTGGGAACTATGGCTATTCTCAACAGAAATCGGGAGGTGGAAATCGCTCGGAGAGTTAGTAGAAGTTTTCAGCTCCCGCCCTTTTGTCAGCTTTTGTTCCATCCTCAAAGAACAGGTATGACCAGAAGGGTAGAGCACCGGACTCTAAATCTCAGGGAAGTGTTTCAGGCACCAAGACTTACCCCACTTGCCCTAAGTGTGGTAAGAACCATCCAGGCGAGTATCTTGCAGGAAAAAAAGGATGTTTTGGGTGCGGTCAGTCTAGTCATAGGTTGAGGGATTGTCATTCTAGACAGGGTCTAGGAGGCGGTAATGGTAGAGCTCAGTCTACAACTTCTTAAGCACCAGCAAGTCGCCCAACTCAGCATGGTAACTTATCTAATACTGATGGTGGTCAGCGCCAGAACAAGTCGTATGGTCTTCAGGATCGCCAGGATCACGAAGGTTCTTGTGATGTAGTCATTGGAACATTACGAGTCTTTGACCTTGATGTTTATTCATTGTAGATCCAGGGGCTTCTCTTGTAACTCCTTATATATCAGTCCAATTCAGTGTTAGTCCAAAAATTCACTCAGAACCTTTCTCAGTTTCTACTCTAGTTAGTAACACAGTTATAGCTAGAAGGGTATACAAAAATTGCCATGTCACAGTCTCTCGGAAAGTCACCTCAGGAAATCTTTTAGATTTAGAAATGGTAGACTTTGATATTATTATAGGAATGGATTGGGTAATTTCTTGTTATGCCTCAGTCGATTGTAGAACTAGGATTGTTTGTTTTTAGTTTCCAAACGAACCAATCCTAGAATGGAAGTGCAGTAGCTTAGAGCCTATGGGTCGATTCATTTATTACCTTAAGGCCAGAAAAAAATCTCTAAGGGTTATCTCTATCATCTAGTTTTGATTAAGGATTCTAGATCTGAAACCCCAACTCTTGAGTCAGTTCCAATAGTCTGTGAGTTTCGAAAAGTATTTCCAGAAGATCATCCCGGAGTTCCTCCCGAAAGGGAAATCAACTTTGGAATTGATCTCCTTCAAAATACGCAACATATTTCTATTCGTTCATATAGAATGGCTCCAGTAGAGCTTAAGGAAATGAAAAAGACGTTGAAAGACCTTCTAGATAAGGGCTTCATCAGACCTAGTATGTAACCATGGGGTGTACCAGTGTTGTTCGTAAGGAACAAAGATGGTTCTCTCAGAATGTGCATTGACTAGACAGTTTAACAAGGTCACAATCAAGAATAAGTATTCTAACCAAAGGATTGATGACTTGTATGACCAAATTCACGGTGCTAGTCACTTCTCAAATATAGACCTCCGATCGGGTTATCATCATCTTAGAGTCAGAGATAGTGATATTACGAAAACAACCTTCATAACTCGGTATGGTTATTATGAATTTGAAGTTATGTCGTTTGGACAAACCAATTCTCCTGCAAATTTCACGGATTTGATGATAGAGTGTTCAAACAGTACTTGGACTTGTTTGTTATCATCTTCATTGATGACATTCTCATTTACTCAAGGAATGAGGAAGAACATGTGAGTCATTTGAGAATTTTTTTACAGACTCTCGAGGATTGCTACTTATTCGCTATGTTCGACAAATGTGAGTTCTGGTTGCAATCCGTTGCCTTCCTTGGTCACATTGTATCTAACAAAGGGATCCGAGTGGATTCATTGAATATAGAAGAAGTAAAACAATGGCCCTAACCTACCTCTTCTACGGATATCAGAAGCTTCTCAGGTCTATCGGGTTATTATAGAAGGTTCATGGAAAAATTCTCCTTCATAGCCTCACCATTGACTAGTTTGACTAAAAAGATGGTCAACTTTAAATGGTAAGATGATTGTCAGAAAAAATTTACAGAATTGAAAACAAGATTGACTACAGCTCCTGTTTTGACTCTACCAGAGGGTTCAGATGGTTATGTGATTTATTTTGATGCATCCAGAGTTGGCCTAGGTTGTGTGTTTATGCAACGAGATAAGGTTATAGCTATGCCTCTAGAAAACTTAATGGGCATGAGAAGAACTATCCAACTCATGACCTCGAGCTTGCAGCAATGGTGTTTGCACTCAAGATATGGAGACACTACTTGTATGGTGTTCATGTAGATGTGTTTACTAACCATACAAGCATTCAGTATGTGTTCACCCAGAAAAAGTTGAATCTTTACTAGAAGAGTTGACTTGAGTTCCTTAAGGATTATCATATGAGTGTGCATTATCATGCTGGTAAGGAGAATGTAGTAGCAGATGCTCTTAGTAGATTATCTATGGGTAGTGTAGCCCACGTTGAGGAAGAAAGGAAGGAGCTAGTGAAGGATGTTCATAGGATTGCTCGTTTCGAAGTTCTCCTTATGAGCATATCAAATAGTGGTGTAACAGTTCACAATAGGGGAGAATCTTCTTTGGTAGTGGAGGTTAAGGAAAACCAAGACAGTAATCCAATTTTTGTTGAACTTAAGAATGCATCCCCAATCAGAGAGTGGAGGTTTTCTCCCAAGAGGGAGATGTTGTACTTTGCTACCAAGGTAGATTGTGTGTTCCTGATATTGGTGAGTTGAGAGAGCATATCCTTGCGGAAGCTCATAACTCCAGATATTCTATTCACCCAAGTGCCACTAAGATGTACCACAATCTACGGGAAGTCTATTGGTGGAATGCCATGAGGAGGGACATGGCAGATTTTGTGAGTAAGTGCCCCAATTGCCAGCAAGAAAAGGTAAAACATCAGAAACCAGGAGGTATGATTTAAGAGATCGATATTTCTACTTGGAAGTGGGATGTGATCAATATGGATTTCATCACAAGGTTAACTCGTACTCGAAAACAGCATGACTCAATTTGGGTGATAGTTGATAGGATGACTAAGTCTTCTCGCTTTTTAGCGGTCAAAACTATAGATTCAACAAAGGACTATGCAAAGCTTTACATTAATGAAATTGTGAGGTTGCATGGGGTTCCTTTGTCTATCATCTTAGATAGATTTCCTCAATTTACCTCTAATTTTTGAAAGTCATTTCACAAGGGTCTTGGTACTCAAGTTGATCTTAGTACATCATTTCATCCACAGGCGAATGGGCAGGAAGATCGTACCATTCAGACCTTAGAGGATATGTTAAGAGCTTGTATGATCGATTTCAAGGGTAGTTGGGATGATCACCTTCCTCTTAGTGAGTTTTCCTACAACAATAGCTATCATTCAAGCATTTAGATTGCCCCTTATGAGGCTTTGTATGGTCTTAAGTGTAGATCTCATGTTGGTTGGTTTAAAGTAGGTGAAGCAGCTTTAATATGGCCAAATTCAGTTTTTTATTCTATGGAGAAAGTGCAACTCATTAGATATAGACTTAGGATAGTCCAGAGTCGTCATAAATCTCGCGCAGATGTAAGTAGAAGGGAAATAGAGTTAAAAGTTAATGATTGGGTTTTCCTAAAAGTGTCACCTATGAAAGGAGTAATGAGATTTGTCAAGAAAGAGAAACTCAGTCCTAGATATGTAGTCCCTTACAAGATTTTGAAAAGAGTTGGCATATGAGTTAGAGTTGCCAGCAGAACTAGCAGCAATACATCCAGTCTTCCACATCTCGCTCTTGAAGATATGTGTGGGTAACCCAGCCCCTGTAGTGTCATTAAAGAGTGTGGCGGTGAAAGATAATATTTCTTATGACGATGTACCAGTTGAGATTCTTGAACATAAGGTTAGGAGGTTGAGAAATAAAAAAGTTGCTTCAGTGAAGATTTTGTGGAGGAGTCAGTTCGTAGAGGGAGCTACTTTAGAAGCAAAAGAAGCCATGAAAGCCTAGTATTCTCACCTCTTTCCTTCTGATTCAAGTCTAACTTGAGTTAATAGTCCCTTTTTGGTTTTCCAGTCATTCATGCGTGAATTCAGTCTTAGAATCATGTTCCCTCCATTTGTACTTGCATTTTTAGCGTATTTGCATGTTCTCAAAACTCAATTCAGTCAGGAAGTTAGTTCTCACTGTTTAGTAGTAGGGATTGCAACTCTCTCCCTCTATTTAAGCTAGTTTAGTCTTAATTCGAGGACGGATGTTCCCAAGGGGGAGATAATGTAACACCCTGTATCCAAAACAAACCAAAAACTAGCTTTTAGAAAAAAATCTGCAGGTGCATCGGTGGTTGCCATCGATGGACCATAGTCTGACCCACCGTCCATCCTGCACATCCGTCTATTGGGCTAGAAACCCCCGAAAATCTCAGTCCAAAAAATTTGACGAAGTGTCAAATGACAGACGGACCTACGGTCCATGGTTCAGACTACGGTCCATAGTTTGAGTCCATCGATCAACACCCCATTCACCCACTCTCTTATACGAACCACGGTTGGCCATCACAGATCGTCATTGGACCTATAGTCCGTAGTTTTAACTGTAGATGGAAAATAGCAGAGAGATAGGGAGAAGATTCTGTTGGGTAAACTTCAAATGTCCATAATTCTTAGCACAAAATGAATTAGGTGTTCCATGACATACCCACAGATGGATAATTGAATTAGCTTTCTATACCCACCGACCTTGATAAAATCAAACCTCCGAGTAAAAGGCTATGCTCATTTTAGTAAAGTCCTGTCAAACAGGCCTAACCTACAGACCCAAATGATGGACTGTCTATTGAACGATGGACCGTCAGTACAGGTCATCATTTGGTTCGACAACAATTAACTCACAGTTCGTCTAGTCTTTTTCCACTTCATTTAAACCCTAAGATACATCGTTTTTACCCTAAATCATCATATTTTAGTCAATTTAAGCCTAGAAACATAACTAAAACTTACCTAAGTCAAATAACTAATCAAAACTAATTGAAGCAAGAAAGGAGAAAAAGGTTAAAAATCCTAGTTCAAGAATGCAGCAAGGTTCCAGCAATTCCAGCCTCGAAATCTAAGTGTTTCTCCCTGTATTTCATTACCAGGTATGTGGGATTTAACTAGTGGGTTCCTTTCACCCATTGGGTCCCAAATTTTTTCTTATCATGATTAAACCTAAGGTTTCTAGAACTTTGATAGAACTTCATGAGTTTACTAAATATATGTTCCAAATCAAATTGTAAGTTATTATTCAGTTTATCGCATGAATTTCAGAAACCTAAATTTGTATTTATTTAGTTCTTGGATTACACATGCTAGGTCATATATTTCAGCTATTCAGTTATGCGTGTCTCAATTTTTAGTGCATCATTATCAGTTTAAATGTTGAATTCTCAGTTGGCATGTTCATTTTTGAGTATCCTGTTATTAGAGAAATTCAGTCATAATGAGTTGACTACATAATTAATAAGAGTAGCATAATACCGAGTTGGACTAGGGTTCAGCGTACCAATTAGTCCAAGAACTACTAGCCAAGTAGGTTACAAGTCTCCTCTGTGGGCAATAAGTTTAGTGATCACGCCAGCATTCCTTTTTATCTCTTATAGGGTATATTTGGTCCTCTCGATGGGGATGTACATCGGACTCCACATTTAGCTCATGTGGTTTTATTATATGTTATTAGTAGATCCCACAGTTCAATAAGACTCTCTCGCATTGAACATTTATCATTATCCTCAGTATCTAGTTTCAATATGTTATAAATTTGTCATTGCATTCACTTAGCTCAGAATTATCTATATCATGTTCAAATTATTATACTTGCTTTTGTGCTTGTTCAGTTATGTTTTATTTTAGCTTTATTCTATCCTACATGCTCAGTACCTTTCAAGTACTAACGTATACATGCGCTACATCTTTTCGTTGTGTAGGTTCAGGTTCTCAGCATCCAGATCATGCATAGATCGATTTTCGATCTTCAGTTCGGCAGATTTAGTGGTGAGTCCTCATTGTCCGAGGATAATAGTCATGAGTTTCTTTTCAGTATTTAGTCTTTTAGTTTCAGTTTTTGCTAGATTTAGCTGGAGCTTGTCCCAGTATTTCTACTCCAGTATAGAGGTTATTTTCAGACAGAGTTAGTTTCAGCTTAGTGGTGAGTTAATAACTTCTTTGTATTAAACTCAATGTTTCAAATAGCTAAGTTAAAAAATATGGGTATTCCCCATCTTTTTAGTTTAAAATTATGATTTAGATTCTGCGATAGTTTATGTTCTTTAATATGCTCATGATAATGACAGCAGGGTTAGCTTCGGATCACTTGTGGTCCTAGGTTCCGTGTTCGCGTCTCGGGGTTAGCTTGGGGCGTGACAGGTATTGAAGCTTATGAGAAAATTACGATGTTAAATTGGTCTGAGATTCAAGCATATGGAATGACTAAGAGATATAATGTTTTGAGATCAAATCTTATTTATGAATTGTTGATTATTGATGTAATTGTTGTGGAAGAGATAGTTCTTGGCCACATTGAATTATTCTAGGTTGAAAGAATTGCTCACCAAAAATGAATCTAGACTAAAGACATAAATTAATGAGGCAAGAGATGAATACTCATGACCTCTAAATGAGTAAAATATGAGGTGATATCTCTAAGAGTAAGAGATGACATGCTAGATTTAGAGAAAGGAAAATTATCACTTCTTAGTTGACGAAGAAATACTCCGAGTCGAGTGGGCGATCTGCCGAGACTACATGGCGATCCACCAAGTGGAGCCCCTCACCTGTTAGCTTGATCCCTGATGTCCTGCATTCTTTAACTTGAGTGAGAATAGTCAGGCTCGCTATTCCATTCGGAGAGTCTTAGAAGTCAACACCCCATCGCCTAAGTTAACTTAGACCCCAACTCGACTCACTATAAAATTAGGCGACCTGAGAGAACATTTGACGAGCCGCAGCGGGTACTTTTTTATTTTGCTAATTTGAGAATAATTCGTTTTACACCTTATTTAGTAAACCATATAAGCATCCATGCTCAAAATTCCTCGAACAGATTCATTCTCCCTGGAATCCAAAAGAAAACCCCAAAGTTCATCTTTCCCAAATTATTTCTCTCTCTACAACTTGAAGAAGAAGAAGAAGAATATGGAGGTTGAATCTAGGGTTTAAAAAGAAAAACAATTCACACAAATTTCATTGGGATTCATAGATAAGGTATGGTAGTCCTTCATCCATGGATAACTTTCATCTGTGGAGCCCTTCGAAACTCAATTTCTAAACTAGCGAATTCCAAAAAATATAGGGTTTGACTTCATTCTTATGGGTTCTTTTCAAAAAAATTAATGGTTGATTTATGATGGATTCTTATTGAATTGATGATTTATTGATAATTTATGATTGAAATATGGTGAATTTTCCCATGAACCATGTAACCCCCATGTCTCCAATTTGTGCACTTGTGGTGTGGGTGAATTGTAGAAAGAAGAATATCAAGAGATTATTCTAATAGTAATTATAGTAATTGAATCATGATATCATCCATGTCTGATGTAGTAATTCTAGATTTGTTGGTAAATTAGTATTCATGGTCACTGAATGGGAAACTTATTATAATTGTATATGATCATGATATTTATGTACATGTTTGATGAATACATTGAAAGTAATATGGTTATGACTATGATGTAATTGTGGTGTTGATTGAAAGGCTATTCTCAATTATACACTCATCAAAGATAATGACATGTTGTGGGAGGTTTTCTCACCATATGGGAATTCTTAGGTTGAAAGGTTTTTCTCTATTATTGAATCTTTGAGCTATCTTTTGATGAATGTTTAGATGAGATGGGTGCCCTCCCGTGAGTTGAAATGGGGTATCTGGAAACAATCTCTTTATCCCATAAATAATTAATTAAGGTAATTAATAAAAATTTAAGTACTCTATGGGGAATAATTCTAAGCACCAAGTGGATATTGATTGAGATAGATACTCATACGTTAGTTGAGGCGGGGTATCTAATAGAAATCTCTTGAGATTGATGCCCATATGTGAGTTGAGGCGAGGTATCTAGTAAAAATTCCTTATCCCATAAACTATGTTCCCTAATAGTTTATTAGATAGTGTATCAACCTAAGCTACATGTTAATGGTTCTATCTTAGGATAGAAGGACACTCTTTTTTGTGTGAGTAACACCGGATTCAATGATTTGCTCACATGGTCTATGTCGGTTAAGGTTCACCCCCCCCCCCCACAAACACACATGCACAATAAATTATAATGGACTATAGCATCTCAAGAATGTACTACTTAGTGTGGGTGGGGATATGAGACTTTATCCATGCATTTCACAAGCAAGCTTTGAGAGTAGCAATGGTGTGTTCCTATATGTTATGATGATTTATGAAATGAAGTACGCCTAATGTGGATTGTTTCTAAGAGTTGATTTTCTTGATATGACTTAGTAAATATGATGATTTCATTGTTAATGAGTATCAACTAAGAATGATAATAAAGAACTGTAAGTATGAGTATGTTTACCTAAAAGTGATACTTAGTATGGATGATATTATGAGATCTTTATCTATGCATTTCACAAGTATAACTTAGGATTTCTTATGGTATGGTTTTATTCTGTTATAACGATTTATATGACAAACATGTTAGTGACTTATTCTTTTATACTAAAGGTCATGATGTTTCTCAAACTTGGTATATAGAATTGTTTTCAACTAAAATGTCTGTTTTAGCATGACTTTGTGCATGAATACCATCCTTAGTGCATTTTTCTACTAACCCTTATTTTCTATATTTTCACACAATGTATGTTTTTTTACTTAAAGTGATCCCATATTCGTTCAAGTTTTGATCGACTATTCTCCTTTATTTTGTTTAGTCCTCAAGATAAGAGGATATATGAGCCATTAGTAGTTTCATTGTAGTACTTTCATTTTTGTATTTATGTTAAGGGGGTTGTGACCCTATTGTGGATTCAAAGATTGTATTAGACTCTAATTGATACAAGTACGACTTTCGCTTACATTAATAAAAGACTTTGATTGTATGGATAAAAGTTTTTTTAAAAAAATTCGGCATCACTTCTTATATATTATGTTATGAATGATAAGGGCTTGTATGAGACTCCTTCGGGGTCGATTACGTTGTATAACTTCTAGGGTGTACCCCTATGCGTGACACGACTACCCTTATTCCCTAATGTTTGACATAGATGCAAGTACCCATGATCCCTCATAAAAAGATATTAAAGATGAATACCCATATCATATAGCAAAATGATGTAGAGGCAAATAAATGTGTCATATGATAATTGGGAATGGAGGAGAATACTTATGATCCCATAATATGGACATGGAGGCGGATATATGTGATCACATAAGAAAGGAAAGAGGCGACTACCTCTTAGCCTTTAAGTAAGGCGAAAGGTAGTAGCCCATGAGCCTTTATGAGAAGGCAAGGAGGTGATTTCCTCATGTCCATAAAAGATAATCTAAAGATGATCATGATAGATAATGAGCTTGTAGAATGGAACAAGGTGTCCTACTATGATGAGTGAGACTACTGGAGAATTACGCATGTCTTAGTTAAATATGCTTTGAGGTTACTTATGAAGTATACCTTTTATGTTATGATGATTTATGTGCATGTCATTATACTTATGACTTATATTATCTTACTCTTATTTTTATGTTGATACTCATGCACGCTATCATATTTAGTACATGTTTGTAGTAACACATAATCTTGCCAACATTTATCATCCAAATTTAACATTTGGCCATATCGACTCTCATCCCTGTGGCTAGGATCTTAGTAGAAGCAAGGATCAAAGATTGGTGAGTCCTCGTAGCATTCGAGGGTTGTGTCACAAAGATATTCGTGTTTTAGATGGTTTGAGATAAAGTGTATTAGAATTCTTTTTCGTTTTACAAAGACTTTGATTGTGTTGAAAATGTTTTAAATTTCAGCTAAATTCTATTATCTTATGTTATGAAACCTAAGTGGCTCGTATGAGGCTTCTGGGGTCTTGTACGCCATGTCACACGTAAGAATAACCCTAGGTCATGACAGTGGTATATTTTAACTCATTTGAGGCCTATATAGCTCAAAAATTAGTTTACTCATTGCCAAACTTTATCATATTCATAAGATATTTTGATGATCTGCATATATGAACGATAAAGGAAAAGGCAAGGATGAATGAATAAAACATGACCAAAAATTACAAAAAGAATTGTAAATTTACAGTGTTGATAGTCAAACAAGAAAGGAAGATTACCTTATGGTATTGACCTCTAACAAATTTAAAGTGCACAATACTTGAATAGATTGAGGCAAGTTGACGAACTCCAAAAGAAAATTCAACAAGCCAAAAAAAAAATGGAAAACATGTTGACCATCACAGAAAGCGACAATCCAAAGAGTAAAATTGATGGCATGAAAAGCGAACTAAGGTGATACATGATAAGTCCACAGATTGGACTTATTTAGGACTATATTTTGATAGAAATAGTGTGCTCAAATGTTTATTTAATCTCAATATCTGATAAAAACTCTTAAGTTTTAGATATTTTAGGATTCAAGGGAAGAGTGGACACTATGTCAAAAAAAAAAAGAAGCAAAAAGGCTGAAAAAAAGTGAAGAATTGATAGCCTTAGAATCGCCGATCGGCATGGACACCACCTTTTGTTCCATTATGTTAAGCCCTAAAGAAAAAAGTCAAATCGATGGAAGAGAGGGGTGTTCGGCGCATCATCGAGAAGTTCCGTTAAGTAGTGACTTATCACCCAATGAACCAACATATCATAATGCTAAAGGTTGTACCAGAAGCCGATAGTATTTAAGAAAGGGTGAATCACTGAGTCCCTTGGTGATTCCCACTAAACTCGTCGAATGATCCGCTGCAGAACAAATTTGAAAGCTATAAATCATAATAATAGAGTGTAGTTTTGTAAGGATTTTTGAAAACTTGAAGAAGAAAGGGTCTCTTCTCCTTTGATTGGGAAGTGGGTGATTCTACTTTATTTGTGAAAATCAAGTCTTTATTTCTTATACCCATTTTATTCCAACTTCATTGAAGGTATATTTCTATTTTTGATGAGTGGCTAAAAACCCCCATTCTTGTGGTGTGATTTAACAAATATGGGTTAATATTGATGTTGGGCTTTTTCTTGTTGGTAGATTAAATTTAGTTTAATATATAGTGATTTTGTGTTACGAACCGAACCGTCATTATTGTAGAAGAGAAAAAACCATAAAAATTTTGGAACCTATTCCGCTGCAGCGGAATAGATGTCGTTGGCGTGGTGGCGCTGCAGAGGAAACATACCTCGCTACAACGGAATTAGCTAAGCAAAATTTGAGTTTACGAGAAATTCTTTTTTCCATCTTTCGAAAATACACTAATATGTCATAAATTATCCTAGAAACCTCAAAAAATTATTACAAGTTGGAAAAAGAAGGAGAGGAAACTTTATAGAATGCGGGTAGCGGAATCTTGCGATAGCTTTATAGAATGCGGGTAGAGGATTCTTGCGATATCTTGACCAAATTCACCATAGCAAATCTGGAAATGCGGGAAACAAAATCAATGATCCTTACAAATTTCATGGCTCCTAGGTAGCTTAGTTTTTTGTGTGGAGTATTTATAAATCCATGATTACCATGTCATATATGAATATAACAGTATGAGGTATGTCTGACCTTCGTGCATCGAGTAAATTATGTGAAAAGTTTCTATAATTAAATGGTTATGGTGTTAGTGTTGTGTTGATACAGTAATAAGTCGAGGTTTCTTTTTTGTGTTCTTGAATGAAATTTTGTTAGGTTATGGTATAAGGGTGGTAAATAGTTGTAGTCAGGGTAAAAAAAACTAGTAAAGAAACTATGTGATGAAGAACTAGAACTTGGACTTGTGTAATTCCGTAAGGAGTAATCGAGGGGAACCCATATGTAATAAAGTATGTGACCAGGTGATGTCTGTGATTTTGTGATGGTGTCATATACACCTTTTTTTCTTCATTGTGATACTTGTATATGTATTCATGTTGCAAATAAAATGGTCTTAGATGTTGAAAAGTGATATGTGAATATCGATATAATGAAATCATGACTTGAATGTGTTATATTGTGTGATGTTGTGATATGTGATTGGGATTGACTGCCACTTTCCGGCACAGTAACTTGGATCAGATTGCCACATTCCGGCATACTGATTGGTTTGGCTGCCAAGCTCCTGCACTCTAAATGGTCAATTGCCACATTTTGGCATAAACTTGGATCGGATTGCCACGTTTCGACATGATATTAGTTTGACTTTAGGTCCCGTGAGAGGCTAACAACTTGTGATAAAATGTGTATGGTGAAATATGATATGCTTAATTTTGTTAGGTGTGCATATGTAACTATGTGTTGGGGGTTTTAAACTATGATGTATGATAATCTTTAAGTGTAGTAGTTTTACTCGTAATATACAATGCGTTTACTATGTTTAAGCTATGATCAGTCGGATTATTAAGTGTGGTAGTGTCACTCGTAGTATACAATGTTGTTAGTATGTTTATGTTATGATATATCGGAATCTTAAGTGTGGTAGTGTTACTCGTAGTATACAATGTGGTTAGTATCTTTAATTTATGATCTATTGGAACCTTTAGTGTGGAAGCGGTACTTGTAGTATACAAGGTGGTCAGCGTATTTAGGTTGTAACCTCGTAGGAAAAAGATAGGTGAAAATTGGAGGGCGTTCTAAGAAAAGACTAAGGGTGGAGAAGAAAGCGGTCTAGACATAATCTTTTATTATTCTGTTCACATATTATGAGGTGGGAGTCATATTGATCGATGATGCCTACCAGTATGTGTAGTTATACTAATACTACTCTTACTATGTCTGTTTGACATAGTTTGGATGTAGGATTGGTTATGTTTGCTTAGATAAAGACGAAGAAATCATCCAGCAGCTTCGACTTTTCAATCCTCATGGTGGAAGTTGTGTCTTTTGTTTAATTGATCCTTTTATACTCTTGATGTCTCTTGTATTTGTCAGACTAGGTCATTGGGGATTGGTAAACAATTTTTGTATAATTTAGAAAAGTTATATTTTGAATGGGTTAATTATTGAACTTTCTTAACTTGTCGTCGTTTTCTTTATGTTTCACATGTTTTCTAGTTGATGGGTTATGAGCGTTCTCCTACGTACGTGTTACAGTAGATGCTCGCACACCCCGGTGGGTTGGGTCGTGACATTTTTTCTAGTGATTGTGGTTTAATTTAATGGATTTGTAGTTGCTAATGTAATTTCACCCATGTGATTTCGGCTTTCTCGAGAGATATGTCACTAAACCAATAACACTATATTGATGGCCTAAAGAGTGGTCAACAGGAGGTTCAGCTTGAGACGGTCAGCCCTTGTCTCATATACTAACACTCAGCTCGAGAGAGTGAGTGGGGTAAGGCATAGGATGGTCTTTATGCAGCGAGTGAGTGTCCGAGAGGAACCCATTTGAAATGGGGTAAGTTGCTTGATAGAAAACTTATTTCCATACAAAGCTTAGCCTAGTCAATAATTTTCTACAAATCTTCTATAAAAAGCATGAACCCAACAATTTAGATGAACCTGTATTGCGGTAACATCTAATGAATTTCCTCTTACATTGCTTAGTTTTCTTGTTTATTTTATTGTTTTTACTACTTGTCACCCCCCCCCCCCCCCATATTTGATACTTTCTTGTCACAACCTTAATTTATAATGTTATTAATTTGGACATGATAAGCACTGTATTCTGTGATATGCCGAATAGGTAAGGAAGACTTAACTTGCTCCCATCTGAGGTTCAAACACTTGAAGTCTAGAGTAAGAGAAAGGCGGCTTGGAAAGAAACGAAGATCCAGCAATCCTAATCGATGACCCAGACTAAAGTCATCCAGTGAGTAGCCTATTGAGTTTTAGGCCAAATTTTAGAAAACCATAAATAACCCAAAGGAGAGAGAAAGAAGAGTTTCACATAAGTGAGGAAAACTGGAAAGATCGAGAGAAAGTTTTGCTATTTTAGAGAGAGAAATACTTCACCTTGTGAAGAACACTTTCTAGTTTTTGGGCTTTTTTTAACTTTGTTCTTTAAATTGATAAATTGAAGTTGAATCCAAAATGGTTTTCTTGTAATTAATTAATCTCATGTTACACATGATTACTTTCATGAAGGGTATAATTTTATTTGCTATTTGAGATAGATGGTTAAAACCCCAAGATTTAGCGGTGCATTATGGAGTTGGGTGTTGATTTGATGTAATGTTATTGTGAATTATAAAGGGTGGGATTATGATGAGATAAAAATGCACATACCGGTTCATGTAGTGGAACATGTCAAACATTTCTTATAGGCCTTAGTGGACTGAAACTTGTTCAGGAAAGATCATAGTCTAAAGTGCATGGGATCTACTTAGAAAAAGAAAACTGGAGACTGATTTCTACAAGAAGCTATGGTTATAAGGTCTTCCTTTCAAAATTTCATTCTTGACTTTGAAGGTGTGGACAAATAAAATCTTAGTAGCCACTCTAATGGCACAATGGAACTCAAATACCTCACCAATGTGTGGTTGTTGTTAGGTTCTAGCAAGGGAGATAGTAGAGCACTTATTTTAAAAGAGGAAACTTTCAGCACTGTGTGGGCTTATTTCTCAAAAGTAGTTGGTTTATTGGGTTCATGGATTCAAGTGAAGCAAGAGGTAAGAAAATGCTGAGACACAAATGGTAATCCTAGACAAAATATGATTTGTCAAGCAATTCCCAATATGATCTTATGTTTTCTATGGAGAAGGAGAAACAAACTGTTACATGGAGGTGCATACTCCATTAACAAGGTAATTTGGGACATTAGTAAGACTATCTGAAATTTCATTGAGATTAAATTCAAGTACACAATCATCCTAATACTTGGCCCCAAATGGTAGCTCTATTGAAATGTATATCGGCCTGTTTTTTAGACTCAAGTAGCTAGATGGTTGATGCCACATGTGGGGTGGTGGAAATGCAACACAAATGGGGAATATGTATTTTGTATAAGACACACAGGAGGTGACCTAGTAGGTTCTAAAGAAGTGAAAATTCAGGATTCTACTAGCATTGTGGCTGAAGTTATTGTTGTGAGGGAAGGTCTACAATACTATTGGGAACATGGTTTAGTACAAGCTCTATTGGAATCTGATTCTTATGCTTTGGTTAAAATGCTTAATAGAGAATTAGATGTTCCATAGAGTGTGACTTTGGAAGTTGAACTCCATTAATCGACTGAGGGAATTGATGACTGTAATAGTACAACACTCTTTAAGGGAGGGAAATATTCTAGCTGATTTTTTTTTGCTAACTTCGTTTTTCATTTTGCAGGTACATTTGAGTTAAATGAGTTTCAAGAAGTTCCTAGAGCAGGGTATGCTATAATTAATGCAGACAAATATGGTTTTTCTCATCTGAGAACAAGACAGCGTATCATCCTATGTCCAGCAATACATAGATTTACTAAATAACTGATAAAATATTCCTAATCTAAGCAGGACTATATACCACTTCAGTCTAAATTAGATGTTTGGTTACATATCATGCAACTAGTGAGAGTTTAAGGTGTCACAACTGATATAAAATCAGGACAAGTGTATCAGGCATGTATATATTTGGGATGTATGATATTATGTTATTGCTTGAACAATCTAAGATAATATATAGCAGATGCAGTTGTGTACCTGAACATTTCAACTTTTGTACTCATCGATTCAGCCTATATATTTGAGTTCTTGAATTTTCTTTATAATTTAATAAGTCAATACCTCTCTTTAAGATATAGATCAGGTGTTGGAATTAATCCCATTGTGGTTTTTAACCCACCTAGAGTAGATTTAAGAGATGATGTATAGACTTTTTTACCATTGTTGACATCGAGGAAGCAATCACCAAAGTTTGAATTTGAATCCTACAATGGAACAAAGATCAACATTCAAAAGAGATAAAGATCGCGTTAATGGGTACTTTTATCTTACTGGCAATCAACGTTTCGATCTTCCAGAGATCCCTTCACCCATCTCAGTTGTTGATACACTATCGACAGTTCCCCGGTGGGAGCTCAATTTGTGGAGCTCCATAGCTAATCGATAAAGAGGTGTTGGTGGAGATAATATTCTAGAGGATTGACTTTTTCACTTTCCTATTATGATATTTTTGTTCTATTTAATTTATGAATCACTTTGGGCTAAGTCCATTTGTAAATTTTTATCATATTAATAAAACGACCCTTGTGGTCTTTGAATTTTTTTTAAAAAGAGATAAAATACAAAAGTGTAGTGGACTAAAATTTATACCTAGTTTATTAAGAAAGAACTTGTGTACGTCAAAAATTTTGAGTTAATGCAAAAGTGTAAAGAAAAAAGTTAAATTTTGCTTATTTTGTAGATTGGTATGGTTTTGTTGCAAAATGACATAAAAAATGGTGATTAATTTACCTCCTTTTTTTTTCTAATAGATGAAGAATGAAGAATGAAAAATGATAATGAATAGGGAGAACATAAGAATTATTATAGAAATGTGTTGGAAAACTGTCACGACCCAAAATCACAAGTCATGATGGCAGTTATGTTCTCAATCGATAGGTAAGTCAACCCAATAAATTTCACCAATTCAACTTAAGCGTGAAAAGGTAAGTATCAAAATAATATGTAACATACTAAGCATTCAAAATAAATGCTGAAAATAGAAATACAACCCCAAGATTTATTGTCATAAGTACTAGAGCTTCTACAATAAGATACAAGTCCAAACTAATACGAAAATCTAAAAGTAAGAAATATCCTATCAGAAAATCAAAATAACCTAATAAATAGAGGTAGATTAAAGGTGTGGGCCTCATAATATCCTAAGCAACGTACCACAACTCCAAGAGAATCCAAACTCATATTCAAATCTCCAAAAACGTGCCTAAAATTGAATCCAATCTGCACCACAAAATAGTGCAACAAATGTAGTATGAGTACGAAATCACATGTACCCAGTATATCTCATTGACCGAAAACGAAGAAGTAGTGACGGGAGTTTATATAAGAATATCAGGTCTTTATTTATACAAGTCTATATTACACTTACCAGTTAAGTTTCATCAAATAGAGGTAATCAACATCAAGTAACTTCCAACCACCAAATAATATACATATTCATCAAGAATGAAGGATGTCATGAGATGCAATGCAATGTGCAACCATGAAATGATATGTCTCAGAATACCCAGTACTCTCTCAACTGTATATACATGATATTCCTCGGAAATACATCGAGAGATCATGACCCATGGGGGACTCGCGAGGTCCATATACCTACACGGACGATCTTCATGTGTTTGTGTGGACGATCTCAACAAACTATCATAAAATCAAACAATTTACGCACGAATGATCTCCACGTGCCCAAATTATAATATTTACATCTCACCATCCCCATCACAGACGATCTCTACATGCTTAACTTATACTCAATCTCATGTCTATGCATGTGCACAATGTTATTTCAAATACACGGATGATGATGCACCTCAATCAGTCAAATATCAACATAATACATAACCACCTCAATTATCACAACTATACTGGTGTATTACAGAAAACACAATCAGACAAGGATTTCAAGTAAATAATATATCAGCTAATGCCCATATGCTTTGGCATTCTCAAATTACAATCCACATCCTATAATAGTAACTTTCCATTTTATAACACCGGTACTCGTACCAATACCCATCACACCATTGATACGAGATACCCATCTTTCTCCCTTATCCCATTGTCTATTTTATTTTTTTAATCTTTAATTAGGAAAACGTCACTCAACAAGTCTTAAAAGTCTTAACATACCTCGAACATGAACATGTGTCATGAATCATTAAGATTTCCAGTTTTCCTTTTGTACAGCTTCAACAAGTTCAGAATCTATCACATATGCATTATTCATAAGTAAATGAGTTTATACACATCTATATTGCTATACCGCCACCCCGAACTACAAAAGATCGCCTGGAAGTTAAATCTAGGCTCATAAGGATATAACTTGATCTTAGTAAACTAAATAAAATAATATGTACTTACTTTTCTCATAAGCTATACGACATGTAAACTAAATAAAATAATATGTACTTACTTTTCTCATAAGCTATACGACATGAATTTATCATCAAATTTCTAATCTTGATACCGATTAATATGAAGTCTCATATTTCTCAAATTCAAGTCTAGAGTTAAATTTTAAACCCTTTTAATATCATAAATCTAATGGTATTCAAATAATACATACATCTAGTATTCAATTAGATATATTAATAGCATCCAAACATGAACCATAATATGATAACTGTGTGAAAAAATAATCCAAATCAAGCCAAATTAAGTAAATGGTTTCTAAACCACAGGCACAAATATTAAATCAACATACATTGTTTAAAGTAAAATATGATCGGGATGCCTAAATCCATATCCTCTTACCCGTAATTATTATCACATAATTTACCCCTCCAAAATGCTAACTTTATACTGTAGCATATATTGAATATATATATATGAATAGTATTATATAAAATTTTCCAGCAATTTAGTTTCGTCCCCACCAAATATTATAAAACAAATTGAAAAAAGAAAAAGAAAAATAAACCCGACACCCACTTTAACTCCTTGAGGAATTTCAACCAATTTTTATCCAAATCTTGATTTCTTGTTTCACTTCCTTCGCACAACACCATTAATATAGAATATTACATAATTCTATCTATAATGATTAATACAGAGGTTGGCGAGGTGATACCTGGTGATAGTTCTCTTTGTGCATAGTGTTGAGGCTCCGGTTATGAATTATATTTTTTTATTAAACCCTACTAATAAAATTATTTTAATAAACTATAGGCATTAAATAAACTGTGAACTCAACCTATGTACCAACAACTAAGGGAATTTTCTTTATCTTTTTTTAATTATATAATAAACACTCTCCAACTAAATAACCGTAGTGATAGAATAGTTCAAAATTTTAATTTTAATTTTACGAAAAGATTCAAAATAATTCTAGTGCTCAAAACGACCTAGTGGGTCATTACATCATCTACCACTAAAAAAATCGTTCGTCCTCGGACGATAAAAGAAAAAAAAACACAATTGAACTCTTAAAACCTATGGAGATATCCACATTTCCAGCTCGCACTCTTAAGTAGCCTCTTCAACCGTTCCTTCAAACCCTTACTAAAACAACTTCTTTCGAATCAACTTTTGAGCCTGCATATACAAGAAGGTTATCCACACCTTCTAAAAAGTCAAAATACTATTAAGAGTCTGTTTGGCTCAGCTTAAAAGCTGGTCAAACTGACTTAAAAACTGATTTTTGACTTATTTAGCTGTTTGACAATACTCAAAATAGCTTATTTTAAGTTTAAAAAATCTTAATTTAAGCCAAAAGTTAAAAGATGGAGTAGAGGTGCTTTTTTTTTTTTTACCTTATAAGCTGTTTTAAGTTGACCACATTTTTATCGCTTTGCCCTTAATATTTTTATACAATCTCCAAATTACAACATAATCCTAACATCTCTTTCTTCCATTTTTCCCTTTTCACGTTTGGCATAACAACTTCAGCACTTTTATCCAAACACATAACTGCTTGATTTAAAAATAAGTTTCAGCACTTTCAAAAGTACTTTTTTAAAGCTGCTTTTATTAGGCACATCCAAACGGGCCCTAAGTAACATGAATCTCATTGAATCACACAACACTTCTTTAACATCAATATTGAAATATATAGTGAAAGCTAGAAAAAGGAAATTCAACTCATAAGACATATACTGAACACGGTGAACAACCTCGAAAGGACCAATATATCTCGAGTTCAAGTTTTTCATGTTTTTGAAACTCATCACACATTTCAGGAGTGAAACCTTCAACAAAATATGTTCTCCAATTATGAACTCTAACTCACATCACTTGGATCCGTATAACTCTTTTTGTCTATTTTAAACTATGAGAAGCTTAACTTAAAATTTACTCAAGTCTATCTAAGGACTCTTTGATAGATTTGTATCTCACGGATTAAAATCAAATGCATCAAAACAACCAATCAAATATCAACATTTTCTACCATACAAAGCCTCGAATGTGTCATTTCAATGCTCAAATTATAATTCCTTGTGTGTCCAAACATCGCTAAAGAAAAAAAAAACAGACATTAAAATTCACTTGAGTATCCAACATCATCTACAATAACTATTAAAATGAAATGTAATTTGTGTGATTGGATCCAAAGTAATAGCAATATGCACCTACGCAAGCGAATTATCTCCCTTATATAGATCATGACAAACTTTTTAAAATTATAACGAGTTTAAATTAGTAAAAACTGTAAATATTTTGGTAGTCGGTACACGATATTTCATATGCTTTCAAACTTACCCAACGTATGTGGTAATCCTACCACAATGTCTACAGAAATATGTTCTCACTTCCTCTTAGATATGGACATCCTATGAGTCACAGTCCTAAATTTTGTGTAATACTTCACTTGTTGGCAATTCTAGTATTAAGATATGAAATATACTACATTCATTATCATATGACACCATTAATTTTTTTTTCTTTATGTTATGATACATACTAGTAATCCTCGAATGAATAGAGTACTCAAAGTAAGAACCTCCTACATGATCAGTCTAATCAAATCACATATCCTAGGAATAAAAATACAATAATTTATCCACAAAAATAACTTACCATAAGAATCGTCTCCTAATTGTCTTCATCACACATCACCTTTTCTCAAATCTTTACGCAAAATTTACATCATCAACCCGTTGAGCTACAATATGATTCAATAAGTACGCTCTCACTTCTATGTAAGTCAACACCCTATAAATTATAAAATATCAAGTTTCATAAAGTTATTAGATAAGTTCGGGCCGTTCATTGTCAAAAGAAGCTCTCTCAACTACAACAAATCCCAACTATTCATACCTACCACATTTCGACTCTATATTTTCTATCTATCCTCTCCCGAATGTTAAAGGATAGTAACCTCATAATCCTCAAGAAACTCTAACCATCTTAGCTGTCTCAAAATGAGATTTCTATAGTTGAATATCTATTGGAGACCGCGACGACCATTGGACAAGTCACAATTCACACCATAAAATAATACACTCAAATACTCATTGCGGATACTACAATTGTCAACTCCAAATCATGGATATGATAATCCTTCTCGTTAATCAGTTTCAACTACCTCAAACCACAAGCTATCACTTAATTTTATACATTAATACCAAACCAAAAGATAAATAGAACGAAGCACCACCCAAATACAGCCACTGTTTGGGACTTAAAAAAGTATCCTGCTGACCTCCGAATCCGATCTCCACCGTTCAAATCAACCATCAAGATTTCAGGAATACTCAGTTTAAATTTCATCTCAATCCAACACTTAATTAATTGGTAAACACGATATGAACATTACTGGTCGGAGAAAAAGACTGCATTAAAACTAACTTTTTTTCTTCTCTCTTGTTGAAAGCTCTCTCAAAAACCTCTCTTATGTTTTAATGTATTTCAAAGAAAATACTAATGAGTAATTGAATTATTATCTCAAGACCCTACACTATTTATAGAGTTGTGTTTTTCTTTACAAATCAAAAACCAACTACAAATGGGATTACAATTTCAATCCTTTTGAAATAGGATTAGGCCATAAGCTCTTTACCTGGAACGTGGGAAATATAACAACATCAAGCTTTTGAAAGCTTACCTCACTCATATCAAAGCATTGGAAAGCCTAGATCAATCTAGTTATGATTTGGGCACGTGGATATCGTTCGTGCAAAATTTGTTTGATTATGATTGTGCGTTAAGATCATTCGCAAAGACACGTGGAGATTGTCTGAGTCTATATATGGACCTCGCGAATGTATTATGAGGCATATCATTTCATGGTATCATATTGCATTGTATCCCATGACATCCTTCATTCTTGATGATTTTATGTTTTACTGGTGGTTGAAAAGTACTTGATATTTGATTACCTCTATTTGACGAACTTGATCTTGTGTATTGCTGATATAGTTAGTGACTTTTTGTGAAAGTTGTAATTGTTGAATATTGTGCTTGTATTTGAGGATGTGCAAATTTGTTGAAATAATTTTTGATAAGATGGGTGCTGTGAAAATTGTGAACTGTTAGGTTGGGCTAAATTTTATGCAGGTTGTAGTTGTGGAGGTTCCGTTTGTGTGTAAGAAGTACTCGTATTTTATCTCGCTGCATTTTATAAAAGGAAAATAAAGAAAAACACAAGTAGGACTCAGTACGGGGGCAACATGTATTGAGTAGGTATCATCGGCCAACCCAAAAAAAAACTAATATACAATAAATAAAAGTATGAACTCAACTATAGCACTTAACAGGTGATAAACAACAAACAACATGAACAAGTGTCAACAACATTAAAGTAAATACATACAAGTCAATGATATCAAGATCACACATGAGGAATCATGCCTCCAAACCAAACCATTTTTGGAGTTGAATTGTTAGAGGTTGAGTACCTTCCATTAATTCAACATGTTTTTCCTTTAATATTACCGTGTCGGAACGTGACACTCCGATCAAAGAATAAAGTGTAGGAACGTGACACTCCGATCAAAAAACATCATGTCAGAACGTGACACTCTGATCCAAAAATACCGTGTCGGACCGTGACACTCCGATCCAAGAATATCATTAATTTATCATTTAATATCATTACTCATCCATTCTTTAATATTATTTCATTGAGCCTTGTTTATTCAAGGCATCACTTCAATAGAGAGGGTTCAAGATTATAAATGCCACTGTCTCAGGATTACAGACCAATCACAAAACACACAAAAAAGTCACACAATCACACAATCAAGTACATAGAAAACTTCATCATATCATTCAATGCATATCAATCACTATTAAGAGTTTATTATCAAATATCATAAACCATAACCTACCTCCACAGAAGAACCGAAGTCAAGCAAGTTACTTCTCCAATACTTTTCCTTTCCTCAATGTCTCCGAAAGTTTTCATACTATCAAGTATATATGCATAATTTATAAGTTATCGAGTCTGTAAACACTCATATTGTTTTATGTCCAGCCTAAACCCAACAACTCAACTAATCAATAATCATTTTTATTAATGTTCAAACCTAATGATAAGTCTTAATTCCTCAAATTAGCATAACTTTAATGGACTTTAAATAACACAATACACATATACTTAATTACCTATCTTAATATATTAAAATATAATATATAATGTGAGAACAAAATATTAACATAAAAAGATTGAAGCCACTGGTCACAAAACCAGTGGCATACGAACAAACAACAATCCAAACTACATGACCTGTATATATGGAATATGCAGAAACTTACAATATTATTTTATTGCCATTAGCCAATTTTCACTAACCATTGTCAAAATATTAATTTCCCCACTTCTATACAAAATCTCACTCAAGCAATAAATCATATTCTTACAAATTGTGGCCACACTTTTGTACTTCATAATTTTCCTACTTCACTAATAATTATCCATACAATTAATGCACTAAGAAGAATTGGAGTGAAATCATTCTCACCTTAAGCCGCCTTCGCATATTCTTCTACAACCATGCGTCAATTTTTTTATTATTTTTTTCTCTGTTGATTATTGTTACCCTAATTATTATATGACTTATTATAAAAATGATAAAAGGAACCCACTATTAATTATAATGTTATCTTCTTTAACCATCAACTATATAAATTATAAAAATCACCAAAATATTATTATAATTGTAGTTATGAATGGTCAAAAATACTCATTTAAATTACATCGAAGAGTATTTTATGAAATAAAAAGCTCTAATATTTTAAACCACTAAATGGGTCATTACATTAGATACCAATGTACCCACCGTTCTCTCTCGAACTATCAAAAGAAGGTGATGGTAAGAAAGGATAGTTCTTTCTATTACTCCAATATATTAGTACCCAAGGTGTCATGTCAAAAGTATTAAACCAACCAATTGGAGATCTGCACCTCCTCACCTACAATGCCTCAAATGGATCCATCTCAATTATCTAATGATAATTGTTGTTGTACATAAACTCAACTAACAACAAAATGTATTCTTAATAGCCATCAAAGCTAATAATACACACATATGCAACATGTTCTCAAGAACCTTCGCACAACCATTAGGTGAATTTTTTTTTAAAATTTACATAACCACAATAGAATGTTGAATCAATACTGATTCCAACAAGAAGTGAACCTAAATAAACCACCACACACTCATAATACACAAAACCAATCTCATTAAGTTTTCCTTATCACAAATAAAATTTCTACGACCTTAGTAACAGTGAACTACTAATTGTAACATTTTCCTTAAAGTGTGAATAATTGCTTAAATGATTTGTTATGTGTTTCTAAGTTGTTAAATGTTTTTCTTATGCTTATAGTATGATGTTTTAATAAAAATTCATGAAAACCATGTTATTTTCTAAATATCCCTTTTCATGGTTTTTGCATGGCTTTCATACTTAGTGCATCTGATGTGCTAACCCTTCTTTTTCCTTTTTCACTAAAGTATAGGGAATTGGAATTCTTGATGTGCCATGGAAGATGGATAGGCTTATAAGGTTTAAAGATTAAGTATTTGTGAGTCCTCATCGATTCGAGGAAAATATCCACATGTTCCTTTATGTCTTAGTTTTTATTTTATGCCTTGTATGGGTTTAGTCCCAAGTATTGTATACTCCAAAGTTTAGATGATTCAAATAGATGTTGTAAAGGTTTAATGTTTTGAATTAAAGTCTTCCACTTGCTTATTTGTTATGTAAAGAGTTCTTCTTGTGTCAACAAAGTTTTAAATTCTTAATTTTTTTAGTATGATTGTTATGCAATGAATGATACGAGTTGCTTAGATGAGACTTCTTGAAGTCTCTTTTGCCCTGTGGCGACACCAGGACGTTATAACTTCTAGGGTGTATTTCTGGGTCGTGACAAGCTTGATATCAGAGCATATGTTAAGGGAGTGTCTTAGTTGTCTCATGAACCACATCTAGTAGAGTCTTGTTCAAAATATGAAGCGCGTCAAATTATGAATAGGAGGCGATTGGGTGCTAGGAAAAGTTTCACTTCTTCTTTCATCTTATCATTCCTAAGAGCTTTGTATATGGCGTCTTTCCCTTGTTTCCCTTATGTGTTTGTTCCTTGAGGGTGACTTTATGAAATTTGAGGTTGAGGGAGAGAAAATATGAGATGTGACTTGTTGGTTATTTTGACCTTAGGTTGGTTTTGTTACCTTTTGAAGGGTTGTTAAGTTGAAAAAAATGGTAAGATATATTGATAGAAAGGTGAAAGAGTAATTGCGGAGATATTCTGAAGTTGTTTAAGACCCAACCATAGAAAGAAAGGTGATGAGATTTGAAAGAGTAGAGGTGAGTACTCCTATTAAGGGGGATGTAGTGGTTTGATGATACGATCGGTGAGAGCCTTTAGTTTTTAGGAGATAGACTTTGGTGAGAAAGTATTATTAAGGTTCAAGGTTCCTTAAGGGAGTTCCTTGTGGTAGATGATGACCTTAGAATGAGTTTCTCCTAAGTTGGGTTGTATGGCGAAGGTATGGTTGATGGGAGTGAGGTGCCCTTAACTTTTTTTATGTGTTTATTAAATCCTAAAATAAAGAGTTCATAGTAATTTGATTATGTAGGAGTCTTTTTTGAAAAGTGAGTTCGAAATTTTTTCCTTATGATACGCATGTTTTGGTTGAAGTATTCTTGCATGAGAAAATGAGTTTTCATTCATGGTATCTTCCTCATGGTTAATGTGCATGTAGTGTAAGGTTGCTAATTGTTTCATATATATGAATAGTGAGCATGTATAAATGGTAATATCAGATTTATTTGTAGATCAAATTTAAGGAATATCTTAAGTGTTGTGTTGTTAGATTGTAAAGCATTTTCACCGTAAGGTTGCCAGGGATTTCTGTTCACTGTAACATTTTGCACAAAATAAAAAATTCATTGTTTGGTTGAAAATTGTTGTAATATTGTTAGAACTGATGTATATGAGCATGATATTGAATATAAAATGATTTTTGCTATTTTTAATGAAGGATGTGAATTTTGTAGCATGATAAGTTATAGAATGTTTTCTAGTTTCTTATTGTGTTGTGATTCAATTAAATATGTGAAATTGATGATATCTTGGATTTTTGTATTGTATTATATGTTATATGGTATGGTCAGGAGTTGATACTTCAGTATCTACACTTGGAAGTATTCAGAGAGTGGCAAGTGTCATTCGAGGATGAGTGTTGTCCAAGTGGGGAGAATGTAAGAACCCGAAAATGAGTTAGATAAATCTGGAGAATAACATTAATTCATGATGGTCTAAGTTCCAAAAATTGTTATTGATGTGGTATAGAGGAAGTGGCTAACAGTTTAGGTGCATTAGAAGTCAAACGTCCAGGGACGACCAATACGTTCGACCACTAAGTCATCGATGTGTCTCATATGTAGTTATGTGTCTAATTGTGTGTTTCATGAGTTTAAAAGGTATTTAAATGAGTTATTATGGTTTATATAGGAAGTGTGTCAAGTTTTGTGAAGTTTGGATGTCAAACGTCAAAGATAGTCCATGATGTTCGAAAGGTTTGCCTTGAAACAACCTTGCGTGTCTGTGTATGTTTTGTCAAGTTTTACGTGTTCGTTTTGGATGAAATTTTTGTGGTACGTCCTAAAATCGTATACAAAGATATTTGGGTTGGAAAATTTGGGGTACGACTCCATGTAGGACCCACAAGGTTCCCTAAAGGAGGACCCCAACATGGATCTCAACACTGTCAGGTAGTGGCAATCGACTGACCCAAATGTGGGTCAGTCGACCAGGCGATGGGCAGTCGATGGAGCCATTTGTCCTGAAGGTTGAGGAGTTTCACGATCAACCAATGAGACCCCATCGATGGGGCATGGATGATACCACAGACCGTGGATGCCTGGCGTTTGTGGTGCTGTGACTTTCTTGCCAGTTTTCTATTAAGGCTTGGGTTTTTTGGGAAATTTACCCCAAGTCTTATAAAATAAGAGGACGGTTGTTTTGAGTATTTGTGGTTATTTTAAGAGTATATAAGTCATTAAACTCTCATTTAAACCCTAAAAACTAAAAAAAAACACATACACTCCCAATGTTTCTTCAAAAATATCCATGAGAGTTCAAGGCGAAGATGGAGCTTTAAGATGTCTATTCAATGGAGTTTCTTCTTCAATTATCATTTGGTTCTTCTAATAAGGTATGAGAGTTCTTTATCTAAGTCATTCTATCACCTTAGATCCAATTTCAAAGTTGATTTTCAAAGATTTCAAAAAAATGGAAATCTCCAATTTCTACTCTAAGTCTTGGGTTCTTGCTTAAAAGATTTTCAAAAATTAAGATATTATATTATTGATGAATAATTGATGTTTTCCAATGAAATTCTCCATGAACCCTTGACCATCACAAATGTTAAATTTGACTAAAATATGGGTTATGTGATTATGCTTTGATATTGATGAATTCATGTGTAGATTGTTATGGGATTTTGATTCATGTATAGATTGTGATTAATTGTTTTATAGGATGTTTCAATTTTATCAATTGAGTATTGTATATTCTTAGATCTATTGAATATTAAACTTTTTGAATTGATATTGACTTAAGGCTTATGAATTTTAGTGTATCTTTCTATGGGCTATAGATTGATGTAACAATTGTAGTAAATTGATATCTACGTTGTATTAGATTGATGAATATGTAGTGAATTGACCTAGTTTCATTTATTATTGTCATTATTCCATTGAATTTTGGTTATGACCATGGGTAAGGGCCTTATGGTATCGAATTGGATGATTTAGCTTTGGAATAAAAGTGGTAAGATGGAATGGGGGTATGCTGCCATAATTTCCTTTATTTCATGTTAATTAGACTTCAATTATGTTGTGATTGGTATGGTCCACTTATGGTTGTGGTGCTATGTGAATCGATGTGGCCTTGTTGGCGTTACTTAATGCAATATGATTATCATGACCCTGTCAGCACTATTTGAAGTGTTATGACGATTTGTATAGTTGTTTTATGTGAAGTATGAGTATATCTATCTATATGTGAAGTATGAGTATATCTATCTATATGTGAAGTTATTATTTTCCTATAGATTAGGGAAAATAATAAATGAGGCTCTATACCCAAAATCAAAGTATAAGTATAGAAGACTCGGTGGTGTTGAAAAGAGGACTCAAAGACATTCGATGTGATACTGTTTGGTTTTAAAAAGGTGTTAATGGAAAATGAAGAGTTGCGACTTTTATGAAGAGTTGTGACTTTTATGTAAAGTTGCGACTTTTATGAAAAGTTGTGACTTTTATCGATAGTTTTGACTTTTATGAAAGGTGACGACCTTTCAGAAAGATTGTGACTTTTCCAAAGGTTTGTGCCCTTTCCGGTAAGGCACAATAAGAAAATTTTTGCACCACCCATTGTTTTCTATAAATTGAAGGATTTCCTCTCCTTTTAAAAAAAAGAATTCATGGACTTCTTCCTCAACTACTAAATCTAGTATTCTATGTGTACTTTACTACCATCGAGTGGTTCGCTGACACCAGAGTTTTTGGTATCTATACTCTGGTGATTGAGATCATTTTACTCTGGGAGGTCATATTCCAAATCACACCTTGGATACTAGAGGGGACTAATTTCCTTAAAGGGACATTGTGAGTTCAGTGGACTTGATATTTTCCTATTAAAATTTTTCCAGATTCTGGTACGTGTTTTACAAATATTAGATTTGTGAATTAATTTCAGTTCTTCTATTCTTTTGTTCTTCACTGGTTCATTAAACTTGGTAACTTCGAGTTTCTACAAAATTTTTTGGAATTAGTAAGATTCTTTAGACACATATAAACAACAATTCTTCTTCTAAAAAATATTTCGTATATTTTTTAAATCTGTTTTTGATTCTAGTTTCGCTACTAGTTTTAAATTTCTAGTTGTGAAAATGTTCTTAAATTTTGTTGTCTTACAAAGATGTTCAAAATTTTGTTCTAAGTATGTTTGGAATACAAGATGAACAACAATCACAAGGAAATTATTATACTATTAATATTTTTTGTATTCTACTGATTGAGAGAATCTGATCATGGAAGTAGAAGATAAATACATTACTTCTCCATAATTAGTTTCTTTATTTAGCAAGGTCGAAGTGAGATTGTAACAGAAAATTTTTATGGTATTCCTTTTAAAGATTACCAGGTAACCTCTTATTAAATTATCTAAGGAGGAAAATAGTTTCTAAGAGTTATCATCATTGATGTTTTTTTTAATTATGTGTATCTTTGGAAAAAGATCTGCAAACAATATGTTGTGGAATGAATTTTACTTCGCAAATATTGTTACTTTTAAAATTCTTTAGTTTGCAAAAATGAGAGATGCATATTTTTGTTTGATAAAATAGTATGTCAAAATGTTATAGCTGGAAGACTATTTGATAAGAAAAACATTTCTATGTGATAACAAATATGTGTTATTCTGTTTGGAGAAAAAAAAAGTCTTTTGTAGTTTTGTACTACATGAGAAATGTTAGTGTGTCTGATTTTTGTAGATTAAAAACTTTTGTGGTTTTATACTATGGATAAATTGGACTATGCAATTGATTTGAAGAATATAACAACTTCATATAATAAGTCAGTGTTGTACTTTTGATTTTCAATAAACTTAAATGTAATATAGAAATAAATTATATAATTTTTTTGGTTCTTATTGTTAGTATTTAAAATACTAAGTGGTATGTCTATTTATGATAGAGAAAAAATTCCAGTGACTTAGAATTTTTGATTTTGTTTCTCTATGGAATGAACTTTGACATTGTGTAAACATTGTCAAAGAGAATTGCAGCACTATCATTCTTTCGTAGAATAATGTTTCCAACATTAAAATATGTGGAAAAACTATTTTCAAGTACTTGAAAAATATTTTTGAGATCATATTTGAAATGTGGGGGTTATTTGCTTATGATGAGACTTGGTGTCTAATTTAACTTAGGAGAAAATGATATGATTCAATGATACTTTTGTATTATGTTATACCCACAAAATTCTTGGAGTATATTTGGTATTGTGGTTGTTGAGTTTCTCTATTACTAGTATATAGTGTGACTAGTATGAAACATTCAAATTATATATATACTTGTTCAAACTAATTGTGTTATTTTATGAAAAAATATCACTTAAAAGATGTTGTGATTTTTCATGAAAATAGTCATTTGTTATGTTTTTTTAAAAAATAAAATTTGGACTATATTGTCTTTATTGAACCCGATGAAACTTTGTTCATGGGTAGTGCTATAACAATCATATTGAAAGTTATGAGAATGTCTTTCTGAAAAGGACATTTGATAATCTAAAAAAATTTTGTATCACACAAAATTGTAAGATATAGGAACAAAATATTAGTAAGGAAAAGCTACCTCACAAATAGCTTTATGAACACAATGTTTTTATTTGTTCTTACTTGCTTGTATCAATGTTTCTGATATGAACACTTGGGGCATGTGAATTACAAACCTTGTACGAAAACTGATCAACTTATAATTTTTGCCTAACTTTGAGTGCAATAAATAAAAATGTCATGTTTTTGTGGAATCTAAGTATGTTGAGCATTCTTAAAAATCTGTTGAAAGTAATTCTAATCCCTTAGAATTGATTTACATTGACATTTGTGATATGAAGTTATCATCATCTCATGCTGGGAAAGAGTATTTGTTACTTTTATTGAGAATTGCATTAGAAAAGACTATGTCTATTTGCTTAATGGTATGGATGAAGCAATAGAAATGTACAGATAATGTAATATCGAAGTTGAAAATCAGTGTGAAAAAAATATAAGAAGTGATAAGAATGGAGAGTATAAATCTCATTGTGCGGAAATATATTTGGAAAGTAGAATATCCATCAAACTATTGCCATATTCACCTCAATCTAATAAAAAACCGAACTTTGAAAGAAATGATGGATGCATTATTTATAAGTTCGGGTTTACACAAAACTTGTGTGGAGGAACTATCCTTACTGTAGAAGGGAACAACAAAAAGCTGTCTTTTTAGAAAGAAAATGATTTTATTTGATCAGAATACAATCTTTTCCATATGAGAAATGAAAAGGAAGGAAATACAACTTGAAATATTTCAAAGTGTGGGAGTATCTTGTCAAAGTCCAAGTTCCTATTAGTAAAAGAATTAAAATAGGACCTATGACTGTGGACTGTAAAATTAGACTTGAGTAGTCTAGAGAAGGGTCTAAAAGGCCTAGGAAATTAAAAGGATAATGTACTTAATAAAGAGATTCAGAGGCTTAGTAAATATTAAAGGACATTTACTTCCTTCGAATATGATTTTGTAGCATTTTCTGTGTCTTATGTGGACTCATTCTTTTGAAAGATGGTGTGAATAAAGAATATTGGAAATTAATTGATCTTCTTCAAGAAAATAAACTTTTGGGTTCAAAGTGAATCTTTAGAAGGAAAATAACAGTTGATGGAACTGTAAAAAAATAAATAAAGACTTTGTGTCAAAGGCTTTAGACAAAAAAAACAAGGTTTTGATCTTGTCAATATATATATATATATATACTCGTTACTAATTAGAAATACATCCATTTGGATGCAAAAATTATTAGTGTGGTATATGACCTCAAAACTCATCAAATGAATGTGAAAAGAACTTTCTTAAATGTAGAATTGGAGGAAGAAATTTACCTGGAACAACCGAGGGTTTTGTGGTTTGTGGTAAATAAAAGAAAGTGTGTGAATTTGTTAAGTCACATTATGGAAGCACACAAATAATGACATAATTTGATCAAACCATGTCGTCAAATGGATTGAAGAATGATGGAAGTGATAAATATGTTCACATTAAAATCATAAGGTCATTGTTTGTTTTTATATTGGTGATATGTTGATCATCAATAGAGACACTAATGACATAAATGCTACTAAATGTATTCTATAAAGCAAGTGGAATGAAATTTATTGGAGTTGCTAATGCGATCTTAGATATAAGAATTCGTAGAACTCCATAATGTTTTGCATTTTCACAATGCCATTGCATTGATAAGGTAACTAACTAGTTCAAATATTTGGATGTCAATATTGTCAAGTCTCCAATAAATGTGAGCTTTGCATTTTAAAAGAGTGAAAACAAAAGTGGCTAACATTTGGATTGTGTTAGAGTTTTGTGAAGCATGATGTATATCATATAGTGTGTACGATCATATATAGCATTTGCTATTTTAAACTGATTCGGTTCACTAATGATCCCAAATAAATTCATTAGATGACAATAAATAGAGTTTTGGAGTATTTATTATAATAATTAAAACTATGTCTTGCATTATAACAATATCCAACAGTATTGAAAGATATAGTGATGCAAATTGAATCATCGGACGAATGAAGTATAATTCACGAGTGGATATGTATTTACTATTTGTAGAGGAGCAGTCTCTTAGAATTATTTCAAAAGAGATATGTATCGCTAGCTCTACATTGTTCTTTGAGCTAGGTGCTCTAGATAAGGTCGGTGAATAAGTTGAAAGTCTCCGGAATTTCTTGTAGATAATTTATTTTTGTCCAAATTATTGGTATTAGTATGCATACACTTTCACAGTCAAGATGCAATAGGTAGGGCATGGAGCATGACACATAATGGAAAGTCTCTTAATAATCGACATAGACATGATACCATTAGAAAACTACTCTCTAGTGGAATTATCAAAATTGATTATGTAAAGTCAAATGATAATGTGTCGGATCCACTTACAAAAAGGCCTAACTAGGGATGAAGTTAAAAGATCATCTAAGGGAATGAATTTACGGCATAGGACAAGTCATCATGGCGATAACTCTATCTAGCAGATTGGAGATCCCAAGTGCTAGATTCAAGGAGAAAAAAAAAGTTGTGAATAACGGTTCGACAGTGTCAACAAATTCAATCCATTCTCATGATAAATACAATACTCAGGGACAAGGATACAACATTAAGGCTTTTTAACGAGTTAATAAAGCTTAATGGTTTTAATGATTGCTAAGTTTAGCAAAGTTGACCAAATAGTGTATCTACGCGATAACACGTCTAGGAATCACCTATGTGAGTGTGAAGTGTAGGCCGCTTCAAAGAAGATGATTGTCAAAAGCCCATCTCTACACTCATGAAACCAGGAGGTATTCATGGATAAAACGAACACGACCGTAAGAACCATAAACGGTAAAGGGTTAATTGTGTGACATATGGTTGTCTAGGTATACACCAAAGTTCAACGGTTCAAAGATATCTTATCTACCGATTGACCGAGTATTTTCGACATATGTTCATTACGGAAAGTCCAAGGGGAAACCTACTTATCCAGATGCAATTAATTCTTGCTTTTGACGTACACATATTTGTCCGTTTCTCTTTCTTCGAGTCATTCCTCATTCATACAGGGGATTGTTGGGTTTTAAAACCGTGTGAATGGAAAATGAAGAGTTTCGGCTTTTATGAAGAATTGTGACTTTATGAAATGTTGCGACTTTTATGAAAAGCAGTGACTTCTATGAAATGTTGCGACTTTTATGATAAGTTGTGACTTTTATGGAAAGTTGTGAATTTTATGAAAGGTGACGACCTTTCTGAAAGATTGTGACTTTTCCAAAGGTTTGTGCCCTTTCCGGTAAGGCACAATAAGCGCATTTTCGCACCACCCATTGTTTTCTTTAAATTGAAGGATTTCCTCTCATTTAAAAAAAAAGAATTCATGGACTTCTTCTTCAACTACTAAATCTAGTATTCTAAGTGTACTTTACAGTCGTTGAGTGGTTCGCTGACACTGGACTTTTCGGTATCATACTCTGGTGATTGAGATTATTTTACCCTGGGAGATATTCAAAATCAAACCTCGGATACTAGAGGGGAATAATTTCCCTAAGGGTACACTGTTAGTTCAGTGGACTTGATTTTTTTTTCTATTAAAATTTTTTCCAGATTCTGGTATGTGTTTTACAAATATTAGATTTGTGAATTATTTTCAGTTCTTCTATTCTTTTATTCTTCACTTGTTAATTAAACTTGGTAACTTTGTGTTTCTGTAAAGTTTTTTTGAATTAGTAATATTCTTTAGACACATATTAACAACAATTCTTCTTTAAAAAATATTTCGTATATTTTTTTTAAATCTGTTTTTGATTCTAGTTTCGCTACTAGTTTTAATTTTCTAGTTGTGAAAATATTCTTAATTTTTGTTGTCTTACAAAGATGTTAAAATTTTTGTTCTAAGTATGTTTAGAATACAAGATGAACAACAGATACATCGCTGGACACGTAACTCTTTATGGGTTAAAAGTTATGGTCCTTTGAAGTTGAACCAAAACTAAAAGGGTGAAACTTGTTTGGATTTTCGAAGTATGAGACTTAAAAAGATTATCTTCACATGTAACTTTATTGAGCACTGGCTCTCCTAAAAAATATATGTGAGACTGCATGATAAACGTAAAAAAAATTATAAGTTCAATAATGGAGCTTCAATATACTGACTGTCATTTCGGTTGTCACTATGTTGTGTGTAATTTAGGTCTAAAGCGGTTCAATTAGCTTGCGCTCCTTGATGTAAAATTTCTTCAGTACCATCAATATCTTCTTCTCGTTTCTGGTTAGGTAGTTCCTCCTCAAAAGAATACTTTTCATTCTTTCTTGTGTTGCTCTCATTGCGTTCTTTTTAAAATATCACATTTTTCAATTCCATTCAAATCCATTGTATTTTTTTTTGTATATAGGATTAGAGAAAAAAATTGTGGATATAATAAATGTGCTCAATGACAAAATAATTTAAATGGGCATAATTGTTGCTAAATTATCGAATATATGGTTTGGGGGCGTAGTGAATTTTTATAATTAACGGCTTATATAGATGTGGGGAGGATTATTCAATTTCGATAAATCGTTAACTAGGTAAGAGTTACCATATTTACATTTTTTATGTATATTAACCTCATCTAATATTTTGCCCTAATTTATAAGAGCAATTATATATATATATATATATATATATATATATATATATATATATATATATATATGTATGTATGTATGTATTCTTTTGTTCGTCCTTACTCCTAAAGATGAACCGGGAGAATAGTCAAGGTTAAGTAATTGTTGTCTCTTGAAAATTTAATGAAGAAGAGTGTAGAGAAGTTTTATATCATATGATAAGAGTTTACAGAAGTGGTGCAACCTCATACAACAAATTAATTGCATGTGTATCACTGCCCATTGGATCAATAGTGAATGTAAATATGCATAAGAAAATTCTTACTTCATTAAGTGCTTACGTAAAGATAAATCAAATCTTCTCTTTCACAATTGATAATGCCATCTCAATTGATGTGAGTGTTAGAATTTTCTAAGCAGTTGACTAAGATGGAAACTGATGTGATGAACGGTAATCACATTCAAGTGAGGTGTACGGCGCAGATTGTGAATCTTATCTTTCAGGAAAATTTAAAAGAAAAATAATCTTTTATTAAACGTGATAGACATGTCGTGCAATATGTTTGAAGTCTCATGCAAGGTTTAAAAGGTTTCAAGATAATGTAGTGATGATGAACAACTCAATTGCAAAAAAATTTATGCTCTACCGAATGTTAATTAGAGTTGTTGAGTTTGAGAAGATATTTTCAAATTATGATTCTCGTGAAATTGGCCTGAGACATGACGTTGAGAATTCTTTTATTAAAGTTGGAACCATTGCAGGTGAACTAGCAAGCACCGATATATCGGGTGCACCTGAAAAGAATTTTTCAATTTCTTAAAATCGATGTCACCTTACTTTAAGAATTTCTTAATTAGTTTATGCCATATCGAATATTCATTTTCTTGAAATTTGTGCTATCATTCTTTATTTGAATCAATTGATCGTTGTTAAAATTGAATTTTGAACATACATTTTCAGAGTTAATACTTGTATTTTTATTTTTTAAATAGTTCAAAATATATTTTCTCCAACTTTATATGATTATTGATAATTATCATTATTTTTAAAATGTTATGATTTTAATTATTTTATTTTGAATTTTCATTGTTTTCAATTTTTATTATTTTCTTCACAGTAGATAGAAGAATATGAACTATTTTTTTCATTTTCTAAACCATCATTTTTCATTGATATAAATTTTTAATGCTATTAATTATACTTATTTTGGAACAGTCTATTAATTCATTAAATACAACTAATGAAGTACATATATAAATATTTAATGATCATATTGTTTTTTAGAACAATTTAAATAGTGAATAATTTCGATTGCTTTTATAATGCTTTACTTAATTATGAAGTAAATAAGTGATGAAATATTAATTATTTTTTTGGGAAGGGAGGGGGGAGAGGAATTTCTAAAAGGGGAGTCCTAAAAAAAGTTTTTGCCTCCATGACTAGATCTCAACTCACATTGTTTATCAAAACAACTCAAACCTTCACTTGTCTCCACCATCAACAAAACTCTAGCTTTCTCCATCACCTCAACCTCTCACAGGTAGAAGAACTCATAGGTGAGATCCAAGATTCAGTAGAAAACGATAACCAAATGAGCTCAAAGCTCCTACGAGACCCAAAATCACTAACTTACCCTCCTTTCTCTCTTCTCAAGCTACTATCTGGTGAGGAGCTCCACCCTAAGATGAACAAGAGTACCAAACAACAACCAATAGTAGCTCCACTAGATAACCACACCGCCCGAAACGAAAACTCTACACACTCATCTTTGTCACTCCAACAAACGGCAAACGAAGCATTAAATCTGAAAACCAAAACCCCATCCTGTCCTTTTCACCACTCCGATGAACACAAAGGAATACCCAAATCTCACAATAAAAAGCCTCCTCCATCATCTTCATCACTCCAGTTAACACAAACGAACCCCCAGATCTTACAATCAAAACCCCCACTCTGTCCTCTTCACCACTCTAGAAGATAAAAAACAACCCCCCCCCCCCCAGATCTCACCACCAAAACCCTAGACCGTCCTCTTTGCCACATCATTCTATGAAAAACGAACCAAACAATCTCACAAAAAAACATCAGTGCTCCACTTTGTTTGTGCTCAAAAGTGCGACCAGCACGATCAAGCTCAAGATCGCGCAACCAACAAACAACCTTCTTACCCACTCACCTTTTATATTTTTTTTTCTCATTATCAGGTTTTTTGGTCAACATCACCTAGCAACAATGTATCAGGTTTTCATCAACCCTCCATTTCTGGTGAGATTTTCTACTCTGGTGTCATCTGTTTTGAAGTCTATTTTGATCTTTCTTGTTTCTTTTACTTTTTTTGTGTTTCCAGTTAACTAGCTCCAGGAGTCCTAATTAGTTGATGTTAGTCAGTTTGTAGGTAATGCGTTAGTGAAAAATTGGGGCCCTATTTTTTTTTTCTCTCGATTTGTTTGTTTCCAAGTTCTATTTGAAGACTTGTATAGTTGTTTTCAAAAAATAATAGAAAAGATCAGTTTCTTGTGATTTGAGCAGTTGTTCATCGCTTTTGCCAACAGCTTTGGCAGTATTGTCTAATATTGTTTAATTTTACTGAGGTTGATGTTATTTTAGTTAAGCTTTAATCTACTCTTTATTTGATAGAAAAGTTAAAACTCCATAAGTAATTTTCTTTTTTTGTTCTGTTTGATCAAGAGTTATTACATTTTTTTAGTGTGATAATTTAGTTTAGATGGTTGTTGTAGTTATGGTTGTTCTCCAGCGATGGTGAACTTTTCCAGACAACCTTTTGTTCATTAAATAATTATTTGTTATTATGGTTAGTTTTTGTTAATTTTGATGGTTGTTCATGTTTTTTCCCACGTTTCTTAACCTACTTTGTTTGTTCATTAATTTACATCGTTAGTGATTGTTGTTAAGAACTATTTTTGATTAATTATTTATTTCTCTATTTGACTTTAAGTATTACATAATTAGTTTACTTTAGTGATTATTGTTTAAGAACTATTTTTCACCTTTACTTCTATGTTTTCCTTTAAGCATTGGAGAATAATTTTACTTCGGTTATTATTACATTATTATTGTTTTTAGGTTATTCATATTTCAAATAACTGTCTTTTATATTTATTTTTTTGTAATTCTATTTAAGATATATATTAAAATTGTCGAATGACAAAGCTTTCATTGGTCGTTTTCGAGGCCTCACTATCTTTTATAAGTTTAAAATTTTAATTTATACTCATATATATTATGTGTTGAAATTGGCCGATAAAGAAATCATCGTTGATTTTCAAGTCTTTCGTGTTTATAAGATGAATTTTATTTTGCTTAAATATTTTTTTTTCTATTTATTATATTCATATTAAATCATAAACAATATTTTTTACTAAGTGTGTTTACAAGTACCTAGAGTTGCTTTCGAGGAAGATACTCGAAAGACATTCGAATAGTATTTTTAATGTATATTTTTTAAAAAATGGAAAAAAATTATGATGTTTTTTTATATTATTATATAATATAATATTTTTATATATTTTATCTTTCTTATATTTGTACTTTATTTTTATCTCCTTGTCAATTTCTACTCACAATAGTGAATTCTGAGGGTGCTAGCTCTTACAAAGAATATATTGGTTTCGTTGGCTATATTCTAATTAATTTGCTAGTTATTTCAAAAAATTAGGAGATTAATCTTAAATCTTTTTTTTCATAACTTTTTAAATTTAATTTGATTGAGTTATTTTCATTTTTTGTGTCTCATGACGTTGCACCTTATTTATAAAAATGATTATGTAAACAATTGCAAGTGAAGATACTGATTTAAATGATATCGCAACGAAGATGAAAGAAAAATTTGATAAGTATTTCAGTGATCCAACAAAAACAAAAATGATAATTTTTATTTCATATTTTTTGGATCCTCTTTACTTCTTTGAATTAGTTGGCTATGCACTTATAATGATGTTTGAGTAAGTGTCATTTATGGCATGTGACGTATTAGTTGTTCCAATTTAAAGTGTCACATATGAGTCTGTATTTGGTACGGAAAGACTTCTTCTTGATTCAAAAGGGAGTTTTTTGACTCCTAAATCGGTGCAAGTTTTTGTCTATCTTTATGATTGTCTACGATTTGAAAATTTAAAACAACCCGTTAGTGTTAAGAAGATTAAGATAATATCGAACAAATTGAAAAGAGTATTAGTATTTTTGTTATATTTATTGTGTATTGTTGTTTCAAATGATTTATATTTGTTGTATATTGCTGTTCTCTACAGATTCAGCTGGCACGGGAAAAGATCCTAATGTAGTTGATATGCAGTACAATTGTACCTAGAAGGTGACTTTTACAAGGTTAGATTTTTTTCATAAAAAAAATTGATGCACAACAATCCTTCTCCTCAAAATATGAAAAATGGATGATGCTAATCTTTATCAATAGTTTCTTTTTCATTTAATTTAACAAATATTCTCTCACTCTTCCATTTCTACATAATGGATTATTTAAAAGAGGTAAAGAAAAAAAAAATTGTGGCTCATTTTTCTTGTTCGTCTTGGTTTTTTTCTTGCTTATTTTATTTTCTTGAGAATTCAAAGTTGGATAACATTTTTTGGGTCTTCTTGAATATCATCATATGATCTTTGACTCTATATTTCCAATTTTATGTGAAACAAGGCGATTCAGTATCCCTTTTGCATAGTTTTAGGTGGGTGTTCAAGGTTTGAATAAAAAACGATTCAAACCAAACATATAAAATAAAACTAATTTTGTTTGAGTTTGACTTCGTTTGGTTTTAGATTTTTCCAAAATCAATAGAATTTGGTTTTGTTATGATTTTATTCGAAAAAACAAAGAAATAACTAAATCAATGAATTATATACATATATGTTATTATTATACATACTTAATATATTATTTTTATAAATAATTTTAAATATATATATATATATATATACATTCATTAAAATTTCATTATAATTTACTTATTGAAAACAAAAATGCCCAAGATAAAAAATATTTATCTTATTCATTTCTTGTATATGAGAATCTATGACAATTCTCTGTGGGATTGAATATGTTATTGTCTCTTCCTTCTAGTCCATAGAGAATTATAAATCTTTCTTGATAGTAAATTTATGATCAAAAGTTCAGTAATTCAAATCATTCTTACCTTTTTTTGTTTGAAATAAATTGTTACCATTTTTCCACATTTTGAATGAACCGTACTTTTTTTATTTTTGTGTATGGTTAATAACTAAATAACCAAACCAAACCAAAGCAAAACCGATAACCACCAAACCAATAAATGTATATTATAGTTTTTTTGATTTGGTTTTGATAATTTTAAAATCGATTAAGTTATTTTGGTTTTGGTTTTGACCAACAACCGATCCAAAGCGACCCGTGTACACCCCTAATTATAACATTAGGGGTATTCACAGGTCGGTTTTGAAAGATTATCGGTCAGAAATAAAACCAAAACAACTTAATTGATTTTAAAATTATCAAATCAAATTAAACAAAATATAATGTATATATTTACCGGTTGGTTATCAATTTCGGTTTGGTATTTGTTTATTAACCATAATACAAAAATAAAAGAAACAAAACAAGACTATCCAATATCCCTTCTGCTTCGTTCTAAGTTTTAACTAGATATTATTTTTTTTACTAGTGAGTTGAGGGTGGTGTTTCGAATTGTCTTTTTTTCATTATTTTTATTGATATCCTTTAAGGAGTATTAAGTCTATGAATATGTAGTTTGAGTTGTTGCTGCTGCTTGTTCTTGGGGTTCTCAATTGTCTTTTTTTATTATTTTTAGATATCCTTTTGTAGTTTGAGCTCCTCCTCCTCATATTTGATTTATGTAAAAATGAAATGAATTGATTAAGCAAAGTAGAAGGATAATGATATACAAGGATCGTGGTATAAATAACTGTAATTTCGTTTGTAACTTAGAAAATAAGGAGAGTGACTATATAGTGACTTCATGTTGTAATAATAGGCTACTGATGATATGTCCTTAAAAATATATAACAATTTATTGAGTTATTGACAGAGATGCTTTCATTGGAAATTGGAAATGGTCAATCTATTGAAAACCAGAATCAGTTAGTGGTAGTGAAGTAAGTACCCTAGGTAAAGGACTTTTTAGATTCACTCATGAAGATCTAAAGCATTATAGAGCTGTTAGTGGAGGTGTGGATGCTAGAATAGAATAACATAAATATTTTGTTGAATAAACTAAGAATGGCACTTAAGAGTTTAACATCCCACTTTGGTCGAAAATACCCAAAGTTTGTTTTAGAATTCAAGCTTAAATGACTTTTTGATGTATTAATTGTTCTATTTTCAGGTGTCGCATTTGAAACTATATTTAGTATGGGAGGACGACTTCTTGATTTTTTTAGGATTTCATTGTTCCTAAATTAGTGCATATTTTAGTTTGTCTTCAAGATTAGCTACGAAGTAATTAATTAAAATAAATTATTAGTGCTGAAGAAAATCTGGATAATTTCGAGAAAATTGAAAAAAGGTATTTGTAATTTTATTATATTTATTGTATATTATTTTTGAAATAATTTGTATTTGTTGTATATTTTTGTTGTTTTCAAATTTAACTATCATGGGAAAAGTTCCTACCGTAGTTGACGTGTAGTACAGTCGTGCCTATAAGATGACTTTGACAAGTTCAGTTTTTAAAAAATTAGACTATTGGATAGTCGAGAAGTTCCAGGGTGAAAAAATATTGTTAAAGAAATGTAGGAAAAATTTAATGGGAAAAAATAGCGCAAATGTGAAAAGTAGACACTGAAGATTTATATGCTTTTAGACTACCATGGTCTTGATTATCAAAAGGGAATAACAATGGTATGACTCTAACTTATAAAATATATGAATTGATAGAGGCTAATAGATATAGTGGTTAAGCTAGATGTACCTCACATAAAGAAGGATGGAAAAAACACTTTGATAGATATTATTGTTCTTGCTAACATATTCTAGACCAAACCTTTATAAACGGTAGTTAATACATATGAACCAAAGAAGTAATTGACAAAAAATTATGAGGTGAGTTAAATTGAAAATTGTTAGTGAATCGATACAATTCAACAATAAGATAAATGATTTGTCACGACCCAAAACGAGTCGTGAGTGGCACCCACATTTAACCTCCTAAGTGGGCTAACCAAAGAATCCAAACCCCAATATATGCCAATAATTCAACTACGAATAACAAAAATAATGTGGAAGCTCTAAAACTTATAAAACAATCATTTTTCAAAACCTGAAAGTCATCACATCAAGAAAATAAAATCTCCATATACTAAGTCTAAGAATATCAAATACACAGAAATAAAGAATAAAATGGTATGACTTCGAAAACATAGGACATCATGTCATGACCGAGAGAATCCAACACGAGCTTGAATAAATAGCTCACAATGATACCTGATATGGTTGAGACTGGCTAGAGCTGAGGAAAATTCGAGGTCATTGGTATACTCGTTGCACTCCATAAAAGGAAAACTAAGAAAAATACAAGTACAACTCAGTACGGGACAATAAGTACTGAGTAGGTAGCATCGGCCAACCCAAAATAAAAACTATTATACAAAGAATAATAGTATGAACTCAACTATAGCACTTAACAGGTGATAAGAAACAAACAACATGAACTAGTAAAAACAACACTAAAGTAAGTATGTAATAAGTCAACAATATCAAGATCATCCATGAGGACTCATGCCTCCAACCAAACCATTTGGGGAATTGAGTTCTTTGAGATTGAATACATTCTGTTAATTCAATATATTTTCCTTTATTATTATCGTGTTGTTACGTGACACTCCGATCCAAGAATACCATGTCAGAACATGACACTTCAATCCAATTATACTGTGTCAGAACGTGACACTTCGATCCAATCATATTGTGTCAGAACATGACACTCCGATCCAATAATACTATTAATTTATAATTATATTATCACCACTTTCAATTCATTGATAATATTTCATCAAGACTTCTTTATTCTACGCATTACTTTGATAAGAGGGTTTAAGAATATAAACTCGGTCTCAAGACTCCATACCAATCATAGAACACACAACAAAACCACACAACAACTCAATCAAGTACATGGAAAACTTCACAATATCATTCAATGCATATATATAAGTATTAAGAGTTAACTATGAAATAACATAAACCATAACCTACCTCCACTAAACAACCTAAGTCAACAAACTCATTCTCCAATATTTTTCCTTTTCTCAATGCCTCTGAACTTTCAAATCAAACAAATATATATGCATAGTTTTTAATTTAACAAGTCTATAAACACATATTACTATATGTCTAGCCTAGACCGAAAAATCACCTAATCCTATAATAAATTTCCTAAAGTTCAAATTTATGGGTAAGTCTTAGTTCTTCCCATTACCATATGTTTAATGACATTCAAATAATTTGATACATCTAGTATTTAATTACCTATATAAATATATCAAAACTTGACTTATTATATTCATATAGTTAATTAAATATTACATGTATCAAATTATTTGAATATCATTAAAGATATGCTAATAGGAAGAACTGAGACTTACCCATAAGTTTGAACTTTAGGAAATTGATTATAGGATTAGGTGATTTTTGGGTCTATGCTAGACATATAATAAGATGTTTTTATAGAGCTGTTAACTTACAAATTATGCATATATATTTGATAGATTTGAAAATTTTTAAAGGAAAATATTGACGAAGCAGCTTGTTGACTTTGGCTCATCGATGGAGCTAGATTATGGTTTATGCTATTTGATAGTAAACTCTTAATAGTGATTGATATTCATTGAATGATAGTATGAAGTTTTACATGTACTTGATTTTGTGGTTGTGTATTTTATGATTGGTCTGAAATCCTAAGACTATGGAATTTATATTCTTGAACCCTCTTATAGAAGTGATGCCTTCAATAAAGAAGGCTTGATGAAATAATATAAAAGAATTGAAACTTGTGATAATAAATGATAAACTGATCGTATTATTGGATTGGAGTGTCCCTTTTCGACACAAGTATAATTTTATCGGAGTTTCATATTTCGACACAGTATAATTTGATCGGAGTGTCACGTTTCGATACAGTATAATTGGATTGAAGTGTCACGTTCCGACACAGTATGATTGGATCAAAGTGTCACGTTCTGGCATAGTATAATTGTATTGAAGTGTAACGTTCTGACATGGTATTCTTGGATCAGAGTGTCATGTAACAACACAATAATATTAAAAGAAAATATATTGATTTAACAGAATGTATTCAATCTCAAAGAACTCAATTCCCCAAATGGTTTGGTTGTAGGCATGAGTCCTCATGGATGATCGTGATATTGTTTACTTATTAGATACTTACTTTAGTGTTGTTGACACTAGTTCATGTTGTTTGTTTCTTATTACTTGTTAATTTCTATAGTTGAGTAATACTATTACTCATTGTATATTATTTTCTACTATGGGTTGACCGATGATACCAACTCAGTACATGTTGTCCCGTATTGAGCCCTACTTGTTTTTTTCATTTTTTTTCTTTTATGAAGTGCAACGAGTGTACCAATGACTTTGAATTTCCCTCAGCTCTAGCCAGTCTCCAGCATATCAGGTTCCAGGGTGAGCTATTTATTCAAGATCGTGTTGGAATTTTTTGGTCATAACATGATTTCGTATGTTTTCGGACACATACCATTTTATCCTTTTATTTTGGTGTATTTCATATTATTAGACTTAGTATATGGAGATTAGATGTCCTTAATGTGATGACTTTCAGGTTTTGGGAAATGATACTTCAATATGTTTTGGAGCTTTTGCATTATTTTTGTTTATTCGTAGTTGAATTATTAGCATATATTTTGGTTTGTATTCTTGCGTCCGCCCACTTAGGAGGTTAAGTGTGGGTGTCACTTACGACTCGTTTTAGGTCATTAAAAACTTGGTAACAGAGCGTTAGGTTCGGTGATCTCATCCCATAAGGACAAGTCTAGTAGAGTCTTGTGGAACGGTATAGTAACGCCTTTACTTTTCTTCGAGAGGCTGTAAGACTTTAGGAAAAATTCAATCCTTTTTTCTTTCTTTCTAGTAATTGAATCCAATTGGTATTTAGGTGATACATACTGGGATCTGAAATTTTTCACTCTATTTCAAATATGGTTAGTATTAGATTTTTAGAACTTGAAACCCTCATCCTTCATGGGTATTTATTCTGACGATGTTTGTGACTTCATTGTTAATTGTTTTTACATGCTTTATAAAATGAATATAGTGGAAAGGTTTTGTATTGAGTTTATGACATACTAGTTTCGAGGATACACATAATGTGGTTATAGTCTAATGTTCAATGTCGATTAGTAATGGAACTACCTATGACACATTTTTCTAGCGTCTTCATGAAGAATTACATACCCTAAAATTTGAAGAATAGGAGGTAGAGGGGGGGGGACTAGATGACCTTGCCAATGTTAGAACATTCAAGATGTTTCGTAAGAGATGGATAGGCAATGAACACCATTACTTTGAAAAATACTGTTAATAAAGTTATCATAGTATATATGTATTGCTTAGAGAATGATGAATATGTTGGGGCAAGTTAGGTTAGAATCACTATGATGATTTCATAGATTAGGTAAAAAAATGTCATGATACGACTACAACAATAAATAGATGTTTCCTTGGTTAAAGTTATGATGTGTGTTAGTTTTACTATCAACTTAATCTAAGAATGAATTTAATAATATTTTTTGTCTATTGAATTAATAGAAACATGTTAGCTATTGATGTACGATATTCTCGATAGGTAAGATATGTTATAGTGATGGATATAACAAACTTTAAAGGTGTGATAATAGCGTTATGAAAAATGAATACATCAATTTTTAAATGTGAATACTAACTATTTCAGAAGTTGTCAGTTATAGGACGTATTCAGATAATGTGATTTTGTGTTGCATTCTCATTTGAGAAACCAATTAGAATGCTATTACAGACGCTTGAGTTAAGCTTTATTTTTTAAAAAGATTTTTGTGGTGGATATTTGGTATGATATTAATGCAATTAGGTTTTGAAGTGTATCTTGAGGATACTAAGCGATTTTATCTTGAGCTTTAAAAAGTAGATTGATTCTAGAATGACAAACTTACAAGAACAGAAATCCCCAGCGGGTATGTTTAGGATGAAGTAAATCAAAGAGTTTAGTAAGAAAGTGCATATAAAATTGGGTTAGTCCCTTGAATTTGATTGGTATACTTGAGTTTAAGGAGTCAGATCAAGGAAAAATGTCAACTTTGTTGTTATGACAAGGGCTAAATGAACATGATTGTAGAAGAAATTCGTGAGGGATTGTTATTGAGATAAAATTAAGTAATTAGGATTTGTTGGTTAAATAAATTTTGTATAGTAAAATTCTTTTGGAGTATCTAAGGTTGTGATTTTCTACTATTTAATGAGTAATGTGGTTGTATGACAAGTTTTAGGAGATGTTGGGTCATAGATCGAATAGAATTTAAATGATCTGAAATCATAATTAAAAAAAGATAAAACTTGTGTGATGTGTAGCCTTCAAAAAATAAGTGAGAGTAGAAATATTTTTTCTAATTGTAAAGACGAAAATGTATCTTTAAAGGGATTGAGAATCGGATTCAAAAACGCGTGGTTTTATCTATTTTGTTTTGGTTAAGGTAATAGCGTAACAGGCTAATCAGATTGGTTAAAAACTATTGGATAAAACTTAAGAGAGGAGTGTATAGACTTTCAACTTGAGTGGAATGATAAGTTTGGTTATAGTGTTGAATTTAGGAATGAGTAGGGTTAGATCTTTAGTGAAGGATATGGTATGGTTGATAGAGAGTCAATCAATGATAAGTTAAGATAAAGTAATTTATAAAAGTATTCAAAGTATAAGCAAATAAAGATACATAAGGACATTGGATTACACAGTTGAATTTACAGTTCAATTCTTTATTATAAGTCTTCATTCCTAGTGATATGTTTTGTCAAGGTTTGAATTTGTAAGGTAATAAATGATTAATTGCATCAGTATTAAGGTTGAAAGAACTTATGCATGTTATGGATGATAAAGTTTGTTACTTTTGATTGTTAATGGATCTAAGGAACAATTTCCTTCCAAGTTTTGATTTAGAGTGTGAAGTAAAACATCATTGATTGTTGGTAAAGGATGAAATCAATAATTGAGCTAGAGAAACAAGTGTACCATTCCGGAAAATTACATGTCTAGAGAAGAGACCAATAGGTCTTTAAGAGTGTGTATTAAGGGTACATAGGCATCCCAATGCCCAATATTGAGAAATATTGGGCAGAGTATAGAAAATTGGCTATGGGCTATTAGCCAATTTTTATATAATACCAAAATAATCAAAATTTTTGGTATATTAAAAAATATTCTCTTTAAGGATGTTAGCCAATTTTTTTAGTATTAATGAGCTTCTTGAAGAAATGTACCTGCAACGAAGACCCTAAGCTAAATTAATATTTTATTCCTTAACTCACAAATTAGGTACTAGGCATCCAAGTGTCAAGCCTAGTACCATAGCACATCGCACATGATCATTTAAAATGATCATGTATATTAATATGTGCCCAAGGACATGTCAGGGTCCTTGGGACAATAAATAAACATTCCCAAATGAACCATAAATAATACTTAGTTATAAAAATGCAATCAACTCATTGCAAGCACATGTGCAAAACATATGAAGAAGCTGCCAAATGAGGGGACCACCCAAACTGAATTCGATTAGGGTAGTTAGGGGGAAAACGCGCACAAGGGATCACTCCATTTGGGTCCTAACCTCCCTATCAATTCTAAACTCTAACCTGCTTCCCTAAATAACTTGATAACCTAGGACTTACCGAATTGGACCCATTAGTGCACCCGACAACCTAGGACCAAAACCGACTTGACACTAACCTAGTACTAGTTAAAGAGACAACCTAGTACCTAGCCTAGGATTGTCCAAAAGGTTAGTTAAGGTCCTAAAAACTTAGGGGTACTTTAGTAATTCTCCTAGGTTACCTAATTAATTAATTTAAAAAATTCATTAATTAATTTAAAAGGGCTAAAGCCAAAAATTAAAAGGAAATTTTAAGATTTCGGTTAAGACAAGAAAGTAACAACCTAGTACCTAACCTAGGATGGTCCAAAGAGTTAGTTAAGATTCTTAAGACTTAAGGGTATATTAGTTATTACCCTAGGCTACTTAATTAATTAATTTAGAAACTTAATTAATTAATTCAAAGGGGAAAAAATGGAAATCGAGAAAACAATTTCTTGATATCGGTGAAAATAAGAAAAAGACAACCTAGTACCTAACCTAGGATGGTTCAAATGATTGGTTATGGTCCTAATGACTTAAGGATACTTTAGTAATTAACATAGATCACGTATTTAATTAAATTAGAAATTTAATCAGTTGGTTTAAATGATCAAAACGAAATCCTTACACTAACCTAGTATAATTCAAGAAACATCCTACTACTAAACTTAGGATGGTCCAAAAGGGTTGATTATAGTTCCAATAACTTAGGGGTACTTAAGTATTTACCCTAGGTCCTTAAATTAATTTAATTAAGGATTTAATTAATAAATATAAAGTCAAAATGTTGACCAAAACTATAGTCAACACCAATTTCGTGATTTGACTAAGTGTTATGTTTTTCTATGTTTAGTCAACTTAGGAGGGGTATTTTTGTAATTGGGTTATTATTTTATTAAATTAACTTATTAAACCTAAGTTTTATAATTCAGTATTATTTCCTAAACCTAAAAGTCAAGATCAAAACGTTGAGACTCATGATGCTAAGGCAGTAGGCGACAAACCGCAAAAAAACCATAGAACGCTGAAGATTTCTTAGGCGAATTCAAGGTTTTCTTCAACGTTTCGTTCAAGGTGATATTCGTAGATTAAATTCTACATAAAGTATGGTTTCTCTCCTGGAATTCTTTCTCCAGGAGTATTTTCCTTCGAACAATTCTCAAGATCTTGAAAACTAGGGTTGTTCCCGTCGTTCTCGTCGAACTTCCTTTCCCTAGTATCCTTTTCGATTTCAATGTTGAATAGGTTAGAGATCATGTTCTTGGTATGTGGTGCTGGCTGTTCTTAGCATATATTTTTCTTTAATGATGAGTATCAAATGAACTTATGAAATTGTAATTGAGAAAAATTAATCTCATCATTATAATTAAGGATCGAGAATATGCTAAGTTATGTCCGTGATGTGTTAAGAAAATATGTGTCTTTGGCTGAATGTTGACTTGCTGTTGTTGTGATGTTATGAAGATGTTAATGTCATCAAATATTAATATAATGTTGTCCAATATAATCTTAAAATGTTACACTAGAATCTATAAACAAAGAATTGTCTCAAAGACATCTGTGAAATCATATCTTGAATAAGTTGGCTATTTGGTTCCAATAAACTTTGCTAACTCTATTTGGTCAAAATGAACATACACTAATATTCTAGGAATTTATGTAAATGAGATTGGATAAGGTTTCATACATATGGCAATTTAAATATGAACATACGTAAAAATTGGCTTATGCCGAAAAGGATGAATTTGCTAGTATAACATCCCAAATTTTGAGTCAATACTAATCATATGTCAATTCTTTTGTAGTAAGAGTAACAAATATATATTAAGCACTTATAAAGTAATATCAATGAATCTATAACCAAGGGCATGACATTCATTGGGACAACTCTCAACATGCTCCACAAGAATGAACTATGAACACATGAAACTCATTGAATGGAGTGCTCACCGTCCATAAATGGTGATATGAAGCTACTACATTAAAGTAAGTAAGTAACGTGAGTTATAAGATAATTAAAGGGGTCTAAATTAAGTAAGTTAGCAGAATAGGATGTTAAAGGAAGTCAACAAGTCTTACATACACCAAAGATAATTTGTTAAAAGAATACTCACGAACGGAGGTGTTAGAATGTGTGAAACTAGTCTCATTAACACCTAAGGATGATATGCAATGACAATTCACATTCATCATTGTAAATTAAGAATGATATGAAAGAAGAATTTACATTTCATCAATGTAAAGTAAGGATGACCAGTCATCAATAGAGTAAATAAATCTCCATCTAGAAGCAAGCCTCCATAATGCTTGAGTCAACACCTAAAAGATGATGAAATGACCATTCACGTAAAAAGGGATGAGTAACTAAGATGTCTGTAATGAAATGATGAAACCCTAGAAGAGTTAAGTAAGAGTGTGAAATACACTAAATGTCCAAGTGCATTGGCATATGATGAAATAAACATTCACGTAAAAGGAATGAGTAATTATGAAAACCAGATGTGCTAATGCTAATAAATGTGGTGACAATATGATAAGAGGCTAATGTGAAAGATGAGAGCAATCTCAAATGAGCCTAAGTAAGTTTTACCAAAACGTACTCACCTATGAGAGTGTAAAGATAATGAAGAAACCAGCCTCTATGTACACTCTAATGAAAGTATTGAGACTGATGTATACTTAATAATAATGATGACATGAGAAATCATCTTTGGATATGATGTCCTCATACTAGAAGCCAACTTCCATGACATATGAGTTGAACAAAATGGAACTTTATATTGAGTACCGATAGGCTAGCTATGAGCGGTGATGCCTTCTTTCGGGAAGGGCGGAGGTTCACATAACTCTCATGATATGAGAACGTCCGGCATGCCGGGTATGGGTCTCCTTATATATCCTAGTCTTCGAACCTATACTTCCAACATAAGGATCTAGCAGGGTTAAACTCCCATGTACGCTAGCATGTTTTGGGTCACTTTGGTCGGTGATTCCACCTCTTTTCAGTGTGGGGTAGACACTAGATTTCATAATGCTCACATGATTTATGTCGGTTAAGGTTGGAGTTTCTAGAAGTATGAAAGATAATGAAAAGAATGATACCGAAGGTGTTTGTGCAAGACAATCATAAGGTGAAATCAGATTCAAGTAGTGACATTAGGTCATTCTTGGTCATTGCACTTCATGATCCCAATGAAAGTCTTAAACTTCATACTAGGATAGCTGGTGTTTACATCAACCTACTAATGAATGAAATGAATAATGTAAAGTATGAATGAATGAATGAGGCAAACTATGTGTTTGCTAAAGAAAGCCTTCGGGTTGAGGGCCTATATGTTGGGCACTCACTTGAGATGTCTTAATACTATATCAACGATTTCAAGGTCTCTTGTATATGAAATATATAATATATAAAACATGAGGGTAATGAAATCAATGGCATAATCAATAGAGAATAACTTATGAAATGTAATGAATACTTGATATAATGAATAACTTGTTGTAAGGATAGTCAAATTGTGTCAAATAAACTTTACAATAAGTAAGTAATAACTAATAATGAATATACATGTTATGAAAATGATAAAACCACATAAATTGGCTTATAATGTGTTTATATATTTGGCAAAATATATTAGCCAAATAGATTGGCCTACAATGACTTCTTACATTAGGCCAATAAAACAATAATAGGAATAGTCACTAAAGATTGGTTTATAAAGAATTCATGTCCAAAGTAAGCAAGATCATAATCTTTAATGATATATCCCAAGATCTATGCACATTATTCAATCAACTAAAGAATGAGTATAGTCAATAAGTATTTACTTATACATATATTCATGCCCAAGATTGTAGTTAAGTCATTTCCTTAATCTCTTGAACTACTTATTTGATTCATTGTGGGTATGGGAGTACAATGAATCATTGAACTTGTAAGTAAATCATAGGAGTAGAGGAGTTATTGAAATACACAACAACAAGAAGAAAAAAACTGAAAAATAATCTGAGTGTACAAAGAGAAGGTCTCGGGTTTGGAGGATCAAAAATTTAAATTTTCACCTTAGTGATTCAAAAATTATGTTGATGATACTAATATTTTCTAATCATATATAAAATTAGTTGTGTGCTTTGAATGCACTAAAATACATCATATTCATACCATAATTTACAACTAACGAATTAGGAAAGTCTAATGACTAGACTTTCCAGAAATGGCATGTTGCTTAGGAAGAGCTTTCATTGATCATGCATAGCTTTATGTGTATGTGTACATACACCTTTACTTATTACTAGTGGTGTAATGACCCCCTACTATTTACTATTTTTATAGGTGCAGGTCAGAGGACAGGTTGATGACACTTGCAGCGGTTTTGACTTAAGCGTTTCTCTAAACCATTTGGTAGGTCCTCATGATTTTGAGGATGATACAGATTTAGTCTAGCCTTAGATTTACGTATAGCTAGTGGATGTTGTCCCTAACGTTTCTTTCGCACCTTCATTTCAAAATTTTGTAATAAGTCCGTGTTTGGCAAACTATTTATGATATATTCATCTTTAGTTTCAAATTGATTCTTTATGTTAGATGGTTGTTCTCTTATGTTGAGTTTAGTATATGATGTATCGAGTTGATAATTATATGAAGTCTATGTATAATTCATACATATAAAAAGTTTTATGTTTTCTTCAAATTTAACTAGATGAATGTGAGGAATGCAAAATGAGACTTTTCTGCAACCTCTGAGAGGTCAACGACGTCAGTTGCGATCCGGATTCCAGAATTTGGGTCGTGATAGCAAGAATCTGCTATATTGAAGGGTCGAATTGAATTTTTCACCATGAGAAGAATTCGAGAAAAATGAAGAAATAAGATCTCTCATATAAACTCATGGGGTGTAGTTGATGGTTGTATTGATTTTTGCCTATAAGTTTAGATATGATTGTGAAATGTGAAGTAGTTCGGTATAGACTTACTAAGAATTTATCATCAACTTTTATAAATATTGACTTTTGATTTGGGTGACAAACAATGAGGTATAAAAAATATAGAGTTTTACATGGGGTTAGATTGTTCAAGTTAAGATAGATGACTTAATAATGATGCACCAGGTATCATAATTCAACATGGTTATTAAGAATTTAGAGTTGAATTAATACTACTTTATTAATGGAACTACAAAGAATATTATGATGCATTAGATAAATATTTGATGGTGAATAGATGTTATGAGCTTATAGAATACATAACAATTTAAGTGACCAAGAATTTTTTTAAGTTTTGGCATGAGGTATGTGATGGTTTAGAAGGGTAGCTAAAGCATGATATGTGAGAGCGGTATGAAGTTGACTTTGGGTTTGATTTAATAGTTTTATCATGATGAAGAAACACTATCAAATTGGAAGTTAGTATTATTAGCCTTGTTTGGGACTCATATTATGCATGAAATGCTGAAATATAAAGAGAGATAACCAAAGTTTGAACACGTATTTGATAAGAATACATTTATACTAAAGATAGATTGGAGTAGAGTTGATGATCGATATGGATATGATGTTTTGTTAGTATTAATAGCGATGAATTCAGTTGATGTGGTGTTCGATATATCAAGAATGTGTGTAATTATAGTAGAGACTAATCTTGTGATTGTGGGTTGCTAGAAAATCGAAGAGATAGAGCTAGATGAATGAAAAGGTTGATGTGTGCACTATAAGAAGGCTATCTAGAGTTTTTTGACCTTGGTTATGTACATTCTTATGTGACCAACTACTTCATTCTAAGTGTCGTTTGCAATCCGATTCATTTTCTACATACGTGTGTGCTTTCGCTTCTATGAGAGAGTATCTAGTAGTGGATCGTGTGTACCGATTATGTGATTGTCCTCCTAGTAGGATGAAATCCTTGGTTAGACTTGTTCATTCCAGTTGTGGAAGATTTTAGTTTTTCTTGTGATAGTTGAAGTATGTTAAATTATGAGAATTTATAGGAGAGGTACCATAAATATTTACTGTTAATCGATAAACTTAAGATTTATCTCATCATCGGTATCATGTTTTGGCTATGTATGATTGAATGTGAGGATCATCTGCTCTATTTTAATCATTTTTAATGTATTTCTATAATAACTACTAAACTTGCATTTAAACAGTGTTGTTAGAGGTTCGACATGCTTGGGTGTATCACACGATGGTTGGTACTTGATCATTTTCATCTTTGGATCAGATGGTTGTGTAAAGGTCCTTAAGAACATGTTGTATATGTGTGTACAATTAGTTTAGATGGTTTTTGAGAGTACATTTTCTTGGTTAGTTAAGTTTACATACAACAAACTACCACTTGAGTAGTGAGATGACTCTATTTGAAATATAGTATAGAAGAGATGCTGCTCTCTCATTGGTTGGTTTGATGCATTTCAGGAATGACCTTGAGACTGAGCATGATATGCACAAAAGATATTCACAATTTTTAGTTTATTCTTCTACCCTTTTTTACCCTCGCCAACTTTGATCGTTCGAGGACGAAAGATGGCAAAATTGATATCAAATGTAACGACCAATTTGGTCGTTTTGAGTACTAGATCTTTTTATTTGATATAGTACTTTTCGATAGATTCTAAGTGGTGTTTAGCACTATTCATAACAATAATTATGATATTAGTGGGGGTAGTTTTAATAATTTATTTAGTTGATTGATAAAGAGTATAATATTATTAATAGTGGATCACTTTTACCACTATTTATAATTAGTTGTATAATATTAGGTTCATAAATAATCTATAAAAAAAAGGAAGAAAATAAGAAACAAGGGAGCCGCTTGACATCGATTGTTTGCAAAAGTACAAAACATTCATGAAGTAATAGCTAAACTAATTATTATCTCCCTGTAAAAGCATATTTTTTATATATTGTAAACAAGCATTCTAATTACTACCCACTAATTGCGAAGGTTTGTAGTTTTAGATTCGATGTTGTCATTTTTGGTATTGTCCAGTTAACGAATTAATTAATAAATTAGTGTTATGTGTTGAATGATTAAGATATTAATTTAGTATGGGTGGCATCAGTTGCTGAATGACGGGAGGAAAAGATTACAGTTAAATTACAATTATATATATGGAATAAAATTAGAAGTGTGTTATTAATATCGATTATGTATCACTGATGGCTAATAAGACTTGAGGAAATATAATAGGTTATGGGATAATGTATTAGTGGGAATAGAAGTTGGTTTGATGGCTGGGAGGTCATTATTAATTATCATAATGTTATGGTGTTGGCATTTGGAAGATGGGAAACATATAAAAGTGTAGGAGCAACTTCAAATAAGCTACTGTACGTCAACGTGTATGTGCAACCTGTGTGTTGAGTTAAAGTTTGATTGTAAGATATTATATAATATATCAAGTTTGATCTATTGATATAAATAATTAAATATTAGATGTATCGAATTATTGGAATTTCATTAAAGATATGCTAATGGGAAGAATTGAGACTTACCCATAGGTTTGAATTTTAGGAAATTTGTACTAGGATTAGCTGAGTTTTGGGTCTAGGCTAGACATATAATAAGATGTCTTTATAGACTTTTTAACTTACAAATTATTCATATAATTTGATAGATTTGAAAGGTTCAAAGTCATTGAGAAAAGGAAAAATATTGGAGAAGCAGCTTGTTGACTTCGGTTCTTCAGTGAAGGTAGGTTATGATTTATACTATTTCATTGTAAACTCTAAATAGTGATTGATATGAATTGAATGATATTGAGAAGTTTTCCATGTACTTGAGTGTGTGGTTTTTTTACTTGATGTGTGTTTTGTGATTGGTCTTTAATCCTTAGATCGTGGAATTTATATTCTTGAACCCTCTAATCCAATTGATGCCTTGAATAAAGATTATTGATGAAATATTATCAATAAATTGGAAGTGGTGATAATAAATGATAAAAAAATAATGGTATTATTGGATCCGAGTGTCACATTCTGACAAAGTATAATTCAATCGGAGTATCATGTTTCGACAAATACATTTGGATCAAAGTGTCACGTTCCGACACAATATAATTGGATCGGAGTGTAACATTTCGATATGATATTCTTCAATCGGAGTGTCACGTCCTAAAATGGTACAATTGGATCGGATTTTCATGTCCCGACAAAATAATATAAAAGGAAAAACATATGATTTCAATCTCAACGAACTCAATTTGCCAAATGGTTTGGTTGGAGACATGAGTCCTCATGGATGATCTTGATATTGTTGACTTATTACATACTTACATTAGTATTGTTGACACTGGTTCATGTTGTTTGTTTCTTATCACCTTTTAATTGTTATAGTTGAGTTCATACTATTATTGGTTGTATAGTACTTTCTATTTTGGGTTGGCTGATGATACCTACTTAGTACATGTTGTCCCGTACTGAGCCCTTCTTGTGTTTTTCTTTGTTTTCCTTTCATGGAGTGCAACAAGTGTCAATGACTTCGAATTTCCCTCAACTCTAGCCAATCTCAAGCATATCAGGTTCCAGGGTGAGCTATTTATTCAAGCTCGTGTTGGATCATCTCGGTCAAGACATGATGTCTTGTGTTATCGGACATATACCATTTTTTTCTTTTCTTTTGGTATATTTGATATTCTTAGACTTAGTATATGGAGATTAGATGTCGTTGATGTGATGACTTTCAGATTTTGGGAAATGATACTTTAATAAGTTTTGGAGCTTCCACATTATTTTTGTTATTCGTAGTTGAAATACTGGTATATATTGGGGTTTGGATTCTTTGGTTCTCCTACTTAGGAGGTTAAGTGTGGGAACCACTCATAACTCTTTTTGGGTCGTGACATGATTAAAATGCAATCTTGAAGCTAAGTGGAAGAAGTGGCAACATCCTTTTATTTGGTTCGTTATTGTTTTATCTTCCTTTGCTATTACGACCAACATACTTTTTATTTGTTATGTTATTTGATCTTCTTTTGACCGAAAGATTTATATTTGAATCTTCTTTTAGTTTATTGATTAATTCCAATTAAATTAAACTTCAACTAGTGAGAGCTTATTAATACACTATAGAAGTGGAAGAAAACATGACGAGATAATCAAAATAAGATTAATAATTTATTTATTTATAAAGTACACTAACCAAAGTAAACACGAAGAAAATATTTATCGGATGATACTACAAACTTGTTGAAAATAAATGAACTTATAAAGTAGGATAGTCATAAAGGTTATATGGATTGCCTTATAGAGGCATCAATGAAATGAAATTTTATGTTTCTCGCTATTACTTGCATGATATGATAATTTCCATCCTTTTCATATCTTGTCAAAAAAATTGATCCATAATTGAATATATTTTCATTTAAGGTATTATTTGTATTATTCGAAATGCTATCTTCATATATATCACGCAATATCAACCAGGTTACATTGTGAATATAGTCTCCGCATAATTTTGATCATATTTTAAATGACCATATTATCAATTGTGGCTCAAATGTTTTGACAAGATATAAAAATGATAGAAAATATTTTATCAATAAGGAATATCGAGAAGAATAAATTTTGTTCCATCGATAACCTCTGTAAGACAATTCATATAGACATTATGTATATCTTACTTTAGAACATCAGATACTTTTAACATGTTTCTAGTATTGTTAAACAATAGTTTGCATCTTCTTTAAGTTTTGGTTATTTGATATTTGAAAAATTAAAGAAATTGTTTAACTTATTTTTAAAATCTCATTATGTTTTCTTGTATTCTAAAGTGTAGTAATAGGATCTCACTAGTTGGTGCTGAATTTGATTGAAATCTTTCAACTATAAAAGATCTAAATATGAACCATTTGTCAAAAGAACACAGAACTACAACAAACGTTAGTTTTATGGAAGTTAATTTATTGGAGGTTTTAAATACTCCACTATTACTTAATTTTGTAACGTTTTAGTCTAACTCAAACAATATAAATCATTTTGTGATAGTTTTTTGAGGAGGTTAGATAATCGCCATAAGTTAGTATAGTTTATGGTGATTACAGACCCCCAAAAATTTAGTTATTCATTTTGTTATGTTTTAGTCTAACTCCAATAATATAAATCATTTTGTGGTAGTTTACTAAGGAGGTTAGATAATCACCACATGTTAGTATAGTTTGTGGCGATTACCGACCCCCAAAAATTTATTAAATTTGTTACTTTTAGAAATTAGTTGTTGTCACTCAATCTCTTCTCCAAGGTGAAGTACGTTTAATCTCCGCATTAGGCTGAAACAAAATAAAACATAATCAGATAAATATATATTTATCCACATATATTTTTGAATGTCTTGAAAAAGATCAATCAATGTTTTATTTATTTCAACAGAAAATTCATGTAAAACTTTTATTTGACAAAAATAATATATAAATTATGGACGAGAGAAATTGATTTTGATGTTCTCTCATACACAGTAATGTAAATAATAACGATTTCATGATTATTCTATGTAAACAAAAGTTAGGTTTATATTTTTCAAAATCATATAATGACACACATCTTATTTAGTATATTAGTTCAAGTATTTCTCACTTCCTGCCCCCCCCCCCCCCTCCTTTACTAAAGAAACAATTATAAATACAATAATTTTCTTATTGAATAAGAAAGTGAATACTTTTAAGTCATACTTATATTGATCATAATTTAATATGTAAAATTGTCATTTAATTTGCAATAGTCAAATTGAATCAAGAATAAAATTATTGCATTATCTTTAGTCAAACAAAAATAAAATTGAGGCTTACCAAAATTCAACCGAAGTTCCACAATAAATGACTTTATGAGGTGGTGAAAATCAAACAAATTCTGAAATAAGTAAAGACATCAATGCATTAGATTAAATGATTTGTAAAATACGAAATATCTACAAATTAAATAATACTAAAAATAATAACACAAATTTAAAATTTTAGTATAGATCATTAAAAAGACTAATATTTATAATTAAAAATAGTTACCCTCTATCTTATGTGCAAAACCTAGAAGAAAAAAAATAATTAGCAAAACATCAATATTCACACTCACAAAAATTACCTGAAAATGAAGTTAAAAAAAATTAGAAGCAAAGGAAAAAGGAAGAGGGTGACAGAAAGGTATTGGGTTAATGGGGAAAAGGATAATGAAATTATTATATGTTAGTGTTACGTGGGAAGGGGTGGGAACGGGTGATTATTCGTTTGGTTTGAGTGATTTTAGGGAATAAGAGGGAAAGTTTTGTTTTTAAAGTTATTTTTAACGTTTTGGAGGGAAGATATTAAATTATTTTTTTTGATGCACAGAATTTTTTCTTAATGTTTATTAGTAATTAATATTTATTAAATAATATACTTTATCTTAAAAAGTGCATTATTGCTGCAAATGCAAAAGCTTAAATTAAGTTAAAAGGCAATCATGAATAGTTTAGGAATATGACTATATAAGATATATAATCACTAAATAATACAAATATCTAATTAAATTAATGTATTATCATGTAAGTTAAAATGTTGAAGTGAAATTGATTATACAAAGTTGAAAAGATATTCAAGTCTATCTTTATAGATTATAAAAAAATATAATCCGATTGAAATGAAGAAACTTATAATGTCGAAACTTAATTTAATTATCTATACACATCTTTGTTTCTTCATTCCAATTGAATCATATTTTTTATAATCTAGAAAGATCGACTTGAATATCTTTTCAACTTTGTATAATTAATTTCACTTCAACATTTTAACTTACATGGTAATACATTAATTTAATTAGATATTTGCGTTATTTAGTGATTATATATCTTATATTGTCATATTCCTAAATTATTATTCATGATTGTATTTTAAGTTAATTTAAGCTTTTGTATTTGCAGTAATAATACACTTTTTAAGATTAAATATTTTATTTAATAATTATTAATTACTATAAACATTAAAAAAAACTTTTTCTGTGAAACAAAAAGAAAATTTTAATATCTTCCCTCCAAAACATTAAAAATAACCTTAAAAACAAAACATCCCCTCTAATTTCCTAATCTCTCAAACCAACCAAATAACCACCCCCTTCCCACCACTTCCAACGTAACACTAACATACAATAATTTCATTATCCTTTTCCCCTTTAATCAAATACCTTTCTGTCACCCTCTTCCTTATCCCTTTGCATCTAATTTTTTTAACCTCATTTTCAGGTAATGTTTGAGAGTGTTAATATTGATGTTTTGCTAATTGTTATTTTTTTCTTGTATGTTTTGCACATAATATAGATGATAACTATTTTTAAGTATAAAGATTAGTCTTTGTTATGTGAGTTTGACGATCCATATTAAATTTTTAAATTTATGCTACTATTTTTAGTATTATTTAATTTGTAGATATATTGTATTTTAAAAGTTGCTTAATATAATGCATTGATGTTTTTACTTATTTCCGGATTTGTTTGATTTTCACCACCTGATAATGTCATTTATTGCTGAACTTCCGTTAGATTTTGGTAAACGTCAATTTTAATTTTTTTTGATTAAAGATTATGTATTAATTTTATTCTTGATTCAATTTAACTTTTGCAATTTAAAGGAAAATTTTACATATTAAATTATGATCATTATAAGTGTAACTTAAAAGTATGTATTTTACTATTCAATAGGCAAATTATTATATTTGTAATTGTTTCTTTAGTAAATGGGGGGGGGGGGGGGGGACGGAAGTGAGAAATACTTGAACTAATTTATTAAATAAGTTGAGTGTCATTATATGATTTTGAAAAATATAAACCTAACTTTTGTTTACGTAGAAATAATCATGAAATCGTTTTCATTTACATTAGTGTGTATGAGAGAACATCAAAATAAATTTCTCTCTTCCATAACTTTTTTTTTTTTTCAAATCAAAGTTTTACATGAATTTTCTATTAGAATGAATTGAACTTGGATTGATCTTTTTCAAGACATACCAAAATATGTGTGGATCAATATATATTTATCTATTTATGTTTTTTTTGTTTGAGCCTGATGTGGAGATTAAATGTACTTCACCTTGGAGAAGAGATTGAATGACAACAAACTGATAAATTACCAAATAAATTCTATAGATTTTTTTAATTTTATTTAATATGGATTTTTAATGATTTAAAATGTAATGTTGAAGTAATTATTCACAAGTTTCTATTGTTTTTGTTTGACATGAATTTATACAGGTGATGCTTATAAATATAAATTTATTCAATGAAATTTGATTTGTATTAAGTGTGTTATTTAGTAAAAAACTTGGTTTACATTATATTTAAAGGCTTAATGTAAATTGAATTTCCCATTTATTATTAAAATTATAATAATTGAATAAGACTTCACAAAGTAAATTGTATAAATATTGATCTTATATCACACAAATTTTAAATATACACAAATAAAATTTAAAAATATTGAGATCATATTGTATAGGTTCGATACGTTCACTTATTGATACTAGAAAACCTCCACAAAATTAAAAGTCATTCTGTGGAAGACGTCATGGAGGTTTATTAAAACCACTATAAATATGCTCGTGGCAAGAGTAATTGTAGCGTTTTTAAAAATTGCAGCAATTTTAATTTGCCAGGTCCCTAAATTGCCACAAATTGAAAAAACAAGCCCCATAAATTGAGCATTTTTTTTGTGATAGATCATAAAAATAAAAATGATGTTAGTTTTGAGGGGAAAAAAGGAGAGTAAACAATAACGGAAAAAACAAAAGGGTGTTGCAACTTCTTCAACCTAACTTCAAGATTGCACTTTAATCATTTATCTAAATTTTAAATTGTATCAATTCATTTACAATTTTAAATTTAAGTTGTCTTATAAGTTTCGTTAATTACTTCTTTGGTTCATCTGTGTTAATACCCTTTTACAAAGTTTTATTTCAAAATATATAAACTGTAATGATCCTCGAGTTCATTTGTGTATGATTGGGTGACATTTTCCCGAGCTTTTCAGGTGTGTTTTTGTTGGGTTTTAAAAAAGTGTGAATGGAAAATGAAGACTTGCAACTTTTAGGAAGAGTTGCGACTTTTATGAAATGTTGCGACTTTTATGAAAACTTGTGACTTTTATGAAAAGTTGCGACTTTTATGAAAAGTTGTGACTTTTAAGAAAGGTGACGACCTTTTTGAAAGATTGTGGTTGTTCTAAATGTTTGTGACCTTTTCGGTAAGGCACAATAAGAACCTTTTCGCACTACCCTTTGTTTTGTATAAATTGAGGGATTTCTTTCTCATTTTAATATAGAATTCATGGACTTCTTCTTCAACTACTAAATCTAGCATTGTAAGTATACTTTACTGCTGTTGAGTGGTTTGTTGACACCGGAGTTTTTTGTATCTATACTCTGGTGATTGAGATCATTTTACCCTGGGAGGTCATATTCCAAATAAAACCTCGAATACTAGAGGGAAATAATTTCCTTCAGATTGTTGTTCATCTTGTATTTCAAACATACCTAGAACAAAACTTTGAACATCTTTGTAAGACAACAAAGTTTATGAACATTTTCACAACTAGAAAATTAAAACTAGTAGCAAAACTAGAATCAGAAACAAATTTTTAAAAAAATATACGAAATATTTTTCTTAAAGAAGAATAGTTGTAAATATGTGTCTAGACAATCTTACTGATTCCAACAAATTTTGCAGAATCACGAAGTTACCAAGTTTAATGAACCAGTGAAGAATAAAAGAATAGAAAAAATTTTACTGATTGAGAGAATCAATTCATGAAAGTAGAAGATAAACGCATTACTTCTCCACAATTGGTTGATTTGTTTAGCAACGTCGAAGTAAGAATGTAAACAAATTTTTTTTATGGTATTCCATTTAAAGATTACCAGGTAACCTTCTTATTAAATTATCTAAGGAGGAAAATAATTTGTAATAGTTATCATCTTTGATTTTTTATTTTTTTTATGATGTGTATCTTTTGGAAAAAGATATGCAAACCATATGTTGTGGAAGGAATTTTACTTCGCAAATATTGTTGCTTTTAAATTCTTTAGTTTGCAAAAATGAGAGATGTGTATTTTTGTTTGATAAAATAGTATGTTTAAATGTTATAGTTGGAAGACTATTTGATAAGAAAAACATTTCTATGTGATAAAGAATATGTGTTATTCTATTTGGAGAAAAAAAAAACTTTTGTAGTTTTGTACTCCATGACAAATGGTAGTGTGTCTGATTTTTGTAGACTAAAAACTTTTGTGATTTTATACGCTTGATAAATTGGACTATGCAATTGGTTTTAGAAATATGAAAACTTCAAATAATAATTCAGTGTTGTACCTTTAATTTTCTATAAACTTCAATTTAATATAGAAATAAATTTTACAATTTTTTTTGTCCTTATTGTTAGTATTTAATATACTAAGTAGTATGTCTATTTATGATAGAGTAAAAATACCAGTGACTTAGAATTTATGATTTTGTGTATCTTTGGAATGAAAGTTGACATTGTGTAAACATTGTCAAAGAGAATTGCAGCATTATAATTATTTCGTAGAATAATGTTTCCAACATTAAAATATGTGGAAAAAGTATTTTCAAATACTTGAAAAATATTTTTGAGATCACATTTGAAATTTTGGGGTTATTTGCTTATGATTAGACTTGGTGTCTAATTTAACTTTGGAGCAAACGATATGAAATCCAATGATACTTTTGTATTATGTTATACCCACAAAATTCTTGGAGTATGTTTTGTACGGTGGTTGTTGAGTTTCTCAATTACTCGTATATAGTGTGAATAGTATGAAATATCCAAGTTATATATATACTTGTGCAAAATAATTGTGTTCTTTTATGGAAAAAAATCACATAAAATGTTGTGATTTTTCATGAAAAGATATGTCTATTACAACAAAAGTATTTGCATCGACATGAATATTGGTGAAAAGTAGTTTATTATGTTTTTTGTAAAAATAACATTTGGACTATATTGTCTTTATTGAACCCGATGAAACTTTGTTCATAGGTAAAATCTATAACAATCATATTGAAAGTTATGGAAATTTTAAGCTGAAAAGGACATTTTACAATCTAAACAATGTTTGTAGTCACACAAAATTGTAATAAAGAGAAACAAAATATTTGTGAGGAAAAAACTACCTCGTGAAGAGCTTTTCGAACTCAATGTTCTTATTTTTTCTTACTTGCTTGAGTCAATGTATGTGACATGAACACTTGGGGCATATCAATTACAAAACCTTGTAAGGAAAACTTATCAACTTAGAAGTTTTGCTTAACTTTGAGTGTCATAAAAAAAATGTCATGTTTTTGTGGAATCTAAGTTTGTTGAGCATTTTTATAAATCTTTTGAAAGGAATTCTAATCCCTTAGAATTTATTTACACTAACATTTGTAAAATGAAGTTAACAACATCTAATGGTCGTAAAAAGTATTTGTTACTTTTATTGAGAATTGCATTAGAAATGACTATGTCTATTTGCTGAATGGTAAGGATGAAGCAATAGAAATGTCTATACAATGTAATATCAAAGTTGAAAATCAATGTGGAAAAATATAAGAAGTGATAAGAATGCAGAGTATAAATCTCATTGTGCAGAAATATGTTTGGAAAGTGGAATATCCATGAAAGTACTGCCATATTCACCTTAATCTAATGAAAAACCAAACGTTGAAAGAAATGATGGATGAATTATTTATAAGTTCGGGTTTACACAAAACTTGTGTGAAGGAACTATCCTTACTGCCAAAGGGAACAATAAAAAGTTGTATTTTTAGAAAGAAAGTGATTTTGTTTGATCAGAATACAATCTTTTCCATATGAGAAACAGAAAGGAAGGAAATCCAACTAGAAATATTTCAATGTGTGGGGGTATCTAGTCAAAGTCCAAGTTCCTATTCGTAAAAGAATTAAAATAGGACCTACTACTGTGGACTATAAAATTAGACTTGAGTAGTCTAGAGAAGAGTCTAAAAGGCCTAGGAAATGAAAAGGATAATGTACTTAATAAAGAGATTCAGACGCTTAGTAAATGTTAAAGGACATTTACTTCCTTCGAATATTATTTTGTAACATTTCCTGTGTCTTTTGTAAACTCATTCTTTGGAAAGATAGTGTCAATAAACAATATTAAAAATTAATTGATCTTCTTCAAGAAAATAAACCTTTGGGTTCAAAGTGAATCTTTAGAAGGAAAATAACAGTTGATGGAACTGTTGAAAAATATAAAGCAAGACTTTGTGTCAAAGGCTTTAGACCAAAAAAACAAACCATGGTTTTGATCTTGTCGATATATATACTCGCTAATAATTAGAATTACATCCATTCGAATGCAAAAATTATTACTGTGGTATATGACCTCTAAATTCATAAAATGAATGTGAAAAGAACTTTCTTAAATGTAGAATTGGAGGAAGAAATTAAATGGAACAACCCGAGGGTTTTGTGGTTCCTGGTGGATAAAAGAATGTGTGTGAACTTGTTAAGTCACATTATGTAAGCATCCAAACAATGACATAATTTGATCAAACCATGTCAACAAATGGATTGAAGAATGATGGAAGTGATAAATGTGTTCTCATTAAAATCATAAGGTCATTGTTTATTTGTATATTGGTGATATGTTGATCATCAATAGAGACTCTAATAACATAAATGCTACTAAATGTATGCTATAGAGCTAGTGGATTGAAAATTATTGTAGTTGCTAATGCGATCTTAGATATAAGAATTTGTAGTACTCCATAATGTTTAGCATTTTCACGGTCTCATTGTATTGAAAAGGTACTTAACTAGTTAAAATATTTGGATGTCAATATTGTCAAGTCTCCAATAAATGTTAGCTTTGTACTTCAAAAGAGTGAAAACAAAAGTGACTCACAATTGGATTTTGCTAGAGTTTTTTGAAGCACGATGTATATCATATAGTGTGTGCGATCAGATATATCATTTTCTATTTTAAACTGAGTCGGTTCACAAGTGATCCCAAATAAATTCATTTGATGACAATAAATAGAGTTTTGGAGTATTTAAAATAATATTTAAAACTATGTCTTACATTATAACAATCTCCAACAGTATTGAAAGATATAGTGATGCAAATTGAATCATCGGACGAATGAAGTAAAATTCACGAGTGGATATGTATTTACTATTGGTAGAGGAACAGTCTCTTAGAAATATATCAAAAGAGACATGTATAGCTAGCTCTACAATGATCTTTGAGTCAGGTGCTCGAGATAAGGTTGGTGAATAAGTTGAAAGACTCCGGAATTTCTTGATAGATATTATATTTTGGACCAAACCATTGGCATAAGTATGCATACACTTTCACTGTCAAGATGCAATAGGCAGGGCATGGAGCATGACGTATAACGGAAAGTCTCGTAATATATGACATAGGCATGATACCGTTAGAAAACTACTCTCTAGTGGAATTACCAGAATTGACTATGTAAAGTAAAAGGATAATGTGTCGGATCCACTTATAAAAAGGCATAACTAGAGAGGAAGTTAAAAGATCATCTAAGGGAATGAATTTACGGCTTAGGACAAGTCATCATGGAGGTAACTCTATCTAGCAGATTGGAGATCCCAAGAGGTTTATTTAACAAGAAAAACAAAGTTGTGAACGAGTGTTCAACATTGTCAACAAACTCAATCCATTCTCATAATCATGACAATGCTCAGGGACAAGGATAGAACATTAAGGCTTGATAATGAGTTAATAAATCTTAAGGGTTTTAATTATTTGCTAAGTTTGACAAAGTTGACAAAATAGTGTATCTGCGCGATGACACGGTTAGGAATCACCTATGTGAGTGTGAAGTGTAAGCCGCTTCAAAGAATATAATTGTCAAAAGCCCATCTCTCTATACACTCAGGAAACTAGGAGGTGTTCATGGCTAAAATGAACACAACCGTAAGAACCATAAACGATAAAGGGTTAATTGTGTGACATCTGGTTCTCTAGGTATACACCAAAGTTCGATGGTTCAAAGATATCGAATCTACCAACTAACATAGTATATCCTACATATGTTCATTACGGAAAGTCCAAGGGGAAACCTACTTATCTATATGCAATTAATTCTTGCTTGTAAAGTACACATACTTGTCTGTTTCTCTGTCTTTGAGTCATTCCCCATTCATGCTGGGGATTGTTGGGTTTTTAAAAAGGTGTGAATGAAAAATGAAGATTTGCAACTTTTATGAAGAGTTGTGACTTATATGAAATGTTGCAACTTTTATGAAAAGTTGCGACTTTTATGAAAAGTTGTGACTTTTAAGGAAAGTTGTGACTTTTTTGAAAGGTGACGACCTTTTAGAAAAATTATGACTTTTCCAAGGGCTTGTGAACTTTCTTGTAATGCACAATAAGAACTTTTTCACACTACCCTTTGTTTTCTATAAATTGGGGGATTTCTTTCCCATTTTAATATATAATTCATGGACTTCTTCTTCAACTACTAAATCTAGCATTCGAAGTGTACTTTACTTCCGTTGAGTGGTTCGCTGACACCCGAGTTTTTGGTATCTATACTCTGGTGATTGAGATCATTTTCCAGATTCTTGTACGTTTTTTACAAATTTTAGATTTGTAAATTAATTTCAGTTCATCTATTCTTTCGTTCATCACTGGTTCATTAAACTTGGTAACTTTGTGTTCCTACAAAGTTTTTTGAAATCAGTAAGATTCTTTAGACACATATTAACAACAATTCTACTTTAAGAAAAATATTTCGTATATTTTTTTAAAAATTTGTTTCTGATTCTAGTTTCGCTACTAGTTTTAGTTTTCTGGTTGTGAAAATGTTCGTAAACATTGTTGTCTTACAAAGATGTTCAATGTTTTGTTCTTAGTATGTTTGTAATACAAGATGAAAAACAGTTTTTAATTTTTGCCATTTGGGGGGCTTAATGTTATAAAGAGTTGACTTTAGTCAATATTTGGATCTTTTGATGTCGGGTTGAAATTATGTCTGTTCTATTAGCTCTAGAAGGGTATTTTTCTTTAGTTTGATGATTGATTTTGGTGTAGTGTCTTTCATTTGAAATTTGTTTAATTAGACGTTTTAGATTTTGAGTTTTGATCAAAGTTTGACCTTGGTCAATTTTCTTGGTAAACCCACTTGAATAAAATTATGTCAACGGATTACTCTAGACTGCCGGTTTGTCTTAGAATAACCTGTGGTTCAACTTTCAATATGATCGTCATGACCTTGTGGCGCTTAGAGTTTTGTTTGGGATTTCACTATAACTCTCGTGTTTGGTAAAAAAAATTACCGAATGAGTTTTGTTGGTTGTTTCATCGATTTTTTTTTGAGTTTGGAATGTTGTTTACATTAGGTAGTATAGTTTTTATGCATTGACGGATTCAGAAAAAATTCCAAGCCCTAGACATAGGACTTTGGCTTACTTGCTGAACTAGTAATATAGTGTTGTTGGTGCTGTGTTCATGGAGACGAAGTGTCTAGGCCTCTTCATTCGTGTGGGTCTCGCCGCATTCGCGAAGTGTAGCCTGCTTCACGTTCATTATACGTTGGTTGCATTCATGAAGGGTTGAAAGACCTAGCCTCTATGTTCGCAAGAATTGTGGCGGTTTGTAGAGGGTTAGCTCGGCTGACCTACATGATCGCATGTGGTCTCCATGTTTGCGATGTACAGTTAACTGAAATTTGGTGTTTTAAAAGACCCATTTTTAAGTTTGCATGTATCATTTCAAACTTGGTGTATGGGCAATGTAAAGAGATTTTTTTGAATGATTTGAGTGTTTCTTTATCGAATTGATTGGGCAGTTACATGGGCGCAATCCGGGAATGAGAAAGTTTATAAGGTGACTTAAATTTAAAATTGTTAGTAAATTGATACAATTCAACATTCCAAGATATGATTAAAATGCGATCATGAAGCTAAGTGGAAGAAGTTGCAACATCCTTTTATTTGTTTTATTATTATTTCATCTTCCTTATCTATTACGACCAACATTTTTTTGCATGTTTTGACACTCGAATCTTTTTCTTACAGAACGATTCATATTTGAAACTTCATTAGTTGATAGGTTCTAATTAAGTTCAGCTTCAACTAGTGAGATGTTTTTTAATACATTGTAGAGTGGAAGGACATATAACGAGATAATCAAAAAAAAAATTTAACAATTTATTTTATTTGTGAAGTACATACTATCCAAAAGTAAAGAAGGAAGTAAACTATTATCTAACAGTACTAGAAATTCTTCGAGATATATGATTATAAAGTAGGATAGACATATGGTTATATGAACTACTTTATAGAGGTCATCGATGGAAATTTTTTTATACATCTCTCTATTCCTTGCATGATACAATAATTTCCATCATTTTCATATTTTGTCAAAAGTTTTGAACCATAATTTGACAATATTTTCATGTAAAGTATGATTTTTATTGTTCGAAAGAATATGCTCACATATATCACGCAATCTCAACCAAATTACGTACATGTGAACATAGTCTTCCGGATTATTCTGATCATATTTAAATGACATTATTGTCAATTATGGCTTAATCTTTTTAACAACATATGAAAATGATGGAATGTATCGTATCATCAAAGCAGTATCGAAAGAATTAAATTTTGTTCCATTGATAACCTTTTTGAGACCATTTATATAAACATTATGTATATCTTACTTTGGAACATCAGATTTTTTGAACAAGTTTCTAGTATTTTTCAACTATAGTTTGCTTCTTGTTCACTTTTGGTTATTTGATGTTTGAAAAATAAAAGAAATTGTTAAACTTATTGTTATAATCTCTTCATGTTTTCTTGCATTCCAAAGTTTATGTACTAACAGGCTCTCACTAGTTGAAGTTGAATTTGATTGAAGTCTTTCAACCAAAGGAGATCAAAATATGAACCATTAACACACAAGTATCAATAAAATAAGAAGAATGTTGGTTTTGAGAAAAAAATAAGAGAAGGATAACAATAGGACAACAAAGAAAATGATGTTGACTTCTTTCGCCTACCTTCAATATTGCATTATAATCAGTTATCTTAATTTTGAATTGTATCAGTTCATTTTCAATTTTATATTTAAGTCGCATTTATAACTTTTTCAACTACTTCTTTACTCACTGTTATTATATTTTATAAAGGTTTATTTCAAAATTAATCAATTTTAATTACCCTGAGGTCATTTTTCTGTGCTTTTACTATTTCCCCCCTTCTTTTAGCTTCCGTATAGATTTTCTATGATGTTGTGTTGGGCGACATATTTCTCAAGGTGGTTGGGTGAGTATTGAATGGGTTTTTCCATTTGAGAGGCCTAAGGTTTGGAAGAATGAACTTCGGTCAACATATGAATATTCTGATATCGAATGGAATTTTTTTTACTTCCATCAGCTCTAGAAGTGTAATTTTGGTCAAGTGTGATGATCGTCAAAGGTGTCAAGGCTTTCGTTTGGAGTTTGTGTTATTAGGTATTTTAGCTTTTGAGGTTTTCCTAAAGTTTGACCTTGGTAAACTTTCTTTCTAAACACGCTTCGAATGGATTTCTGTCAGTGTAGTTAACCCTGAAATGTGAGTTTTGTGTAGAATGAGTTTTAGTTTGATTTTCAAGGTAATCATGATGACCTTTCGGCGTTTAACGTTTTGATTTGCATTAATTTACATGTGAAAAATCTAGTCAACATTTTGACCAGATCACCTCTCTTGGTTGTTTCATTAATTTTGCTAAGTCCAAAATGTTGTTTCCGACTAGGTAGCATAGCTCATATTCTTGATGGAATTCTGAACGAACTCCGAACCCCAAATGGAGGATTTTGGCTTCCTTGTGGAACTGTTTATGTAGTATTAAAGGTGTCGCATTCTTGGAGACCATGTCCCAGGGTAATCGTGTTCGTGTTGGTCTTACTGTGTTTTCAAAGGGTCGCCCTTTTCACGGGCATGTCACAACTCGAGCTTATACCTCGGATGTGATGACACTTGAGACTATTGTTGGTCCCCAAGCAAACTCTTATTCCTACGAACTACAAGAAGAAGACTAACTTAAGTATACACAAACATCAAACCGAAGAATTATTTAAAAACAACTTATTAAAGCTTAAAATTTATCTGAAAATAATGAGTATGAAACATTAACTTTAAATAAAATATCTTGAACTGAATAGTATGAGATTAAGGCTGTCTAGTCATGAAGCCACTGTAATGATAGTCCTCAGAAAAAGACCCACCATACCTCATAGCGTTACTACTAACAAATCATAAAATTTGAGTCCCTTGAAAGTAAGGGGGCCTCACCAAAAGTTGTCGAGCATATGATGTGATCTCAATGAAACTCTTGTTGATGATCCTAATTACTTGAATTTGCACCATGAAAATTATGAAGATCAAATGACATATGTACATTGAATTTATGAGTATGTAATAGGATTGAATCACATAATAAACTGTATTGAAATGCTCAAAGTAACTCAACTGAAATATAGTGTAAATCATGATCAAAATCATTTAAGCTCTTAGTGTATGAATGCAATAAAAGTAAATAAAGAAATAAAGTTGATTTATAAGAGTTGGAAACTGGGAAATTCAAAGAAGCACAATGACAACACTATAGGAAAAGATCATTGACCAACAAAACAAGAATATATTGTGGTACTTAAGAAAGGATTGTAAGGCTACTATATGGAATAACTTTTAAAGGCTATATTTGGCTTTTTTTATCAACAGTGGCAGGTCACTAGGGACTCGTTAATATATGATCGAGTAGAGTAGACATACAAATTTTGTCATGTCTTAAATGAATACTAATGAGAGCAATGGTCATATTTTACTTTTATACTTTCAAAGGTAACAATTTCTGTAAAATTATCCCACACAACATATCATTTTTTCCTTTTATCAGTAGATGAGCGGTACGTAGTTTCTGATTCACTTTCTATATGTGAGTCCTCATTTTCACCCATCATCTTATTACTTTTTTTTCTTCGGTACTGCTATGAGATTGATTTAGAGTTACTGTGACTAAAAAAATCAATATAAAAAATTCATCAAAATCAAAACAAAGTCACTAACAACATTAAAATTAACAATAAAAGCCAACTAAAATTTAAAAGAGAGAAAATTATCTCAAGAAAATAGTAACCCATCAAAAATAAGCAAACAATATCTTTAATTATGAAGGTTGGAATAGATATTTGAGTCAATACTTAGAACTAAAATAAAGGCTGGACTCAGAAAACACATGCCTCGCACAGTCAACAAAAAAAGACTAATCTATAATAATTACAAAATTACACATGTAGTATACTACACTTAAATATCGAAAATTCATACACATCATTATTCAAATGAAGAAACAAACAAAACTATGTTTAAAAGAAAGACTGAAAATCACAATAAAAAAGGATGTAAATAATTAAACGAAAAGAGATATGAAGAATTTACTCAGTACCTACCAAAGAGACGGATTAAGCAAACAAACTTGATTTTTAGAAGCAATTGAGCAGTGAGCAAGAAGAGATAAAGAGACCTAGATGAGGCTTTATAGTTTATGCCTTTTCCTCTTTTAAACTTTAGAGATTTATTGAGTTGGGATAATGCACAAGTACCCCCTCAACCTATTTCCGAAATCTCAGACACACTTATATTATACTTTGGCCCTGAACTTATTTTATTAATTATTTTCTACACCTTTTCTTCCTATGTGGCACTATCTTGTTGGCCCAACGTTAGTTGACTTTTTTTTCAAGCTAGTGCCACATAGGCCGAAAAGGGTTAGAAAATTACTTATAAAATAAATTCAGGGGTGTAATATGACCTTAGTATAGCATAAGTGTGTCTCTGCGATTTCGGACATAGGTTGACGGGGTACTTGTGCGTTTTTCCTATTGAGTTAAATGACTTACTGTATGTTCTATAAGGCAACATGATTATATAAAAATAAATAGGTTTCCGTAGCTGTAAAACTGTAGCCTTTAGGAGTTAGTACTTGATGATTGGTTGTAAAACCTCGGAAAACCTAGTAGGCCAACTTAGGGCTAAGGGTGAAGGGAAGAGCCAAGGAAGAGGGAAATAGCAAAGGGATAGGGCTAGCACATCCCAACGTTCCATATGCACTTGCCAATTTTCCATGATAGTCGCGGCCACCGCAGATCCTGGTGCTACTTGTGTTGGTGAGGAAGTATGTTATCACTCCTTAGTTATCCAATCATTGTAACAACAATTTCTCTTTAGTAGTTGTTAATTTTCTATAATAGTACAATTATTTAAATATAATAGTTCACTTTATGTTTTCAGTTAAGTTAGAAATTATTTCCTAGTTTCTAAAGGTTGTTATTTTATAATTTTTGTATTTAAACTATTGTGTGTCAGAAGAAATAAGAAAGCGGAAAATTACGATGTCTTTGAGTACATCAAACATAAGAGATTAAAGTTTCTCTCTAAAGAACCAGTGCCATAGGTAGAAAAAAAGAGAACTTCAAATTTTATCTTGCAACGCCCCGTTACAAGATCCTTAACAGGGGACCATAAAAACTTAGAATCAGAGACGAGGGTTATGGGAGACCAAATTCAAAATAAACTAGAACAATTGGTGAACTTGTTCCATGAAGAACGTGAAGCCAATTCAACGAGACAAGAAGCAATAAATGCACATTTGGATGCACTCGCAAAGAATTTAAAGAATTCTAATATCGATTATGGTTCAACATAATATATCAATAAGAATCGTGGTTGGAAGGGTAAATACAGAGTGACATGAGAGTCGGGATCAAAAATAGGTGGAAGTTTCATCATTCTCCAACATACAAAACTAGATTTTCCACGATTTAATCGATAAGAGGACCCTTTGGGATGGTTGAATAGGTGCGAACACTTCGTTCGACACCAACATACTCCAGATTAAGAAAATATTTGACTTGCTTCTTTTAATTTGGAGGGGAATGCATAATTTGGTTTCTTCAATTAGAGACAAATATGCCTGAATAATTTTGGGATCAGTTCAAATCTGATTGTAACCTTCATTTTTGACCACCAATCAGAAGATAGAAATGGGAGAATTGGCTCAGTTATCCCAGATCTGTTTTGTGGCATATTAGGAAGAAAAGTTTGAGAACTTAGTTTCATGGGCTGGTAAACTGAGTCAATCGCAAAAAAATTGAATTTTGGTCTTCTAAATATATAACAATTGAGGTTGAATTGCATAATTCTCCATATTTGGCTACGACGATGAGTTTATCCCGACTTTATGAACGTAAGGAACAATCTGTTTGTTCGAAAGCCTTAGATGCTTGAAAATCTAAGACAACAGAATTTTCACCTCAACAACATGCCAGATTTGTGAAGAAACTAACTACATCTAAAATGAAGGAATGACGAATTAAGGGACTTTGTTTCAATTGTGATGAACCATTTATCCGAGGTCATCAATGCAATAAATTATTATTGATTGACTTTATTGATGATAAGGAAGAGTTTGTTGGAAAGAAGGGAAATACTAATTCCCACACTTATAGCTTGAGGACAAGCGTGATTTGAAGGAGGAGAGTAATGTTATCACTCCATAGTTATCCAATAATTATAGTACTAATTTCTTTTTTTGTAGTTGTTAATTTTCTGTTATAGTACATTTATTTTCATGTAATAGTTCAGTTTTTAGGTTAAGTTAGGAAGTCATGTCCTAGTTTGTAGAGGTAGTTATTTTATAAGTGTTGTTCATTTTTTATTCCTATGATACTTAGCACAAAACTTTGAAAAACTTGACAAGAAACCACAAAGTTTAAGAACATTATAAAAACTAGAAAATTAAAACTAGTAGAGTTACTAGAATAAGAATTATATTAGAAAAATATACGAAATGTTTTTCTTCAAGATGATTTATTGTCAAGCTGAGCTGAAAGAATCTTACTAATTCCAACAGACTTTGTAGAAACAAGAAGTGACCAAAGTTTAATGAACCATTTTCCTCTGGAGAATTCACTTTGAACCCAAAAGTTTATTAAATTGAAAAAGATCAACAATCATCCAAAGTATTGTTGAAGATTAAACCAATCTCACTATCGACACCGTTCGTCCAAAATGATTAGTCGACATAAGACACAACAATTGTTACAAAATCATGTTCGAAGGAAGTATATGTCCCTAGACATTTACTATGCCTCTAAATATTTTTATTAAATACATTCTCCTTTTATTCTTTCCAAGATCATTTAGACCTTGAACTAGAGTACTCAGGTCTATTTTTACAGTCCACAATCTTAGGTCCTATTGCAATCCTTTTAGGAATAAAACTTGGACTTTGGCTGGACACCTCAACACTTTGTAAAATTTCAAGTTGGATTTCCATCCTTTCCATTTCTCATATGGAATAGACTCTGTCCAGAACAAACAAAATTGTTTTATTTACGAAAAGAAAATATTTTTTGTTGTTCCCTTTTGTAGTAATGATATTTCCTCCAAAAAGTTTTGTGGTAACCCAAAATTATGAATAATGTCTCCGTCATTGCTTTCAATGTTCAGTTTTTATTAGATCGAGGTTAATAGGGCAGAAATTGATGAAAAATTTAACTTTTCAAACACATTTATGAAAAATGAGATTTATACTATTCATTCCTTTAACACCCCCCCGTATCCAAAAAAGTGCAAAATGAAGATCTTCAGAAGTTGCAAGTGCCAGCGACGGAGCCAACTACGGAACAGGAGTCAACTTACAGTCCGTAAGTAAATTCCATCAATGGGTTAGCTGACTCCTAATTCCAAGTCACAAACGACGGTCGACTATTATGGATAATCAATCGACCTACGGTCCGCCAGTCGACTCCGTTGATTGACCAGCTTACTTCCAGTTCTCAGTCACAACTGACGGTCGACTAGTACGTACTTTAAGTCGACTTACGGGACCGTCAATCAACTCCGTCGATTCCCCAGATGAGTTTCAACTTTCTGACACAAACGACGGTCGAACAGTATCGTCCATCAGTGACTTACAATCCGTCAGTTGACTCCGTTGATTCGCCAACTGACATTCAACTCTCAGTCACAAATGATGGTCGACCAGTACAGACTGTTTGTCGACTTACGGTCCGCCATTCGGCTCGATCTGTGACTCTAACAACTTTTAAGTTAGGGGTCTTTTTGTCTTATCCTATTTCGTCAAACCTTAAGATACATCATTTTGACCCTAAATCGTCATTTTAGTTAGTTTAGTACTAGAAAAATAAAAAGAACTTACCTAAGTCAAAATCATTAAATCAAAACTTAAGAAATAAAGGAGATAAAGGTCAAGAACCCTAGTTCAAGAACACAAAAAGGGTCCAGCAGTTCCAACCCCGAAACCTAAGTTTTTCTCCATGAATTTCATCACCAAGTATGTGGGATTACACTAACAGGGTTCCTTTCACCCATTAGGTCCCTAGTTTTCAATAGATTCTTTATTTCCTTATAATGATTAGACCTAGGGTTTCTAGAAAATTCAATAGAACTTCATTAATTTATTTGTTATAAGTTCCAAATCAGATTATAATGTTATTACTCAGATTATTGCAAGAATTTCAGAACCCTAGCTATGTATTTCTTTAGTTCTTGAATTACACATGCTAGGTCAGATATTTCAGTTATGCATGCCTCAGTTATTAAAGCATGATTATCAGATTAATTGTTGCATTCTCAGTTTGCATGTTAAGTTATGAGCTATCCAGAATTTACAAAAAACTCAGTCATAATCAGTTAATTAAATAATTCATAGGGAGTAGCATAATACAAAGTTGGATTAGGGTTCAACATACCCTATTAGTCCCAGATTTACTAGCCAAGTAGGTTGTAAGTCCCCTCTTTGGGCAATCAGTTTAGTGATCATCCCAGCATGCCTTTATATCTCTGGAAGGATATATTGGGTCCTCTCGATCGGGTCTATACATCGGACTCCACATTTAGCTCATGTGGTTTTATTATGGGTTATTAGTAGCTCCCACAGTTCAGTCCGACTCTGTTGCATTGACCAATTATCTATATACTCATTTTTCAGTTTAAGCATGTTATGAATTAGTCATTGCATTAAGTTAGTTCAGAATTCTCTATATCATGTTCAAATTATTATACTTGATTTTATGCTTGTTAAATTATGTTTTATTTCATCTTTATTCTATCATACATGCTTAGTACCTTTCAAATACTGACGCATACGTGTGCTACATCTTCTCGTGATGTAGGTTCAAGTTCTCAACATCCATATCAAGCATTGATCGATTTTAGATCTTTAATTTAGCAGATTCAATAGTGAGTCCTCATTCTCTGAGTATAATTGTCATGAGTTTCGTTTCATTATTTAGTCTTTTTGTTTAAGTTTTTGGCTAGATTTAGTTGGGCCTTGTCCCTGTATTTCTAGTCATTTAAAGGCTTACTTCAGACAAAGTTAGTTTTAGATTAATATTGAGTTATTAGTTTCATATTAGCATAGAGTTAATAACTTATTGTATTAAACTCATTGATTTTATTTACCTCAGTTATAGAATATGGGTATTCCCCATTTTTCAGTTTAAAATTATGATTTAGTCTCCGCAATATATTATATACTTTAGTATTCTCATGATCCTGCAAGCAGAGTTACCTTGGGATCACTTGTGGTCCTAGGTTTCGTGTCCGCGTCTCATGGGTACCTCGGGACGTGACAAAACTAGGTATCAGAGCAATACGTTTAAGTTTCATAAGATGTCTGAAAAGTCGCACTAAGTAGATTTATTTTCATGGGTGTGAATTGCACCGTATCTAATTAGAGGGACACTATGAAGTATTTTAGCAAAAAATTCACTTTCTTGTTACTCCTATCGTTGTGTAAGGTATGATCTAATTCCATTCTAACACAACGTTCTACGATTCAGATCATGCCTTCTCGTAGAGATTAGGCATGAAATTCCAATGCATGCAATGCTAACGCAGTTCCACTAGTACTAGTTAAGGAAGTTCTAAAATAGAGTTTCAGAATGCCATAATCAACCAGAACAATCAGCAGGTTCTGGTTCCTACTAATAAAAATGATCAATCACTGGAAGCAAGAGTTTGTGATTTGTTTATGATGAATCCGCCTAAGTTTTTAGGGTCGCAAGTTTGTAAAAACCCACGGAAGTTCATTGATGAGGTCAAGAAAATATTTGGTTTGATGCAAGTAACTGCTAGTGATAGCTGAACTTGGCATCATACTAGCTTAAGGATATGACTCACATATGGTTCAGTTAGTGGAAAAACAACAGACTTTTTCTTTTGTAACTCACTATAGTAGTCCGATTCAGTGTCAGTCCAGAAACTCTCTCAGAACCTTTCTCAGTCTCTACTCCAGTTGGTGACCCAGTTATAGCTTGACGAGTATACAGAAATTTCCCTGTCACAGTATCTCACAAATTCGCCTCAGCAGATCGTGTAGAGTTAGAAATGGTAGAGTTCGATGTCATTCTAGGCATGGATATGTTACATTCCCATTATGCCTCAATCTATTGTAGAACTAGGATTGTTCATTTTCAGTTTCTAGAGGAACCAATCTTAGAATAGAGGGGTAGTAGCTTAGCGCCTATGGGTCAATTCATTTCTTACCTTAAGACCAGAAATATGATCTCTAAGGGTTAACTCTATCATCTAGTTTGGGTTAAGAAATCTAGCTCTAAAACCCCAACTCTTGAATCATATCCAGTAGTCTATGAGTTTCCTGAAGTATTATCAAAAGATCTTCCCGGAGTCCCTTTCGAAAAGGAAATAACCTTTGGAATTGATCTCCTTCAAGATAGCCATTCTATTTCTATTCCTCCTTGGAGAAGGTCTCCAGTAGATTTTAAGGAATGGAAAGAGCGGTTGAAAGACCTTCTAGATAAGTGCTTCATCAGACCTAGTATTTCACCATGGGGTGCACCAGTGTTGTTCGTAAATAAGAAAGAGTCTTCTCTCGGAATGTGTATTGACTATATATAGTTGAACAAGGTTACAATCAAGAATAAGTATCCCATTCCTAGGGTTGATGATTTGTTTGACCAACATCAAGGTGCTAGACTTTTTTCAACGATAGACCTCAAATCGGGTTATCATCAGCTTAGCTTGAGTAACCAATGCTCCTGCACCTTTCATGGATATGATGAACATAGTGTTCAAACATTTCTTGGACTTGTTCGTTACCATCTTTATTGATGATATCCTCATTTCCTCTAGGAATGAGGAAGAACATGCGATTCCTTTGAGAATTGTCCTACAGATTCTCAAGGATTGCAAGTTATTCGCTCAGTTTAGTAAATGTATGTTTTGGTTGAAATTTATCGCTTTCCATGGTCATATTGTTTATGTCAAAGAGATTCGAGTGGATTCACAGAAGATAGAAGCAATGAAACGATGGCCCTGACCTACCTCTGCTGGATATATCATAATATTTTTAGTTCTAGCGGGTTATTATAGAATGTTCGTGGAAGGAATATCTTCCATAGACTCACCATTTTCTAGGTTGACTCAGAAGATTTTCAAGTTTTAATGATCAGATGATTGTGAGAAAACCATTGCATAATTGAAAACAAGATTGACTATAGCTCCTATCTTGATACTACTAGAGGGTTTAGATTGTTATGTAATCTATTGTGATGCATCAAGAGTTGTCCTCGGTTGTGTGTTGATGCAGCGAGATAAGGTTATACTGTATGCTTCTTGATAGATTAAGGTGCATGAGAAGAACTACCCAACTCCTCACCTCAAGCTTGCAGCAGTGGTATTTGCATTGAAGATATGGACACACTACTTGTATGGAGTTCATGTAGATGTGTTCACTGACCATAAGAGCCTTCAGTATGTGTTCACCCTGAAAGAGTTGAATCTTCGCCAGAGGAGATGACTTGAGTTCCTTAAGGATTATGATATGAGTGTGCTTTATCATCCTGGTAAGGAGAATATTGTAGCAGATGCTCTTAGTAGATTAGATATGGGTAGTGTAGCCCATGTTGAGGTAGAATGGAAGGAGCTAGTGAAGGATGTTCACAGGCTTGCTCGTTTAGGAGTTCACCTTATAAGCATATCAGGTGGTGGTGTGCCAGTTCAGAATGGGGAAGAATCTTATTTGGTAGTGGAGGTTAAGGAAAAGCAAGACAGTGAGCCAATCTTTCTTGAACTTAAAAATGCAGTCCAAATTCAGAGAGTGGAGTTTTTTTCCCAAGATGGAGATGGTGCACTTCGCTACCAGGGTAGATTGTGTATTTTTGATGTTGGCGAGTTGAGAAAGCATAGCCTTGCGGAATCCCATAACTCCAGATATTCTATTCACCCAGGTGCCACTAGATGTACCACGATCTACTGAAAATCTATTGCTGGAATGGTATGAAGAAGGATATAGAAGACATTCTGAATAAGTGCCCCAATTTCCATCAAGTCAAGGTAGAACATCAAAAACCAGGAGGTACGAGTCAAGAGATCGATATTCCTATTTGGAAGTGGGAAATGATCAATATGGATTTGATCACAGGGTTACCTCGTACTTGTAGACAATATGACTCAATTTGGGTGATAGTTGATAGGATGACTAAGTCTTCTCGCTTTTTAGCGGTCAAGACTACATATTAGGTAGAGGACTATGCCAAGCTTTGCATTAATGAAATTGTGAGGCTACATGGGGTTCCTTTGTCTATCATATCAAATAGATTTCCTCAGTTTCCCTCTCATTTCTAGAAGTCATTTCAGAAGGGTCTTGATAATCAAGTTAACCTTCGCACAATATTTCATCCACAGACAGATGGACATGAAGAATGTATCATTCAGACCCTAGAGAGATATGTTGTGAGCTTTTTTGATCGATTTCATGGGTAGTTTTGATGATCACCTTTCTTTAATTAAGTTCACTTACAATAATAACTACCATTTCAGCATTCAGATGGCCCCTTATGAAGCTTTATATGGGCGTAGATGTAGATCTCTTGTTGGGTTGTTTGAAGCAGGTGAAGCTGCTTTGATAGTGCCAGATTAAGTCCTTTATGATATGGAGAAAGTTCAAATCATTAAAGATAGACCTAAGACACCCAGAGTCTTCAAAAATCTAATGCAGATGTAAGGAGAAGGAAACTAGAGTTCCATGTTAATGATTGGGTTTTCTTGAATGTCATACCTATGAAATGAGTGATGAGATTTGTCACAAAAGGCAAACTCTGTACTAGATATGTATGCCATTACAAGATCTTGAAAAGGGTTGTCAAGGTGGCATATGAGTTAGAGTTGCCAGCAGAATTATCAGATTGTCATCTGGTCTGCCACATCTCACTCTTGAAGAAGTGTGTGGCTTATCCAGCCTCTGTAGTGCAATTAGAGAGTGTCGGGGTGAAAGATAATCTTTCTTATGAGGATGTACCAGTTGAGATTCTTGACCGTCAGGTTAGAAGGTTGAGAAACAAAGAAGTCATTTCAGTCAAGATTTTTTGGAGGAGTAAGTCCGTAGAGAGAGTTACTTGTGAAGCAGAAGCAGCCATGAAAGCCAAGTACCATAACCTCTTTCCTTTCGATTCCACTCCAGCTTGAGGTAATAGTCCCTCTTGAATTTTTCAGTCTTCCCTGCATGAATTCCGTCTTAGAATCATAAACCCTCAGTTTGTAATTGAATTTTCAGTGTATTTGCATGTTCTTGGAACTCAATTCAGTGAGAAACTCAGTCCTCATTGTTTAGTAGTAGCGATTGCAGCTCTCTCCCTTTAAATAAACTAGATATAATACAACACCCCGTATCCAAAAAATTACAAAAGATGCAAATTTTCATAAAATGTAGGTGCCAGCGATAGAGCCAACTATGGACCGTCAGTCAACTTACGGTCTTTCAAACAACTACGTCAATGAGTCAGCTGACTCCTAGTTCCAAGTCACATACCACTGTTGACTAGTATGGACCGTCAGTTGACTCCTTCGATTCTCCAGCTGACTTTCAACTCTAAAATACAAATGACAGTCAACCACTACGGTCTGTCAATCAACTTACAGTCCATCAGTTTACTCTGTCTATTCACCAGCTGACTTTTAACTCTCAGTCATAAACGACGTTCGACCAGTATGGACCGTCAATCGACATACGGTCTGTCAGTCGACTCTTTGTGTGACTACTATAAATATTATGTAAGGGGTCTTTTGGTATATTCCAACTATGCTTAAACCCTAAGATATGTCGTTTTGACCCTAAATCATCATATTATTAATGCATCATTATCAGATTAATTGTTGAATTCTCAGTTTGCATTTTCAATTTTGAGATATCCGGTATTTACAAAAACTCATTCATAATCAGTTAATTACCTAATGCATTATGAGTAGCATAATACCGAGTTTGACTAGGCTTCATCATACCCAATTAGTCACAGAACTACTGCAAAGTATGGTCTATGTCCTTTCTTTGGGCAATCAGTTCAGTGATCAAGCCATCATGTTTTTATACCTCTGGCAGGGTATATTGGGTCCTCTCGATGGGGCGTATAGATCAGACTCCATATTTAGCTCATGTGGTTTTATTATTGTTTATTAGTAGATCCCACGGTTTAGTCAGACTCTCTTGCATTGACATTTATCAATATACTCATTATTTAGTTTCAGCATGTTATAAATTGGTCATTGCATTCAGTTAGCTCAAAATTCTCTATATCATGTTAAGATTATCATACTTGCTTTTGTTCTTGTTCAGTTATGTTTTATTTCAGCTTTATACTATCACACATGCACAATACCTTTCAAGTACTGACGCATACGTGCGCTAAATCTTCTAGTGATATGGGTTAAGGTTCTCAGCATCATGATTACGCATAGATCAATTTGTGATCTTCAATTCAGCAGATTCAGTGGTGAGTCTTCATTCTCCGAGTGGAATAGTCATGAGTTTCTTTTCAGTATTTAGTCTTTTAATTTCAGATTTTGCTAGATTTACTTGGGCCTTGTCCCAGTATTTTTCTAGTCATTTAGAAGGTTACTTCAGACATAGTTAGTTTCAACTTAGTATTGAGTTAATAACTTCCTGTATTACACTCATTGATTTAATTTAGCTCAGTCATAAAATATGGGTATTCCCCATATTTTAAATTTAAATTTATGATTTATTTTTCGCAATAGTTTATATTCTTTAATATGCTCATGATCATGCCAGTAGGGTTAGCTTTGGATCACTTCTGGTCCTAGGTTTTGTGTGTGTTTCTTGGGGATAGCTCGGGGCAAGACAATCCCTATCAGTTCTTATCTTTTTTCAAACTCATATTCAACTTCAATATTATATTGTGTAGACGTTTCTATTGTTTATCTTACCAATTAAGTAAATAGACATAGTCGTTTGTAATGCATTTGTCAATAAAAGTAACAAGATACTTTTTTCCCACTACGAGATGGTTTTGATTTCATATTACAAATGTAAGTGTAAATAAATTCTAGGGGATTATAATTCCTTTAAACAGATTTATAACAATGCTCAACATATTTAGATTCCACACAAATTTGACATTTACATTTATTGCACTCAAAGTTAGACAAAACTTCTAAGTTGATCACTTTTCATTACAAGGTATTTTAATTGACATGTCCCTGTAACAACCTTAAAAATGACTATGTTATGTAATGTCTAACGTATCTAGAATGCCTAGATTTGACCGGATTCACACGGATTGATGCGCGTAGAACTAGACCACTGAAATTCTACAATAGTCAAGCCAACTAACTGGTGATTTAGTTGAGCTAGTAAAGGTTGGGTCCAGCCATGTAGGGCCCCGAATATGAAAATTTACCTTGATGAGTCTTAACCGGACTTAAAAAAAGGGATAATCTTATGTTTGGAGGGTCTAGGAGTAAAATTGTCTTTTCAAGGCTAAGGGTAGTATTGTAATTATCCAAATTAAATAATTAATTTATTAATATGGTTAAGTGTCGGAAATTTACTATTTAAGCAAAAATGTTGCTCCACCTGGGTTCGAGCCTTGGTGAAGCAATGATTTAATTGATTTATTATATTTAGTTACTAAGTCTCCACCTAACATTCCTAATCCTAATCCACTAATTTTCTCGTCTCTCACTCTCATTCTCACGTCTTTTATCAGAAAAAGAACTGAAAATAATAGTTGTAAACTCTTGAAGAACTTACACACAAAAACTAAAACGTAAAGCTAAGATAAAAACGAAAACCAACAACATTCTTCTTAATGAATTATGTTTGGGATTTTTGCAGTAGGGCAGTGGTGTCGTGGGAATTGGAAGAATTGAACCAAATGTTGAACGACATTAATGTATGGGTTTTCTTCTTCCTTTGTCCCTTTCCCAAGAGACCCCTAAGTTATTTTTAAATTCTAATCGAGAAACTAATGTTGTCCCCGTTGGATGCTCCTGTCATTAGATCCTTTGAATGATTCAAAGCATGCAATAGTATGTCTTCTAGTAGATATCTTTAGGTCTGGTTGTAATGATGTATTGAATGTGTATTTGGAAATTATGTAAGGTATGAAAGATGAATTCCGCAAAAGTATTTTACGTTAATTTTGTGAGCATGGGTGTTCTATAAATTAACTATGTTTCCTCCTGAAATTTGTGTGTTACGAATGTTGTGTTTTCGTATATGTAAATGTTCAAAGTGTGATGTTCATATAAGGGTAATGTTGCTGGAACAATGTCAACGTATTATTCGAAGAATCAACATAACAACTTCAGAGAAAGATGGATTGAAAGAGACCAAATTTCCAGCTTGTTGGAAATGTTGGCCGAAAATTTGAAAAGTGAGCTATGTTTTAAAAAATTTTAAAAAATTATGAGGCCATTGGGAATTGAACCCAAGACCTCATTAAATGCAATCAAATAGAAAGTTCATGAAAAAAATGAAAAGAAAATCAAATATGGATAGTGGGGACCTCTTGAATAGATGAGAGAGTTCGGACAAAAAAATAAACGAGAAAAATATATGTGGTGAGTGAGGATAGAACCTACAACCCCTTGAATATATGAGAAAGTTAGGAGAAAAAAATTAAATAATAAAAATAAATGTGGTGAGTGGAGATTGAACCCACAACCTGTTGAATAGATTAGAGAGTTAGAAAAAAATAAAGGAGCAAAATAAATGTGGTGAGTGGGGATTGAGCCCACAACTCCTTGAATAGGTGAGTAAGTTAGGAGATAAATTACGAGAAAAAGAATGAGATTGTGGGAGTTTGATCCCACAACCTCCTTGCCATAAAAAAAAAAGAGAAGATGAAATGAAAGGAAATATGATGGGAGTGATGGGATAGAACTAGGGTCCCCCAAATCTGAAAAATGCAATCATAATGTTTAAAATAAGATTAAGTGTTACTCAAGGGATTAGAAATCGGGTTCCCTTGCCTAATTTTGTGTTGATACTTAACTAATAACACTATGTCATTCTTAGTCATTTCACAGTGAACCCAATGAAAGTCTTCAACTACATTCAGGGTATGACTAGTGTTTACACTAGCCTATGAATGAATGAAAGTTAAGTAGGTAATAATGAACGAACCATACTTAGTGTTTGCTAAAAAAGGCTACCTAGTTGAGGACCCATATTTTGAGCCCTCATTTTGAGAAGTCTTAATGTCAAATCCATTATTCCGAGGTCTCATGGCGTACGAATGAATGATATGAACTATGTTATATTCTGATAAGCAATATGTTATGTGTTGTGTGCAATGGGTTACGTATGATGATGCATGTTACTCTCATTGCATGACTTTTCTAATACGATTTGGCAAGTCCAGTGACTTGAATTTCCATAACTCATATCGTTAGGAGAGAGATTTTATAATTCATGCATGTCCGTGGTGTGTTATTGCATATACCCATACTTAGTACAAGTGTGTACTAATCCAATACAACTCTCTACTTTTAGGTGCAGGTGCAGCTGGATGCTAGAGATTACGAGTCGATGCTCAAGTTATCCAGACGTGGATCTTTCATCCGGATATGGTAGTCCCTCATGTTTTCGAGGATGCTTACTATTTTATTCTAGCATTAGACGTAGGCATTAGCTAGTGGAGCATGTTCCACTAGTGTTTCTTTCCTTGTTATTTAATATATTGTATTGGCGCCATTTTTATAACTCTATATTTTATACAAATATTGACTGTCTTTTGTTAGATTTTCTTAGTATTAGATGGTTGTTGAGAACGCTTATGAGTTTACGTAGATAGTCTTATACAAACTCAATGTTTCTTAATATAAAGTCTAATTAAAAAAATTTCAAATTTCTGCTTAAAATTAACCTAGGTGAAGTAATGATGACTTGTGTAGGCTTGTCTGCGACCTCTTATAGGTCAACGACGCCGGTCTCGTCTAAGGTCTATAATTCGATTGTGACAAAGTTGGTTTCAGAGTATTAGGTTATATTCCGAGTATAATAAGTTCATATCAACCACATCGAGTAGTTTCTAAGTCATGGTAGTGAAGTGCACTACTATCCTGAATTAGAGATTGCATGACGCATAGGAAAAAGTCCCTTCTTCTGATCTTATTGTGCCTTCTCTAATGTCTGATTTCTTGGTGTTAAGTGCGTATTTAACATAAAGTCTTGAGATTCATAAAGAAGAATACAAGGAGAAACGCAGGAAGAGAGATTGGAGGAGCAACTACTAGGGTAAATCAAGTTCCTCCCCAGGCTCTAGCTGTTGGAATGTAGATGCCCGTTAACCACCTGGATTGAAAGATAGAGAAATAAGAACTTCCCTGGTAGAGATAGCCAATCCATCACCTTACAATCTCATGCTATAAAAGCCCAGGTAGAGCAACAAGGTGTTCCCAGGAATAACCCAACTGCCAGCACCATGGCTAGTAGGTTAAGGGACTTCACGAGGATGAATCCTCCCAATTACATTGGATATAAGATTGCTGAGGATCTCGAAGAGAAGTGTAGGGAATCTATGTTTCATGATAACATGGACCTTTCCAGACTTATGGTTCATGTCCAACAAGTGGAGGAAAGGATGAAGAGGAAGCATACTAGGGCAGGGAACATGTAAAGGCAAGTTGAGAATAATTTTTCAAGAAAGAGTAGTACTAAAATAAGGGATGAGCCCAGGATTAAGAAGGGCCTCTCCCACCAAGGGGAGTTAAGTTCGTCCAATGGTCGCTATGATTGGGAATCCGATCCTAGAGTTAAGAGAAAAAGTGAAGTAGATACACCTTAGGAGAGGCCACCTTGTAGGAAGTTTGGAAAACATCATGGTGGAGGGTGTATGAGGGGCTCTAATACTTGTTACAGTTGTAGCAAACCGGTTCGCATGATGAAGGGGATTGTCCGTATATGACAGGTCGAGAAAAAGGGAAGGAGAAAGTTCAGTCAAATTGTCCAAGTGAAGAGGATCCAAGGAGGCAACGATTCTTCGCACTCAAGTCTAGGGGTGTAGAGGAAGACTCTCTGGTGATTTCTCAGGTGCGTACCCTAAATTAGTTTTCCATGTGTATGGTTTTATGCAGTAGTATCAAATTAATATGTCAGAGTCATCATGTTGGTTGATGAATTATGTGACTTATGTGTTTATTTATGTTGTATGCTTTGATGAGACTAGTTTAGGAATGAGTTCCTTAGTCTATTAATGCGGAGCTGCTAGTAGGTTTCTAGGACGTGTACCAACCTACTAATATGTGAATCAGATATTCACCCACAAAAATCATTGTGTATCTTAGGTATGGATTTTCTCCATAAATTTATGCGACCATAGACTATCAAACCAGGGTAGTGAGGTTTAAGTTGCCAAATGAGATAGGGTACAAGTGGGCAGGGCGTCGATCAATCCAACAAAGTCATATAATTTCAAATATTAAGGCCAATAAGATATTATCTAACTGGTTAGATATACTCCTCCAAAGTCTGGTTTTGTTTAAGAAACTCTAAGTTTTAGTGCAATAGTCGACTTGGTGTTTTAAGTCTAAACATCGTATGTGTAATAATTGCACTATCTTAGTTAAAGTGAATTCATGTTTGCATATCAAGTTGTTGTTTTGTATAGCGTGGACATGATTTTTTTTGTGTTGCATGAGTTGTGAGGTGCATCAAGTTGAGTGCGATTGAGAAGGAAGTTCCTCAATCTCAAATATGAAGCTTCAGATAAGCTTGAATAATATGCACCATCCAGAGTAAATGTGAAACAGACATTCACAATGAGTAAAGTCTTAAGTACGTTAACATATTTTCTAAAATCACCCTCTTAATTTGAAAATGATGTGTACTGTCATTCAGGGACGAATGTTTCTAGGGGGGGGGGATAATGTAACAACCCTAAAAAATTACTACGTTATGTAATGTATAACATATCTAGAATGCCGAGATTACACCGGGTTCACACGGATTGATGCGCATGGAACCAGACCATTGAAACTCTACAACAGCCAAGCCAACTTACTTGGTGAGTTATTTTAGCTATGAAAGGTTGGCTCCAGCCATGTAGGACACCCGAATATGAAGACTTATCTAGATGAGTCTTAACTGGACTTGAAAAGAGGTTATCTTATGTTTGGAGGGTCTAGTTATAAAATGGTATTTTACAGGCTATGGTTAGTATTACAATTACCCTAAATAATAAATTAACTAATAAATTAATATGGTTAAGGGGTAATTTGCTTAGAGGTGGCCAAAAATGACCATTTAAGCAAAAATATTGCTCCACCCGGGCTCGAGCCTTGGTGGAACTAATGATTTAATTGATTTACTGTATTTAGTGAATTATTTAAATTAAGTAATATTTAATTTTTTTATTTAATTAAAGGAAAATCAGATTTTTGAATAAAATATTAATAATAATAATAATAATAATAATAATAATAATAATAATAATATTAATAGTAATAATAATAATAATAATAATAATAATAATAAATAATGAGGAGTCTTAGTTTGACTAAGTCTCTACCTAAGTCTCCTAATCCTAATCCACTCATTCTCTCGTATCTCAGTCTCATTCTCACATATTTTATCAGCAAAATAACTGAAAATAATAGTTCTACACTCTTGAAGAAGTTAAACACAAAAAATAAATCGAAAAACTAATCTAAAAACGAAAATCAACAACATTCCTCTCGACGGATTATGCTTGGGATTTTTGTGGTGAGGCAGTGGTTGTAATGGAAATTGGCAACATTAAAACAAGTGTGTAACGAAATAAAGGTATATGTTTTCTTCTCTCTTTGTACCATTCCCAGGAGACCCGTAAATTCATTTAAATTCCAATCAACAAACTAAGGTTGTCCCCGTTGCATGCCCCTGTCATTAGATCCTTTGAATGATTCGAAGCATGCATTGGTATGTATTCTAGTAGATATATTTAGGTATGGTTGTAATTATGTGTTGAATGTGTATTTGGAAATCATGTAAGGAATGAAAGATGTATTCCGAAAAAGTATTTTACGTTAATTTTGTGAGCATGGGTGTTCTATAAATTAACTATGTTGCATCATGAAATTTGTGTGTTATTAATGTTGTGTTTTCATATATGTAAATGTTAAAAGTGTGATGTTCATATAAGGGTTATGTTGCTGGAAAAATGTTACCCATATTAATCGAAGAATCAACATAACAACTTCAGAGAAAGATGGATTGAAAAAGACCAAATTTCCAGCTTCTTGGAAATGTTGGTCTCGGTCAAAAATTTGAAAAGTGAGCTATATTTTAAAAAATTATGAGGTCATTGGGAATTGAACCCAAGACCTCATTAAATGCAATCAAATAAAAAGTTCATGAAAAAAATGAAAAGAAAATCAAATATGGAGTGTGGGGATTGAACCCACGACCTCTTGAATAGATGAGAGAGTTAGGACAAAAAATAAAGGAGAAAAATATATGTGGTGAGTGGGTATAGAACCCAAAACCCCTTGAATATATGAAAAAGTTAGGAGAAAAAAATTAAATAATAAAAATAAATATGGTGAGTGGAGATTGAACCCACAACCTCTTGAATAGATTAGAGAGTTAGGAAAAACATAAAGAAGCAAAATAAATGTGGTGAGTGGGGATTGAACCCACAACCCCTTGAATAGGTGAGAAAGTTAAGAGATAAATTACGAGAAAAACAATGAGCTTGTGGGAGATTGATCCCACAACCTCCTTACCTTAAACGAAAAAGAGAAGATGAAATGAAAGGAAATATGATGGGAGTGATGGGATAGAACTAGGGTCCCCCAAATCTGAAAAATGCAATCATCAAGTTTAAAATAAGATTAAGTATTACTCAAGAGATTAGAAATCGGGTTCCCTTGCCAAATTTTGTATTGATACATAAGTCATACGTGAAATGATTTGAATGAATGTTTCCTCAAATGATCGAAATAAATATCTTTGCATATCTAAAAGATGCATAAGTCTTGTACCACACAATGTTGGGTAAATATGAATCACTTAGACAAACTATGAATGAAGCCTCATGGCTTGTATTTGTAGACTCGTAAGTCTAGCATACCTTTAAAAGTATGTGAACCTAAGATGTTACGTGATAAGATAATGAATTCCCAGAGGGGTTAACTAAGAGTGTGACACACATTAATGGGGCAAGTGCATTGGCATATGATGAAATGAACATTCACGTAAAACGGTGAGTATTTATGAAGAGTTAATGTGCTAAAGTTAAAGAATGTGGTGACAACATGATAAGAGGATAAAGAGAAAGGTGAGAGGACCCTCAAATGAGCCTAAGTAAATGTTACCAAGACGTACTCACCTATGAGAGTGTAAGGTTAATGAAGAGTCCAGTCTCTACGAACACTCTTATGAAAGTATTGAATTTAATGCATACTTAATACTAATGATGAGATGAGAATTCATCTAATGAGCTATGATGCCCTCATGCTAGAATCCCACTTCTATGATGTATGAGATGGATGTAATGGAACTTTATAATGAGCACCGATTCGCTAGCTATTACTTGTGATTCCTTCTTTCGAGAAGGTAGAGGTTCGTGTAATTCTCATGATATGAGATTGTCCGTCCAGACGGGTATGGGTCTCCTTATATCTCCTAGTCTATGAACCTATACTGCCAATATAGGGTTCTAATAGGGTTCCACTCCCTATAAACGCTAGCATGTTTTGGTTCACATTGGCCAGTGATTCAACCTGTTTTTGATTTTGGGTTAAACATTGGATTTCATGATGCTGACATGATCAATGTCGATTAAGGTTAAAGTTTCCAAAGAAAGAATGAGGCCACCCTCAAGTTATTTACACAAAGAAATGAAAGATACCAAAGGTGCTAGGATGAGATAATCAGGAGGTGAACTAGACTTAAGTAATAACACTATGTCATTCTTAGTCATTGAACAGTGAACCCAATGAAAGTCTTCAACTACATTCAATGTATGACTGGTGTTTACACTAGCCTATGAATGAATGAATGTGAAGTACATAATAATGAACGAACCATACTTAGTGTTTGCTAAAGAAGACTACCTACTTGAGGTCCCTTATGTTGAGCCCTCATTTTGGGAAGTCTTAATGTCAAATCCATTATTCTGAGGTCTCATGGCGTATGAATGAATGATATGAACTATGTTATATTCTAATAAGCAATATGTTATGTGTTGTGTGCAATGGGTTACCTATGATGATGCATGTTACTCTCATGGCATGACTTCTCTAATCCGATTTGGCAAGTCCACTGACTTGAATTACCATAACTAATGTCATTAGGAGAGAGATTTTATTAATCATGCATGTCTGTGGTGTGTTCTTGTATATACCCATACTTAGTACAAGTGTGTACTAATCTCATACAACTCTCTACTTTTAGGTGCAGGTGCAGCTGGATTCTAGAGCTTACGAGTCGATGCTCAAGTTATCCGGACGTGGATCTTTCATCCGGATATGGTAGGCCCTCATGTTTTCGAGGATGCTTACTATTTTATTCTAGCATTAGACGTAGGCATTAACTAGTGGAGTATGTTCCACTAGTATTTTTTCCCCAGTTATTTCATATATTGTATTGGTGCCATTTTGATAACTCTATATTTTATACAGATATTGACTATGTCTTTTGTTTGATTTTTTTAGTATTAGATGGTTGTTGAGAACGCTTATGAGTTTACGTAGATAGTCTTATACGAACTGAATGTTTCTCACTATAAAGTCTTATTAAAAAAAACTATCAAATTTCTGCTAAAAATTAACCTAGGTGAAGTAATGATGACTTGTGTAGGCTTGTCTGCGACCTCTGAGAGGCGAACGACGCCGGTCTCGTCTAAGGTCTAGAATTCGTTTGTGACAAAGTTGGTTTCAGAGTATTAGGTTATATTCGAGGATAATAAGTTCATATCAACCACATCGAGTAGTTTCTAAGTCATGGTAGTGAAGTGCACCACTATCCTGAATTAGAGATTGCATGATGCATACTACTAGTGTAAATCAAGTTCCTCCCTAGGCTCTAGATGCTGGAATGGAGATGCCTATTAACCACCTTGGTTGAAAGATGGAGAAATAAACTCTGCCCTGGTTAAGATGTCCCAATCGATCACCTTACAAGCTCAGGCTATGAAAGCCCAGGTAGAGCAACAAGGTGTTCCCAGGAAGAACCCAATTGCCAGCACCATGGGTAGTAGGTTAAGTGACTTCACGAGGATGAACCCTCTCAATTACACTGGATGTAAGATTGCTGAGGATCTCGAGGAGAAGTATAGGGAAACAATGTAGCATGATAATATGGACCTTTCCAGACTTATGGTTTATGTCCAACAAGCAGAGGAAAGGAGGAAGTGGAAGCATACTAGGGCAGGGAACAAATAAAGGCAAGTTGAGAAGATTTTTTCAAGAAAGAGTAGTAATGAAAAAAGGGATGAGCCCAGGATTAAGAAGGGCCTGTCCCACAAAGGGGAGTCAAGTTCATCCAGTGGTCGCTATGATAGGGATTCTGATTCCATAGTTAAGAGAAATAGTGAAGTAGGTACACCTCAGAATAGGCCACCTTGTAGGAAGTGTGGATAAAATCATGGAGGAGGGTGTAGGAGGGGCACTAATTCTTGTTACAGTTGTAGCAAAACGGGTCACATGTTGAAGGGGATTGTCCGTATATGACAGGTCGAGAAAAAGGGAAGGAGAAAGTTCAGCTGAATTATCCAAGTGAAGAGGCTCCAAGGAGACAATGATTCTTCGCACTCAAGTCTAGGGGTGTAGAGGAAGACCCCTCTGGTGATATCTCAGGTGCGTAGCCTAAATTAGTTTTCCATGTGTAAAGTTCTATGCACTAGTATGAGGTTAATATATTGGAGTCATCATCTTGGTTGCTGAATTATGTGACTTGTGTGTTTATTTATGTTGTATGCTTTGATGATACTAGTTTAGGAATGATTTCCTTAGTCTATTAATGCGAAGCTTCTAGTAGCTTTCAAGGACGTGCACCAACCTACTAATATGTGAATCAGATATTCACCAACAAAAATAATTGGTATCTTAGGTATGGATTTTCTTTAGAAATGTTATGCTACCATAGACTATCAAACTAGTGTAGTGAGGTTTAAGTTGCCAAATGAGATAGGGTATAAGTGGGCAGGGCGTCGATCAATCTAAAAAAGTCATATAATATCAAATCTTAAGGCCAATAAGATATTAACTAAGTGGTTAGATATACTCCTCCAAAGGCTGGTTTTGTTTAATAAACTATAAATTTTAGTGCAATAGTCGACTTGGTGTTGTAAGTCTAAAAATCGTATGTGTAATAATTTCACTATGTTAGTTAAAGTGAATTCATTTTTGCATATCAAGTTGGTGTTTTTGTATAGCGTGGACATGATTTTTTTTGTTGCATGAGTTGTGAGGTGCATCAAGTTAAGTGTGATTGAGAAGGAAGTTCCTCAATATGAAATATAAATCTTCAGAAAAGCTTGAATAATATGCACTATCAAGAGTAAGTGTGAGACGGAAATTCACAAAGAGTAAAGTCTCAAGTATGTTAACATATTTTCAGCAATCACCCTCTTTATTTAAAATTATGTGTACTGTCATTTGGGGACGAATGTATCTAGGAGGGGGGGATGATGTAACAACCCTAAAAATGATTATGTTATGTAATGTCTAACGTATCTAGAATCCCTAGATTAGACCTGGTTCACACGGATTGATGCGCATGGAACCAGACCTTTGAAACTCTGCAATAGCCAAGCCAACTAACTTGGTGAGTTATTTTAGCTAGGAAAGGCTGGGTCCAGCCATATAGGACACCAAAATATGAAGATTTAGCCGGATGAGTCTTAACTGGACTTGAAAAGGGGTAATCTTACGTTTGGAGGGTTTAGGGGTAAAATGGTCGTTTACAGGCTAAGGTTAGTATTTGAATTACACTAAATAATTAATTAACTAATTAATTAATATACTTAAGGGGCAATTTGGGTAGAGGTGGACGAAATAGACCCTTTAAGAAAAAATCTTTATCCACCCGGGTTCGAGCCTTGGTGGAAGCAATGATTTAATTGATTTACTGTATTTAGTGAATTAGTTAAATTAATTAATATTAATTTGTTTATTTAATAAAAGGAAAATCAGATTTTTTAATAAAAGAAAAAATAATAATAATATAATAATAACAATAACAATAATAATAATAATAATAATAATAATAATAATAATAATAATAATAATGATGATAATAATAATAATAATAATAAAAATAATAATAATAAATAATGAGGAGTCCTAGTTTGACTAAGTCTCCACCTAAATCTCCTAATCCTAATCCACTCATTCTCTGGTCTCTTACTATCATTCTCACGTTTTTAATCAGCAAAAGAACTGAAAATAATAGTTCTTCACTGTTGAAGAACCTAAACACAATAACTTAAACGAAAAGCTAAGCTAAAAATGAAAATCAACAACATTACTCTCGACAGATTATGTTTGGGATTTTAGTGTAGAGGCAGTGGTGTCGTGGGAATTGGAAAAATGGAAACAAGTGTTGAACAAAATTAAGGTATGTGTTTTCTTCTCTCTTGGTCCCTTTCCCAGGAGACTCCTAAATTCATTTTAAATGCCAATCGAAAAACTAAGGTTGTCCCCGTTGCATGCCCTTATCATTAGATCCTTTGAAAAATTCAAAGCATGCGTTGGTATGTCTTCTATTATATAATTTTAGGTCTGGTTGTAATTATGTGTTGAATGTGTATTTGGAAATTAAATAAGGAATGAAAGATGTATTCCGGAAAAGTATTTTACGTTAATTTTTTGAGCATGGGTGTTCTATAAATTAACTATGTTGCTTCCTGAAATTTGTGTGTTGTAAATGTTGTGTTTTCATATATGTAAATGTTAAAAGAGTAATGTTCATATAAGGGTAATGTTGCTGGAAAAATGTCACCTGTATTACTCCAAGAATCAACATAACAACTTGGGAGAAAGATGGATTGAAAGATAGCAAATTTCCAGCTTGTTGGAAATATTGGTCTCAGCCAAAAATTTGAAAAGTTAGTTATGTTTTAAAAAATTGTTAGGTCATTGGGAATTGAACCCAAGACCTCATTAAAAGCAATCAAATAAAAAGTTCATGAAAAAAATGAAAAGAAAATAAAATATTGATAGTAGGGATTGAACCCACGACCTCTTGAATAGATGAAAGAGTTAAGACAAAAAAAAATATGGAGAAAAATAAATGTGGTGAGTGGGGATAGAACCCACAACCCCATGAATATATGAGAGAGTGAGGAGAAAAAAAATAAATAATAAAAATAAATATGGTGAGTGGAGATTAAACCCACAACCTCTTGAATAGATGAGAGAGTTAGGAGAAAATAAAGGAGAAAAATAAATGTGGTGAGTGGGAATTGAACCCACAACCCCTTGAATAGGTAAAAGAGTTAAGAGATAAATTAAGAGAAAAAGAATGAGCTTGTGGGAGATTGATCCCACAACCACTTTTCCTTAAACGAAAAAGAGAAGAGGAAATGAGAGGAAATATTATGGGAGTGACGCGGATAGAACTAGTGTCCCCCAAATCTGATAAATGCAATCATCAAGTTTAATATAAGATTAAGTGTTGCTCAAGGGATTCGAAATCGGGTTCCCTTGCCTAATTTCGTATTGATACATAAGTCATAAGTTAACAAATATATAATGAATGGTGCCTTAAATGACCGAAATAAATATATTTATATATCTAAAAGATGAATAAGTCTTGTTGGGTAAATATGCATCACATTGACAAACTATGAATGAAGCCTCATGGCTTGTATGTGTGGACTCATAAGTCTAGAATACCTTTAAAAGTAAGTGAACATATGATGTTATGTGATGATATAATGAAACCCCAGAGGGGTTAACTAAGAGTGTGACACACATTAAAGGGACAAGTGCATTGCCATACGATGAAATGAACATTCACGTAAAGTTTTGAGTAATTATGAAGAGTTAATGTGCTAAAGTTAAAGAATGTGGTGACAACATGATAAGAGCATAAAGAGAAAGGTGAGAGGAATATCAAATGAGCGTAAGTAAATGTAACCAAGACGTACTCACCTATGAGAGTGTAAAGTTAATGAAGAGACCAGTCTCTATGAACACTCTAATGAAAGTATTGAAATTAATGCAACTTAATAATAATGATGAGATGTCAAATCATCTAATGAGCTATGATGCCTTCATGCTAGAAGCCAACTTCTATATTGTATGACATGAATGTAATGGAACTTTATACTAAGCACCGATAGGCTAGCTATGAGTTTTGATTCCTCCTTTCTGGAAGACTGTAACACCCCGTATAAAAAACATACAAAAAATTAGTTTTTTAGAAAAATTTGCAGGTGCTACAAACGGTGGAATCGATGGACTGTAGCCTGAACCACGGTCCATCCTGAAAAACCATCGATGGGATCAGAAAATCCCTAAAATTTCAGCCTAGAAAAATTGGTTAAGTCTTGGAAAATGGACGGAATTACAGTCCGTAGGTCAAAAGACGGTCCATAGCTCGTGACCATCGATCAAGACTCCCTTTAACCACTCTCTGACAAGAGCTATGTCTGACCAGCATGGTTAGTAGGTGGACCTACGGTCCGTAGGTGCAAAATTTGAAGCCAGTTAAAGGGAAATGCAATTGGGTCAACTTAAAATAATCATAACTCATAGCACAAAATAATTTAGATCTCCCATGACATACCCACAAACAGATAATTGAATTATCTTTCCATATCCACCAACCATGCTAAAATCAGACCGACGAGTAAAAAGTACTGCCCATTTTAGTTAAGTTCTGTCGTAAAGGCCCTCATAATGGACCACATGACGGGGCGTCGGGCGCACGATGGACCATCAGTCCTGGCCATTGTGAGGCCCGACAGCAACCTTCCCAGGGGACTTTTTGACCTTTCCCACTCCGTTTAAACCCTAAGTTACGTCAGTTTTACCCTAGATCATCATATTTTAGTTAGTTTAATCCTAGAAACATAATTAAAACATATCCAAGTAAAATCATTAAATCAAAACTTAGAAAATTAGAAGCAAGAGAGGAGAAAAAAAGCTCAAAAACCCTACTTCAAGAACGCCTCAAGCTCCAACAATTCAAGCCCTGAAACTTCAGTATTTTTCCTTTGATTTCATCACCAGGTATGTGGGATTTTAGTAGTGGGTTCCTTTCACCCATTGGGTCCTTAGTTGCAGTCAGTTGTTGATTCTCTTATCATGGTTAAACCTAGGGTTTCTAGAACATTGATATAACTTCATGAATTTATTTAATATATGTTCCAAATCAGATTATCATGTATCGTATGAATTTCAGAACCCTAGCTTTATATTTCTTTAGTTTTTGAATTACACATGCTAGGTCATATATTTCAGACACTTTAGATATACATGTCTCAGATAAAAATGCATAATTACTATATTAATTGTTTCATTTAAAGTTTGCATGTTCAGTTTAGAGCTATCCAGTATTTACAGAAATTCAGATATAATCATTTAATTTACAGAATTCATTAGGAGTAGCATAATACCGAGTTGGACTAGGGTTTAGCTTACCACATTGTCCCAAAACTACTAGTCAAGTAGGTTGTAAGTCCCCTTTGTGGGTAATAAGTTTAGAGATCAAGCCAGCATGCCTTTATACATTTGGCAGGGTATATTAGGTATTCTCGATGGGGCATATACATCGGACTCAACATTTAGCTCATGTGGTTTTATTATCTGTTATTAGTATCTCCCACAGTTTAGTTAGACTCTCTACATTGACCATTTATCAGTATATTCAGTATTCAGTTTCAGCATTTTATAAATTGTTCATTGCATCCATTTAGCTCAGAAATTAGCACATCACCTTCAGATTATTATACTTTTTTTGTGCTTGTTCAGTTATGTTTTATTTCAGCTTTACTCGATCATTCATGCTCAGTACCTTTCAAGTACTGACACATACGTGCGCTACATCTTCTCGTGATAGTAAAGTACAGTTAGAATACTAGATTTAGTAGTAGCAGAAAAAGTCAAGAAATTATATTCTTAAATTGAGAGAAACTCCCTCAATATATAGAAAATAAAGGGTAGTGCGAAAAGGTTTTTACTGTGCCTTACCGGAAAGGTCACAAATCCTTGGTAAATTCACAATCTTTCAAAAAGATCGTCACCTTTCATTAAAGTCATAAATTTTCATAAAACTCACAACTTTTCATAAAAATCACAATCTTTCATAAAAGTTGCAACACTTCATAAAATTCACAACTCTTCATTTTCCATTGACACCTTTTAAAACCCAAAAATCCCCCGCATTAATAGGGAATTATTCCAAGACAAAAAAAATGGACAAGTATGTGTACTTTACAAGTAAAAATCGATTGCATCTAGATAAGTAGGTTTCCCCTAGGACTTTCCGTAGTAAAAATTTTTCGGACATACTTGGTAACCGGTAGATGCAATATCATTGAACCGTCGAGCTTAGGTGTATACTTAAACAACCATATGTCACACAATCAACCCTTACCGTTTATGGTTCTTACGGTTGTATTCATTTCATCCATGAAAGCCTCCTAGTTTCATGAGTGTGTAGAGAATAAGGTTTTGACAATGATTCTTTTTGAGGCGTCTTACACTTCACACTCACATAGGTGATTTGTAACCATATTATCGCGTAGATACACTATTTGGTCAACTTTGGCAAACGTAGAAAACTATTAAGCTTTAATAACTCAGTAACAAGCCTTAATATTGTATCTTTATTCCTAAGCAACGTCTTAATCGTGATTGGAAATATGTCCGCCAAGGATAGAATGTTCTCAATCACCAGTGTATTCATATACAAAATGTTGGTGTTAGCGAGACACTCAATGATAGTAAAGTACATAAAGAATACTAGATTTAGTAGTAGTAGAATAAATCAAGAAATTCTCTTCTTAAAATGGGATGAAATTCCTCATTTTTTATAAAACAAAGGGTAATGTGATAAGGTTCTTATTGTGCCTTATCGAAAAGGTCATAAACCTTTTAAAAAGTCAGAATCTTTCATAAAGGTAGTCAGAAATTTTCATAAAACTTGCAACTTTTCATAGAAGTCACAACTTCTAACAAAATTTACAACCTTTCATAAAAGTCGCAACTCTTGATAAAAGTCACAACTCTTCATTTTCCATTCATACCTTTTAAAACCCAACAATAAGTTTTATTTAAACTATTGTGTGTCTGAGGAAATGAGAAATCATAAATTACTAAGTCTTTGAGTACTTCAAACATAAGAGATTGCAAGTTCTCTCTAATGAACCAACGCCATAGGTAGAAAAAAGACAACTTTAAATTTTATCATGCAACGCCCCGTAACTAGATCCTAAATAAGGGACCATAGAACAGTAGCTTCACCAAGCTTCCCAAACAAGAGACCCTCCCCACGAGCTATTGGACGCCTAATCGTGAAGGCCTCGACGGGTTGTGGAAGGGGAAGTAGTTGTCTTAGGTTTATAAGGGTTAAGGGTGTTGGGTTGTAAAGATGTGAGCAGGAAACGAAGGGTTGTTACTACGCCGAAGGTTTGTGACCTTTAGGAAAGGTTGTATCCTTTATAGAGAGGTGTGATTTTCACCCTTTGTTGGCTATAAATAGAGAGGTACCAAATCTATCGACTGTGTTTATGTGTGTGATTGATTGTTGTCATTTTGAATTCACTGAAATTATTGAAGTTTGAGGTACCACTAATTCTTTAATAGTTTATCAATTTTATCTTGGGAGGAATTAATCTACAAGATCAGGTACTTGAGAGGATTAAATTTTTTGAGGATACATAGTGGGTTCTGTGGACTCGAATAGCTATTTTGTTTTTTACTATCACCTTTTATCATTTCTTGTTTGCTAATTTGAATACAAGAGATAACAAGCTTAAGATAGTTAATTGTTGGTATTTTCTGTGGTAAGGAAATTACTTGTATTCTCTGTGTGCTTTTTATTTGAAAAAACAAGATGAAAAAATTATTTTATTATATGATAATAGAAGTTTAGGATGAATTATTACTACTTTAATATGTTCATGTATATTTTTCTGAAGTAAACTTGTTTGGATGGGTAAGATTATTTTTATTTCTTCCCAAGTGCATTCAAACATTGCACACCTTTAGTTTTCTTTTCAATGAGAAAAGAATTTTGGGCATAAAGGCTAAGATGATGAACAATTAAATAATTTTTCCTATATTCTTGATTTTCTATAGCTATGAGAAGAAATAAATGAACAAGTATTGTCTTCTAGCAATAGTTGAACATGAGTTTAGTTTCTTGTTGAAATTAAATGTCTTCTTGAGAAAAATAAGAATATGATGGAAACTGAGAAAGTAAAATAATAGCAAGAAAAGTGATTTGCATGAAATTATTATTGATTTATGCGAGTAAAAATTAGGTTCAATCTTTATTTCCATTGATTATTATTTTATTTTTCTATGCATTATAAAGTATTACCTTTATTTCATAAATGTTAGGATAGATGATTATTATGTGATAATATCATGATATGTCGTTATTGTTATTAATATGTATTCCTTTTAAAGGGAAAAATATTTTCATTTTCTACTCCATGTGAAATTTGGCCGTGTTTCAGTTTCGAAGACTAAAAATCTTCATTTTTTTTACTCAATTGATATGAAGAATATAACAACTTCATGAACAAATCAAATTGTGCATTAGTTCAAATAATATAGAATTTTTACCAATTTGTTAAATACTCTTTTTGAATGAATATTCTGGCTTGAAGAGTACAAGATCTTCGTTAGAAATATTCACGCTAATGGATTCGAAAAAGATAAAATATGTTTTGTTATCTAGAAAAAGTGTGAGGTTTCTGGAGATCTAAACCTTTATGGTTTACTATTCTCTTTGAATGTGAAACTGACTAAAAAACTATAAAAATTTCATCAGAATTCGAGGTTCACTTGGTTAACAATTAGAAGAATATAAAAGCTTCATCCTTAAACTAGAAACAAGTTGTCTTTATTGTTTGTATTCTAAATACTAAGTAGTTTGACTAATTGTAACAGAAAGGGGAAAAAGAACACTTTTGACATAAAGTAAGTGTTTTTTGTGTTAGTTATGAATATTTCTATGGATTAAATCTCCAAAAGAAGGCTTCGTGCTGCCAATCTATATTTTTGATTGTATACAATTTGAAAAAATGAAAAAATCTATGCAGAATATAATGTAAAACACATAAATATTTTAAGAATATATTTAAATGTGTTTGGGGGAGGGGGGGGGGGGTCTTTACTTGTAATAAAGACAAAATTAGAGTTACTATTTAATTAAAATTTGAAAGTACATATGAAATTTAATGTCATTCTTTTATTATGTTAGACCCACAAAATTCGTCGAGTATATTTGTTATTGTGGTTGTTGAGTCTCTCTTTACTAGTATATTATATGACAAGTATAAAACTATTAAATTATTTACTCGTTCAAAAGAATTGTACGTTTTGATGAAAAAATTTCACTTAAAAAATTGTGATTTTTCATGAAAAGATGTCTATTAAAAAAATTTGTTTTTGTGTAGACATGAACATTGGTGAAAAGTTATGTGTTATGTTTCTGTTGTAAAAAAAAAATTGTGGTCATATTGACCTTATTGTACCGATGACAAAATGGTCACGGGTATTTCTACAACAAATTGAATGTTATGGAAAGGTCCTTCTTGTAACATTTCGGAAAATTTTATACCTAGTGAAGAGCTCAATAGGTCTTTAAGAACGCATATTGGGGATACATAGGCATTCCAATGACAATATTGAAATATTTGGCATAGTATAGAAAAATGGCTAAGGGGTGTTAGCCAATTTCTATATAATACCCAAATAAGCAAAATATTGGGAATATTAAAAAATATTGGCTTCAAGGTTGTTAGCCATATACCTAAGTATTAATGATCTTCTTTAGGAATTGTAAATGCTATGAAGACTCTAAAATAAAATGCTTTTTCCTTTAACTCACAAAAAGGTATGAGGCATCCAAGTGTCAAGCCTAGATACCATGTCACATGATCAATTAAAATGATCATGCATAGTAAGTAGTGCCCAAGGACATAGTGAGGATCTTTGGGACAATAAGTAACCATTCCCAAAGGAACAATAAATAATAGTTAGTTAGTAAAGTACAACCAACCCATGTGCAAGCACATGTGCGAGACATGTGAAGAATAACCCAAGTAGGGGACCACCTTAACCGAATTCAGTTAGGGTAGTAAAGGGGACAAAATTGTACACAAGGTTCCACTCCATGTGGGGACTAACTTCCTAAACAATTTTAGACTCTAAACTACTGCCCCCAATAGATAACTAACCTATGACTAGCCTAAATAGAATCAGTAGTGCACCCGACAACATCGGACAAAAACCGGGTTGACAGTAACCTAGTACTAGTTAAAGAGACAACCTAGTACCTAACCTAGGATAGTCCAAAAGGTTAGTTGTGGTCCTATCCACTAAGGGTTACTTTAGTAATTCCACTAGGTTACCTAATTAATTTATTTATCAAATTAATTAATTAATCTAAAAGGGCTAAAAGCAAAACTACAAAGGAAATTTTCAGATTTTTGTTAAGAAAAGAAAGGGACAACCTAGTACCTAACCTAGGATGGTCCAAAGAGTTTGTTAGGTCCTAAAAACTTAGGGATACTTTATTAAGTACCCTAGTCTACTTAATTGATGAATTTATCAACTTAATTAATTAATTTAAAGGTCAAAACAAAAATCACAAAATAATTTACAGATTTTGGTTAAAACAAGAAAAAAACAACCTAGTATCTAACCTATCATGGTTAAAAGGACTAGTTATGGTTATAACGACTTAAAGGTAATTTAGTTATTACACTAGGTAACTTAATTAATTAAATTAGACATTTAATTAATTAAATTAAAGGGTTTAAACAAAAATTCTTACATTAACATAGTACAACTCAAGAAACATCCTAGTACTTAACCTAGGATGGTCCAAAATGGTTAATCTTTGTTCAAATGACTTGAGGGTACTTTATTACTTACTCTAGGTACCTAAATTAAATAAATTAAATATTTTATTGATTAATATAAAGTCAAGATGTTGACCAAACCCATAGTAAACATCAATTTCCATATTTGACTAAGTGTTATGTTCTCCTATGTTTAATGAATTAAAGTGGGGATTTTTGGTAATTGGTTAATTAGTTTATTAAATTAACTTATTAAACCTAAATTTTATTATTTAATATCAGTTCATAAACCTGAAAAGCACGTTTCTTCAAGGTTTTTTCTTCAATGTGGTCTTCGTAGATTAAGTTCTACATAAGGTATGGATTTCTCTCCTGGACTTATTTCTCCAAGAGAAATTTCTTTCGAATGATTCAAAGATCTTGAAAACTATGTTTTTTTTCCCTCATTCATGTCGAACTTATTTCCCTAGTATCCTTTTTACGATTTCAATGTTGAATAGGTTAGAAATCATGTTGTTTGTATGTGGTGATTCCTGATCTTAATGTGTATTTGATTAAATACTGATTGAATGAATCTATTAATTGGACTCATTTGATGCTAAGTGTTATTGTGTGAATTCAAAGAATGATACTATGTTAAAGATGTCCAAAAATGTTATGTGTGAAGATGTTAGGGTCTGTTGTGCACACTTGATGTTAATATGACATTATAAATATGATATATTTATACAATTATGTCCAAGATAGTTAAAAAAAACGTTATGCCTAAAGTTATGTTATAAGGTCAGCTAAAAAAGATCTCCGTGAAATCATAATTTGAGTGAATGTTTTTCTTATGTAAGTAAATGGTTATCAAAAACATTATTCAAAATTAAAATGGTAATTTGCTATAATTTTATCTCTAAATAAGTTAAAGATTGGCTAATGTATAATGTATAAAAACTTAAGCATGTTGCACATAAAAATTTGCTTATAGCAACAAATATGGTAATGAAATCTATGCCCAATTGTTTATGCCTATAAGAATCGTATGCAAATAAAATGGCTAACAATACATTGTCTAAAAGTGATGTATGTAAATGGCTATAACATTCTGTTAAATAATTTAAAGATGGGCTAATGGTTCAAACATATTAAAATTAAATACGAACATACGTGGAATTGGCACATGCCAATAAAAATGATTATTTAGTTTAATATTCAAAGGTTCAGGAAAATACTATTCATAATCCAATCTTGTGTAGTTAGAGTATCAAATGATAATATAAGAACTTCTAACCTAATTCTATGAACCCATAATCAAGGGCATTCCACTATTTGGGACAACTCCCAACATGCTCTAAAAGAATGACATATGAACTCATGAAACTCATTGAATGAAGTGCTCATCGTCCATAAACAATTATATGAATCTACTACAGTAAAGTAAGCAAGTAACGTGAGTTATAACATAATTAAAGGGGCCTAAAGTAAGTAAGTGACTAGAATGGGGTGTTAAAGGAAATGGGACAAGTCTCACTTACACCTAAGCTACTATGTTAAAAGAATACTCACGTATGAAGGTGTTAGAAGGTGTGAGTCAGTCTCATTAACAACTAAGGATGATATGAAAGGGAAATTCACATTTCATCAATGTAAAGTAAGGATGACCAGTAATCAATAGAGTAAGTAATAAGCAAGCCTCCATAATGCTTTAGTCAGTATTAGAAGATAAAGAAGTAATGAACATTCACGTAAAGGGGTGAGTAATTATGAAAAGCAAATGTGCTAATGTTAATTAATGTGGTGACAACATTATAAGAGGCTAATGTGAAAGATGAGCGCAATCTCAAAGGAGCCTAAGTAAATGTTACAAAAATTTACTCACCTATGAGAGTGTAAAGATAATGAAGAGACCAGTCTTTATGTACATTCTAATGAAAGTATTGAGACTGACATATACTTAATACTAATAATGAGATGAGAAATCATTTATTAAGATATGATGTCCTCATACTAGAAGTCAGCTTCCATGACGTATGAGTTGAATGAAATAGAACTTTATACTGAGCATTGATAGGCTAGCTATGAGCAGTGATGCCTTCTTTCGGGAGGGGCGGAGGTTCATATAACTCTCATGAGAAAATACTGTCCGGTATGCCGGGTATGGGTCTTCTTATATCTCCTAGTCTACGAACCTATTTGCCAATATAGGGATCGGGCGGGGTTTAATTCCCATGTACGCTAGCATGTTTTGGGTCACTTTGGCCGGTGATTCCACCTCTTTTAAGTTTCAGGTAGGAACTCGATTTCATGATGCTCACATGATTTATGTCGCTTAAGGTTGGAGTTCCACAATGTATGAAATATAATGAAATGAAAGATACCAAAGCTGTTTGTGCAAGACAATGAGAAGGTGAAATCAGATTCAAGTAATAACATTAGGTCATTCATGGTCATTGCACTTCATGATCTCGATGAGAGTCTGAAATTCATCCTAGGTATAGCTGGTATTTACATCAGCCTACGAATGAATGAAATTAATAATGTGAAGTACGAATGAACAAATGAAGGAGACTCTGTTTTTTCTAAAGAAGGCCCTTAGGTTGAGGTCCCATATGTTGGGCCCTCACTTGAGATATCTAATGCTACATCAACGATTCCAAAGTATAATGTATATGAAGTGTATAATTTATAAAACATGAAAGTAATGAAATCAATGGCATGATCAATGGAGAGTTGCTTATAACAGGTAATGAATATTTAGTGTAAAGAATGACTCACTATAAGGTAGGGAAATCATTCCTTAGTCCTTAGATTCCTTACATCAATTCATTATGGGTATGGGACTACAGTGAATCATTGCACTTGTAAGTAAAACATAGGACCAAAAGAGTTATTGAACTACACAACAACAAGAAGAAAAAGACTTAAAAATAATCTAAGTGTACCAAGAGGAGCTTTCGGCCTAAGAGGATCAAAATGTCAAATCTTCGCCCAAGTTGTTCAAAAATAATGTTGATGATACTAATGTTTTTTAATCCTATAGAAAATGAATTGTGTGCTTTGAATGCATTAAAATGCATCATATTCATACCAAAATTTAGAACAAACGAATTAGGAAAGTCTAATGACTATACTTTCCAGAAATGGCATGTTGCTTAGGAAGAGCTTTCATTCATCATGCATAGTTTTATGTGTATGTGTACATACACACATACTTATTACAAGTTGTTTACTAACCCCCTACTATTTACTATTTTTATAGGTGCAGATCTAAGAACAGGTTGACGACACTTGCAGTGGTTTAGACTTCAGTGTTTTTCCAAACAATTTGGTACGTCCTCATGATTTAGAGGATGCTACAGATTTAGTCTAGCCTTAGATTTAGACATAGCTAGTGAATGTTGTCCCTAGTGTTTCTTTTGCACCTTCATTTTGAAGCTTTGTAATAAGGCAATGTTTGGCAAACTATCTATGATATATTCATCTTCAATTTCGAATTGATTCTTTATGTTAGATGGTTGTTCTCTTATGTTGAGCTTAGTATATGATGTATCCAGTTAATAATTATACGAAGTCTATGTATACTTCGTACATATAAAAAGTTTTAAATTTTCTGAAAATTTAACTAGATGAATGTGATGAATGAAAGAAGAGGCTTGTCTGCGACCTCTGAGAGGTCAACGATGCCGGTTGCAATATGGATTTCATAATCCGGGTCGTGACACTTTTGAAAAGGACATATGCAAGGTATTGACTCTAAAATATTGTCTATATTTGAAAAAATTATAAAAAAAAGTAAATAACAAAATATTTGTCAGAAAAGGTTACTATCTAAAGGTCTTTTTCAAACATAATATTTCTGTTTATTCTTATTTTCTTGAATCAAATTGTTTGTGAAATAAATGTTTGAGACATTTCAACTACATATACTTGCAAAAATTGATCAACTTAGAAGTTTGGCCTAACTTCTAGTGCAATACGTCGAAATGTCAAGTGTGTGTTGTTGAAAGGAATTATAATACCTCGCGGTGGGAAAAAATGTTTCATAAATTTTCTTGAGAATTACACTAGATAATTTTATGTTTATTTGTTGAATGGTAAGGATGAAGCAATCGAAACATATAGTCAATATAAAACTGAAGTTTAAAATCAATTGGATAAAAAAATTGTCATGATTATAAGTGGTAGATGTGGAGAATATGAATCTCTTTTTACAGAAATATATTTTTAAAATGGAATCATCCATCAAATTACTACACATTCTCAACTCAATCTAATGAAATTGTTGACAGGAAAAAACTCAACTTTGAAGGAAATGTTGAATCCTCTTTATAAGTTAAGTTTTACCAAAAACAAAAAAATTTGGGGGGTGGGGAGTTGGGAGGTGCTATAATTATAGCAAAAGAGAACACCAAAAAATTTGTGTGTTCAGTAAGAGAGAAACAAAAGTTTTGTTTGTTAGTAAATGGAGTAACAAATAATAAGAAAAAACCTTCTATTTGTTAAGAAAGGGAGCAACAAAATTTGGGCTTGTTAAGGATTTGTTATATCCTGATAAAGAATTTATTCTCCTCCCTTAAAGTATATACAAGCAATGACTCTTCAAAGATAGTGATCTTACAATTTCCAATACATTTTATTCCATATTAGAAATGGAAATGAGATAATTATTCCCAAAAGGGTCAAAATAGGACCTAAGACTGTGGATTATATGTTCTTTTGATATGCATGTCGATTTATGGTTCATAAGTCCGAACTATCCTATAGTCAAGTGAAAGGTCTTAATGACATTGGACATAACCAAAGGAGAATGTACTTAATAAAGAAATCTAGAGGCGTAGCAATCGTCAATGGACAAATTACTTCTCCGGGTATTATTTTGAAATATTTCTTCTTTAGAATGAGTCCATATAGTCGAAGAAGATATATCTTTTGTGAAGTTTTCTTTTTTTGGAAAAAGGTTTTCAATAGTAAGATAGATTGAAATCTTGGGTAACCACACTCAGAGGCGAACATAGGATTTGAATGCTTTGGTTGCACCAATATAAACATAGCTCAAATATAAGGTCTAAGCTAAACTTAAAATAAAAATAGGCTTAAGTGGGATTCGAACCCTGGTCTAGATATATTTGGTAACTCTAGATTTTACCAATTGCACTAAGGCACTTATATGCTTTTTATGGGTGGACCGTTACATATATCTTAATTTCTACCACTTTTTCAAAATAGATATACATATATACATATGATATTTTCAAAAGTTACAGTGTGCACGTGCACCCCCACAGTATGGTGTGGGTCAACGTCTGACGACACTTGAGAATTGGTTTATCTTTCTCCAGGAAATAAACTTTTGGGTTCAAAGTGGATCTACAAAACTAAAAAAAAAAGGTGATCAAACCATTTATAAATACAAAGAAAGACCTGTTGTCATAGCTTTAGACAATAACAAAACATTGATTATTTTGACAAATAACATCCTCTAACTAGGATTACATCAATTAAGAAATCAATTGCGCTAGTTGTGATTTTGTCTAAATGGATGTGAAAATATTTTTTTTGTGGAAGAAATTTACATGGAACAACCCTAAGGCTTTGTGATTCCTGGTAAAAAAAATATACAATTGTTAAGTCACTATATGACTAAAAAGAAGTTCCCAAATAATGAATTCAAAGTTTAACCAAACTATATTGACAAATGAATTGTAGATTAATGAATGTGATAAATGTTCTACATTAAATACATTCCAAATAACAATTTTATTATTTGTTTTTATGTTGATCATCAAAAGTGACATATCTGGCATAAATGCTACTAAGCATATGCTAGAAAGTAACTTCGATATGAAAGAAATTGAAGTTACTAATGTGATTTCAATATTGACTAAACTCCAATAAATGTGAGCTATAAACTTCAAAAAAATGAAGGAAAAGTGACTCACAATTTTATTATTCTAGTGTATTTGAAATACGATATATATATCATGAAGTGTACACAACAAGATATAGCATGTTTTATTAGTAAGCATAGTCGGATGACGAGTAAACTCAATCAAACTCTTTGGATTTCAGTGAAAAGAGTTTTGGAGTATTTAAAACTTACTTAGAAAAAATTTGTTTTGCATTTAAATTAATATTCAACAGTATTGGAAGAATATAGTAATACAAATAAATCACCAGGTCAAATGAAGTAAAATCCACGAGTGAATATGTATTTACTCTTGGTGGAAGAGAATTCTGTTGGAAATCTTCCAAACAGAAATGTATTGCTCTCTCTACTATGAAATCTTAGATTATCACTCTACATAAGGTCGATCAAGAAGTTGAGTGACTCTTGCATTTCTTGAATGATTTTTTGCCCAAACCTTTTAGCTCCAGTATTGATACGCTCAAACTTACTTCTCAAATAAGAAGTAAAGCGGCCGTGTCAAGTAAATAACCCAACTAGTGAGGTTGGGATCGTTCCCACGAGGAAAATAGTCTAGACTTAACTTCAACTTGTTATTACAATTGTTTGGTCAATGACTTCCTTGGAAAGTAACAACAATAAAATGGGAGTTTCTAATTCTAAATGAGTGAAAATAACTAACGAAATTGAAAGATACACTTAACAGCTTCGAATGTTGGAGTTTAATCAATTAATAAAATTAACTAGGGTTTACGTGTTCCCCACAGGTTCATAACTTGATAATTCTAACTATAACAATTCTTTCCTAGTATCTTGCATGCAAAGTGATAAGTTATGTATTTCTAAATCCTTGGTCCGGCATCTAGACTTGGTCCGGCTACGTGTGTTGCTATCCTAACCCTTATCCTTACCTCATATTAAGCATCATATTCGATATTTGACTAAGTTATTACTTCGTACCAATAAATACTAGCCTATTAGATAGTATACACTAAATCTATGTTAATAATTCTTTTCCTATTATCTACCTCCTGGGTCCAGCAAGTAGCATTAAGGCGAGTTCTAACATTGGCCATCCGTTAAAAAGACTTCTAAGCGAAAGAATTATTAATACATGCAAGACACTATTCTAGAATTGTTATTTTAGTTAGGGTTTACCTCATTATTTGCCTATGGTTCCCACAATCCTAGTTATGGAGTTTAGTTACTCATGGTCATAAACACAATATTCAAATATATTAAATAAGAGTTCAAGTACTTACTTCAATGAGAAAGAATAAAATCCAAAAGTTTGCTTGATTAATCACCAAAAATCACTTGCAAGAATTCTCAAAGTAATCAATAATCTCACAAAAAGTCTAATGATTATCAAGAATCTCACAATACAATGTTTACCGATACGCATTTTAACAATCTAAGAGTCTAACTATCTGGTGTCTGACCTCAAAAACGAGGTTTTTCAAACTATTTATAAAATAACAAAAACCTAATTAAACAAGGATTCTAATTGCTGGAAATCTGCCAAAACGCGGATGGGTCGACGGACCTCGCGATGGACCATCGTGGTCATGACGGACCATCATCGACTCTGTCGTCCCATACTTGTGCAATGTCTTCTGCTGCTCTCTTCATTCCCATCGACGGCAAGTATGACGGACCGTCATTGGCACAACGGTCCATCTAGGGTCTTCGTTCCAAAACACTTCAACTCTTGGAATCTGGGTACTGGGATCACTTCTCTGATCTTCACGACGAACCTGCAGGACGGACCTTCGTAGCCACGACGGACCGTCACAAGCTTTGTAATCCCACACTTGGTCAAACTTCCCCATCTTCCTTCAGCAGCTGCACTACGCTGCCACCTACGGACCGTCACAAGCACGACGGACCATCATAAGCACCGTAGGTGGTCTCTTCTCCATTTCTTCGCTCAAAAATCTCCGCATTCAGCTTTAGACAAATTTCCTGCAAAACAAAGAGAAACTTATATAACAATTAGCACAAAAAGGCTTTTCGGACACACTAAACCTAAGGAAAAAGTATTAATTATACCGTGAAACCACGGTATATCAACACCCTCAACTTAAATTCATTGTTTGTCCTCAAGCGACACACTATGACTCACTACACAATCTTTGTACAATGGTATCCATGTTTTATCTTTTGCAATCATTTGACTATCAATCCTGATTAATCTCATCAAATCTATGCATGTTATCACTATTAGGCTTGAATTTCGTGGGATCAGAACATGACAAAGACTCACCATGTATTAACACATGTCCTCTTCAATTTCACCGAGGTGCTAACAATTCCGGTAATGCAACTAGTGTCCTCACTTTAGAACAAAATCCTCATTTTTTACACAATGATTTCAGTTTGACTGTAAGGATTACTTTTCAACACTCGCTCTCAGAAAACAAAGTCACACTCATTCATACCTATTGCCATAAGCTTGCCCTTATTTTCACTGCCTTAAGTTCGCTATACAACCCTTAGGATCATGATAGGACTTTCTTAGCTTGTAACATAGGCTCAGGGTAAGGTAGGGTATATTTAGGTATACTTTAGTGAATTTTTGCGCTCCTTGACATATTGGCTAAACCTTCCCTCTTTCTATCGTTTTATCTCGTCCTGTTTCTCATATTCTTTCACCTTGCTATTTTCTCTTCTTTCTTCATTTGTGTAAGTGACTCTCTTCTTTTCTTGCTTGTATTTCTTGTATATTTTTTTTCTTTTTCTTTACTTTTCTTTCAACTAATTATTGAGTTACTTTACTTTTATTCTTTCTCTCTCTTTGTTCTTTCAACCCCACTTTCCATAGCATTCCTCCTAATATCCACCCTCAACTCATGGCTTTGCCATGAGTCAAGGTACGCAATACCCAAAATTGGTTCAGGGCCATAACGAAGGTTGCTCATGCATTAGCCACCCTCAACTTATGCTTTTGGCATAAGCTGAGGTGCACATGTCCAAGGAGGGACCAGGGCCAACACATTGTTCCCAGAAAAGATCAATTGGGGTGAAAAATAAAGGTCTAATTATAAGCTCAGATTATTTGGATCAAAGAAGGATAAATTTCATTTGGTTTCTTTTATTTAAGCTAGAAATGGGCTATATTGAATAAGGGCCTATGATCCTTTCCTAATTGTCTATTATAGCTTACTTTTAGCAGGACTAACTAGGCAAGTTCTAGCTCAGTACCAATAGTGGAGTATTCAAATTTTCCTCACACTCACTTGACATCTCATCACTATACCAGATTGTCAAACACCTAGTTCGAATTTAAGACTTAGGGTAATGCAATAGTGTAACTCTATTTAATGCTTAGAGCCAGACAATTATCAGCTACTATGCCTAGTCATGCATTATATTCCAGTTTATCAGGATATCATTTTAGCCATCATGCTCAAGAATTAAACTATGTACAAAAGATATAAACATGACGGTTCAACAGAAAAAGTAATCAGTCTTTTGGGAAAAAAGAACACAGGCAAGAAAACCCCAAAAGAGGATAGTGAATTGGGCTACTCAGACTTCACCCTAACACTCACTATCCATTTACCCCACCCCCAACAAAAAAAAACATACAATTGTCCCCAATGCATAAACGTCTAAATAATAGAGTGGTAGGTGAAGCAAACATGTGGCGCAAAGCACCGTCGATCAGCAAGCTGGTGGGTCCGGTTCCCCGAAACCCACGTCCTCTGCAATCTGGACACCCTCAATGGTGTCCTTAGCAACGACCGCACCATCAGTAGTGACTCCTGCTATATCTACAGTGCGGGAGCTAGACTTCCCAACCGCTAACTTAGAAGTTCTCATCTGGTGCGCCGCCTCTTCAGCAAGTGAGGCTCTCCGCCCAGCCTCCATCTCTCGGTGCTCCTTCTTCCTTGCTCGCACCTCGTCCTCGGCTCGTCCCCTACGCCTATTGGCACTTTCTCGAGGGAGAGGTGGTGGAATTTTTGAAGTAGAAAAAAGGGACGCCAACACGGTGTCCTAAGCAGGCTCGACAGAAGGGGCCTCAGACTCCGGCACCCTAGCCTCTAAGATCGTGTCAATGTCTGCACGAAGAATGTCGACTGCAGCTTGAAGAGTCGACACATCCACCGAAGGGGCTGGTTGGGCTAGCACTCTAAACTCAAAGGCGTCCAGGCGCTGGTTAACCTCAGCGATCTTCCGCTCTGTAAACTGCACCATTTTCCTCTCTAGGCGCTCTTCAGACTCAGTAATCGACTTCTGCATCCACGATTGGATATGATGCAGAAGAGTGGCCATTTGTGCCTCTAGTTTTTGGACCCTTGCAAGCGGGACCAGTGCCGGTAGAGGGGCTATGCGAGAGGAGCTCGGGGCTGTGCTACTACCCGGGATAGACTCGACTAGGGTAGTATTAGTGGACGCTTGTGTAGCTGTGCGGGCCTGGGCTACCGTATCAGCAAGATCATCAGCAAGTGGGGGCAGCTCTAGACGGGGCCCTCTGCGTGGGGCAAACTCATTGGCCTCGTCTCTAATGAGGCCAACGTCAACGGTTTCCTGCGAGGTCTTAAGCTGATCTACATGCCATATGGGCACACCTGCGGACCTGTAGAGGGCAAACATCATGCACGGGAAGGGGTAGCTTGTAGTGACCTTTAATGCCCTCCCGTGCATGACTGCCGGGAGAAGCCATGCGAAGTCCACCTCGAATCCGGCTATCATCGCCGCCATCAACACTGCTCAATCCCAGGTAACGATGTTGTCAGCAGCTGTGGGGGAGAGGTAGTGACGGACAAGCATCCACAAGAACTTTGCTGTGAACGTGAGGTTGGCCTTCTTGATGGACCCCTTCGGCTGTGTCACCCAATCGGCACCCTCTCCATCTACTGACATGTGCAGGGCCATCCACCTCGTGGTGGTCTCTCTCAATGATGGCTCGCGCAAGAACTGGGCATCCTTAACTACCTGCCAACGGTAGTCGAACTCGGCAGTGAGGGGGGTCCGAGAAGCATTAATACTCTCGCCGTATAGAAACCGGCGGATGGCTGGCAGGGAAATGTCAACCTGTACGCCCCGGACTCGGACCTTCTTCAGTGGGGCCTGTTTAGCGGGGGCATCCCCCCTATCGATCAATGATCGGAGAGTCGCTACGTAGGATGCGTAGAACTCTCGGACCATTTCTTCGTTGTATCGTCCCAACGGACGTGCTGTCCACTCTAAGCGATGTCTGATGAAGAGATTGTGGATCTCAGGCACCATTGGGAGGCTCCCTTTCAGGACCCGCCGCTCCAAGGTGAGTGTTCGAGTCATCATTCCTTTATCAGTCAGGAACTTTGCATCGGAGTAGACTTGAAATTATCCGTTGACACACCACCAGTTGGGCTAGTCAGTGGCCGGGGTGTGTACCAGAACTGGTGAGCCGGATGTAGAGTCTGAACTATCAGCCTCATCAGACGAGGCCGACGCTGCAGCGGTGGCGGGTGCGGGAACCTCAGCAGAGCCAGAGGCTTCCTCGGACCATGATACTCCTAAGGAGCCTGACGCTCCTTCCTCATTTGTGGCTGACCCAGAGGGTGTGCCGGTCAGTGTGCGCTCCTCATCAGACTGGGAGGCAGTGACTACGCCGGACGCCACCTTTTTGGGTGTGGCTCTGGGAGCACGCGCAGCACGGGAAAAGGGCGGAAGTGTCTGGGGGAACGTACTCAGGGTCATGCTCATCGTCAGAGCCGATGACCATGCGGGCAGACGGGGCGACAGACTTTGATCGCCCGCGTGCGTAGATGCGGTCTTGCTTGGGTGCCATAGTAGATAGTACCTGTAAAGGATAAATATTAGTACGAGTAGTGGAAAACAAGACAGGAAAAACCATACTTAACAAAACATTGATAATAGTAGGTAATTGCTATAGAAACAGTGGCACACGACGGGCGTGGTGACGGCTCGTCGTGACTAAGACGGACCGTCATGAGGTCCGTCGTGTTTTACTTTGACTATGTACATATAGAGAACCCTGAAGGAGATTCTTTGACTAGAAGGACGGTATATACAGGACGGACTGTCACAGGTACGACGGTCCGTCGTAGGTGTCCATCGTAGGACACTTAAAAAAATATGGAGAACCTTAGCAGAGGGGTCTGTGACCGTCATGACGGTTGTGCAGGACGGACAGTCGTGGGTATGACAGTCCGTCACATGTGTCTGTTGAAGGACACTTAGAAAAAGTGAGAGACCCTTAGAAACAGCGTCTCTGACAACCAGAACGGTTGTGCAGAACGGACCGTCACATATGTCCATTGGGACAGGGTGCTAGGGCTTTTGGAACAGACCCTACGACGGTCCGTCGTGGGTACGACGGTCTTTTATCGGGGTCTCATTCTGAGTAACAGTGACAGAACTGGGGTACCCCATGCATACCCGATGAACCCACATGGTCTTGTAGTGTTTTGGACCTACATTTGTTTATCCCAACTACCTAGGAAACTAGCAATGCAAAAGCACCTATGTCGAGGGTTGTCAACATGGCAAATTCAAACATTTTGAACCTAGGTTTATACATAATCATATAAAGGAAACAACATACGATGAAGAACTAAGTTAAATACTAACTAGTAAACAAAAAGGCAAGATAAATGAGTATAAATTTAGAGACACATACCTTAGAAATGGGGAAAAAGCAAATGGACAATTACTCAGTTGACAAAGTAGACACCCATAGCAGCAGCTCCGACTAGTAGATGACAACTCTAGGGCGTTGGATAATTTTAGGGGGCAATGATCGGTGGGAGGGAATGTGGAAGTTGAAAAGAGAGGGAAGTGGGAGCAAAAATGAAATAATGGGGGTGAAATGAGGGGTTGGGGAGTTTAAATGAGAGAATGTTTATATTAAACTCAAACCGGGTCGGGTCGGGTATGCCTCATTAATCACGCGACGATTCCCCGATGACGGTCCATCGCAGTTGTGACGACCCGTCGTTGGTTCCGTCGTGTGTGCCCTAGTTTCAAAATAAAAGAAAAATGTACCTGGTACGACGGATGCACACGACGGTCCGTCTCAGGCGCAATGGTTCGTCAATGTGTCCGTCAGTGACTGCTGCAGAGTAATTTTTTGCAGAATTTCCTGGTGATGTGCCTGCAAATTTAAAAACCCATTAGTATAAAAATTCTACCATTACTAAAAAGACTATAAGTATTGGGTTGCCTCCAAACAAGCGCTTGATTTAATGTCGCGGCACGACTGGGGACCCTTGATTACTCAGACTTCATCAAGATGGTATGCCTCTATCACTTCATTCTCCGATGCTTTATGCCCAAAATAGAATTTTATTCTAACTCTATTCCTCTCAAACTGCACTCCCTCCTTGGCTTTTAACTCAACTTCTCCATGAGGGAATACTTGGGTAATCAAGTAAGGGCTAGTCCATTTGGACTTGAGCTTTCCCGGAAGACAAGGCACCCCAGAACTGTCTACAAGAACCAAATCCCCAACCATAAACTCTTGTTTTGCATTTTTCTGTTCAGTCTCCTTCTTCATCTTTTCTTTTTGAGATATGGCAGATACCAATTTGGAGCTCACCACTCTGCCTCATGGTCCTACAAATGTTGAAGGTCACTTCTTCATTATTCAACCGAAATGTCATCTTTCCCTTCTTCATATCAACTAATTCTCTACCTGTAGCAAGGAATGGCCTCCCAAGAATAATAGGCACTTCAAAATCGACCTCACAATCAAGAATAACAAAATCAACCGGAAAGATGAATGAATCCACTTTTACTAGCACATCATGGAGTATCCCTCTTGGCCGTTTCACTGTCCGATCAGCCATCAGTAGCCGCATCGTAGTGGGTTTTTGATCCCCCAAACCCAACTTCTTGGAAATTGAGAGGGGCATGAGATTTATGCTTGCCCCCATATCACATAATGCTTTCGCAAAATGTAATGACCCAACTGTACAAGGAATAGTGAATGCACCCAGATCTTCTTTTTTTTGTACGAGGGATTTTGTAGCAATAGCACTACAATGCTGCAGTCTATCATTATCCTCGAAAGTGACCAATCTTTTCTTTGTGACCAAATCGTTCATAAATTTGGCATAACCGGGCATTTGTTCTAGAGCTTCTACCAAAGGGACATTGATAGAAAGTTGCTTCAACATTGTTATGAAACACCGGTATTTACCATCCTCGGTCTTCTTCACTAATCTCTGAGGGAAGGGTTGTGGTGGCCTAGGCATGGGAATTACCTTGATAGGTACTTCTGCATCTTTTCCATTACTTTCCTCTGCTTCGCCACTACCCTTTACCACATTATCATTATCCTTTCTCACATTTTCCTCAGTAGATGGCATAGGTGGGTCAATGGTTTGCTTACCACCCCGAGTAGTGATTGCCATACAGTGCGCATCATTCTTTATATTTTGTACAGTGTTACTAGGAAGAGTGCCCGGTTGCCGTGTGTTCACTGTCGCAGATAATTGGGCCACTTGCAATTCGATCTGCTTAATCAAAATTGCAGGTGTATCAACTTTTTGCCCAATACTAGCTAAATCACCCCTTAACTCTTTAATGTGCTCATCACTAGCATCGAACCTCCTCATCAATTTGTGCAACATATCCTCAACTCGCGCCATACTATCTCCACTATCCCTAAGAGTAACTTCACAATTTTAAGGAGGGACATAGGGCCCATTCCTGTCGTTTCTATTAGCATAGTTACCCCTGTTAAAGTTGTTGTCGCGGTTGTAGTTTCCATCTCGGACATAATGACCCTCACGATTGTAGTTACAATAGTTCCTACCTTGGTTCCCTTGACCTTGGCTCCAATTATCCTGATTTGAGCCTTGGGCGCTTAGTCGGAAACCCCCCGTCTGCTCATTTACTGCATAAGTGTCCTCCGCATAATAACATTCATCGTTATGGGGTGGTGGTTTAGCCAAGTAGTTGACTGCATTAATCTTTTCTGCACCCCCAGTGACATGTTTTAGTACCAACCATAGCTCAGTTCTCATCTGATCCATTTCTTCACGAATCTCATCTGTGGCTGGGTTGTGAGTGGACTGCACTGCGAAGGTGTTTCTCCCTGTATCAGACTTCCTAGTACTCCAAGCTTTGTTATTCCGGGAGATTTTTTCTAATTTTTCAGCAATCTCAGCATAAGGACACTCCCCATAAGATCCACCTGCTATGGTGTCCAACACCTCTTTATTGTTATCATCCTGTCCTCGATAGAAGTATTCCTTCAGTGACTCATCATCTATACGGCGATTTGGAACAATTCTCAAGAATGAGGTGAATCTATCCCAAGAATTCCTAACTGACTCTCCTGGTAGTGCCACAAAGTTATTCACTATGTCTTTGTGGTTTAGTTTCTTGGAGACCGGATACTAGCGTGCTAAGAAGACATCCCTTACTTGGTTCCAAGTGAAGTTTGAGTTGTATGGGAGCTCACTGAACCACATAGCAGCCTCTCCCGTCATTGAGAGAGGAAACACTCTAAGACCTATTACATCTAAATCCAAATCAGGCCTCCCTACACAACTTTTACACACTGCCCTTACCTTAGCTATATGGGCATGTGGATCCTCAGAAGGTAGCCCTGAAACAAACCTCTGGCAGTGAGCATTTGCATCAGACTACTAATTACCACAAAAGTGTGGCCTGTGGGTAGAGAAGGCAAAACCAGTGGCCCATCCGAATCTGTTATATTATCATAGCCTCTGTAGTATGCTTGGGGCCATGGAATGGGATTTTGTCCCCTCTGTTGATGTTCACCCGGAGCATCGGGTAACATCTGACCATGAACATCAACCGGAGCTGGGATGTTCTGGTTCGGATCCTCATCATTTATTCCCAAGTTTCGATTCATATTGTGCAGTGTACGCTCTAACTGGTGATCGTAGGGAAACAACGGTTCTCTTCCTCTCCGTGTATTTGGCATACAAGGAGGGTAGTTCTGAAAAGAAATCAAAAACAATAAATCAAAGTAAAATCAAGAAAATATCAACTAAACTATAGTAATAAATTCAAGTTAATCTAAAAGCTAAATTCCCCGGCAGCGGCGCCAAAATTTGATACGCTCAAACTTACTTCTCAAATAAGAAGTAAAGCGGTCGTGTCAAGTAAATAACCCAACTAGTGAGGTTGGGATCGTTCCCACGAGGAAAATAGTCTAGACTTAACTTCAACTTGTTATTACTATTGTTTGATCAATGACTTCCTTGGAAAGTAACAACAATAAAAGGGGGGTCTCTAATTCTAAATGAGTTAAAATAACTAACGAAATTAAAAGAGAGACTGAACAGCTTTGAATGTTGGAGTTTAATCAATTAATCAAAGTAACTAGGGTTTACGTGTTCCCCACAGGTTCATAACTTGATAATTCTAACTATAACAATTCTTTCCTAGTATCTTGCATGCAAAGTGATAAGTTATGTATTTCTAAATCCTTGTTCCGGCATCTAGAAAATCTCACTCCGCACCTTGGTCCGGCTACGTGTGTTGCTATCCTAACCCTTATCCTTACCTCATATTAAGCATCATATTCGATATTTGACTAAGTTATTACTTCGTACCAATCAATACTAGCCTATTAGATGGTATACACTAAATCTATGTTAATGATTCTTTTCCTATTATCTACCTCCTTGGTCCGGCAAGTAGAATTAAGGCGAGTTCTAACGTTGGCCATTCGTTAAAAATACTTCTAAGCGAAAGAATTATTAATACATGCAAGACACTATTCTAGAATTGTTATTTTAGTTAGGGTTTATCTCATTATTTGCCTATGGTTCCCACAACCCTAGTTATGGAGTTTAGTTACTCATGGCCATAAACACAATATTCAAATATATTAAGTAAGAGTTCATGTACTTACTTCAATGAGAAAGAATAAAATCCAAAATTTTGCTTGATTAATCACCAAAAATCACTTGCAAGAATTCTCAAAGTAATCAACTATCTCACAAAAAGTTTAATGATTATCAAGAATTTCACAATATAATGTTTACCAATACGGAGTTTAAAAATCTAAGAGTCTAACTATCTGGTGTCTGACCTCAAAAACGAGGTTTTTCGAACTATTTATCAAAATAGCAAAAACCTAATTAAACAAGGATTCTAATTGCTGGAAATCTGCCAAAACGCGGCTGGGTCGACGCACCTTGCGACGGACCGTCGTAGTCATGATGGACCGTCATGAAATCCGTCATCCCATACTTGTGCAATTTCTTCTGCTGCTCTCTTCATTCCCCTCGATGGCAAGTATGACGGACCTTCATAGGCACAACGGTCCATCGAGGGTCTTCGTTCCAAAACACTTCAACTCTTGGAATCTGGGTACTGGGATCACTTCTCTGATCTTCACGACGAACCTGCAGGACGGACCGTCGTATCCACAACGGACCGTCACAAGCTTCGTAATCCCACACTTGGTCAGACTTCCCCATCTTCCTTCAGCAGCTGCACTACACTGCCACCTACGGACCGTCACAAGCACGACGGATCGTCATAAGCTCCGTAGGTGGTCTCTTCTGCATTTCTTCGCTCAAAAATCTCCGCATTCAGCTTTGGACAGATTTCCTGCAAAACAAAGAGAAAATTATATAAATATTAGCACAAAAAGGCTTTTCATACACACTAAACTTAAGGAAAAAGTATTAATTATACAGTGAAACCACGGTATATAAAGTATGCATACACTATGAGAGTTAATTTGCAATAGGTAGGGCATGGAGCATGATGTATAACGAAAAGCCTCATCATATATTACGTAGACATAAAATCGTTAGAGAACTATTCACTAGTGGAATTATAATAATTGACTTTGTAAAGTGAAAATATAATGTGTCGAATCCACATACACATGGCCTAACTAGAGAGGGAGTTGATAGATTATCAAAGGGAATGGAAATATGGACGAGAATGAGACATTATGGATGTAACTCTACCTAAAAGACTGGAGATCCCAAGATCAAGGTTAAAGGATATCAAACAAAGTTATTGACGAAGGTTCAACATTGTCAAAATATTTATTATGGTTCATTCTCATGATAAGACAATGTTCAGTAACAAGGATAAAGGCATTAGGACTCTTTAACTGTTTCTAAGTTTGATACAGGCTATATCAAATGGTGTATGTATGGGATAACACATTTAGAAATCACCTATGTATGTGTGAAGTGTAAGCCGCTTCAAGGAGAATTAGGTAAGTCTAGTTCGCTATGCACTTATAAAGCAAGATGTATTCATGGTTGAAACAAACAAAACAATGAGAACCAAAAGCAGTTACAGAGTTGATTGTGTGACTTTCGTTGTCTATGTATACACCAAATCTCGAGGGTTTAAACATATCAAATTTATCGATTGACAGAGTATATACAATGTATATTCACTATGGAAAGTTCAAAGGGAAACCCACGTATACATATGCAATCAATCCTTACTTACGAATCACACAATTTTTCATGCATATGTTTTAACAATAATCATTCTCTATTCATGTGGGGGATTGTTGAGTTTTAAAGGTGTGAATAGGAAATAAAGGGTTGTGACTCTCCTGAAGGGTTGTGACAATGCCAAAGGTTTGTAAACTTTATGAAATGTTGTATGCTTTATAAAGAGTTCTAAGTTTTACCCTTTGTTGGCTATAAATATAGAGGCTTTCCCTTATTTTTCAAAATTGAATAATTTCCTTCTTTTGCATACATTTCTTATAAGACAAAACTGATAGATCGTGACTGTGTGTATGATTCGTTACTGTTATTTGGAGTTCATTGAAATTATTGATGTTCGAGGTACCACTACTACTTTTATGGTTAAGCTATTTTATTTTTGGAGGAATTAATTTACAACTTCAAGTACTTGAGAAGATTAAATTTCTTAAGGACAGAGTAGGTTTTGTGGACTAGGATAGTTATTTTGTTTTTATTTTAATCTTTTATTATTTCTTGTTTGTTAATCTGAATATAGGAGGTAACAAAGGGAATGTGGCCTAGCTACTGGTCAAACCACGTGAAGGACCACGGTGCGTGGAGACTTTTGTGGAGATGGACAATACACTGTTACATGAGGGATTAAATTGGGTCTTTCCAATTTTAATTAGGATAATATACGACAATTTACCCAAGCTTAATACACCCATATAACTAGTTTTAACCCATAAACTCTCCCTTTGAAGTCATTATTTCCAAGGACTCAAAAGAAATCCCAAAGTTCTTCTCTCAAATATTTCTCTCTCTAGAACTTGAAAAAGAAGAAAAACATCAAGCTAGGATCAAGGTCAAGTCTCCAATCCTCAAGCATTTGTGGTCTTTATTATTAAGGAATGATAGTTTTTTCATAAATTCCTTCCATCCATGGATTCGCCTTGATTCCCCAATTTAAAGGATAAAATTCCCCAATTTGAGTTATAGTTACTTCCAATGTTGTGGGTATTGATGAATGTTTATTCAATTGACTTCATTAGGAATTTTTATTATTTAATTAAGTAGATTCAATGTTATTAGTATGAATTACATTAACCTATGTCTTGAAAGATGAAATTAATGTAAATGGGTTGTATGACATTAAAGATTAATTTTTGGGTTTAGATTTATCCGATCTTGGATTGATGAGATACATTAAAATTGAAGCGTATATGGTGAATCATGATTATTAGTTCTTGAGATCGAGGATATATGATGAAGTACGATTAGAATTTATTCAGAGTGAAGCATATTGATATAAATTGTTGAGAGTAAAGCTTTTAGAATGATTTATGATTAAAATTGCTTTGGCATTGAAGCTTATGAGATGATTATAATGTTAAATTGCTATGAGAGTCAAGCATATGGAATGACTAAGAGATATAATGTTTTGAGCGAAAAGCTTATGTTATGAATTGTTGATTATTAATGTAATTGTTGTGGAAGAGATAGTTCTCGGCCACATTTAATGATTCTAGATTGAAAGGAGTGCTCACCAAAAATGAATCTAGACTAAAGACTTAAACTGATGAGGGAAGAGATGAATACTCATGACCTCTAAATGAGTAAGATATGAGGTGATATCTCAAAGAGTAAGAGCCGAAATGTAACTCCCCAGATTTAGAGAATGGAAAATTTTCACTTCTTAGTTGACTAAGCAATACGCCGAGTCGACTAGGAGATCTGCCAAGTCAACATGGCGACCCACCAAGTGAAGCCCCTCGCCTTTTTGCTTGATCCCATATGTCTTGCATTCTGTAACTTGAGGTGAGCAAAGTTAGGCTCTCCGTTCCATTCGGCGAGTCTGAGAAGTCAACAACCCATCGCCTAAGTTGATTTAGACCCCAAGTCGACTCACTATAAAATTAGGTGAGCTGAGACAACATTTGCGAGCCACAGCTGGTATTTTGTTAGTTTCCTATTTTGAGAATAAGTCGTTTTACTCCTTATTTAGTAAAGTATATAAGCATCCACACTCAAAATTTCCCAAAAAAATTCATTCTCCTTGGAATCCAAAAGAAAACCCCAAAGTTCATCTTTCCCAAATTATTTTTCTCTCTAGAACTTGAAGAAGAAGAAGAAGAAGAAGAAGATAGAGGTTGAAGCTAGGGTCTAAAAAGAAAAAATTTCACACCAATTTCATTTGAATTCATAGCTAAGGTATGATAGTCCTTCATCCATGGATAACTTTCATCTGTGGAGCCCTACGAAACTCAATTTCAAACTAGTGAATTCCCCAAAATATATGGTTTGAATTCAATCCTATGGGTTCTTTTCAAAAATAAATTTAATGGTTGACTTATGATGGATTCTAATTGAATTAATTATTTATTGATTATTTATGGCTGAATTATGGTGAATTTTCCCATGAACCCATGAAACCCCACGTCCCCAATTTGTGCACTTGTGATGTGAGTGAATTGTAGAAAGAAGAATACCAAGAGATTATTCTAATAGTAATTATAGTAATTGAATCATGATATCATCCATGTCTAATGTAGTAATCCTAGATTTGTTGGTGAATTATGATTCATGGTTATTAAATGGGAAATTTATGAGAATTGTGTATGAAAATGATGTGTATGTGCATTTTTGATGAATACATTGAAAATAATATGGTAATGACTATGATGTAATTGTGGTTTTGATTGAAAGATTATTCTCGATTATACACTCATGATAGATAATTACATGTTGTGGGAGGTTTTATCACAATATGGGGATTCTTAGGTTGAAAGGTTTTTCTTTATTATTGAATCTATGAGCTATCCTATGAATGAATGTTTGGATGAGATGGGTTCCCTCACGTGAGTTGAAGTGGGGTATCTAGAAACAATCTCTTTATCGCATAAATAATGAATTTAGTAATTAATAAAATTTTAAGTACTCTGTAGGCAATAATGCTAAGCACCAAGTGGATATTAATTGAGTTGTATACTCATATGTGAGTTGAGGCGGGGTATCTAGTAGAAATCTCTTGAGATTGATGCCCATACGTGAGTTGAGGCGGGGTATCTAGCAGAAATCTCCTTATCCCATAAACTATGTTCCCTAATAGTTTATTACATAGTGTATCCACCTAAGCTAAATGTTAATGGTTCTATCTTAGGCAAGTAGGACACTCTTTTTGGTTTGATTAACACCGGATTCCATAATTTGCTCACGTGATCTATGTGGGTTAAGGCTCACCCCCCCCCCCCCCACACACACACATAATAAATTATAATTAACTGTAGCATTTCAAGAATGTACTACTTAGTGTGGGTGGGGGTATGAGACTTCATCCATGCATTTCACAAGCAGGCTTTGAAAGTAGTTATGGTGTGTTTCGATATGTAATGATGATTTATGAATAAAGTACGCCTAATATGGATTGTTTCTGAGAGTTGATTTCCTTAATATGACTTAGTAAATATGATGATTTTATTGTCAATGAGTGTAATGACACATATATTAAGTTTACTTACGCAATTATTCCGAATATTTATTTATGTACTTATTAGTTATTAAATTGGAGATTTCAAAATTTAAAAGTATTAGTCCAAAGTGTTAGTTATATAGTTATGCTAAAGGGTCTAGGAATGGGTCAGACCCATCTTTCTTTTACGAGAACGTGGGGCAACATTAGGTATTACCAATATCAGTAAAGCACCCAATTGAGAAAAGAACAAAAAGAAAAAGAAAAAAAAGGCCGCCTAACAAAATTGGTAGAGACGATATGTGAACTCTGAAAAGCTTGCCGGTAATTGTTGAACTTTTGTGATTCCGTTTAATTGTGTTTGGTAAATTGGCAGTGATTGCAACTTGTCATATTGGAGGTGATAAATATGTAATCTCCTGGCAGTTTAAATGTGTCACATATAGATAAACTATCATGTTAAGGTTAATAGTTGGAGAATGTGGGGGTCAGAACCATTAAATTTACCTACTGCTAAGCCACTAATTAACAAGTATTGGTTTGCTGTGATTTGGAATTTAATCCTATTTATATTACGTAGGTTTTAGTTTTAACTTGGGAATTGAAGCAGTTTTATATTTGGTACAATATTGTTTAATTAAGTTGGATTGATTGGTGATAGCAAAATGCACTTGTCGTATGTGTTTAGTCTTAGATTTCTATTTGAAGTATTATTGAAGTTGAGGTTTGATCTTCTTTCCTTTTATCCAAAAAGAAATCTAGTAATATAGATGTTATTCATTCGTATTCTTAGAGTTGGCAGCGATAGATTTTAATTTAAAATTTTGGAGGCATTATTATATGGAGTGCATTGTGAGTTGTTCGTAGATCATCGTAGTTTTCATTATATTTTCGGTCAGAGAGATCCGAATTTGAGGTAGAGGAGATGGCTGGAATTGCTTAAGGATTATGACATGACCATCTTATATCACCCAGGAAAGGTCAATGTGGTAGTAGATGCATTGAGTTGGAAGCCAGCTAGTATACGTATCTTGGATATGTTACGAGTGTAGGAGCGTCCTTTTGCCCTAGATTTTCAATCATTGGCCTATAGCTTTGTGAGACTGGATATTTCAGAGCTTGGTAAGGTACGTGCTCGTGTTGAGGCACACTTTCTTCTATTGGATCAGATCAAGGCTAGACAGTTTGAAGATGAAAAGTTGAAGATAATTCATGACACGGCATTATAGGGTAAATCCAAGAAAGCAATTCTGGATTCACAGGGTGTTTCAAGAATAAAGGGTCATGTTTTTGTCCCAAGAGTTGTGGATTTGACGAGGTTAATTATGGAAGATGCTCATAGTTCAAGATATTCTATTCATCCTTGAGCAGAAAAAATGTATCATAATCTAAAGCAACATTATTGGTGATGTCGAATGAAGAGAGACATTGTAGAATATTTCTCTCGTTGTTTCAATTGCCAACAGGTGAAATATGAACATCAAAGACCAGGTGGTATGTCTCAGAGGATGCCTATACTTGAGTGGAAGTGGGAGAGGATTTCCATGGATTTTGTGGTTGGACTACGAAGGACTTTGAGGAAATTAAATGCTATTTGGGTCATTGTTGATGGATTCACCAAATCAGCTCATTTTGTGCCAATTCAAACCTCATATAATGCGGAGAGGTTTTCTAGAACTTACATTCAGGAAATAATGCGTTTACATGGTGTACCCATATCTATAATTACATATCAAGGTAATCAATTCACATCTAATTTATGGAGGTCTATGAAAAATGAATTGGGTACTAGAGTGGTGCTTAGCACAACCTTCCATCCACAGACAGTTGGTTAGTCTGAGCAGACTATTAAGGTGTTGGAGGATATGTTACAGTCATGTGTGATTGATTTTGGTGTGCATTGGGATTACTTTTTGTCATTAGCTGAATTTTATTATAACAATAGTTATCATTCTAGCATTTAAATGGCCCCTTTTGAGGCATTGTATAATAGAAGGTGTCGTTCTCTAGTGGGTTGGTTTCATGAATTTGAGGTTAGACCTTGGGGTACAGATCTATTCAGAGATTCCTTAGACAAGGTTTAGTTGATTCAAGATAGATTTCTCATAGATCAGAGTAGACTATAAAGGTTACACAGATCAAAAAATTTGTGATCTTGAGTTCATGATTGGAGAGAAGGTTTTGTTGAAGGTATCACCCATGAAGGGTGTTATGAAATTTGGAAAAAGGGGAAGCTCAGGCCAAGATTCATTGGTCCATTTTGAGGTACTATGACGTATTAGGGAGGTTGCTTATGTATTGGCTATGCCCCCAGACTTATCAGGACTTCATTAAATTTTTCGGTGTTTCGATGTTAAAGAAATATCGTGAGGATGGTTCTCATGTGATTAAATGAGATTCAGTGTAGTTGGACAAAAATTTGACATTTGAAGAAGAGCCTGTTACTATTTTGGATAGGCAGTTAAGGAAGTTCAGATCAAAGGATATTGAATATGTGAAGGTGCAGCAGAGATATCGTTCCATGGAGGTAGCTAAATAGAGGTTGAGTCTGATATGCGTAGCAAATATCCTAAGCGTTTCGACAGTCAAGGTATTTTCTATCTCTTTGCTTTCGAGGAAGAACATGTATTTTAGTGATGGATGATGTAATGACCCATATATTAAGAGTACTTATGGAAGTCCTCCCAATATTTATTTATGTACTTATTAGTTAAAAATTGGTGATTTAAAAATTTAAAAGTATCAGGCCAAAGTGTCAGTTATATAGTTATGCTAAAGGGTCTAGGAATGGGTCAGACCCATATTTCTTTTACGAGAATGTGGGGCAACATTAGGTATTACAAATATCAGTAAAGCACCCAATTTGGAAAAGAACAAAAAGAAAAGGAAACAAAAGGCCGCCTAACAAAATTGGTAGAGACTATACGTGAACTCTTAAAAGCTCGCCGGTAATTGTTGAACTTTGGTGATTCCTTTTAATTGTGTTTGGTCAATTGGCAGTGATTGCAACTTGGCATATTGGAGGTGATAAATATGTCATCTCCTGGCAGTAACAATGTAGCACAAATGGATAAATTATCATGTTAAGGTTATTAGCATAGAATAGTTGGAGAATGTTGGGGTTAGAACCATTAAATTTACCTACTGCTAAGCCACTAATTAACAAGTACTTGTTTGCTGTGATTTGGAAGTTAATACTATTTATATTACGTAGGTTTTAGTTTTCACATGGGAATAGAAGCAGTAGTATATTTGGTGAAATATTCTTTAATTAAGTTGGATTCATTGGTGATAGGAAGATGCACTTATCGTAGGTTTTTAGGCTTAGCTTTGGATTTGAAGTGTTAATGAAGTTGAGGATTGATCTGATTTCCATTAATCCGAAAATAAATATACTAATGTAGACGTTATTCTTTCGTATTCCTATGGAGTTGATATATATTTGAGCAGATTTTGATCGTTGGAAAGCGTTACAAAAGGACAAATGTGTAAACTGACAAAGGGTCTTCGTTTTAAGGCAAGTAGACATTTCTTACTTCTTGGAAGTGTTAGTTCTAATGTATTGAATAAATATAGGGATAATGGGTAAGAGAGGTTCCCTTATAAGTTAGATAACGAGCATTTATGCGGGTAGCAATGTCATGATAGGAAGAAATTTACAAGAAATTGATTATTGGTTGTCTGAACCCATAAGTTGAAATGTGATTGAATTGTTTAGACTTGGGATTCTGTAAACTAGACTGTGATGGATGTCCCCTAGTTGTAGGGTCAATTGATAATACATATTATACATTATTCATACATATTCATACCTCTCTTAATATTGCGTGATAATTACTGATTGATATGGTTCATTGAGTTATCTATGAGATTCATATTGTTATTATGCCGATGGGAAATGGTTCTGGCAAGTGACATCATACAAAGCTAATGGTATATGGTTCCGAAGAGTGGTATTATGCCGATGAGAAATGGTTCCGGCAAGTATATGGACATCATGAGTTCTCCATGGACCCCGATTGTCTGACAGAGGAAGCGGGTGTATACCGGTTTTGTTTCTTTTCCAGTGCATTGCATTGCATCACACCTCATCTATATTGCATGCCATATTAAACGACATCGAGTTATTGAGATGCCGGTAGTATTGGTTTGATTTGATAAACTTGAGATATTGTTTGATGTTACTGATTTTGTAATTGGTCTTGTTTTTGGAAAATATATGTACTAATTATTATATTAAGATGTGTTATTTCATGACTTAGGTATACTTCTTGAAAGGAAAGTTTTACGGTATATCTGGTTATCGCTTCTAGGAAGGATTAGAAATCAAAGCTAGCTGAGTAAATGTGTTTCCCGTACTCACTGTATACTTGTTGCACCTTTCTTTGCATGCGGGAATTGAGCAAGGTGATGACGGTGTTTGATTTGTTGGTGGGAGCTAAATTGTTGATTTTTGAAATTCAGGGTGAGTTGTTTTCTCTACAGCAGTACTGGATTTCTAAAGACTCTTTTACTTCATGTCTCATTTTTTTCTGGACAATTATTCTATTTTTTGGACTTGCTTCGTATTCATTGATGTGCTTGTATTGGTGTCACCAGGTCCTTGAGTAGTTTGACAATTACTCGTTTGTTCCATACTTATACGAGTTAGATTTTATTTTATTTTCTTCAATATTATATACGTGTTAGTTAAATTGTTAGTTCATAATAAAGAAAAAGAGTTCGCCTATTGGGTAATAGGTTTCCTCACGGCTTAATGGGATTTTGGGTCGTGACAATGAGTATCAACTAAGAATGATAATATAGAATGGTAAGTATGATTATGTTGACCTAAAAGTTGTACTTAGTATGGATGAGATTATGATATCTTCATCTATGCATTGCACAAGTATAACTTAATGTTTATATGGGTTGGTTTTATTATTTTATAATGATTTATATGATGAACATGTTTGTGACTTATAATTTTGTGCTACATGTCATGATGTTTCTAAAACTTGGCATATAGCATGGCTTTCAACTAAGATTTGTCTTTCAGAATGACTTTGTGCATGATTACCATACTTAGTGCATTTTTCTACTAGCCTATATTTTCTATATTTTCACAAAATGTAGGTTCCGCTTCTTAAAGTAATCCTCTATTAGTTTAAGTTTGGATGGACTATTCTCCTAGCTTGTGGCGAATCCTCAAGATTCGAGGACATATGAGACATTAGTAGTTTAATTCTAGTTCTTTCATTTTTGTATTTATTTTGAGGGGTTTGTGACCGTACAGTGGATTCAAAGATTGTATTAGACGTCTAATTGAGACAAGTTAGACTTTTGCTTGCTTTTATCAAAGACTTAAATATTATGGATAAAAGTTTTTTAAAAAAATTCTGAATCACTTCTTATATCATATGTTATGAATGATAAGGGCTTGTATGAAACTTCTTTGGGGTCGAGTATGTTGTATTACTTCTAGGGTGTACCCCTAGGTAGTGACATTACTACTCTTATTCGATAAAGTTGGACATAAATGCAAGTACCCATGATCCATTATAAAAAGATATGAAAGGTGAATACCCATATCTTATAGCATAATGATGTGGAGGCAAATAAATGTGTCATATGATAATTGGGAATGGAGGAGAATACTTATGATCCCATAATGTAACAACCCGAATCCAAAAAAAAGTACAAAAATGCAAATTTTCAGAAGTTGCAGGTGCCAGCGACGGAGCCAACTACGGATATTCAGTCGACTTATGGTCCGTCAGTCAAATCTGTCGATGAGTCAGCTGTCTCTTAGTTCCATGTCACAAACGACAGTCGACTAGTTTGGACAGTCAATCGACTTATAGTCCCTCAATTGACTCCGTCTATTGATCAACTTACTTTCAGTTCTCAGTCGACGACGGTCGACCAGTACAGACCGCCAATAGACTTACGGTCCGTTAGTTTACTCAATTAATTCGCCAGCTGAAATTCAACTCTTAGTCACAAACAATGGTCAACCAGTACGGACTGTTAGTCGACCTACGATCGGCCAGTCGACCCCGTCTGTGACTTCAACAACTTTTAAGTTAGGGGTCTTTTGGTCTTTTTTCCATTTCGTTTAAACCCTTAGTATTTGTCGTTTTGACCCTAAATCATCATATTTTAGTAAATTTAAGCCTAGAAACATAACTAAAACTTATTAAGCCAAATCATTAAATAAAAACTTAAAAAATTAGAAACAAAAAAGGAGAAAAAAGGTCAACCCTAGTTCAAGAAGGCAACAAGGTTCCAGCAGTTCCAACAGCGAAATCTAAGTGTTTATTCGTGAATTTCAGCACTAGGTATGTGGGATTTCAGTAGTGGGTTCCTTTCACCCAATCGGTCCCTAGTTTTTAGTCTGTTCTTGATTCTCTTGTCATGATTAAACTTAGGGTTTCTAGAATATTGATAGAACATCATGAATTTACTAAATATATTTTACTAATCAGATTGTGAAGTTGTTATTTAGTTTATCACATGAATTTCAGAACCCTAGCTTTGTATGTCTTTAGTTCTGGAATTACACATGCTAGGTCAAATATTTCAGCTATTCAATTATACATGCCTCAATTTTAATGATGTTATCAAATTAAATGTTGCATTCTCAGTTTGCATGTTTAGTTTTGAGCTTTCCATGTAATTACAGAAAATTCATACATAATCAATTAACTACATGAATCATTGGGAGTAACATAATACAAAGTTGGACTAGGGTTCATCGTACCCAATAAGTTCCACAGCTATTATCCAAGTAGGTTGTGAGTCCCTTCTGTTTCAATCAGTTTAGTGATCACGCCAACATGCCTTTATACCTATGGCAAGATATATTGGGTCCTCTCGATAGGGCGTATACATCGGACAACACAGTTAGCTCATATGGTTTTTTTATCGAGTATTAGTAGCTCCTACAGTTCAGTTAGACTCTCTTGTATAAACCATTTATCAGTATAATCAGTATTAAGTTTCAGCATTTTATAAATTGGTCATTGCATTCAGTTAGCTCAGAATTCTTTATATAATGTTCAGATTATTATACTTTCGTTTGTGCTTGTTCAGTTATGTTTTTGTTCAGCTTTATTTTGTCGTACATGCTCAGTACCATTCAAGTACTAACGCACACGTGCACTACATCTTCTTGTGATTTAGGTTCAGGTTCTCAGCATCCAGATCACGCATAGATCAATTTTTGATCTTTAGTACAGCAGATTCAATTTTGAGTCCTCATTCTCCGAGGACAACAGTCATGAGTTTATTTTAGGTATTTAGTCTTTTAGTTTCAGTTTTTTCTAGTTTTAGTATGGCTTGTCGCAGTATTTCTAGTCTAGTTTAGTTGCTATTTTCAGACATTATTAGTTTCAACTTAGTATTGAGTTAATAACTTCTTTGTATTGAACTCATTGATTTCATTTATCTCATTTATAGAATATGGGTATTCTCATATTTTCAGTTGAAAATTATGATTTAGTTTCCGCACAATTTATATTCTTTAGTATGATCATGATCATGCCAGCAGGGTTATCTGTGGATCGCTTGTCGTCTTATGTTCTATGTCCTCGTTTTGGGTGTAGCTCGAGGCTTGACAAAACTTGGTATCAGAGCACTAGGTTCAAGAGTTTGAGGATGTCTAAAAAGTAGCACTAAGTAGAGTCCTTTTCATGGGTGTAAAGTGAACCACATTTAATAAGAGGAGGGATATGAAATATTTTAGGAAAACTTCCCTTTCTTGATATTCTTATCTTGTGTTTGTGCGATCTTCTTTCAAATTCGTCGTTATGCTCTTAAGATCATGCCCCCTTGTATAACTTAGGCATGGAATTCTAATGCACGCAATGCTAACGTACTTCCTCCAGTCTCAGATAAGGAAGTTCTAATGCTTATTTTTAGAGCATCAATTCAGCTTTTAGCTCAAAATATGACAACATGGAATTATCAGAAGGTTTGATTTCAAACTAATAGAATTGGTGGATTAGTGGAAGCTAGTATTCGAAATCTTTTAGGGAGAATCCACCTGAGTTTTAGGGTCCCAAGTTCTGTGAGGACCCACAGAAATTTATTGCTGAGGTCAAGGAAATATTTTGAGTGATGCAAGTAACTGGCAATGATAGGGTGAAATTGGCATCCAACAAGCTTAAGGATGTGACTCATATATGGTTCACTTTATGTAAAGACCACAAAGACTCATTGTATTTTGTAACTCAGTATAGCAATAAACATCAGCATTAGTCCAGAAAATCTTTTAGATTCTTCTCAGTCTACACTCCAGTCGGTGACCCCATTATAGCTACACTGGTATACAGAAATTTCCCGATCACAGTATCTCAGAAATTCACCTAAGCAAAACTTCTAGAGTTAGAAATGGTAGAATTTTATGTCATTCTAGTCATGGATTGGTTTCTTTCCTATTATGCCTAAGTTGATTGTATACCTAACATTGTTCGTTTTATGTTTCCAAAAGAATCTATCTTAGAGTTGAAGGGTAGTAGCTTACCGCCTATTGGTCTATTCACTTATTACCTTAAGTCTGAAAGATGATCTCTAAGATTTATCTCTATTATTTAGTTTGGGCTAAGGTAACTATCTCTGAAACCCGAACTCTTGAGTCAGTTCCAGTAGTCTGTGGGTTTCCATAAGTATTTCTAGAAGATCTTCCCGGAATCCCTCTCTAAAGTGAAATCGACTTTGGAATTGATCTCCTTCCAAATACCCAGCCTATTTCTATTCCTCCTTACATAATGGATCCAGCAGAGCTTAAAGATTTTAAAGAGCAGTTAAAAGACTTTCTAGATAAGGGCTTCATCAGACCTAGTATTTCACCATGGGCCGCACCAGTGTTGTTCTTAAAGAAGAAAGATGGTTTTCTCAGAATGTTCATTGACAATAGACAATTGAACAAGGTCACAATCAAGAATAAGTATCCCATAACTAGGGTTGATGACTTGTTTGACCAACTTCAAGGTGCTAGCCATTTTTCAAAGATAGACCTCAAATCGGGTTATCATCAGCTTAGCTTGACTAACCAATGCTCCTGCAGCTTTCTTAGATTTGATGACAAAAATGTTCAAACAATAATTGAACTTGTTCGTTATCATCTTTATTGACGATACCATCATTTCCTCTAGGAATGAGGAAGAACATGCGAGTCCTTTGAGAATTATCCTACAGATTCTCGAGGATCACCAGTTATTCGCTAAGTTTAGCAAATGTAAGTTTTGGTTGCAATTTGTTTCTTTCCATGGTCACACTGTATCTATCAAAGGGATTCGAGTGGATTCACAGAAGATAGAAGCAATGAAACAATGGTCATGACCTACCTCTGCTACAGATATTAGAAGTTTCTTAGGTCTAGTAGGTTATTATAGAAGGTTCGTATAAGGATTTTAATCCATAGCCTTACCATTGACTAGGTTAACTTAGAAGATTGTCAAATTTCAACAATCAGATGATTGTGAGAAAATATTCGCAGAATTGAAAACTAGATTAACTACAACTCCTGTCTTGTTTATACCAGAGGGTTTAGATGGTTATGTGATCTATTGTGATGCATACATAGGTTTCTTAGGTTGTGTGTTGATGTAGTAAGATAAGGTAAAGATTATGCTTCTTGATAGCTTAAGGTGCATGAGAAGAATTATCCAACTCATGACCTCGAGCTTGTAATAGTGGTGTTTACACTTAAGATATGGAGACACTACTTGTATGGTGTTCATGTAGATGTGTTCACTTACCATAAGAGCCTTAAGTATGTGTTCACCCAGAAAGAGTTGAATCTTCGCCAGAGGAAATGGCTTGAGTTCCTTAAGAATTATGATATGAGTGTGTATTATCATATTGGTGAGGAGAATGTTGTAGCATATTCTCTAGTAGATTAGATATGGGTAGTGTATCCCACAATGAGGAAAAAATAAAGGAGCTGGTGAAGGATTGTTCAAAGGCTTGATCGCTTGGGAGTTCGTCTTATGAGCATATCAACCAGCGGTGTAACAGTTCAAAATGGGGCAGAATCGTCTTTGGTAGTGGAGGTTAAGGAAAAGCAAGAGAGTGATCCGATCTTTCTTGAACTAAAGAGTGCAGTTAAAAATCAGAGAGTGGAGGTTTTCTCCCAAGGGGGAGATGGTGTACTTCGCTACCAAGGTAAATTGTGTTCCTGATGTGGAAGAGTTGAGGCAGCATATTCTTGAAGAAGCTCATAACTCCAAGTATTCTATTCATCCAGGTACCACTAAGATGTACCGCGATCTGCGGGAATTCTATTGGTGGAATGGAATGAAGAGGGATATAGCAGACTTTGTGAGTAAGTGCCCCCAATTGCCAGAAAGTCAAGGTAGAACATCAGAAATCAGGAGGTATGACTCAAGAGATCGATATTCATACTTGGAAGTGGGATGGGATCAATATGTATTTCATCACAAGGTTAACTCGTACTCGCAAACAGCATGTCTCAATTTGGGTGATAGTTGATAGGATTACTAAGTCTTCTCGCTTTTTAGCAGTCAAGACTACAGATTCGGCAGAGGACTATACAAAGCTTTACATTAATTTAATGGTGACGTTTCATGGGGTTCCTTTTTCTATCATCTCAGATAGAGGTCCTCAGTTTACCTATCATTTCTTGAAGTCATTTCAGAAGAGTTTTGGTACTCAAGTTAATCTTAATACAGCATTTCATCCACAGACGGATGGACAGGCAGAGCGTACCATTCAGACCTTAGAGGATATTTTGAGAGCTTGTGTGATCCATTTCAAGGGTAGTTGGTATGATCACCTTCCTCTAATTGATTTCGCCTTCAACAATAGCTACCATTCCAACATTCAAGTAGCTCTTTATGAGGCACTGTGTGGGCGTAGATTCAGATCTACCGTTGGTTGGTTTGAATAGGTGAAGCAGCTTTAATAGGGACATATTCAGTATTTTATGCTATAAGGAAAGTGTAACTTATTGGAGAGAAACTTAAGACAACCAAGGGTCAGCAGAAATCTTACGTCGAAGTGAGAAGAATGGAACTAGAGTGCCAAGTAAATGATTGGGTTTTCCTGAAAGTGTCACCTATGATGGGGGTGATTACATTTGGCAAGAAAGGGAAGCTCATCTCTAGATATGTATTCCCGTGAAAGATCTTAAAATGGGTTGGAAAGGTCGCATATGAGTAAGAGTTGCCAACAGAAGTAGCAGCAGCGCATCCAGTCTTCCACATCTCGCTCTTGATGAAGTGTGTGGGTGATCCAGCCTCCGTAGTGCCATTAGAGAGTGTGGAGGTGAAAGATAGTCTTTCTTATGAGGATGTACCAGTTGATGTTCTTGACCGCCAGGTTAAAAGATTGAGAAACACAGAAGTCACTTCAGTCAAGATTTTGTGGAGGAGTCAGTTTGTAGAGGAAGCTGCTTGGGAAGTAGAAGCAAACTTTAAAGCCAAGTATCCTCACCACTTTCCTTCCGATTAAACTCCACATTGAGGTAATTCCTCTTATGTTTTTCAGTCATTCATGCATGAATTAAGCCTTAGAATCATGTTCGCTCAGTTTGTACTTGCATTTTCAGCGTATTTGCATGTTTTTGCAACTCAATTTAGTTAGAAACTCAATCCTCGGTGTTTAGTAGTAGGGTTTGCAGCTCTCTTCGGTTATATAAGCTATTTTAGTCATCGTTCGAGGACGAATGATCCCAAGGGGGGGATAATGTAACACCCCGTATCCAAAAAAAGTACAAGAATGCAGATTTTTAGAAGTTGCAGGCGCCAATGATGGAGCGAACTAAGGACCGTCAGTCGACATACGGTCCTAGTTCAAAGTCACAAATGATGGTCGACTAGTATAAACAGTCAGTTGACTTACGATCAGTCTGTCGACTCCATCGATTGATAAGCATACTTCCAGTTCTCAGTCGCAAACAATGATCGACCAGTACGGACCGTCAGTCGACTTACGGTCCATCAGTTGACTCTGTCGATTCGCGAGCTGACTTTCAACTTTAAATCTCAAACAACGCTCGGCCAGTACAGACCGTTAGTCGACTCCGTCTATTACTCCGATAGCTTTTAAGTCATGGGTCTTTTGGTCTTTTCCCACTTTGTTTAAACCCTAAGATACGTCGTTTTGACCCTAAATCATCATATTTTAGTCAATTTAAGCCTCGAAACATAACAAAAACTTACTTAAGTCAAATAATTAAATCAAAACATAGAAAATTAGAAGCAATAAAGGAGAAAAAAGGTCAAGAACCACAGTTCAAGAACACAACAAGGTTCCACCAGTTCCAGCCCCGAAATCTAAGTGTTTTTCCATGAATTTCATCACCAGGTTTGTGGGATTTTACTAGTGGGTTCCTTTCATCCATTTCGTCTTTAGTTTTCAGTTAATTCTTGATTTTCTTATCATGATTAAATCTACGGTTTCTAGAACCTTGATAGAACTTCATGAATTTACAAAATATATGTTCCAAATCAGATTCTTAAGTTATTATTTAGTTTATCACATGAAATTCAAAATGCTAGATTTGCATTTCTTTAGTTCTGGAATTACACATGCTAGGTCAGATATTTCAGCTATTTAGTTATACATGCCTCAGTTTTATGCATTTCATTATATAATTAAATGTTCCATTCTCTATTTGCATGTTCAGTTTTGAGCTATCCATGTAATTATAGAAAATTCAGACATAATCAGTTAACTAAATAAAATCAATGGGAATAGCATATTATAAGTTGGACTAGGGTTCAACATACCCAATTAGTCCCAGAACTACTAGCCAAGTAGGTTGTAAGTCCCCTTTGTGGGCAATCAGTTTAGTGATCATGCCAGCATGCCTTTATACCTCTGGCAGGGTATATTGGGTTCTCTAAATGGTGCGTATACATTGGACTCCACATTTAGCTTATGTTCTTTTATTATCGGTTATTAGTAGCTCCAATAGTTCAGTAAGACTCTCTTGTAGTGACCATTTATCAGTATACTCATTATTTAGTTTCATCATGTTATAAATTGGTCATTACATTCTGTTAGCTCAGAATTCTGTATATCATGTTCAGATTATTATACTTGCTTTTGTTCTTGTTCAGTTATGTTTTATTTCAACTTTATTATATCCTACACACTCAGTACCTTTCAAGTGCTGACGCATACGTGCACTGCATCTTCTCTTGATGTAGGTTCAGGTTCTTATCATGCATATCACGCATAGATCGATTTCTGATCTTCAGTTCAGCAAATTTAGTGGTAAGTCCTCATTCTCCGAGGACATTAGTTATGAGTTTCTTTTTAGTATTTAGTCTTTTAGTTACAGTTTTTGTCCCAATCATTTTAGTCCAGTTTAGAGGCTATTTTCAGACATAGTAAGTTTCAGCTTATTATTGAGTTAATAACTTCTTTGTATTAAACTTATTTATTTCATTTATCTCAGTTATAGAATATGCATATTCACCATCTTTTCAATTAAAAATTATGATTTAGTTTGTGAAACAATATATATTCTTTATTACGCTCATAATCATGCCAACAAGGTTAGCTTGGGATCACTTGTAGTCCTAGGTTCTGTGTCGGCATCTTTGGGGTATCTGAGGGTGTGACACATAAGATGGACATGGAGGAGGATATATGTGATCACATAAGAAAGGAAAGAGGCGACTACCTCTTAGACTTTAAGTAAGACGAAAGGCAAGTCACCCATGAGCCTTTATGAGAAGCCAAGGAGGTGATTTCCTCATGGCCATAAAAAATTAGCTAAAGATGATCATGATAAATTATGAGCTTGTAGAATGTCCCAAGGTGTTCTACTATGATGAGTGAGACTAGTGAAGGATTACCCATGTCTTAGTTAAATATGCTTTGAGGTTACTTATGAAGTATACCTTTTACATCACGATGATTTATGTTCATTGATTACACTTATTAGTTATATTGTATTACTCTTATTTTTATGTTGATACTCATGCAAGCTATCATATTTAGTACACGTTTGTATTATAACATACTCTTGCCTACATTTCTTATCCAAATGTAACATTTGGACATATCGACTCCCATCCCTGTGGCTAGAACCAAGGATTGAAGATTGGTGAGTCCTTGAAGAATTCGAGGATAATATCCACTATTTGCTTATGTTCTTTCATTTTACGTCTTGAACTATAGTATGGGTTGTCACCAAGATATTCATGTTTTAGATGGTTTGAGATAAAGTGTATTAGAATTCTGCTTAATTTTATAAAGACTTTGATAGTGTTGAAAATGTTTTAAATTTCTATTAAATTCTATTATGTTACTTTATGAAAGCTAAGTGGATCGTATGAGGATTCTGGGGGTCTTGTAGGCCATGTCACATGTAAGGGTTACCCTAGGTCATGACAATGGTATATTTGCACTCATTTAAGGCCTATATAGCTCAAAAACTAGTTTCCTAATTGCCAATTTTTTTAATATTATTAAAATATATTGATGATCTGCATATATGAAGGCTAAAGGACAAGGCAAGGATGAATGAATAAAACAATGACCAAAAAACTATAAAAAGAAGTGTAAACTGACAATGTTGATCGTCAAACAAGAAAGGCAAATCACCTAATGGGTATGACCTCTCCCAAATTTTAAGTGCACAATACTTGTATTGATTGAGGCAAATCTACGAACTCCAAAAGAAAATTCGGCAAGGCAAAAGAGAATGGCAAACTTGTTAACCATCGCAGAAAGCAACATTCCAAAGAGAAAAATTGACGGCTTGTAAAGCGAACTAAGGTGATACTTGATAAGTCCACAGATTGGACTCATTTAGGACTATATTTTGATAGAAATAGTGTACTCAAATATTTATTTTATCTCAATATCAGATGAAACCTCTTAAGTATTAGGTATTTGAGTATTCAAGGGAAGAATAGACACTATATCGAAAAAAGAGCAAAAAGGTTGAGAAAAGTGAAGAATTGAAAGCCAGATCATCGCCGATAGGCATGGATACCACCTTTTGTTCCATTGTGTTGAGCCCTAAACAAAAAGGTCAAATCGATGGAATAGAGGAGCATACGGCGCATCACCGAGTAGTTTCTCTAAGTAGTGTCTCATCACCCAACGACCAAAGTAAAATGATGCTAAAGACTGTACCAGAAGGCGATGGACTTCACTAATGGGTGAATCACTGAGCCCCTTGGTGATTCCCACTAAATTTGTTGAATGTGCCGCTGCAGAACAAATCTGAAAGATATAAATACTAATAATAGAGTATAGTTTTGTAAGGATTTTGTAAGACTTGAAGAAGAATGGCTCTCTTCTCCTTCTATTTCGAAGTGGGCTCCTTGATTCTTCTTTCTTTTCTCAAATCAAATTATTATTCCTTATACCCATTTGATTCCAATTTCATTGAAAGTATAATTTATATTTCTTGATGAGTGGCTAAAAAACCCCATTCTTGGGGTGTGATTTACCAAATATTGGTTAATATTGTTGTTGGGTTTTGCTTGTTGGTAGATTAAATGTAGTTTAATGGTGATTTAGTATAACAACCCAAACCGTCGTTATTGGAGAAGATCAAAATCCACAAAATTTTTAGACTCTATTGCGCTGTAGCGGGATAGATGTCGTTGGTGTGGTGGCGCTGCAGAGGAAACATACCTCGCTACAACGCAATTAGAAAGGCAGAATCTGATTTTAAAAGAATTTCTTGTTTTCCATTTTCTAAAATACCCTAATATGTGGTAAATTATCCTAGAAACCCTAGAAAAACTATTACAAGTTAGAAAAAGAAGGAGAGGAAGCTTTCTAGAATGTGGATAGTGAAATCTTATGATATCTTGGCCAAATTCATCATAGAAAATCCAGAAAAGCGAGAAACAAAATCAAAGATCCGTACAAATTTCATGGCACTCAAGTAGGTTAGGTTTTTGTATGGAGTAGTTATAAATCCATACTTACCATGTCATATATGAATATAACAGTATAATGTATGTCTAAACCCTCATCCACCCAGTAAATTATGTGGGAAGTTGCGATAATTCAATGGTTATGGGGTTAGTGTTGTGTTCAGACGCAAATCAATCGAGGTTTCTATTTTGTGATCTTGAATGGATTTCTTGTTAGGTTATGGTATTAGGGTGGCAAGGGGTTGTATGAAGGGTAAAAAAAAGTAGTAACAAAACTATGTGATGAATAACTAGCATTTGGACTTGTGTAATTCCATAAGGAGTAATCGAGGGAAACCCATATCTAATAAAGTATGTGACCATGTGATGTATGTGATTCTGTGATGGTGTGATATACACATGTTTTGCGTCGTTTTGATGCTTGTATATGTATGTATGTTGCAAACAATGGTCCTAGATGTTTAAAAGATATATATGAACATCGATATAATGAAATCATGACTTGAATGTGTGATACTGATGTGATATTGTGATGTGTGATTGGGATCGGCTGCCACATTCCGGCACTCTAACTTGGATCAGATTGCCACATTCTGGCATACTAATTGGGTTTGGCTGCCAAGCTCCGGCACTCTAACTGGGATCAGTTGCCACGTTTAGGCATAAACTTGGATCGGATTGCCACGTTCCGACATGCTAACATTTTGATTTTGGGTCCCATAAGAGGGCTAACTACTTGTGATAAAATGTATATCGTGAAATATGACATGCTTTATTTTCTGAGGTGTGTATGTGTATCTATGTGTTGGTTTGTTATAAATTATGATATATAAAAATCTAAGTGTGGTAGTTTTACTCTTAATATACAATTTTTTTAGTAAGTTTAAGATTTGATCAGTCGAATTCTTAAATGTGGTAGTCTTAGTCATAGTATACAATGTTGTTGGTATGTTTAAGTTATGATCTATCGAAATCTTAAAAGTGTGAAAGTGTTACTCGTAGTATACAATGTGGTTAGTATGTTTAATTTATGATCTATTAGAACCTTAAGTGTGGAAGTGGTACTTGTACTATACAAGGTGGTCAGCGTATTTAGGTTGTAACCTTGTAGGAAAAGGATAGGTGAAAATTGAAGGGCGTTGTAAGAAAAGACTAAGGGTGGAGAAGCAAGGGGTCTAGACATGATCTTTTATTGTACTGTTCATATATTTTGAGGTGAGCGTCATATTGACCGATGATGCCTACCAGTACATGTGGTTGTATCGATACTACTTTTTCTATGTCTTCTTGACATAGTTTAGATGTAGGATTGGTGATGTTTGCGTAGGTGAAGAGGAAGAAATCATCCAGCATCTTCGACTTTTAATTTCGCATGGTGAAAGCTATGTCATTTGTTTAATTGATCTTGTTATACTCTTGATGGCTCTTGTATTTGTCATACTAGGCCCTTGTCGATTGGTAAACTATTTTCCTATAATTTAGAAAAGTTGTATTTCGAATGGGTTAATTCTTAAACTTACTTAACTTGTCGTCGTTTTATTTAAGTTTCACATGTTTTCTAGTTGTTGGGTTTTGAGGGTTCTCCTACGTACGTGTTACAGAAGGTGCCCGCACAACCCAGTGGGTTGGGTAATTACGTTTTGTCTAGTTGTTGTGGTTTAATTTAAAGGATTTGTAATTGCGCATACAAGTTCACCCATGTGTTTTCGGCTTTCTCAAGAGATAAGTCACTAAACCAGTAACACTAGATTGATGGCCTAAAGAGTGGTGAGGTTCAGCCTGAGAGGGTAAGCCCTAGTCTCATATCCTAACACTCAGCTCGAGAGAGGTAGTGGGATAAGGTATAAGTTGGTCTTCATGCGGCGAGTGGGTGTCCGAGAGGAACCCATTTGAAACGGGTAAGTTGCTTGAGAGAACTTATTTCCATATAAAGCTTAGCCTAGTCAAAAAATTTCTACAGATCTTTTATTAAAAGCATGAACCCAAATTTAGATTAACCCCTATTGCGGTCACATCCCATGAATTTCCTCTTTCATTGCTTAGTACTCTTGTCTATATTGTTGTTATTACTACTTGTGACAAGCCCCCCCCCCCCCCCCCCGCCCCCCTCGATATTTGAGACTTTCGTGTCTCTCCCATAATTTGTAATTTTTTTAATCGTTAATATATTTCTCTAACAAAATATAATAAAATTATAATTAGCTACTCATTTTCACAACTACTTCCTTAGAACACCACCCCAATCATCAGTTGGGTTACTATATTATCGACGATCGTAGATACGTGAATCGGAACTAGTATCTTTGGCCACGATAAGCATTAGTACTCAGTGATATGTTGAATATGAAAGGAAGAATTAACTAGGCTCCAATATGAGGTTCAAACACTTTAAGCCTAGAGTAAGAGAAAGGCGACTTGGAGAGAAACGAAGATCCAACAATTATGATCGATGAGCAAGACTAAAGTCATCCAATGAGTAGCCTATTGAGTTTTAGGCCAAATTTTGGAAAATCATAAATAACCCAAAGGAGATAAAAAGAAAGATTTCATATAAGTGAGAAAAACTGGAAAGATTGAGAGAAAATTTTTAATATTTTAGAGAAAGAAACACTTTACCATGTGAAAAATACTTTCTAGTTTTTGGGGGTTTTCAACTTTGTTCTTTAAATTGATATTGAAGTTGAACCCAAAATGGTTTTCTTGTCATGATTAATGTCATGTTACACATGGTTACTTTCATGAAAGGTATAATTTCTTTGCTATTTTTGAAAGATGGCTAAAACCACCAGATCTAGCGGTGAATTATGGGGTTGGGTGTTGATTTGATGTAGCGGTATTTAGATCTTCTTAAACTATAATGGGTGGGATTATGATCATATAAAAATGCACATACCGGTTCATGTAGTGGAACATGTGAAACAGAATATGGAGCATGTGAAATTGGATAATATTTCTTATAGGCCCTAGTGAATTGAAACTTGTTCACGAAAGTTCATAGTCAAGAGTGCAAGAGAACTACTTAGAAAAAGAAAACTGGAGACTGATTTCTACAAGAAGCTATTGGTACAAGGTCTTCCTTTCAAAATTTCATTCTTGACTTTGTAGGAGTGGACAAATAAAATCCCAGTCGCCACTCTAAAGGCACCAATGGACCTCAAATACCTCACCAATGTGTGGTTGTTTTTAGGTTCTAGCTAGGGATATATTAGAGAACTTATTTTAAAAGAGGAAATTGTCAACATTGTGTGGGATCAACTGGGTCCATGGATTCAGGTTAAGCAAGTGATAATAAAATAGTGAGACAAAAATGGTAATCCAAGACAAAATATGTTTTTTCAAGCAATTCCCAGTATGATCTTATGGTTTTTATAGAGGAGGAGAAACACATTGTTACATGGAGGTGCATACTCTATTAACAAGGTAATTTGGGATATTAGTAATACTATAAGAAATTTCATTGAGATGAAATTCAAGTACAAAATCATTCCTAATACTTTGCCCCAAATGGTAGCTCTATTGAAAAGTTTATCGCCTATATTTCAAACTCAAGCAGTTAAATGGTTGATTCCACCTCTGGGGTGGTGGAAATGCAACATATATGGGGAATCTAGAGGTTATCCTGGCCTAAGTGTAGCTGTATTTTGTATACGAAACTTAGCAGGTGGTAAAGAAGTGAAAATTCAGGATTCTACTAGAATTGTGGCCGAAGATATTCTTGTGAGGGAAGGTCTACAATACTGTTGGGAACATGGTTTAGTACAAGTTCTATTTGAATCTGATTCTTATGCTTTCGTGAAAATGCTTAATAGAGAATGATATGTTCCATGGAGTGTAACGTTTGAAGTTAACTCCATCAATAGACTGAGAGAAATGATGACCGTAAGAGTACAACACTCCTTAAGGGAGGGAAATATTCGATCTGTTTTTTTCTTTTTTGCTAACTTTGTTTTTCATTTTGCATGTACATTTGAGTTTAATTAGTTTCAGGAAGTTCCTAGAGCAGGGAAAGCTATAATAAATGCAAACAAATATGGTTTTTCCCATTTGAGAACAAGATTGACTAATCATCCTATGTCCAACAATACATAGATTTACTAAATAACTACTAAAATATTCCTAATCTAAGCAGGAATATATACCACTTCAGTCTAAATTAGATTGATTTGGTTACATATAATGCATCTACAAAAAGTTTAAGGAGTCGCAACTGATATAAAATCAGGAAAAGGGTATCAGGCATGTATATGTTTGGGACGTATTATATTATGTTATTGCTTCAACAATCTAAGATAACAGATAGCAGATGCAGTTATGTACTTGAGCTTTTCAACTGTTCTACTCATCGATTCAGCCTAAAGATCTGAGTTTTTGAATTTTCTGTATGATTTTATAAGTCAATGCCTCTCCTTAATATCTAACTCAAGTGGTGGCATTAATCTCATTGTGGTATTCAAACCACTGAGAGTAGATTTAAGAGATGAGGTATAGACTTAACTACCATTGTTGACATCGAGGAAGAAGTCACCAAAGTTTGAATCTGAATCCTACAATGGAAGAAAGATCAACATTCAAAAGAGATAAAGATCACGTTAATGGGTACTTTTATCTTACTGGCAATCAACGTTTCGATCTTCCAGAGATCCCTTCACCCATCTCAGCTACTGAGATACTATGGACAGGTCCCCGCTTGGAGCTCAATTTGTGGTGCTCCATGGCTAATCGATAAAGAAGTCATGGTGGAGATACTATTCTAGAGGATTGACTTTTCCACTTTCCTATAATGATATTTTTGTTCTATTTAATTATGAATCACTTTGAGCTAAGTCCATTTGTAAATTTTTAACATTTTTATAAAACGGCCCTTGTGGTCTTCAAATTACAAAAAAAAAAAAAAGATAAAATACAAAAGTGTAGTGGACTAAAATTTATACCCAGTTTATTAAGAAAGAACTTGTGTACATCAAAAGTTGTGAGTTAATACAAAAGTGATAAAGAAAAAAGGTAATTTAGCTGATTTTGTCGATGGGTATAATTTTGTTGCAAAATGGAATGAAAAAATGGCGATAAATTTACCTCCTATTTTTTTTGCTAAAAGTTGAAGAATGAAGAATGAAAAACTAATATGAATAAGGAAGAACATAAGAATTATTATAGAAATGTGTTGGAAAACATAAAAGAAAATACGTTTATTTCATAAGAAATTAAAGAGGAAATCAGTTCAAATGAATATAAAAGAATGATTTGCGTTTTCATGTACTGTGGCTATACAACTCTCTTTTCTATTGTTTGTATTTACTGTTTTCTATTGTATTCATCATGTTTATAAGATATACTAGATCCAGGCACGTGCGTTGCACGTGTTCTCCAAGCTAAATTGCATGAATTTGTTGTAACGATGTGTTTATATGACCTCTTTGATATTAAAGACGAAGAAACCACAAATATTGTGAAAGAAAAATAATTATATGTTAAAGGGAAAAGAGTCTGATATACCCCTCAACTTTGTCATTTGGAGCTGATGTACCCCTCGTTATAAAAGTGGCTCATATATGTCCTACTGTTATACAAACGGCTCACATATACCCCTACCGTTACAAAATGGCTCACATATGCCCTTCATTTAACGGAAGTTAAAAAATAAGTTTTAAATTTATAATTGTTACTTCTAAATTTTTTTAAAAATTATTTAGGCGTATATATGATTCTTCTATCAAAGTTCAAGGTATATTTTTTTTTCATACATAAATTATTTTTTGACTTCTTTTATTATAATTATTTGAGTTTCTTATTCTTATTTTGTTTTTTTCTTTCATTCCTTAGTTTAAAGAGAAAAAAAAATTAAACTATTTTTTTTTTTTGTATTTTAATTTAATTTTGTATTCGAAGAAAAAATTTGGTCATCTACAATAAGTTTTACAAGAATATTAGTAAACATAAATAAATTTGATTATCAAAATAATAATTATAAATTAGTCAATGAAATAAAAAAGTAAAAAAAAATATGTTTGACGAGCATTAAATTTACTCATATAAGATTATATATTTTAGAAAAAAATAATAAAAATTTAGATTAAAATTATAATTTTTTTCATTTCCGTTAGAGGAAAAGGGTATATGTGAGTCATTTGTCTACAAGTAGGGGTATATGTGAGCCACTTTTATAACGCGGGGTATATCAGCTCTAAATGACAAAGTTGAGGGTTATATCGGACCCTTTTCCCTATGTTAAATGTGCGCACATTTTGATTTAGTAATTTGCTGGTAGAAAAAAAATAGATCAACAAAAAAATAGTTACAAATTACAATAATTAATTAATAAAAATATATAGAAAACTTTCACATATATAAGAAAATAGAAGGCAAAATAGAAGGCATACCACTATATAAGAAAACTCACATATATAAGAAAACTTTAAAATTTTCTTTTCAAGAAAATCAAAAAAGTCTTTCTTTTGTAATGGAAGATATATGTACTTTTTTCTTGTAAAGACGGTTTTAACTTAACTAAGAGAAAAGTAATTAATTAAATTGGACAATTTGAACTTAAACTTCATATTAGAATTAAAATGAATTAAATGAAAGAAAGTAAAGGATAGGAATCAAAGTCTCAAACATCTTTACATATTTCGTAGCTAGAGACTTTTAGTAGATGAATATGGTCAATATATTAAATTGTGTATTTAATTATTAAGTAACCCTTCAATTTCTTCAAATTTATAGGATTATTCTAGTAATCCAACCTTAACTTTGTTGCTTCACACTTTTAATAGAACTAATAATTCTATTTTTACTATAAAGTTTGTAAAATAAAATAGTAAATCAGGAAAAAGTACTTTAAAAGCTATACAACTTACGTGGTTATCAAAGCAAGAACAATTATCAACCATGCAAAGACTTAAATCATAAAATTCAAAGTCTTATTGTGTACAATAATATATTATTTGTAGTTATTTATTTATCAAATAGGAAAGAAAATAGAAATTTTTTAATGGTAAATAAAAGAACACCTCTAAAGAATCAACAAAAATATTATAAAATGATGCTAAAATTAACAATGTGAAAGAAAAAAGTAGTAACAATGTGAAAGAAAAAGAGATGATAACTTTCTTTATTCTCTTCCAATTATTCAAAATCTCTTCGATAGGATATAATTGAGGGACTCAAAGGATTGTCACGAATATGTCATTAACCTATTTCATGGATGAAAGGTGAAAGTAACAAGTATATTATTAATGAACATCAACAAATGTATAATATCTTCATTTCTAATATAATAACAGAAAATAAAAATTCCACTTAAACACACAGAAGAAAAATCTTAGTAGATTTTAGTTAATCTACAATAAAATTATCAAACAAATATTAAGATACAATGAATGAAGAGAAGTAGCTATCTCAAAACTAAGACAACATATATCATGACATAATTTACAGACTGGAAAATTAGTGAAGCACACAATGGTATTTATAGCCAAGATATATAAAAACTCAAAAGTCAAGTTAGAAAAAGATCATTAAAATATCATTATATCTCTTTATTAAAGAAGTGAAAGGACACTTTATATTTTATTCTTTAAAAATGGTTAGATTTCCAAAAATATTAAAATCCAAATTCGTAGTTATTCTGTAAAGTTAAAACGAATGACTATAAGTATTCAACATATGTACTAATAGACATAAAAGAATATTAAGAACCAATTTTGAAATTGTTAAAACAATTATTGTATTGTAGTCAATATGATACTTAGCATTTATTTAAACATATATTTACATTTTTTTACACAAATTATTAAAGAAGTATTTTCTTTATTTAAAGATAAAAATGTTTAATTAATTATATTAGATGAATTTAATTAAATATTTTATAGCCTTTTCATTTAGTGTAGGGGTAAAATAGTAATTCGACTTTTCACTTTGAAGTTTCGCACTTATAATAATATATGATACTTATATATATACACTTAAATATTCTTGATACAATATTTTCTTGAAAGACAAAAGAATTATTCAATATTTTATAGGCTTTAAAGTGAAAGACTAACAATTAAACCTCATTAAAAAGTGAAAAATGAAATGTTGTAACAATCTAACCATGTATTTGGTCAAGTTTAACTATAATTATTTATTTTGTTTTAAAAGTGAGTAAGGTATCTTTTAATTTTAAAAAGACATTTTTGTAATCCAACTTTGAACATAAAATTTTCACACTTTTAATATTGTATGATGATTGATAAGAAAGTCAATTAGTATAGGAAGAATGAGCAATGATCACATATATAATTTATGAGTTTGTTTGGTGTACCATCATTGTAGATTTTCTTTACACTACCGAACAATTTTAAAGATCGTAGCATGATATTTTTAAATATTGTTATGATATTTTAAGCATTTGAACTAGATCTAAAAAATATTAAGGATAATTTGAATCATAGTTATATTATAAATAAAATTATCACCATATTTTAAAAGTAGATCTTTTTAGTGCACTACTCTTATTTGTTATTGGCGGCACTATCATGGCACCGAAGGAAAATGAAATCATTGTGATAATTTCTTTCATATTTTTATCATTTGACAATATTTCAGTTCATTAGTTTCACAATCAAAAAATATTCCTTAGACGCAACATAGTGCCTAGAGCTACAGTGTATGGGTGTGTAAAAACTGAACAGATCAATAAACCGAATAGACAAAAATTTTATTGGGTTATTGAATTTTTAATGAGTTTATAAAAAAAAAGTTCTTGGGTTATTAGTTCGAGATCAACTTTTAATATTGCGTTGTTGGGTAAACCGATAACCCACTAAGACAATTATAATTTAAAACTTTTCCTTTCCTAAATAATAGATATTAATAATTTGATATATAACTAAACATTATAACCATCTCAAATTATTAGTACTCTACATAATTCACACTAGTTTCACAATTGTAGCTATTTGATTTTAGTTGTAGTCTTGTTGGACTAATTAATTTTAGTTTTAATTTGTAATTTTAAGTTGTAGCTTTTGGGTAGTTGCATGTCATGTTTAAAAAATTATAGTATTTTATACTTCATTAAATCACATAATAATACAAATTGCATTGTCTTAGTGTCAACAACCGGTTGGAAAGCTCTTGGAATGATCTTTCCAACGCCGCCAAGTTTGCGCGATTCCGAGTTCCTATGAGTGAGTTATGTCTTTCCCAAACTGGGGTGTTGGATTAATAAAAGTCTAATCCAGATTTGGGGGGGAAATTGGTTTTTACCTTACATAATTTTATTAATTCTTTTTTCGGTTTTTATTAGGGTAAAACAATACTTTGTTTAGTTTAGAAAAAAAATAGAATTCTTGCTAGGGCTTGGAGAAAAGAGAAAATAGGAGAAAGGAAAAGAGAAATCAAGAAATCGCCAAGAAACTTTCTATCTTGAGTGTGGATTTCCTCGGGGGTAATCCCTAAAAAGGTATGTGAGTCTTCCGTAAAGTTTTGTTCGTTCACTCACATGCGAAGCATGTTTGATTCAACATGAAATAGTTCTAAAACGATTTGAAAAATAATGTTCGAGTTTGTTCTTGAATTACTTTCGTTCTTGAACATAAGTAGAGATCATGAGGCGGCGCGCCTGTAGTGCGCCCAAATGGAGCCTATTAACTTTGGGGCTGGCGCGGCGCGCCCTGGATGCGCCGAATCAACATTTTTTACCCAATTTTTTGCATTCAGTCCTTTTAAACCTTTCTAAACTGTATTAACAGTTCTTAATGATTCAAAGTACTCTAAATGACTTCTAAACATATAGAAATCATAGAGAAACATAAATTATTACCTTGAATCTATAACTGCAAATTCAAGGATCAATTAAGAGTCAAGTCAAGAACAAATAAGATCAAAGTTAAGAGAAGTCAAGAGTCAAGTAATAGAAGTTCATTTCAACAATTCATAAGTCTTTTACATATATTTTAGCTTTGTTTAAGACCTAAGTTTTGAGTTTAGTTTAGAGAAATGTTGAAGTCTTTTCTTCAAAGAAGTATATGGGGACTAAGTATTTCCAAACAAGTATTAAAATGTTTTCACATTTAAATAAGAATGGAAACTGAGACTTTCAAAGAGCCTTTGGGATAGTTTTCAGAGTAATAGTTATCTAAAAGAAGCAAGCAAGGAAAGTGAGATTTCCAAGATAGACTTTGAGCTAAGTTTTTGAGAACTTATCTCCTTTACAGAAGAAGTTGTATTAAAAATAAAATAGTCAGTATATTTTGGGAGTAATATTGAGCACCGAATTAGGGACGAGTTTGAGTTTAGATATCACGTTTCCCTTATAATCATGTAGCCACCATGTAAAAAAGGGTCATACATTTTAGATGAACCATTTTCAAAGTAGACTAGTTTATCCATTAGGAAGTTCAGGTCCTATTCATTTCAACGAGTATAGAATGTGCTGGCACGGTGAGGTAGATCGATGTATCATCACTATAGCTCTTATGTGATGGTTATCGGTTAGAGAAACTCCCATAGCAATTATTATAATTTTATATACATGAGATTATTGTATTTTTATATACATTTGAGATTTATGTTGTATACTTGCATATACATAGAGTTGACATCATGGTTTAAAAAATATTTCTATTATATTGCACTTTATTTAAATTGCTTTATAATGAAATAAGTTAGTAAATATTCATGAGTTTAGTAGAGCCTAGGTAAGTGTTTCTTTTAGATCCTCTTCAAGCCTGTGTTATTTAGCGTTCCAACTATCATACTTGTACGTTCAATATACTGAGTTAGTTTGCATACATCGTAATATGATGCAGATACATGTAACGAGAATCGGCATCCAGCGCACTGTTGATCCAGTTGAGCACTCCAGAGTAAGTCTGAAAGCGGAACCGGTAATTCTCGGTTAACGGTACTATCCGTCCCGATCCGGTCCGGTACCGGTTAGTCCCGATATAGACCGATTCGTTCCGGTTCAGGGACAGGTAACGGGATGGAAACCGGGAATTATGGGTCCCTCCCGGTTCCAGAAATTACCGATCCATTACAGGTCCAATCCGGTTCGGTTCTGTCAATTTTTTTTAAAATCTATCCGTTTATAGCCGTTGGGTAACCGCTAGTGGGGGGGGCCAACGGCTATTTGACCCAAATTTTAGCCAATTACACTCCTACCCCACCCCAAACTTTTTTAAAACCCTAAAGTTTTAAAAATTACACTTTAACCCATGTTTTAACTTATAAATACCCCTAAATTTTATTGTTTTAAATCACAAAATCATCTATTCATCTTCTTACTCTTTCAACTTTCTACTCTCTAATCTCTAAATCTCTAATATATAATATCTTCAATTCCGGTGTTACCTTATTGGTCTTTGGAAATTGGAACTTTCCATGTTCGGCTTTCGGCGGTCATAAACGTCTACTTTTTTATGTAGATGTTCGTACATGCGTTCTAACTTTTATTTTACATTTCATTTATATTTAAATAATTATTTATTTATTTTGTGATTTATTATTTGCATTACATTTTTCGTATTATATATAATCTCTAAACTTAATATTTTAATATGGATTTCGGTAAAAATATTTTTCAAAAAGGAAAGGGGAAAAAAGTGCATTAGAGCGTGTTAAAAAAATATGTGTAATTTTATATCCTCCGATAATGCAAAAATGGTAGTTCTTCTAAATCAAAAACTAAAAAATCTACTATATTAATAATAAATACGGATGATTATACACATGTTGATGATACAGTTTTTAATATTTATAGTAATTCAGGATTAGATCCTTATCATGAACATTTAGAGCATCGCTTTGGTAATTTTGATGAGGATTTGCCTAGTAATAATGATAATGATATTGATATTGATAATTATACTAATACACCTACTTTTGATGATGATGATGAAACTGAGCCACCAACGCTAATAATACTCCCAGTCCCGCTCCCTTTCGTTGTCCTGCCCCTGTTGCCCCCCTTACATCCTAGGCCTAATCTAGAACGTGCTAAAAAATCAGTTGTTTGGAAATTTATGAATCAAAACGAAGTTAAAACACAAGTAATTTGTAATAAATGTAAACATATATTAAATAATATAACTGTTTGTAAATCTGTCAGGACGGGACATTTGAGTAGTCATTTAATGTCTTCTTGTAAAAATGAATTTTTTTATGCTAAAGCGGTAGCGGAAGCTAAAAAAAATGAACCCTCCTTCCTGAAAAAGTAGGAGTAGGCGGCTCTAACATGGTACAAACACAATTAAATATGTCTAATGTTTCTTGCTCTAGTTTACCACTTTCATAAAATAGAGAAAATGATCTTGAATAACTAGCTAAATGGTATGTGTTATGGGTTTGCCATTTAGTTTTGCTAAAAATCCCGATTTTATACATTATATTCAAATTGTATATAATCCAAATTTTAAAGGTTTTGCCAGAAATACAATAAAAAATGTTGTATTTGATTATCATGCACAACATTTTCAATATCTTCTTTGTTTATTTTATTATAATACTTGTAAAATAGCTATTACTTCTGATATGAGTCGTAGTGTAAACGGTAACAATTATTTGACTGTTACTGCACGTTGGATATAAATGTTGTCAAAATGGTAGTTATATTGCTCAAACTATTTTAGAAATTTTACAAAGTTATGGAATATGTGATCAAATAAGTTGTATAACCTTAGATAATGCTTCAAGCAATAATGTTGTTGTTGAATATTTAAAACCTACACTTTGTCCTTTATGTGGTGATTATTATCATATTAGGTGTATTGCACATACATATTATTTGATGGTTAGAGATGGTGTACATATGTATGATAACGGATGTACGAAATTTGAAAATGCATGTCATTTTATATTTAAATGTCAAGTTAAGTCTAGGCGTAAAGATTTTCAAAATCGCTGTTTTAAAAATAATCTTTAACCTAGAAAAATTCCAAAAACAGTAGCTACTAGATGGAATACTTTATATAAAATGCTTGTAGTGGCTTATGAATATAGAATACCCTTACAAATGGTTTGGAATGCTCATAATTCTGATATGACATATAGACTAGATGATAGTGATTGGCTTGATATAAATGAACTTATAGATTTCCTAAAGTTTTTTACTTAACTACAAAAATAATATATGTACTTTATAGTCCAATTTGTACTGTTTTGCCTGATATTTGTACGATTTCTTCTAAATTATATAAATTTTAAAATAAACCAAGATTTGAACAAACCATTGAAAAAATGATTCTAAAATTTAAAAAATATTATATTCCTATTTCTCAAATATATTTAACTGCATGTTTCTTAAGCGCTTAGTATAAAGATGTAGGTGCATCAAAAATGGTTGAAAAATGTAATTTAACTTAGTTATTAATGATGTACTAGAAAAAATTCCTAGTTATCAACAAGTTAAATATAACATAAAAATTGAAGCTAGAAAATTGTATGATTTATATAATGCAAATATAATTTTATCAAGTGAAAATGAACCTCAAAGCTCTAGGAGTAGATCTGATGAAAATAATATTGATGATTATTTAAAGGATTATCTTGAACTTTCTCACGAAAATAGAAATGATTTTGATGCCTATGTTAATCAAAATACAGAACCTATTGAAGATATTCTATCATGGTGGAGAAATCGCTGCAAAGGATTTCCAAAACTACAACCCTGTGCTTGAGATATATTAGCAATGCAAGCGTCGTCAGTAGCATCAGAAGGAGTCTTTAGTGCAGCAAGGTTTCAACTTGGAGAACATAGGCATTCACTAGCAGCCGACAGCTTGGAGATATCGCTATTATTTCGAGATTCGATTAATACCGAGAGAAGAAATTTGGGTCTTGAACCACTACCGATCAAATTTCAAGATGACGTTGATGAAGTAATGCAGGATTATAGTGACGAAATGGAATATCTTTCTATTAAACCAATTCCCGAACATTTTACTAAATAAATATTGAATGATTTACGAAGGGATTTATATGGTGGCACCAACTATTAGTAAAAGCATGATAATTCGAGCTTTAATTCAAACAGAACTCTTCCTAGAAGGTCGTTGTGTAGATTAAATCTTTTAATACTCTACTAATATTTTTTTAAATGTAATTGTAATATCAAAAAAATATTAATAAAAATATAAGCTATTCGCCCTAATTTGTTTTTTAATATTGTTGTATTAAATTTAATTTTTAATATTGTCAATTTTTAATTTTATAACTTTAAAGTTTGAATTTAAAAATTTAAAAATTTAAAACTTTAAGAGTTTGAAATTTAAATTTTATAACTTTAAAATTTGAATTTAAAATTTTGAAACTTTAAAAGTTTGAGTTTAAAAATTTCAAACTTTAAAAGTTTGAAATTGAAATTTTATAACTTTAAAGTTTGAATTTAAAATTTCCAAACATTAAAGTTTATAAAATTTAAATTTGAAATTTAAATTTTTATTTTTTAATTATTATAATAAAATTATATTCAATTAAAAAAACGGACAAGGGCCTAAAATACCCTTAAAGTATTGAAAATAGTACAAAATTACCCTTCATCCACCTATTGGCTCCAAAATACACTTTTCATCCACCTATTGGCTCCAAAATACCCTTGTCATCCACCTTTGTGTTCAAAATTGACCACTTTTTTAATTGTTTTAAAATTAAACTTTTTAAATATCTTTTAAAATATTTGGCGTTCAATTATTGATTATAATTATATTTTATTAATATAATTTATAAACAAAACCACTACACACTCATTACTAACTAAACCTCACCCAATTAATAATTCAATTATAATATCAATATCGTCATAAACACTACTAAAACACGATGAAATTATAGATTTCTGAAAATGACATTCAAAATTATTCGAGTCCGAATCGGAGCCCCAATTAAATTTAGGTTGAGCCGCTTATTTAGGAGGACACTTTCTTTCAAAATAGAATTAGAAATTTATGATTAAAGGTAAAGAAGTAATACATCCCGAATTGATTCATGCACTTTTTTTAAAGATAATTTTATAAATATTTATGATTTATTTTAAAACTTTAATATATTATTTTGAAAAAAAGTTACCTATGAAGTAACATCACATAATTGAGACGTAAGAATAATTAAGATAAACATAGTCAGACTTTTAAGTTTATTGGTGATTTTTATTTAGCCACTTGAATGTATGATAATTTACTTCTATAATTTTTAAAAACACTCAATTGGCAGTAGCTTGCATTAATAATGTGACGGGTTCATTAATTTAGAGGGATTTAATTATTAATGGGGTGGGTAGTGGATTGATTTATAAATTATACTAATAAGTTAAATTATAACATATAGTTGAGCACCACGTATTTTAAAAAATATTTAAATAGTTTAAATATAAAACCGTTAAATAAGTGGTCAATTTAGAATCAAAAGGTGGATGACAAGGGTATTTTGGACCCAATAGGTGGGTGGGAAGGGTATTTTGGAGCCAATCGGTGGATGGAGGGTAATTTTGTACCATTTCCAATACTTTGGGGGTATTTTAGGCCCTTTTTCGATAAAAAAATTAAATCTTTAAGTTTTAAATAATTTTTTTTATACCGGTCCGGTCTGTTATACTACCGATTCCCTTTAAGACTGGGACAGAACACGATAAATTTTACCGGTTTATCTGTCCGATCCGTTCCCGCTTCCGAAATGATACCGGTTCGCACAGTATTGGTTCCGTGCCGGTTCCGGAACTTACTGGTCCGGTTCACTCGGTTCCGATACCGCCGCCAGCAATACTCCAGAGTCACTTGGTGAACCTCTTCGCATTTTGAAGGACTCGTTTACTTGATTTCTAGTTTTGATCATTAGGATATTGGTGGGTTTGTCCAAACATTTATCCTAGTTGTGTTAGACGCTTCATAGACAACTTCGGGTCTTTTCACTATTACTTCTATTATTAAGATTTGGGTTGCCATTTTTTTAGCAAAGTTGAATGTTTAATCTTTAGAACATTCTCATTTATTATGTTTTAAGTTCAGTTAGTTTCATTGATATTATATATATGAACATTGTCTTCCATTGGGTAAGTAAGTCAGGTCAAGGGTTCGCTTTGGGGCAATAATGGTCATCGAGTGTCAGTCCTACCCAGGGTATAGTCTCAGGTAGCCTAGAAAGAGTGTATTACATACAAGTGTAATGTTATGATCTTAAAATGTATGTAGTTTATGAATATTTTTTATCTTAGACAAATTTTTATGAGTCAGTCTTTATTTATTCAAGAATAATTTAGTGCAACTCATTTTTGAATTGGTAGGATTCACAAAATATGGTTATAGAATAATTAAAATTTATTTGCTTACTCATTTAATTCATAAATGAAGAGTGCAGGCTGCGTCCCAGTAGGTCAATGATTAATAATAGTTTAGATGTTTTGTAGTGGCACCTCAATTTATGACCCAGTAAGCTTTTTTATATATATGCTATTTACTGTTTTCTCCAATTTTGATAAAATTCATATTTAGTAGGAGGGAAAAGACTCAAATATGTCATTAATTTTTTTGAAAAAGGGCTCATTTATTTCATTTGTTTAAAATTTTACTCATCTCTGCCACTGCAGTTAAAGAAAACTCATTCAATGCATTTATTAACTTTGACTTTGTAAAACCATTTTTTATATTCAAAACAAGGTTTAAAACTTTTCAATTGTAGTTATTAGATCAAATGTATATTTTATGCTTTTTTTTTGTAAGAACACTTCAAGACATAAACAACTCTTAAATTTTGAACATCTTCAATTATTTACGAAATCATCTAAAATTTCGCCTACTTCATTAATTTCTTTTTTTAAAAAAAAAACCTTAAGTATTGAGTAATTTCTAGAGTTTAAAAACTTCATCTGTATTAAAATAATCCAAAAAATGAAAATCAGTCCCAGAATTTTAAAAATTTTGCTTTGGTTCGTTGTTTTTTACATTAGATCTTTATCACCTAGTGTTTTTTGAGTGTATGTTTAAAATTCTAAATTATTTAAAGTTGTCGAGAAGATTCTACCTTTAAAGAATGTTGAAATTTTGATGAAATTTTAAGTTGGGTCTTGGTAAAATAGGTTGAATTTCAGCTCAAAACATATTTAGTTTTGGTATCTAGGTCGGAGGGAAATTACTCTTGACATTTGAGGAGATTTCATGAAGAATTAAAAAGATTGAAATTTGGAAGTTGTTAATGTTCTTACGAAAGTAGAAGAGCAAAATGTACATTTGATTCAAAAATACCAATTGAAAAGTGTTAAACCTTGTTTGGGTGTCAAAAATGCTTTTGCAAAATCGGAGTTAAAAGCGTTTTTCTTTAACAACAAACACATAGATGACTAAACTTTTAAAGAATGACATAAATGTACTTTTTTTTAAAGTTCGATTACATATATTTGAGCTTTATGCCTTAAGTAGAAATTTTATGTTGCTTTCAAGTGTATTAAATTTTAAATATTTCTTAATTTGTTTTGTTACTGTATGATACTCACGAAGATGTAATGTAACTTATATAAAAATTATTCTACTTTATGAATTCATTGGGGTTTTATTATAATTTGTCACATTGAGTATATTATTAAATATCACAATAAACCTACTTAATGAATTCTATTTTGAGAAATAATTTTTACTCTCGGTTATTCTAGTTGCTAACAGAAAAAAGTCTTGTCTTTTAATTTAGGCTAGGTTTAACGTCTTTATTCATGTTATATTTATTTTTATAGACTTGTCTTCTACCTGGATCAATCCTACACACAAAAAGGTGCAACAAGTATAGAGTACGTATAAAAAATACTTTCACACTCAACAAATTTTGATTACTAACCCTTTCAAACAGTGATAATGAGGTATATCTTAAAAATTTATTTTCCAAATAATTACATTTTAAAACAATTCACCTCAATTTAATAATTAAGAATATATTTTTTAAAAACTCTTAGCTACATCATTGATGATATAATAAGATGTCTCAAATGTATTTAGTCAAATTGATACCACAATAATCTGAACCACTAAACTCCAAATCAAAATGAATTGTAGTTCATAAGAAATGTAATCCAATGCACTAGTTAAAAGTCAGTATACACCCACTTTTCTCTATTGGATATTCAGGATCTAGGGGGACTCATGAGGTCCAATTAACTATAAGAATCATTTACCACCGGCTTAATACCACTAGCCCGAACTATTTTCGTCGGCAAAATATCACCCACATTTTCTATCAATGTAATAGGAATAGGAATATCATAAATAACTCTAAGGATAATATTAACCAATAGTTATCATGTAAACAGTAAGAGTTGTATTAATATGTATGAAAAAAGTTATATAATATGTTCATGAATCGACCTTATAACAAAGGATGATCAATCACTATCAAATATACATAATTCACAAGTTTCAACAATTCAATCATATAACAACTAATCATATGTTATTAACTCCTAACCAATTCCATGTTAGTTTTTCCATTTCATGACATTGATACTCATATAAATGCTCGTTATCACATTTATACGGGACTCCCTTACCACCCATTTTCCTTGTACTTATTTAGTACATTAAACTAACACTTCAAATAAGCAAGAAATTTCTACTTTTCTTTAATTAAAGCTCAAATGTCAAATTACGATTTTTTTCCTTCTGTAACGCTTGTGATTGGCTAAAATTTATTCATATGTATAATCCTTATAAGAATAAAAATCTAATGATACCCATACTAATATATTTCGATTCTACGAAAAAACGGGTTAAAAATTACCCCGAGCCTCCTTATTCAAACCTAAAATTTTGTTCTTGATTATTTTCACTCGTGATAAAATAAATTCACGTGTCAAATTTGAGAAAAAATAGGTTGTTATTGTTAGGACCGAAAATAAGCAGGTGTAAATGCGGAAGCTAGCAAAGCAAACCTCGAAAGACCACGAGTAAGAAGACAACGAAAAATATATCAAAAGACACAAAGATTTAACGTGGTTCGGTCAATCGACCTACGTCCACAAAGGAGATGAGCAATCCACTATAAATATGAGAGTACAAAATACAGAGAGAAACAACCTCAACCAATTCACTCGGAATACATGGGAGGTTCACACAAGTGATAACATATCAAGCTTGTGACCCACAAATTCTCCCTCTAACCAAAACTCTCAAAGCCTTTAAGACTATATTGTGAATACTGATTAAGTTAGAAGGAACATTCCTCTATTTATAGAGTCCTAAACCTTTTCCTACAAGAAAAGGATTAGTCAATTCAAAACTTTTTCCTAAAACGAAAACCTATTTATGGTAAGAAATTTAGGACAAATAAAACCTAACAGTTATTTGACACCTAAAATCAAGATTTTATTCTAAGAAATTTATGGCTACATTTTCTTAAATCTGTATCAATTATTCACATTTCTATCGTAATATATTTTATAATCACATAAAAAGTTAATGAAAAAGACTAGAATCATTACCTTAATGTTTTGAGACAAAAGAAACTCAAATTTCACAAGTATGGTATTGGTGTTGCCTCTAACTTCGTATTTTGATAAGTAATAATCCTTATTAACACTAATTAAATACAATATTTGATTATAATGGAACAATATATTCACAACAAAGTGAAATGAACATGCCTTTTATTCCAAATTATCCATAAGTATAAGCAACATCTTTTTTGGGACTAAATGTACTTTAGTATAATAATTAGGGAAAATTATATATAATGACAAATTAATAAATCAAATTAATTGTTATAACAATCCTTTGATTTAATTGTGTCGAGTAGCAAACTGTTTGTCAATTACCTCTCTCCCTCAAACTCTCGCTCACCACACTCCGGTTCATCTCTCGCTTGCTTCCTCTCACTATTTTACAAACACAAGTGTATATATTCTATTTCTATTTGTATAAAACTAGAGGAAATTTTATAAATACTTATATTTTTGTTTCCCTCTCTCCCCTTTCACAGATCTCGCTCGTCACTCTCCCTATTCTCACTCTACACCCTCGTCTCTCTCGCTTATACAAACAGAAACGAAATGTATAAATTGTATTTCTGTTTGTATAAAGCGAGAGAAAATTGTATATACATACATATATTTTCATCCTGTACAATTATAATTATACAATAAAAATACTCCTCTGCCTAGTTTCTTTTGCCTTTCTCTCTTTCTCGTTTAATACAAATTCAAATTGTATATAATTTCTCTCTTCTCGTTTTATACAATTCGATTCAATTGTACATTCCCTGCCCAAGCCTCTTTTGCCTTTCTCTCTTTCTCATTTTATACAAATTTAAAATGTATATAATGTTCTATACACTTATAACTATAAAATTCGTTTTATACACTTCGTTTCATATAATTCTCTGCCCAAGTCTCTTTCTCTTTCTCGTTTTATACACTTCGGTTTATACAATTCGTTTCAATTGTATATCTATAGCGAATTATAAATATATATGTTTGCTATGGGGTGCTATTATTCAAACATTGTTATAGCATACAAATATGAATTTAATATTTGTTATATGTGAAAGTTGGCCAATTAATTACTTCTTATTAGTACATATACATTTTCTTTTTTAAAATGAATGAGAATCAACAAAGTCTCTAGGCTAAAATTTATTGATTTTCTTTATTCATTATACCCATATGGTAGATGTGAAACTAATGAGAATTGTAGAAAAGAAGTCATTTTATACATAAGAAATGACAATAATATTCTGACTGTTCATATTCTTTAATTAAAATCATAGAAAGTTAATGTCAAACAATTTGTTTTTTTCAAAGTTACGAGGTATAGATAAAAGGACTCATTTCTGAAACAGAGTACCATCCTTGAATAGGTCTTTATGTGATACAAATTAAGATTAATTAATCAATACAAGTACTTAATATCAAATGAGAAATAAAAAATAAAGTGACTCATCTTTTTAAACCATAATAATTTGATACCTTGAGATGTTTGTTTCATGCACACACTGCATTAATAATCTATTCAAGTTGTTTGTAGCCTTGAGTGACATGCCTTTAATATTCAAAGATATATAAATTCAAAAAAAATCAAATTTGGACTGTTATTAATTATCATGCTTCAAAATTCACTAATGAATATATTATTATATTTTTTTCCATCCTGTTTTTTTACTTTTTTTTTATATATTTATCCTTTTCAAATGCTATGTAAATGACAAAAGCCTATAAAGATACAAATCATATATCGACTTTATCCAACAAATCTTATTTATTGAATGCAATTCTCAATTTTTCAAAGGAAGATAACAAAAAAAAAAAAAACCAAAGCAGGGTACAAATAAAATAAGACAAATTTATATTTTGTGAGTAACAAATACTTTAGACAATAAACTTAAATACAAATATCATATTTCTTAACTTAATAAAGCTATAAAAGTTATTAATTTTGTAAGATAACCTTTTTTTTCAATAAATGGATAGTAAATACTCCCCATGTCTCTAATTACTTGTCCACTTTTGAAATGACACACTTATTAAGAAAAATCATTATTGACACAGATTTTTCACGTTGTATGATATCATTTTTAGAAATCATACTAACAATGCAAATATCTTTAATAACCACAATATTAATAATAAAAGTAATAAAGGCAACCAAATATAATAATCTCAAGAAAATATTCATATAAAAATTAATTGCATACATATCATAAGTTAATGAAATAACAAACTAAAAAGGAATGAAACATAACAGAAAAACACTTAAAATAAGGACAAAAAGTAAAGATATATGAAGACATACAAATTTATACTAATTAAAATAGACAAATATTTGGTCCAAAATGCTTAGAAGTTATTTTTTTTATTTGGATCTTCAACATTAATGTTGTTGAGATATGAATCATCAGAAAAAGACACAACACTATCATCATCCCATTCGATTGATTTTGACGATGCTGACCTTTGTGGAAATCCAATAGAGTTGTTTTGATAGTTATTCATTGGCATTAGTGCATCCATTGCAGAGTTGTTAATTGAATATTCCATTTGTGGTATTACCGGAAGAGTGGTTGGAGGATCTATCATTAGAGAATTCGTTGAAAAAGTCGTTATTGAAGGTATTGGAGAGTCATTATTAGGGCCCTTCTAAGATCCATTTGATGTGTAGAAGAGTGCATATGCGAAACCAGTGGAGGAAATAAGCGGGCAGATGAATAAGGAGGAATCCAAGAGGGGTCCACATAAGGAACCATTAGAAGAGGAGTTTTCAAAGAAGTTACTAGGTAAAATAATTCTTGGAGCATTTCAGCAGAAGGAGATGAAGGAATTGTTAGTGGAGCTACCATATCCTCTATTATTTGAGCCACTTCAGGGACCATTAGAGGAGATCTTGGACCCTCGCAGTTGGTTCCACTAGAAACTATTGATGAAGAAACCAAAGGAACTATCAATCGTGGAGCATCACTAGAAATTGGTTGAGAGACATTGAAAGTAGAACCCTCTTCATCAACTTTAATTTTCAGTTTGAAAAGCATTTTTAAATTTTGTTTCATGGCATACATTACATCATTAAGATCATTAGGTTTTATGTCATTGGAAATCGTTTTTCCACTTGTCACTTCATGCATCATATTTGTCTTTTCTTTGATGTCATTTTCTTTCTATATCTTGTATAATTGTTTCTTCTTCTTTTTTTCTTTTTTTTTTTAATCATTTTCTTGATAAACTCATTTGTCGTCATCATTTCTTTTGACCGATAAGATGGTGAAAGTGCCCTAAACTTATTGAAAGTTTCTACTGCAGCTTGATTATTTGGATATACCATAGATTTTGTATCGTGCTCACTATTTCTGACGCTATTTACTTCACAATCACATAGAACACTAATTTTTCGAGCCTTTTTAAAGGCTACATTTTATCTTTTCTTATATATGACTTTTCTTTTAGTATCATTTTGAATATACATGATCTTTCCCTTTTTTTCATGGGATTGGTAAAGAGGAGGAAGAGAAAAAAAATCGTGTTTGTTTGGAGTGTATTGAAAGACTTTGTTGTTTGGTTCCTTGCCTAGGATAGACTCCATTTTATAGGAAAAATTTAGATTCTATAAATCTTTTACTATTTGACTTGGAGAATTTCAAGTTGTTTCTAGTAATTATTTTTGACTAAAACTAAATAAGGGTGTTTTACCTACCAAGTTAGATGCTATGATATTAAAGTATATGTAATTTATGGATCTGGTCTTATCTTGACCAACCTTTATGAGTAAATTTTTTTTTATACAGAAGAATAATTTAGTGTGGATTAAATTTGAGTAAGTAGAATCCACCATATGTTATCATAAAGTAATCAAAATGTATTTACTTACTCATTTAAGTTATAATTGAAAAAAATGATTTTAATATTTATATATGTACAAAATCAAATATTCAAACAATCAAACATTTTAAATGACTGAGAAATTTAAAATATCAATTACGGTAATATTGTAACGTGCCTAAAAAATTATAAAGTTAATTTTTATATCAATAAGAAATTCAATTATTTATAGAATTTTAAATTGTTATTTTGTGTAAGATTATAGTTATTGCAGGGAGAATAGAACATATTATTATTTTCCCTATTTATTTTTTTGAAAAAAATTATATTTTATAGGAATTTAATATTATTTTTCAGTATATTAAAATTTAAATATTTCTTATATTTATTTTGTTTCGATACGATACTCGGCAAGACTGAAATTAAATAAGGGTGTATTACATACCAAGTTAGATGTTATGACATTCAAATATAAGTAGCTTATGCATCATGTCTTATCTTCACCAACCTTTTTGACTATAATTTTTGTGTGGCTTAAATTTTGAACAAGTAGAATCTTCCAAGTAAGAGTAATGAAAATGTATTTGCTTACTCATTTAATTCATACATGAAAAACATATATTTTAATTTTTTATATATGCATAAATTAAAGATTAAAAAAATCAAACATTTTAAATGGCTGAGAATTTAAAAATAATAATTTCAGTAATATTTCAACGTGCATAAAATATAAAGTTAATTGTTATACGAAAAATAAATTCAAATATTTATTTAATTTTAAATTGTTATTTGTGTAAGATTATAGTTATTGCAGCGATTGTATAACACATTATAATTTTTTCTATTTATTTGAAAAAATGCATATTTAATACAAATTTAATATTGCTTTCCTGTATATTAAAATTTAAATATTTCTTAAATTAGTTTTTTGGCTAGGATAATCACAAGAAAACCACAAATTATATTCAAAAAAATAAAATATTTTTTAGGCAAATAAATATATAAATTGATTTCACAAAAAAACTAATCTAAATAATATGTTTATGCATAGTGGAGAAGGATTTTTAAGAATGTATTCAAAACAAGAATAATATTAGTTGTAGATTGTCTTACTAAATCTTAATTATATAAAATAGATATTTTACTCTGATGAAACTTTTTCATTAAGTTAGACTATAATAATATAGGTATTCATATTTAAGTTCCATTTGATTTTTTTAGCTAATGCATATCTATAAAATTTTAAAAAGAAAATAAACAATAGATCGATTGAGTTTTTATCATAGTTTTGCCGCATTATATTTGATGTTAAAAGGTCACAATTTAAAGGTACTTGTTCAACTTTGTTTTTCGAAATAACTTTTAGTGTCAATCATTTAAGTTTCGGTATCAAAAATTATTTTGACTTTTAGTTATTGCTAGGTTTAATGTCTTCATTTATATTATATTTTGTTCATCATCTCGTTTTTAAATTACTAACATAACTAATTTTGGAAGCATGTCTCGCACATCTCACCTCTATTACGATGGAAAATTTATATAGGTATAGCTCATGTACAGAAAAAATTGTAATATCAACTCAATTAACTTAAAAATAATAAAATATACTTTTCATCACGTGTATAAAAAATGAAAATAGTTAAACAATGATATACTAATCAGAATAAGAAAGAATAATTAATAAACAAAAAATAACATAAGAATTATAAGATGATAAAATACAAAATTTGTGAAGAGAAAACCTAGCATGATGTACGTCATCACTACGGCTACCATCCAACTCTCCGGGGAGGCTGATAATTTTTCTAAGACAGAGTTCCCACATCTCAACCCTAAAATGCCTATCACAACTCCTAATTTTCCTATGGAGAAGTTTTATATTAATGCAACTAGGTAATACTTGTATGTTCGATACATAATTAGCAAAAATATTTTATCCTAAGGCAAAGTGTTTCTCCGAAATCTTAGTGTAACAACCCTAAAAATGAATAGGATAAATACTTAAGGTGATTTATTTATTATTTAAAATATGAAATTTGAAGGGCATAATGATCATTTCACTAAGCTAATTAAATCAGGTTTTTATTTAAATTAACAAGGAGTTCTAGTTTGACTAATTCCCAAACTAAAACTCCTATTATTTTACTATCTCTCACGATCTCTCTCTCACATTCATCATTCACTCCTTCACGCTGGTTCTGCCAAAAACAACAAAGAACAACAGTAATATCAAGAGTTCTTCACACATGAAAAACTCACATAAAATTGTAAGAAGAAGAAAGCAACCTAAAACGTTAAGGGGCAAAGAGAAGTTGTTCGTTAAATGGTGTAGACGTTGAGATAATTTGGATTTATTTTGGAGAGAGTTTTGGGCAGCAAATTCATCGTTTGAACATCAATAAAGGTATGAGTTTCTTTCCCAATAGACCCCTTAAGATTTAAGATATTCACTCCGAAAACTAGGATTGTTCTCCTCTTGCATGTCCCTATCACTAGCTCCCATTGAACATTAGGTAGGGAACGTTTGCTGGTACAAAGTAGGGATGAAATGTGTTTTCGTGATGTTTATGTTTACGTATGCATGTTCAAAAATTTGTGATTAAAGATTAGGTTGTTCGAAATCATGTGAAAAAGTGATTTGTGTGTGTATGTGTGGTAGTGAAGTTGATCATTGTTTGGAGGTGTGAAAAGGCATGTTAATTTTTGTATTTTATGTGCTAAAATTGTGCATAATGTCATGTTCATATGGTGTGTGAAGTTACACATTTTGAGTGAAAACGCTTGACTAATGTTACCCCTAAACTACACCTAACTACACACTAAATGCTTGGTGAAATTCCCTAAGAAATTAACATGAAATGGTTGATGAATGGAAGCTAAAAATTTTTAATAAATTTCCAGCTTAGTGTACTTTAAATTTCGTTCAAAAAGGGGGTTGAAATCAGTAAATTTAATACATTTAAAAGAGGTGAGGCCATGAGAATTCGACTTGTGACCTCACCCTTTAGCTACTGGTTTTCGCGAGAAAAAGAAAGAAATGGGGTTGGGGCGGAATCGAACCTGGCTACTGGTTTTCGCGATAAAGGAAAAGAAAATGGGGCGGGGAGGGGGGGGGGGGGTGAATCGAACCTGGCTACTGGTTTTGGCGAGAAAGGAAAAGAAAATGGGTTGGGGGGAATCTAACGTGGATACTTGTTTGAGAAAGGAGAGGAATGATCTAATTAAATGGGAGGCGTGGGAATCGAACCCACGACCTCCAGGTAGAGAGTGAAGAAAAGAATTAATGAAAAAGAAAGTTTGAGGCATGGGAATCGAACCCACGACCTCAGGGATACAAAAGAGAGGAGAAAAAATTAATTAAGAAAAATGAGATTAGGCTGTTGGGGCTCGATCCCACAACCACACTACCAAAAACTCTTAGCCTAGCGAAATTTAAATTAAAAGGAGGATGTGGGGGTTCGAACCCACCACCTCACAGCCTCTAGCGAATTTAACTTAAATAAAGAGGATGTGGGGGTTCGAACCCACAACCTCCCTATTCCAGCAAAATAAATAAGAAAAATAAAAGAGGCTGTGGGGGTTTGATCCCAAAACCTCTTGGTTTGGGCGAAAATGAGCAATGTGATGTTAATTAAAAATAAAAAGGGGTTGTGGGGGTTCGAACCCACAACCCTTTGGCAAATTTTTGAGAAAAACCAAGTAGAAAATTACAGATATATTATTAATGTTGGGGTTTAATCTACAGTCCCAATATCGTGGATATGAAAAATAAAATCAATGAAAATGTTAAGTGTTATCTAAGAGATTCGAACTTGGGTTCCCTTTCCCAAACTTCCGTATTGGTACATAAGTCATACGTGAACCAAATATCCAAGAATAATGCCACCTACTTAGATCAAATCAAGACTCTTGGCATATAAACAAGATACATAAGTCTTGTACTACATAATCTTAGGAATGTATGAATCACTTAACGAACTATGAATGAAGCCCCATGGATTTTTATGTATAGACACATAAGTCTAATATACGTTCCGAAGTAAGTGAAACTAAGATGTATGTATGAAATGATGAACCCTAGAAGGATTAAATATGAGTGTAAGATACACTAAATGGACAAGTGCATGGTTATATGATGAGATGAACAATGAAGTGATGAAATGAACAATTTAATGATGAAACCTTAGAAAGGTTAAGTAAGTGTGTGAAACACACTAAATGGCCAAGTGTATTGGCATATGATGAAATGAACATTCACGTAATAAGAGGTGAGTAACTATGAAAAACAAAGGTGATAAAGATAATGAATGTGGTGACAACATGATATGAGGCTAATGTAAATGATGAGAATAATCTCAAATGAGCCTAAGTAAAGGTTACCAATACGTACGCACCTATGAGAGTGTAATATAATGAAGAGACCAGTATCTATGAACACTCTAATTAGAGTATTGAGCTTAATACACTCAATACTAATGATGAGATGAGAAATCATCTAATGAGCTATGATGTCCTCATACTAGAAGCCAGCTTCCACGACGTATGAGATGAATGTTATGGAACTTTATACTGAGCACCGATAGACTAGTTTTGAGCGGTGATGCCTTCTTTTGGGAAGGGCGGAGGTTCACGTAACTCTCATGAGATGAGATTGTCCGGCTTGCCGGGTATGGGTCTCCTCATATCTCCTAGTCTACTAACCTATACAACCAATATAGGGATCTAGCGGGGTTAAATTCCCATGTATGGTAGCATGTTATGGATCACATTGGCCGGTGATTCCAAACCACCTCTTTTCGGTGTGGGGGGGATACTTTATTTCATGATGCTCACATGATCTATGTTGGTTAAAGTTAAAGTTCCCAATGAATGAATGAGTTCAGCCTCAAATAATGAACATAATAAAATTAATGATACCAAAAGTGTTAGGATAGGATAATCGAAAGGTGAGTTAGATTCAAGTAATGAACTTAGGTCATTCTTGGTCATTACACAACGAACCTAATGAAAGTCTTAAACTACATCCTAGGTATAGCTGGTGTTTACACTAGTCTATGAATAAAATAAAATGGAGTACGTATGAATGAACAAAACAAACTCAGTGTTTTCTAATGAAGACTCCCTAGTTGAGGTCCCATTTGTTGAGACCTCATTTTTGGGATGTCTTAACGTTAAGTTTATGATTCCGATGTCTCATGGCATATGAATGAATGATATTAAAGAAGTTATGTGCTACATGCAAAGTGTGTTGTAAGCTAGATGATATGTGCTATGTGTAAATGTTATGTGCTGTGTGCAAATGTAAAAAGTATGATATATGTTATTCTCATGGCATAACTTTCCTATTCCAAATCTGAAAATCTCACTGACTTTCCTAATCCAAATTTGAAAAGCTAATTGACTTTCCTAATCCAATTTTGGAAACATTCCTAACCTTAAATTGGCAAGTTCACTGACTTGACTTCCAAAAATCATGTTGTTAGGAAAAATCTATTCTTTCTCATTTATATCCTTGGTGTGTACTTGCATATACTCATGATTAGTACAAGTGTGTTCTAACCCTATACAAACTCTACTATTTTAGGTCCAGGCACAAGTGGACGATAGAGCTACAGGATCTTCTCTGCAATTATCCGGACGTTCAGCATTCATCCGACTTTGATAGGTCCTCATGCTTTCAAGGATGTTGTTGTTTTATATTCTAGCTTAGTTGTATATTTGAGATAGTGGATCATGTTCCACTAGCGTTTCTTTCTTGTTTTTATTCAGACTATGGATTGGTGCCTTTTTGGCAATTCTACACTTAATAAAAATTGAACTATTTCTTTCACTTGCTTATCTCTTAATATTATATGGTTGACGGTGAACAATTACGTATCTGTGACCTCTGAGTGGTCAACGACGCCGGTCTCGTCTGGGGTCTAGATTCCGATCGTGACACTTAAGTCTAAGAAAATCTCCCTGGAAATAGTTGGTAAGATGTAATGAAAAATTTTAAATTCTAATAAATCATAAAGAACAACATTAGAAGTTAAGAAAGAGACCAAAAAACGTTGAACTACAACACTCCCAAGTAAAGTGAAACATCACGTCCATAAAGGGTCATAATTAACTAAATTCAAATGGATGGTCTTGGACTCCTTTTTTGTGAACCTCAATCAATCTCTTTTTTGTTATTTTACGTCATATAAGGTATATGCTAAAAATGACCCTAAAATTGTTATTATAAAAAATGTTTTATGTCATTGTCCCAAACTAGGCATTACTATTTTTAAGGTTTCATATCAGCGGACAACTTATTTGGATTAAAACATAGTTATTGTTATAGTTAAAGTATGCAGTTACAAAAAATTAATGCATTTATCAATCAAGAAGTAGGTGACATCTGAATGTTCAAAACGGGACAGAGTACTTGAACACGCAAATATCAAAAAATAATAATAAAGACAACCTTACTTTCTTAACAATCAAGAAGAAAAAGCCATTTGCTTAATATATTTGTCAAAAAGATAGTCTTACGGGTTGTATTTAAGTTTACAGTCCACAAATTTTACTGAAATAAGTTAGAAAGAGTTCTTACTTTTTAATCAAAAATTAAAACATTTATCAAAAGAATGAGTTATCACTACAACAAAAATAATTTTTAATGATAATTAATAGCTTCATTATCTTTAAATATGTATTTTCAGAGGCAAATGGTACTATGTATATTTGTCTTTAATGTTTATAACAACATTGAATTGGATGACAATTAATTAATGTCAGTAAAAGTTGTAGCACTCTTTGTGAATATGCATATTTATTGTCGATACAAAATATTTTTGCTATAGTGTATTTTGGACATTTGTTAGTTTTACAAAAATTAGATCTCTTTTTATGCTGAAAATAGAAAACAAGAGGAAGTATGAGAAATTAGTTAACTTGCAATAAAAGATGTGGACTAATTATCTATATACAAATATTATAGAATAGTGCAACGTCATACAAAATTTTTGTACCTAAGAAAAAAAAGTAAAAATAAAATACTAACTGTGGCAAGCAAGAGAGCCATAATTTTGGTACTTTTAATAAACTTCATCATTGGTTCTGTATTAGTTATCAGAGATATGTTGTTGTGTGCTATCAAATATAGCACAATCCACAAACAATCTTCTAAAAAGTATATGAATTACCGTGTAACTTGAGGCGGAAGAGAGGATAAATTTTCAATCTTTTTCACTATAATTATGAAGATAATTAAAAAAGTCACCAAAATAGCAAAGAACTCTGCAAAGATACATAATACACTATGATTTATAGTAACAAAATTAAGCTTCATGAAATAGGAGGAAGAAAACTTTGAGAGATAAAATACACTTTATAAGAAGTATAGTTAATGTATTTGAATTTTAAAAAAAAACATAAATGTAATAATGACACAAATAAAAGATTTATTTACTAAAGAACCAATTGTAATGAATTCAATCATCAACCATTTCAACACTGTTATGAGTTGTGCACTAAAAGCTCCAAGAGTAGTAATGTCGCATTGCAATTAAATCAATTTTATTTGTTTATACGAAGAAACTTGTAGAAAGGGACAAAAGAGAAGATCAATTTCCAATCATCCCTACTGACACATTGACAGAGTTAAAGAAAAAAAGGTCACCAAAATAGGAAAAGAATTACCGTAGTTCGATGAATCACTATGACTTATAGTAAAGATTAAGCTCCATGAAAACTTTTAAGAATGAAACAAACTTCATAAAAACTAAATTAATGTATTTGTGTTGTACTACCCTATAGTGGGAAAAAACCCTACAAATTATAGTGGCAAGAAATTCCTCTATTTATAGACAACATACGATAGTGTGAACAAATATTTATTGTGCCTTATAGGAAAGGTTACAACTATTTGGAAAAGTTACAACCCTTAAAAAAGGTCATACAACCTTTCATAGAAGTCATAATTATTCATAAAATCCGCAACTCTTCATTAAAGTCACAACTTTTCAAAAAAGTTACCACTTCATAAAAGTTACAATTTTTCATAAAAGTCATAATTTTTCATAAAAATCACAATGTTTAATGAAAAGGGAAGGCTAGTTTTGAAAGTAAATAAATTTATAAGGAAATTATGCTTTCTTGTGGTTCCACGTTATCCTGCCTAAGGTTCTCGTTTAAATAAATATATGATTAAAAAGGGTACTACTACATCCATACATATTGAATTTAAAGAAGTAGTATATGTGAAAGGCGTTCCACGTATCTACTGGACGCAGAGGTTGATACTATGGACAAAATTGAAAATTTGCAGTATGCGGTCATCGGCAAATTTACATATGTTGTAGCAGATCTGGAGGGACTACGATAATTCCCAAGAAATGTAATATTAAAGGGGATTGTCAAATTGGGCTACTTCGCACAAACAATTCTTATTAGGTTTAATCAGCAGGCAGATTTGTTAACCTTATGTCAAAAGTGGCCTACTATATTAAGTGCGACGATGGATATTCATATCTTATGCGAACATTAATCTATGATGCACACTTTATGATTTATAAAGAAACCACTATGGCAATTTCTTGGATTTCATTTCCAACCTATTGCCAACTTTCTTTGTCAAAGAAAGCTTATTTTCTTTTGCATCTGCAGTGGGGAAGCCTGTACAACTTGATCTAGCGGCGATTGATAAAACTAGACCAAGTTCTACGATGGTGAAGGTAGGTGTAAATGAAAGGAAATTTTCCTAAATCGGTTAAGATGGATGTTATAAATGAGAAGATTGAAGAGATGTGAACTGGATAAATTCAAATTAGATATGACTATGTTCCTAACTATTGTCGGGAATGCAATATGCAAGGACATGATAAAAAAGAGTGTCAATATTGTTAAAAAAGCAAGAGATAACGGTGCTAGAAAAGGAGATTGGAGACAAGGAGTAGGAAAAGAAAGACGATGCAATTATCAAGTGGATTGGTAGTTGGAGACCCTGGTACATGGAGAGCTGTGAAGAGTAATAGGTTTGCAAGTCTAGGGAAAGATACTACAAATAAATTAAGTAAGGATTCGGTCAACCAAGTCTTTTTTGGCAAAACAACAACTGATGAAGCTTAGCGATTGGATGTCAAAAAAATTCCTGCAAATGTAAAAGATAATAGCAATGACAATTATCAGTCAATAGAACGACAATCCACAGAAGACAATGTTGGTATTGAGAATGAATGTGATAGTGGGCAAGTAAACAACAAAGAAATAACATACAGAGGAGGTAGCTAAAGACAAGGCTATCATTATGGTACCAAGTCAAACATATGCAACATGTGTATCAAAAGTTCAACATCCCAATGAGGAACTGAATTATCTACCATAGGAAGCAGACTTATCCCCAAAGTTATTGAAAATCTCAAGAAAGGGAAGCCGCAAGTAAGTGGAGTGGAGAATCAATGTATTAGGGTGAAGCCAAAGCGAAATAGATCAAAGATTTAATTATGAAAGCCCTAATTAAAAACATTAGGTCAGTGAAATCCCAAGAAGCTTTCCGTAGAGTGCAAATAGTGCATAATTTTCAAAAAATTTCTTTCATTGGTTTACTGGAACCTTTTCAACATACAGACACATTACCAGATACTGTACAAGACTGAAGATGCAGGTGGTGAAGGCAAGTTGTAATGGTAAAATATGATGATTTGTCAATTAAGATTTTTATTTTGCAGTGGTAAAGGATATATGTTGAGCAACAATTCATATTATGCTTTAAAACATCACCAAAAATGTAAAAAATGACTTATTACAAATATAATACTGAGTATAGACTAATGCTTTCGGAAGACATATATCATCTATGAGGAGATATGTACAACCCTTGGTTAATAGGTGGAGATTTCAATGTCCTATTGAACGAAAAAGGGAAAATGGTGGATTACCATTCAGAGATGCTGATCATGAAGATTTTGATATTTGTAACCATAGTTGTTTACTAGCAGAAATTCAATGTACAGGACGTCCATTCACCTTGTGGAATGAAAGAACTAGTAATACTTGAATCTTTGAGAGACTAGATAGAATTTTATGTAATAAACTAATGTAGAATTGGTTCACTCATATTGAGGTTGAACATCTTGCTAGAACGTGATATCATCATGGTCTACATATGAAGGAGGAGGTGATTGCACATAGGAAACCTTTTAGATTTTTTAAAATCTAGACTGAAAATGCTGTTTTTACTGAATTTGTGAGATAGAATTGGGTGGCTAATGAAAATCTGAATCCTTTATATTATTAAAGGAAAATATGAGAAGGGTTAAAAATGCCTTAAGTAAGTAGAGTTAAGATACTTATGGTAATATCTTTAAACAGTTAGTGATTTGAGAAGATATGATTAAAGTTTAAAAGAAATTGTTTGAGGAGGTTCCCAATGTTGAAAACAACGCAGCACTCCAAAAGGCTCAGGCAGAACACAAGAAATATTTTCACTTTGAACAAACTTTTTTCAGACAAAAGGCTAGATTTAACTGGTTTGAGAAAGGGGAAGACATACTCCCAAGATTAATCGCTTCAAAACAATCAAGTTTGTGAAAGGTAGAAGTATTATTAAAAATATTTTACTAACGTAAGAGTTGTTACAGATATCGAAAGAGGAGTAAATTTTCATATGTTATATTTAAGCTTTATATGGCTAAGGTCTATGATAGAGTCTGTTGGTTTTTTATGATGAAGGGGTTAAGGAAGATAGGAGTTTCTAAAACATTTGTTGATTTGACATGGAGATTACTGTCGAATAACTGTTATTCTGTATTAATAAATAGGAAATCTCATGGTTTCTTTCATTCCACCAGAGGGGTGAAAAAAGGGGACCCACTATCCCCGACATTATTTATATTGTCAGCTGAAGTTTTATCCAGGGCCCTAATGGAGTGTTAACATAAATATTTTGCCTATGTGGATGATACTATTATAGTTGAATTAGTCCACAAATATTCTTGAAATAATATTATTTCAGTGTTGAAAAAAATATGAGAATCAATTAGTGAAAAAGATTAACAAAGACAAGAGTGACTTTTATATTCACCAAAATATAGCTGATGTTGATAGAACTCTGCTTGAACAGTGTTTATGTTTTAATAGAGGTCAGTTCCCTTTGAAATACCTAGGATGTCCTATCACTCATGCTAGGAAAAGAAAAGAGCATTATTCTGATCTTATTGGAAGAGTTAAAGCAAAGTTACAAGCTTTGAAGGAAATGTGTTATCTTATGAAGGTAAAGAAGTGTTTATTAGAAGTGTACTTCAAAGTGTTCCTATCCATGTCCTTTCTGCTATTGTGCCTCCAGTATGGGACTTGAAAGAAATCCATAGTATCTTTGCCAAATTTTTCTGGAGTAACAAAGTCAATATTAAGAGACAACAATGGTTGCTTGGAAAAATATTTGTTTACCTAAACATGAAGAGGTTTAGATTTTAGATCTATGATTGACATGTTTCAAGCTTTATATGCTAAACTTTGATGGCGACTTAGAACTCAAAATACTATATGATCAATTTTCATGTAGAATAAATATTGTAAGAAGCAAATATCAAGTTTAATACAATGAAAAAGTGGATCACAACTATGGAAGAGTTTGCTGAGGAATAGGGATATTATTGAACAAAATATATGGTGGGAACCTAAAGGTAGTACGTCTTCCTTTTTGAATGATAACTAGACAAAATTGGGTCCTCTTTTTGAACAACCTACAGAACAAAAAACATGCAATAACATGACTGATATTAAGATTTTCCAGAATGATAATTGGTGGGATTATGATGAGATCAAATGCACATACTGGCTTATTTAGTGGAACATGCCAAACAAAATATGGAGTGCGTGAAACACGATGATATTTCTTATAGGCCCTGATGGACTAAAACTTGTTTAGTTCACAGTCAAGAGTGCATGGGAGCCACTTAGAAAAAGATAAGTATAGACTGATTTCTACAAGAAGATATGAGTTCTTTGTTTAACTGTTCTACTCGTCAATTCAGCCTCAAGATCTGAGTTCTTGGATTTCCTATACGATTTAATAAGTCAATACCTCTCTTAAAGATCTAAGCTCAGGTGGTACTATTAATATTATTGTGGGATTCAACCTACCGATAGTAGATTTGAGAGATGAGGTGTAAACTTTCCATTGTTGACATCGAGAAAGCACTCACCTAAGTTTGAATGTGAATCTTACAATGGAAGATAGATCAACATTCAAAGGAGATAATGATCGAGTTGGTGGGTACCTTATTCTTACGTACAATCAATGGTTCAATCTACAAGAGATCCCTTAACCCACCTCAGCTGCTGATACACGATCAACAGGTCCCCTCTCGGAGCTCAATTTGTGGAGCTCCATGACTAATTTATGTACAAGTCGTGGTGAAGATGCTATTCTAGAGGACTAACTTTTCCACTTTTCTTTTCTGATAATTTTGTTCTATTTAATCTATAGATTTATTACTGATTTTATGGACTTAGTACATTGGGCTACGTCCATTTGTAATTTTTTTTATCATTTTACTATAATGGCCGTCCTGGCCTTTAAGTTAAAAAAAGAAGAAGATAAAATACAAAAGTGTAGTTGACTAAAATTTTATCCGCAGTTTATTAAGAAAGAAATTGTGTAGATCAAAAGTTGTGATCTAATGCAAAGTGATAGAGAAAAAAGGTTCTTAGCTGATTTTATAGATGGGTATGGTTTTGTTGCAAAATGGAATAAAAAATGCTGATAAATTTACCTCCTATTCTTTTGCTAAAAGATGAAGAATGAAAAATGAAAAATGAATAAGGAAGAACATAAGAATTATTATAGAAATGTATTAGAAAACATAAAAGAAAATATATTTACTTGATAAGATATAAAAGAGAAAATCAGTTCAACTAAATATAAAAGAATGTGATAATACCCAATTACCCCCTAGCCTATACCCAAAATCCCTACGACACACCTTATCTTTGATGAGGTCCTATTACCCCCTCCAACTTTTTTTTAAGTAATATATTACCCCTTGCGTGCCTACGTGGCAAAAATCGTGATTTCACCCATGTAGGGCGCGTGAGTGCGGAGTGAGTGCAGAGTGAGTGCAGCTTTTGGCTAACAATGACCAATAAAAATGAGCCACGTGTCAAAGCAATTTGAAAAAAAATTCAAAAATAAATTTTATTGTTTCTCTCAAAGCATCTTCTTCCTCTTTTCAAAAAATAACCCCATGTTTATGGTTCTTCATTTTTGAAGAAGCTCCATCCATTATCATTCAAGCTCCTTGATTTGAAAAGGTAAAGTAAAATTTAATATATTATTTACATCTTTTTATGTCGATTATTAATTCTTATTTTATGTCGATTATTAATTCTGAACTTGATAATTATATTAAACCAAATGATAAAATAATAAAAGATCAATATTAACAATTTGAAACAAAACTCATTATCTTTATTCATATAGATTTATTAATTATGGGGTATAGGGAGTGGGGTGGGACGTGAGAGAGGAGGAATATATTTCATTAAAGTCACTTTATCGAAAACTGAAAAAGTGGGTCCCGGCGCGTGTTAAACAAACAAATCGACCTTGCAGATTATTTTTGCCACGTAGGCACGCAAGGGGTAATATATTACTTAAAAAAAAAGTTGGAGGGGGTAATAGGACATCATCAAAGATAAGGTGTGTCGTAGGGATTTTGGGTATAGGCTAGGGGGGTAATTGGGTATTATCCCTAAAAGAATTATTTTACTTTTCATCTGCTGTTTTATATTTATCATGTTTATAAAAATATATAATTATATTTTTATACTAAAATAATTCTTGACACAATACTTTGTTCAAAGACAAAATAATTATTCAATATTTTATAGGATATAAAGTTAAATTCTAAAATTAAAGCTCATTAAAAAGTGAAAAATGAAAATTTGTAACATCTAATAATGTATTTGGTCTAGTTTAATTGTCATTATTTATTTGATTTTAAAAGTTAATAAGGTATTTTTCAATTTAAAACAACACATTTTTGTAATCCAACTTTGAACATAAAATTTCACACTTTTAATATGATATAATGATATGATAAGAAAGTCAATTAGTATAGAAAAAATGAAAGAATGACCAGTGATCACAAATATAATTTATGAGTCTGTTTGGTGTACCAACATTGTAGATTTTATTTAAACCATCGAATAATTTTAAAAATAATAGCATAATATTTTAAATATTATGACAATGTGTTAAGCATTTGAACTAGAAATTAAAAAATATTATGGGTTTATTGAGTCATAGTTATATTATAAATAAAATTATCACCATATTTGTGAAGTATATATTTTTAGTGCACTAATCTTATTTTGAATCGGCGGAACTGTCATGGCAATTATGAAAAATAACATCATTGCGGTAATTTCATTCATATTTTTATTAGTTAAAAAAGTTTCAATTAATCAGTGTTACAATCGAAGAATATTCCTTAGATGTGACATGGTGTATAGAGCTACAAGTGTAAGGGTGTACAAAATCGAACAGACCAATGAATCAAATAAAAAAATACTATTGAGTTAATGGATTTTTAATGAGTTTATAAAAAAAGTTATTGCGTTATTGGTTCGATGTCATATTTTATTATTGGATTATTGGGTGAACTGATAACCCAATAAGACAATAATAATTTACAGCTATACCCTTCCTAAATATTAGATATTAATAATTTGATATACAACAAAACATTATAAAGATATCAAATTATTAGTTCTCTACCAACTTCATACTAGGTTCTCAATTGTAGCTATTTGATTTTAGTTTTAGTTTGTAATTGTAGGTTGTACCTTTTGGATTATTGCATGTCATGTGTAAAAATTTATAGCACATTCTACTTTATTAAATCACATAATAATGAAAATTGCATTGACTTAGTGTAAACACCTGGTTGGAAAGACCTTGGAATGATCTTCACAACGCTGCCAAGTTTGTACGATTTCGAGTTCACATGATTGAGCTACGCCTTTCGAAAGTTTGGCTGTTGGATTAAGAAATGTCTAATCCAGATTTGGGAAGGGAAAATTTGTCTTTACCTTACATAATTTTATTAATTCATTTTTAGGATTTTATTAGGGTAAAACAAGACTTTGTTTAGTTTAAAAATAATTAGAATTCTTGCTAGGTCTTGGAGAAAAGAGAAAATAGGAGAAAGGAGAAGAGAAATCAAGAAATCGCCAAGAAACTTTTGATCTTAATAGTGGATTTCATCGGGGTTGATCCCTAAAAATGTATTGAGTCTTCCATAAAGTTGGGTTCGTTCACCCAGATGCCAAGCATGTTTGATTCAGCTTGAATAGTTCTAAAACAATTGCAAATTGATTGTTCTTGTTGGTTGTTCATGAATTACTTTCGTTCTAGAAAATAAGTTGAGATTTAGGAACTTCCTAGATGTAGAAGTGTTGTTTCTTGAGTTCGTGGGTAGATACTTCGTATATAATATGGGTACATGAATCTAAAGTGAACTTAGAAAAGGAATTGTATTAAATTGATTTAAGGTTAGAAAACGAGAGGAAAATTTGTTAGGAGAAACCTGTGGAAAGTCGGGTGTGGAGCACCCCATCTCCGCCAGAGGGCTTGGGGCGGCGCGCCTAAAGTGCGCCCAAATGAGGCCTCTGAACTTTGGGGCTTGCGCGACGCACCCTGGACGCGCCGAATCTGCTTTTTCCACCTAGTTTTCAGCATTCAGTCTATTTAAGCCTTTCTAAAGTGTATCTACATTTCCTAATGATTCTAAGTACTCCAAGTGACTTCTAAACATATAGAAATCATCTAAAAACATAAAATACAACCTGTAATCCATAACTTCCAAGTCAATGGTTAGTTAAGAGTCAACTCAAGAGCAAATAAGATCAAAGTTAAGAGAAGTCAAGAGTCAAGTAAGAGAAGTTTATTTCAAGTTTTCATAAGTCTTTTACATACGTTTTAACTTTGTTTTAAGATTTAAGCTTTGAGTTTAGTTCTGAGTAATGTTGAAGTCTTTTTCTTCATTGAAGTTTATGAGGACTAATTTTATCAAAAGAAGTAATAAAATGTTTTCACATTTAACTAAAAATGAAAACTAAAATTTCCAAAGAACCTTCAGGCTAATTTTCAAAAAAGAGTAATAGCTTTATAAATGAAGTAAGCAGAGTAAATGAGATTTCCAAGATAGCCTTTGAGCTATGTTTTTGAGCACTTATCCCAATTCACATACGAAGTATGTTTTAAAAACATAAGAGTCATTAAATTATTGGAGTAGTGTTGAGCAACGAATAAAGTACAAGCATGAGTTTCGATAACTCATGTCTCCATGAAACCATGAAGCCACCATGGGTAGAAAAGGGTCATACATTTTAGATGAACCCTTTTCAAAGTACACTAGTGGATCAATTATGCATTTTAGATTCAATACCTTTGGCCTGGTATAGTGATGCGCTGGTAGCGTGAAGTAGATCGATGTATCATCGCTGTAGCTCTTACGTGATGGTTTTAAGTTAGAGAAACTCCCATAGCAGTTATTGTATTTTTATATACTTTAGTTTATTGTATTTTTATATAAGTTTCAAAGTTATGTTTTATACTTGCATATACATAGAGTTGACATCATGTTTTAAACAACTTTTCTATTGTATTGCACTTGATTTAAACTCCTTTATAATGAAATGTGTTAAGAAATATTCATGAGTTGAGCAGAGCCAAGGTAAGTGTTTCTTTCAGAACCTCCTTAAGCCTATCCTGTTTAGCATTCCAAATCTCATACTCGTAAATTCATTGTACTGAGCCAGTTTTCCTCCATCGTATTATGATGTAGATGCAGGTAATGAGGATCGACATCCAGTGCACCGTTGATCCAGTTGAGCACTCTAGAGTCAGTTGGTGAGCCTCCTTACATTTCAGAGGACTCTTTTATTTTTTTTCCATTTAGATCGTTAGGATGTTGTGAGGTTTGTCCCAACATTCATCTTATTTATGTTAGAGGCTAGATAGACAACTTTAGGTCTTTTCACTATTACTTCTATTGTTAAGATCTTTATTGCCATTTTTTGACCAAATTAAATATTTAATCTTTAAAACATGCATTCTTAATTATTATGTTTTCAGTTCACTTAGGCTTCATTTGTTTTCATTAAGATTAAGACGTCTAAATATGACGATGCACTTGAATATTAAGATATACATTAAGATCTAGATATGTAAATCTGAATAAACTTCTGAATGTACATATGAAATTAAACGGTATATCAATAAAAAATTATAAAAACATCATTCTAGTAAAATATTTTTTATAGAAAATAATATTTTGAACATTTTTATCGTAACAAGGTAATATGATTTATCGATTGAGAATTTAACATTAAGTTACATCATTAATATGACTTCTTTGCACTCAAAAACTTTGAGAATCTAATATAATGCAATGTAAAATAGTTTACATAGAGTAGTAATATAATGTTTATGAAATTATTTTTTTTTATAGTGGACATTTGTTATTGTTATCGATCAAATAATTAATACTTTCTTATTTTCTGGAAGCGTGTTAAATATTGTATCATGAAGTGCTAATTAATTCAAATGTAATGATTAATCTATGAAAATAAAATACGTATATTAAGTTAGTAAGAATGAAGGAAATTATAACGGTAAGCATGTAATTAACATTAATTAAATAAGAAAAAAACTTTTATGAGTTGTTATGATGTAGTTGGATTAAGATATGAGTCTTATTTTGAGACTGAATGGTGTTAAGAGTGTGTTATAAATTTGATTCATTCATATGTATTCAGACCCATTAAGAGGCTTATAATGAAATAAAACAAACAAACTTAATGAACTGAATATGTATAATTAAGATTCAGTCCTAAAAAATAAACACATTGAATGAGGCGCAACTCATTGATTAAGATTTGACCCCCATTAAGTGCAAGCAAATGGGGCCTTAGTTTCATTGATTTAATAGATATTAATATTCTCTATCGCTAAGTAAATAAGCCCGATCAAAGATTCACTTGGACCTAGCAATATCATCTAGTGTCAGTCCCATTCAGGATGTAGGATCGGGGTGTGACAAAGAGTGTATTGCATACAAGTTTAATGTTATGATCTTAAAATGTATGTAGATTATGGATATTTTGTTATCTTGGAAAAATTTTTATGAGTCAATTTTTCTTTATCAACGAATAATTTAGTGAGACTCATATTTGAATAATTAGAATTCACCAAATATGGTTATAGAGTAATGAAAATTTATTTGCTTACTCATTTAAATCATAAGTGAAGAGTGTAGGTTATGTCCCACAACAATAGGTCTATGGTTAATACTAGTTCAGATGTTTTATAGTGGCATCACCACAACTTATGACCCTGTAAGCTTTTTGTTATATATGCTATTTACCGTTTTACTTCAACTTTGACAAAATTCATATTTAGTATAAGGAAAAGGACTCAAATATGCCATCTAATTTTTAGAAAAGGGCTCATCTATTTTATTTGTTAAAATTTTGGCTCATCTATGCTATTGATGTTAAAAAATAGACTCATTCACGCCATTTTTTTAACTTTTATTTTACGAAATCATATTTTACATCCAGAACAAGGTTTGACACTTTTCAATGGAGTTTTTTGAATAAAATATACACTTTTTCTTTTTCTGTAAGAACACCAAGAACAAGTGAAGGCATAAACAACTCTGAAATTTTGAACATCTTCAGCTCTTTACGAAATCATCTCAAATTTTGGCTACATCATTAATTTTTTTTTTTAAAATGAAACTATAAAATCATTTGTAGAGTTTAAAAAATTCATTCGTATTAAAAAGAATTCAAAAAAATGAAAATTTGTCCAAAAATTTTAAATTTTGCTTTGGTTCACGTTTTTGCAGTTGTTTTTGTAGATTTGATCTTTGTCACCTAATGTTTTTTTGAGTCTATGTTTAAAATTTTAAATAATTTGAAGCTGTTGATAAAATTCTACCGTTAAAGAATGTTGAAATTTTGAAAATTTAAAGAAAATTTTAAGTCGGTGTTGTTTAGTACTTGAGTTAAGTTGAATTCAAGCTGAAAAGATATTTATTTTGATATTTAGGTCGAAGGGAAACTACTGTTTAAATTTGTGCCGATTTCGTATAGAATTGAGCTAGTTTGAAATTTGAAAATTGTTAATGTTCTTACGGAAGTAGAAGAGCAAAATGTATAGTTGATTCAAAACACCACTCGAAAAGTGTTAAACCTTGTTTGGGTGTCAAAAAATTGCTTTTGCAATATCGGAGTTAAAAAAATGGTATGAATGAGTCTTTTCTTTAACAACAAATGCATATATGAACCAAACTTTTAACAAATGATATAAATGAGCTTTTTATGAAAATATGATGACATATTTGAGCACTTTCCCTTTGTAGAAATTTTATGTTGCTTTACAGTAATGAAAATTTAAATATTGCTTAATTTGTTTTTTTGATTCTCACAAAGATGTAACTTAACTTATATTAAAATTATTCTAAATTGGTTTTGAGGCAAATCAATATAAATCAATTGCACAAAAACTAATCAATACAATACACTTACATATAGATGGGAATGATTTATTTTAATTCATTTAATTAATGTAGTCATAGTAAGAATAGTTTGTTGCATACTGTCTTACTATATGATTATGAAATAAAACTACATATTTTACTCAATGAAATTTCTTCATTATGGTAACTCAATTAAACTATAATCTACTAGGGATCACATTTAAGTTTATGTGAATTTTGTTACCTAATGTATATCTGTAAAAGTTAAAAAAGAAGAGGAGACAACAAGTCATAAGGTTTTATTATAATTTGTCTCAATGAGTATAGTGTTAAAACGTCACAATTTGAACCTACTTAATGAATTCTATTTTGAAAAATTATTTTTAGTGTTGGTCATCGTAACATCTCACAAATTTGAAATAGCTAAGAACAAACTAAAAGTGTAAAAATATTTATTTTTGAAAAAAATGGAAAAAATCTGGAAAATTGCCTTAGTTAAAAAAGTGAGTTTTGGACATTTTTAAACGACTATAATTTCTAGCTCAGGATGAGTTAGAGGTAGTTCTTGATATGGTTGGAAAGCCCATTGAGAGTCTTTACAATGCCGTCGAGTCTACGTATTTTCGATATCGTATGATCAAAAGTTGGGTTGTTGAAGTAAGGAAAGTTTCAAACCGTATTTAAGGAAGGGCAAACTTGTCTTTTCACCAATTAATTTCCTATTTCATTTTAGGGTTTTATTGGGGTAAACACTAACTTTAGCTCAGTTTTGGAAAATCAAAATCACGGTTAGGGCTTAGAGAAGAGAGAAAAGAAGAAGGAAAGAGAGAAAAGTCAAGAATCTCCAAGAACGTCAAGATTTGCGAGTGAAATTCGTCGGGGGTTGTCCATATCAAGGTATGTGAGATCGTTTTGTGTTGGGATAATTCACCCACACACCAACTTGATTAAATTCAACGTCTTTGAGTTGGTGGAATGATAAAAAGTGAAGTTCTTGAAGAAGATTGTTGAATTCTTGTTGGTTGAGTTGTTGCATGCCTAATGTTGGTTTGATTCGTGTTTTTGGTATTTTATTTTTTGAGTCATATCTATTGGGTATTGAGTGTACTAATGATCCTAAGTGTTTGGGAAAAGAACCATGAAAGTTTAGAGGGTTTAAAGATGAAAACGGAGGAGAAGAGTCGAGAAAGCATGTTTGTAGGGCCTTCAGGCGCGCGCCTTCCATACCCCACTGGACAATCTCTGTTTGTAGGGACTTGGGGCTCCACACTATCCAGAGCGCCCCAAATGTGACTCTAAAGTTTTTGGCCTGGTTCCCCACGCAACTCAGATCGCCAAGGATATCAATTCACCCCATTCATTCCGCACTCTTTCGTACTAGTTCTTAGGCGAGGACCCATGTTTCTTTGTTTATTCCAACACTCTAAGGTACATCTAAATATCAAGAAATCATCCATAAACATGAGATCATGAACCTTGAACTCATAATCCAATTCAAGGAAAGTTAAGGTTAAAGTCAAAAAATATAAGGGTTAAGTCTATAAGTTAAGAAGTAAGTCAAAGGTAAGTTTCTTAAAGTTTCAAGTGTCTTTAATAAATGTTTTAAGTTCGTTGTAAGACTCAAGTTTCATTTAAGAAAAGAGTAAAGGTTTGATTTCAATTCTAAAAAACTTATTAGGGAACTAAGTATTTACAAATAATTTATATACGTTTTCACATTTGAGCAAGAAAAGGGAACACCGATTCAAAAGGAGCCTTTTGGTCTAAGCAGTAAGTAATTATCCCAAACTAAAGATAGAAGTTCCTTTAAAATCATATGCTAAAATGTATATTGACATTAGTATTGAACACCAGTGTAGGAATAAGATGTCATATTAACTCAAGACTCCATGAAAACCAATTAGTCATCATGTGTATTAATGAGTTATACTTTTTAGATGATCACGTAAGTTAAGACAGTTGATCCATTAAGTTATGTAGTTCTATGCGAAGAAAAAGTATAGAACAGTTCTGGCACCGTGGGCAAGACGTTGTATCACCACTTAGGTTCATAGTGGTAGTTGTCGATTACAGAATCTTCCACAGAAACTACATTATTTCATATATAAGAAAAGGTGAGTTTTTATTGCATTTTCTTTAATGAAATAAGTACTTTCATTGTTTTTACACGCTTTTATATATTGCATGTGTCTTATTGCTTTATATTAAGTTAAGTTATTCATGAGTTTAGCAGACTCAAGGTAAGTGTTCCCTCTTACACTTTTTCAAGCTTAAGATGTTAGAATTCCAACTCGCATACTCGTACATTCAATGTAATGATGTCAGTTGACCTGCATCGAGTCATAATGCATACGCAGGTAACAAGGATCATCATTATCCAGCGCCTCGTTGATCCAGCTGAGCAATTGGAGTTAGTGGTGAGCCTCTTTGCATTCTGAAGGTGACATTTTTTTGTTTTTCACTCTTTCTTTTTATAGGATGTTCTGGGTCTATCCCGACATCCTTTTTTTTGTATTATAGAGGCTTTAAAGACATTCAGGTAGTTAGTATTGAGTTTCTCATCTTTGCATTGCAGATATTTTGTTATGATACTTAAGTGTCATTTTGGCAAACTTATTTACATTAAGTTATTGAATAAGATTATTTCATTGATCTCAATCTTCTGTTGTGTTAAGTAAGCCAGACCGAGTGTCCGCTCAAGGCTAGCGATGGTCATTGAGTGCCAGCACTGTCGATGGTGTAGGCTCAGGGAATGAAAAACTTGATATCAGATCATAGATTTCAAGAGTCCTAGGGAGTAAGGAAAAATTTCTACCGGATGTTGGGCTGTTAAAGTAAGAAAAGTGTCAATCCGAATTTAAGGAATGGTAAAATTGTCTTTTCACCAATTAATTTCCTATTTCATTTTAGGGGTTTATTGGGGTAAAAACTAAATTAGTTCAGATTTGGAAAATCTAAATCACGCTTATGGCTTGGAGAAGTGAGAAAAGAAGAAGGAAAGGGAGAAAAGTCAAGAACTCGCCATGAACGTCAAGATTTACATGTGGAATTCGTCGGGGTTATCCCTATCAGATATGTGAGATCTTTTCGTGTTGGGTTATTTCACTCACACATCAAATTGTTTAAATTAAGTGATTTTGAGTTGGTTGAATGATAAAAAGTGAAGTTCTTGAAGAATATTGTTGAATTTTTGTTGGTTGAGTTGTTGCATGCCTAATGTTTATTTCATTCGTGTTTTGGGTTGATTCGATTTAAATCTATTAGTTGTTAAGGGTACTAATGATCCTAAGTATTTAGGTAAAGAACCATGAAAGTTAAGAGGGTTTAGAGATGAAAAATGAAAGATATAAGTGAAGAACGCTTGTCTATAGGGCCTTCGGGTGCCGCACCTCTCATAGCCCCATACGAAAATCTCCGTCCATAGGGCCCTTGGGCGTCGCGCCAGACTAAGCGCTCCAATTCATCCTCTGATGATTGGGGCTTGGAACCCCACACCTCTCTAAGCGCCAAGGACTCCAATTCACCCTATTTATTCCCTACTCTTTCATACTAGTTCCTAAGTGATGCACCCATGTTTCTTAGTTTATTCCAACACTAAAAGGGACATCTAAACATCATGAAATCATCCATAAAGATGAGATTATGAACCTTGAATCCATAATCCAATCAAGGAAATTAAGGTTAAAGTTTAAGAAGTTAAGGTTTAAGTATAGAAGTTAAGAAGTAAGTCAAAGCAAAGTTTCATAAAGTATCAAGAATCTTTAATGAACGTTTTAACTTTATTTTAAGTCTAAAGTTTCAATTTAAGAAAAGAGTAAAGATTTGAGTTAACTTCTCAAAAAGTTATTTGGGAACTAAGTATTCCCAAAGAAAAGTGAACACCGATTTCGAAGGAGCACTCGGAATCAGTGCTAAGCCTTCTTGCATTTCGGAGGACACATTTATTCATTTTTCAGACTTTCTTTTATAGGATGTTTTGGGGCCTCTCCAAACATCCCTTTTAAGATTGTAGAGGCTTCATAGGGAATCACACTGTTAGTGTTGAGTCTCTTATATTTGTGTTCCTGATATTTTGTTATAAGACTTAAGTGCCATTTTGGCCAACTTATTTACTTAAAGTTATTGAATGAGACTATTTTATTGATATAAGTCTTCCGCTGAGTTAAGCAAGCAAGACCAAGGGTCCTCTCGAGGACAACAATGATCATTGAGTGTCAATCACGTTCAGGGTGTAGGCTCTAGGTGTGATAGTCATTCAAGTTTAAATCCGAAAAAGATCTTGACTTTCAATTTAGGTTAGATTTAATGTCTTTATTCACGTTATATTTATTTGTATCGCCTTGTCTTCTATCTGGCTCAATCCCTACACACAAAAAGGTGCAACAAGTATAGAGTGCGTATGAAAAACACTTAGGGGTCGTTTGATAAAGTTTACAAAAATAATAAATACCCAATAGAATGTATTAGTAATGCATATATTATGTATACTTTTATTTGTTATGCATAGATTATTTCTTACACTCAGCAAACTTTGATTATTAACCCTTCTATGAAGCGACTAAGAGGTATATCATAAAAAATCATTTTCCAAATAATTACATTATGAAACTATTCACCTCAGCTTAACAATTAAGAATGTAGTTTTTCAAAACTCTTTTGAGTCAATTCCCTAAATGGTTACCCAAGTTAAGGGAATTGACTTATTTTTGTTCTATTTCATACCAAACTATCACTCAACTATCAATATTTCCCTCGAAATATACTTGACACTTCAAAAGAATCACTCTATCCTAGTTGGCATGACATGCCATTAAAGTCTTTTTTAATGATAGACTAATTTCATTGATTAAGCTCATTTAATTAAAATAATGATCATATTTTTTATTTTTTTATTAATTTATTAAGAATAAATTTTCATACTTAAAATCTTTTATCATAAATAAACTTTTTTATTTTTTATGTTATGTAGAATACTTTTTTAAAACGTACTAAAATATCATCAATTTTGAATACTTATAAACACATATATTTAAAATGATCTTGATATACAAATCACTCATGAGAACTAATTTACTTCAGTTAATCATAAATTTTATAAAGAAACAATAATATTATAGGTCGATTAACTATTAAAAAATCACTCATGAGCACTAGTTTATCTTAGTTGTAGTTCATGTGTGTGTTGACCTCCACTTGGCTCATTCAGATAAATTGTATTTTGAGCAGTATTATATGTTTAGGTTGGAATTTAGGATAAGTTTACGCTTTTTTATTGTTACTTAACTTAGCCATTACTGGGTTGCTTACTTTAGTTTCAGCCGGAAAACCTTAGTTTAGATTGATTTGCATGGTCAGAATCTTGGCTTATTATTCTAGTTTGTCTTTCCTTTTTTTGTTGTAGATTTTACTTTTAAAAAATTCAAAGTTGGGATCCAAAAGTGTCTCAGTTTCAAGTGTTGCATCCGTAAGTGCATTTTGAAGGGAGGATTTCTTCTTGATTCATTTAGGAGAACATTGTTTCTAAATATGTGCATGTTTTAGCGTGTCTAAGATTTGCTACGAAGTGAATAATTTAAAAAACTTGTTATTGTTGAAGAAAATCTAGATTATCTCTAGAAAATTTAAAAACGTATGAGTACTTTTATTATACTTATTGTATATTATTGTTGCTAATGATTTGTACTTGTTGTAATTGTTGTTCTCTTCTAATTAGCTAGCACGGGAAAAGATCCTACTGAAGATGGCGTGTAGTACAAGTCCACCTTGAAAATGACTTTTAAAATTTTATTTTTTTTTTTTAAAAATAGACTATTGGAAACCTGAGATGCTCTTTGGTTCATAAAAAAAGTCTATTGAACAAATGTTGGAACAACTAATAGCCACAAAATGACGCATATGTCAAAAGGAAATGCTGAAGATTTCTAAGCTCTTAGAGGTACCATGGGAATAAAAATGGTATGAATCTAACTTATATAACTCATTGATTAATAGAGGCAAATACATAAAATGGGTAAGCTAGATAAATGTCAGGGAAACACACTTTGATAGATCACACTGGTCTTGCTGAATTTTGAACTAAACCTTTATGAAGGGTAGTTAGTAAAGACGAAGCAAAGAATTAACTGACAAAATTTAATGAGGTGCCTTAATTATAAAATTGTTAGTGAACTAGTACAATTGTACAATCCGAGAAATGATTAAAATGCAATCTTGAAGATAAGTGGAAGAAGTCACAACATCCTTTTATTTGTTTTGTTATGATTTCATTTCTTTTTTGTAATATGACCAACATTCTTTTTGCTTGTTTTGATACTCGAATATTTATTTTATTTGTAAGATAAATATTTACCAAAAGTAAACAAGGGAAGCAAACTATTATCGAATGATACTAGAAATTTGTTGAAAATATATGATATTATAAAGTAGTATAGACATATGGTTATATGAATTACCTTATAGAGGTTATCTATGGAACGAAATGTTATACTTCTTGCTATTCATTTCATAATACGATAATTTCCATAATTTTAATATTTTGTAAAAAGTTTGACCATAATTGATAATATTTTCATTTAAAATATGATTTTTATGATTCAAAACACTAACTTCACATATATCACACAATCTCAACCAAGTTACATGTGAACATAGTCTTCCGTTTCATTTCGATCATAATTAAAAATGACAATATTGTCAATTTTGGCACAAACTTTTTGAAAACATATGAAAATGATGGAAATCGTATCATGTAAGGAATATCAAGAAGAATAAATTGTCTTAGATCGATAACCACTATAAGAAAATCCATATAAACATTATGTACATCTTACTTTCGAATATTCGATAATTTTAACAAGTTTCTACTATTTTTCAACTATAGTTTGCTTCTTCTTCACTTTTGGTTATTCGATATTTCAAAAATAAAAGAAATTGTTTAACTTATTCTTATTATCTTGTCATATTTATTTGCTTTCCGAAGTGTATGTAATATTAGGCTCTGATTAGTTGAAATTGAATTTGATTAAAATATTTAAAGTAAAGGAGGTATAAATATGAATCATTCAACAAAAGAACACTCAGGTATTAAAAAAAAATAAGAAGAATGTTGTTTGTGAGAAAAAAATAAGATAAATAACAATACGACAATAAATAAATGATGTTGACTTCTTTCACCTAGCTTCAAGATTGCATTCTAATAATTTATTTGAATGTTTAATAGTATCAATTCAGTTATAATAATAAATGTAAGTCGTCTTATGAACTTTGTCAATTACTTGTTTACTCAACCTTTATTAATTAAATTTATAAAGATTTATTTCAAAATCATCAAGTGAAATGACCCTTGAGGTCATTTTTGTGTGCTTTTACAATTTTCCCCTTCTCATTGCTTTCATATAGATTTTTTATGATGGTGGGTTCGGTCACATGTTTCTTAATGTGGTTGGGTGAGTATTGAGTGGTTTTTGCCATTTGGGAGACTTAAGGTGTGCAAGAGTTGACTTCAGTCAACATCTAGATGTTTTGATGTCTAATGGAAATTTTGTTAGTTCCATTAGTTGTAGAAGGGTCATTTTGTTCTAGTGTGATTATAGGTAAAAGTGTTGAGGCTTTTTTTTTTTTTGGAGTTAATGTAATTAGGTGTTTTAGCTTTTGAGGTTTGCCTAAAGTTTGACCTTGGTAAACTTTCTTTCTAAACATCTTCAAATTGAATTTTGTCTGTGTTGTAAGCTATGAAATGCTGAGTTTGGTGTATAATGACTTTTAGTTTGATTCTCATGTTAATCGTAATGACCTTGTGGCGTTTAACCTCTATTGGTTTTTTCTTCAATTTTGCTAAGTTTGGAATGTTGTTTCCAACTAGGTAGCATAGCTCATATATGCGTTCCTGGGGTTCTGAACGAATTCTGAAACCCAAACGGAGGATTTTTGCTTCCTTGTAGAACTGTTAATGTAGTGCTGCTGGTGAAAAGTGCTGAAGGTGTCGCATTCGTGGAGACAAAGTGTCAGGGCCACCACCTTCATGTGGGTCTCATCGCATTTGCAAAGGGTCACCTCTTTCACGAACATGTCACAGCTCAAGCCTACATCCCAGATGTGGCCAACACTTGAGAATCATTCTTGGTCCCTAAACGAACTATCATTCCTGCTAACTACAAGTGGAAGACTAACTCAAGCATACACAAGTATTAAAACGGAAGAATTATTTAAAAACAACTTACTGAATCTTAAAATTTATTTGATAATACTGAGTATTAAACATATAATTTTAATAAAATATCTTAAACAGAATATTGTAAGACTGTGACTATCTATCTATGAAACCACTAACATATAAATATAGGCGTTGGGATAAGACTCATGATACCTAAAAGAATTACTACTAACAAATCATAAAATTAGAGTCCGTTGGAAATAAGGAGGCCTCACCAAAAGCCGACGAGCGTATGATGTGATTTTAGTGAAACTCTTGTTGATAATCCTGAGTACTTAAATTTGCACCATGAAATGATACAGGTTAAATGACATCAGTACATTGAATGTACAAGTATGTAATAGGGTTGAATAACACAAATAACTGAACTAAAAGGCTGAAAGTAACTCAACTGAAACATAGTATAAATCATGATTAAAATCATTTATGCTCTTACTGTAGGAATGAATTAATAGTAAATATGTAGATATACAAGAGTTGGAAACTAAGAAATTTCAATAAACACAACAAAAACAACATAGGAAAGGATCATTCACCAACAACTAAAAGGATATACTGATGGTACTTAAGACAACTTTATAAAGATACTCTCTGGAATAGCTTTAAAGTCTATATTTTGCTATTTTTATCAACACCATCAGGTCGCTTAATACTTTTCAATATATGACTAAGAAGAGTAGACGTATTGTTTGTGTCTTAAAAGAATATTCATGAGAGCAATGGTCTTATTTTACTTTTGTACCTTCAGAAGTAACCATGATCCTCACTTTCACCCATCACCTTATCAATTTGTTTGTCTTCAATCATGCTATGAGTTTGATTTTGAGTAACTGTGAAGAAAAAAATCAATATAAAAAAATAATCAAAATCAAAACCAAGTGATAAACAATATGAAAATTAACAAGAGAAGTCAACAAAAATTTAAAAGAGAGCAAATTATCTCAAAAACATAGTGACCCATAAAAAATTAAGCGAATAATACCTCGAATTATGAAGTTTGAAATAAATATTTGAGTCAAAACTTGGATATTAAAATATATTCAGGACTCAAAAACACATGGCTTGCACAATTGACAATAAAAAGACTAAACACATATAATTAGGCTAAAATAACACATTTAGTACACTATATGACTTACATATCCAAAATTCACACACATAATTATTCAACTGAAGAAACAAAAAGCTAAGTTAATAAAAGAAGAAAGAGACAAAAAATAAAATAAAAGGGGAGGTAAATAGATAAACGAAAAGAGATATAAAGAATGTAACAAGTACCTTCGAACGAGAAGGATTATGTAAACAAACTTGAGATATGAGAAGCAATTGAGCAGTGAGAAAGAAGAGACAGAGAGATCGAAATGAGGCTTTATAGCTTACACCTTTACCTTTTGTAAGCTTTAGTGATTTTTTTGAGTTTCATGACATTCTCTCTGTTCTATAAGGCAGAAAACATGATTATAAAAAAATCAATAGGTTTCCATAGCTTTAAAATATTATCCTTTAGGATTTAGGACTTGTTGAGTTTTTGTAACACCTCGGAATCTAGTAGGCTAACCTAGGGCTAAGTGTGAGGGCAAGAGCCAAGGGAGAGTGCTAGGGAAGCCCAACCTTCCGTATGCACTGGACACCTTCCCATGAGAGCCTCATGGGTTGTGGTAACCACCACGGATCATGGTGCTACTCGTGGCGGTGAGGAGTTGCTTTACAAACGTCCCAAACAAGAGACCCTCCATGAACCACTAGACGGATGCACGTGAAGGACTAAAAGGGTCATGGAAGGGGTCTTAAAGGTTTCTTAGATTTATAGGTGTCAAGGGAAGGTGGAATAGATACTAGTTCAAGGTCACGAGGAGGAATATGGCTCGTTGTGCGGACCACAGCTCTGGAACCTCTCATGGAGATTGAAAATACACTATTAAGTGATGGGTAATTAAATTGGGTATTTCCGATTTTCATTAGAATAAATTTAGGTCATTTAACCCAAGAATAGTACACCTATATAAGTGACTTTAACCCATAAGCTCACCCATTCAAGTAATTATTTCTAAGGCCCCAAAAGAAATCCCAAAGTTTTTTTCTCAAATGTTTCTCTCTCTAGACCTTGAAGAAGAAGAAAGAGTTTAAGCTAGAATCTAGGTCAAGTTTCCAATACTCAAGCATTTGTGGACTTCGTTAACAAGGTATGATATCTTTTCATCCATGAATTCCTTCCATCAGTAGTACCCATGATTCCCCAATTTAAAGAATGAAATTCCCTTAAGTTGTAATAAGACTAATGAAAGATAACACAATGAATACAATATCTAGTTTGCCACAAAAAAAAATACAAGGGAATACAAGGAACTAAATGTGAAGATGATTTAGGGAAGAAGCTTATGCAAAGAGTTCTATGTTCTGAAATGAAGAACTAGAAAATACATAAACATACAATAAATAAAAACTTAAATAGATCATGGTCCTAATTTTAATTCATGGTGCTAACCATGTTAAGTACCCCTAACATAACTGAAAAAATAAGTACAAGAAACTTAGAAATAGAAACTGTAGTCCTAAAGAAACCGATACTCCTCCTTACAGTAGGAGCTGCAAATTTCAAATTGTTGCCTTAGGAACTCGATCTTGTTGACAGGAAGGAATTCATAAATACATCTGCAAGCTGATCTTCAGATTTGCAATAAAGAAGAATCACTTCTCCTTTTTTATGCACATTCCTCAATAAAAACAATTTTTTATTGTAGTGTTTAGTTTTCTCATAGAACACAGGATTATGCAAAATGACTATTGACGCTTGATTATCAACATGAACCTCAATATTAACTTTTTACCCATATGCAAATCAGAATATATTTTTCTAAGCCATAAAGTTTGATTTATTGTTGCAGTTGCAACAATGAATTCAACCTTTGTCGTGGATTATGCCACAATTTCCTAATTTTGTGAACGCCAAGAGAAAATCCCTAATCCAGACTAAAACAATATCCTAATGTACGTTTCATGTAGTCAATGGATCAAGCCCAATCAGTGACGCAGAGTCCATACAACTTGAAATTCTCACACTTATTTAATTTGACATCATATTCAATACTACCTTTAATGTATCTTATAATTCTCTTTATTGCTTATAAATGCATTTCAATATCACAATGCATAAATCTAGATAAAATACATACAACAAATAGAATATCCAGCCTTGTAGCAGCGAGATACATCAAATATCCAATCAAGCTTCTGAAATTTCCTTCATCAATTTGATCGGTTCCATCCTCTTGGCTTAACTTCTTCTTTGGATTAATTGGTGTGGTTGTTTCCTTGCAATTTTCCCTATGGATTTTCTTGAGTATCTCTCGAGCATACTTCTTTTGGAAGATTAAAATTTCAACACAAGCTTTCTTGATTTCCATTTCCAAAAAGCATGTCATTAGCCCCAAGTCTGTAATTTCCAAGACATTTCCCTCTTAAACGGTTTAACTAGCCACACATTGTTTCCTGTATCCAATATATCTTCAACATAACTAGAAAAAATCATAGGACCGATTCCTTTATTGTTGAAATAAAGAGTGATTTCAGATACACTTCGTACAAACCCCAAGGTCAACAAGTAATCATCAATCGTGCTATGTCAAGCTCATGGAGCTTGTTTTTAGCAATGGAGAGACTTTTTAAGTAGATGATACGCTCAAATTACACCTCCCTAAAGAAGTAGACGCGGTCATATTATGTAAAGAACCCAACTAGAAGATTAGGGACAATCCCACTAGGAAAATGGTTTAGACTTAACTTCAATGTACAATTACTTCTATTTAGTCAAGTTCTTTCCGAAAATAAATAATTAAGGGGGGGGGGGTCTTGTGAAACAAAATTATTCAATAACTCTAAATAAAACAAGTAACAGGTGTAAAGATTTGGTTTTTATCAAGTTGTGAGTGAAACTAGGGTTAAAGTGTTCCCCATAGGTTCATAACATCGTATTCCTAGCTATAACAATTCTTACATAGTGTTTTGTATGAAAAGTGATAAGTTAGGTATTTATAAATTCTTAGTCCAACATTTAGAGAATTTCCCTGTACCTTGGTCCAGCTACGTGTGTATAAGTTGCTAACCCTTACCTTTACATCATATTAAGCATGATATTCAATATATGGCTTAGTTATTATTTCACACTAATTAAGAGTAGACAATTAGATAGTATCCCACTAAATCTATGTTGATAATTCATTTCTTATTAACTCCCTCCTTGGTCTAACAAGTATCACAAGGCGAGTTCTTATGCGTGCACTCGTTAAAAAGACTTTTAAAAGAAAGAATTATCAATACATGCAATAACCTATTTGAGGATTTTTATTAAGCTAGGTCTACTTTGTTAATCACTCATGGTTCCCACAACCCTGGTTGTGGATTTAGTTACCCATGCATGTAAGAACACAATTCATAGTTGTTAAACAACAAAACTTGAACTTACTTTGACAATTCGAAGAAAATCCACAAATTCAACTTGAACTAACAAGAAATCACTTGAAGACCAAATACGGGAATTGAATTAAAGCTCAAGTTGCTAAACCCAATCTCCAAAAACAAACTAAGAACAATAGTAATAGAATCCAACCCCAAAACGAGATTTTTACACCCTATTTATAAAAACATAGTACTAAATTAAAGGAATTAAAATAAGGAATGTTGTCCAACAATTGTGTAATCGAGGACCCCCACAAATGGTCCGTTGATGAAATGATAGATTGTCGCCTGCCTACTTTAGTCCAGACATAGTATATTTTTTCATCCTTCAACTGCAATCCTCTTTGAATCAATCGACACACTAACAACATGGTCCGTCGATGCATCTACGGTTCATCGCTGCCTTCTGTCATTCTATACTTATACTTTCTTCAACTTCGGGTACTAGACTATCTCTGAACTTATGACGATCCAATTTTCGATCCTTCCATAGCCCAACACTTGGTTAGATTTGACCGAATTTATCAAGATTCCTGAACTATGAATCCACGATAACCATCTACAGTCCGTCGATTGAACGGCGGACCGTCGATTGCCTTCGTGGGTAACCTTTGCACTAAATCTCAGTTGCCTTCTGCGTTTTGGGTTTTTACATCTTTCCTGCAAAACACCGATAAAATCATGTTAAAACTTCTACAAAAAGGCTCTGGACAAACAGAAATCTTAAGGAAAAAGCATAGGAAGTATCGAGAAACCACGATACATCAACACCCTTAACTTAAATTCGTTGTTTGATCTTAAGCGATGCATTATTACTCAACACAAATCTTTGTACAAGTACTCTTTTAAGCTTCCGCAATCACATGGCTATCAATCCCAAATTTTTTTTTGATTTAGTGCATGCTTCTACTCTTAAGTTTTATAAGATAACTCATAAGGATCAGATCATGACATAAACTCACCATGCACCAACACCTCTACTATTTGTCCTCTCACCAAGATACCAACTTTCCGACATTGGAACTAGTGCCCTCACTTCAAAAGAAATTCTTCTTTTTCGCACAAAGATTTTAATTTTGGGTATAAGGATTATTATTTGACACTCACACTCAAAATAAATTAACACCTAGCTAGTACTTGTCTCCATAGGCCTGCCCTTATTTTCACTGCTTATGTTTACCACATTATACTCTAGGATCATGATAGAACACTCTTGGTTTGTAACGTAGGCTCAGTGTCAGGTATGGTACATATAGGTACATTTTAGTGAATTTTTGCGCTCCTTGATATTATGACTAAGCGTCCGACCTCTTTCATTATCTCTTATGCCGTAACTTTCTTCTCTTTTCATATTTACCTTGCTTCCCCTTTTGTTCTTTGTGGAAGTGACTCTCACTTCTTTCGGTTCAACTTTTTCTTTTCTTTTCTTTTTATCTGTTCTTCAATTGATAAATGTTACTTAGTCACATATCTTGTTCACTTTTTTTTCTTTTATTTTCCACATTACTCTTTTCTTGCCTATTTTTTGGGTCATTACTCATAATAGTCACCCTCAACTTATGGCTTTTCCATGAATCAAGGTACACATTAACTAAGGTTGGGTCAGGGCCATAACGAGGTCATTTTCTACATTTGTCACCCTCAACTTAGACTTTTGACCTATGTTGAGGTGTACATGTCCAAGGAGTGACAAGGGCCAACACATCAAAACCTAGGGAAGGTGAGTTGGTGAACAAAAGAAAGGTCTATTATAGGCTCAACATATTTGGATAAATAAAAGTGATAACAATTTCATTTAGATCACTTTATTTTAGGATAGATATTTTCTAATTTGAACAAGGGCCTATGATCCGTTCCTATTCATATAACACAAATTCCTTTTACAGGACCAACCGGGCAAATTCTAGCTAGGTACCAATAGTGGAACAATCAAACTTCCTCACACTTTCTTGACACCTCATTACCCTATAAGATAGTTAGACACCTAGTTTTAGTGTTCGTTTGAGGGTCATGCAATGGGTACATATCTATGTCATGATTAGAGTCAACACATTAAACTTTTTTATGCCTATTCATGCAAGCATTTTCTTAAGACGGGATATCATTCATGCTTATTCATCATGCTTCATACTTTGTACAATTTATGACATGCCAGTTCAACAATAAGTAATCAGTCTCTTGGGAAAAAAGAGCACAGGCAAAAAAACCCCAAAGAGAGCATCGTGAGTTGGCATACTCAGACTTTACCCTAACACTCACTTTCCATTTACCCCCCCCCCCAACAAAATAATATAAATTTTTGCCTAATGCATAAAAATAAAGACACGGTGGTAGGTGAAGCAAACGTAAGGGCATAGCCTGATGATCAACAAGTAGGCGGGTTAAGTTTCCCAGAACCCGCAACATCATTAGTAGTAGGGTCATGCAAGACCACGAAAATGACTTAGGTAAAAATAGAGCCAAATATGTTTTCATGATATCTAAGGTCCTAAAATGGTTATTAACGTGGTATAGAGGCTGTCGCTAAGAGTTTAGGTGCATTGGAAGTCAAACGTCAAGGAACGACCAAGACATTCAACAACTAAGTCACCTATGTGTCTCATATGTTGTGTGCCTAATTGTCTGTTTATGAGGTTATTAGGTCATTAAATAAGTTATTATGGTGTATATAGTCAGTGTTTCAAGTTTCGTGAAGTTTGGAGGTCAAATGTCCAAGAACGTCCACGACGTTCGAAAGGTTTGCCATGAAACGACCTTGCGTGTCTATGTATGTTTCATTGAGATTACGTATTTGTTTTGGATGAAATTGATGTGGTAGGTCGTAAAATCATATGAAAACATATTTAGGTTTGAAATTTCTTGATACAACTCCATGTAAAATCAATAATTGGCCCTAAAGGAGGACCCCAACTTGGAGCTCAACACTGCTAGGCAATGGCAATCGACTGACCCAAACAACGGCCAGTCGACTAGGCGACGGATCGTCTATGGATGGCTTCGATGGATCCACTTGGACTTCACGTTGAGGAGTTACAAGAGCAAACAACGATACCCCATCGACGGGGCATGGGTGATACCATGGACCGTTGATGCTGGGCGTCGATGGTGCTGTGACTTTCGTGCAGGTTTTCTGTTAAGGCTTGGGGTTTTTTGAAAATCCCCCCCCCCAATCTTATAAAATAGGATCACGATTTTTTTGAGTGTTTATGGGTATTTTAATAGTATATAAGTCATTAAACTCTCATTTAAACCCTAACACCTAAATCAAAACACATTCCCTCACAATGTTTCTTCAAAAACCTCCATGAGAGTTCAAGGTGAAGATGGATCTTGAAGATGGTTCATTAATGGAGTTTCTTCTTCAATAATCATTGGCATATTCTAATAAGGTATGAGAGTTCTTCATCTAAGTCTTGATATCACCTTTGAGCCAATTTCAAAGATGATTTTCAAAGATTTCAAAAAGACGGAAAAGTCTGATTTCTACTCTAAGTCTTGGGTTCTTGCATGAAAGGTTTTCAAACATATTAGATATGATATTAGTGATGAATAATTGATGTTTTCTAATGAAATTCTCCATGAACCCTTGACCTTCACAAATCTCTCAATCTGACTAAAATATGGGTTATGTGAATATGTTTTGATATTGTTGAATTCATGTGTATATGTTATGAGCTTTTGATTCATGTATAGATTATGACTAATTGGTTTATATGTTGTTTCAATTTGATCAACTGAGTATTGTATATTTTATATTTGTTGAATATTAGGATTTTTGAATTGATATTGACTTAAGGCTTATGAATTCTAGTGTAGCAATCAATAGGCTATTGATTCAATGTAGCAATTGTAGTAAATTGATATCTAGGTTGTATTTTATTGATGAAAATATGCATTGAATTTACCTAGTTTCATTGAGTATTGTTAATATTTCAGTGAATTATTTGTTATGAGCATGGGTAATGACCTTATGATATCGAATTAGATGATTTAGCTTTGGAATAGATGTGGTAAGATGGAGTGGGGGTATGCTGCCGTAATTCCCTTTATTTAATGTTAATTAGACTTCAATTATGTTGTGATTGGTATGGTCCACTTATGGTGGAGGTACTATGTGAATTGATATGGCCTTGTAGGCGTTACTTTATGCAATATAATGATCATGACCTTGTCGGCACTACTTGAAGTATTATGATTATTTTGTAGTTGTTTTATGTGAAGTATGAGAATATCTATCTGTATGTTAAGTAACGTGAAAGTATGTGTTCTTTGTATGTATGTTAGGAAATCATGTAGACTATGCTTCTATGTGTAGTCTTAAGGTTGATGCATGGTTATTTTTACTTGAATATATGAGTCTATGATGGTTATTTTTATGATGATGATATGGTAGTGTATAGGATGACTTAAAGATGATAATGGTTGTTCCTAAGTGCTTTAAAGAATGTCATGTAATATGTCACTACAAGAAAGTATACTGATTGCTACGAAATCTAAGCTATGAAATTGAAAATGGTAGTTGTTACCTAGTTATAGCCACAAAAATTTAAATTTTGTGGCTATCTAAAAATTCGTAAAATTTCTTATCCACAAATAATATTTTTGCTATAATTGCTAACAATAGTGGCAATATTGATATAAATAGCTACAATTTTAATGCTACAATAAAATTTGGAAGTAATTATAAATTTTTTGCAACGCCATAAAAATAATAGTAACTCTTTAGCCATAATAGGTTACTAGGGAACAGAGTCGCGCTTCGCCCTAGCTTTAAAACATGTGTGTTTGAATTAATTTTCTTTCCGATTAGTTATATGTCCACTATATCATATTGTTTGATCTTATCATTATTTCTTAATTTTTATTGTAGGGAGAAAGGAAAAAAATATCACTCAATTTTGTTTAATATTTGGTTTTACCTTTAGTTATATTTTGCGGTCATTCATACCGGCCATCATCTACAAATTTGTGATACGTACTTTAAATTGGATAGAAAACCTTAAATCAAACGAAATTACTCATTTTAAAAAGAAATAATTCATCATTCAATCTTAACTCATGTCCAACCTTTGACTATGTAAACTCAAACAAATGAAACTCATGCTAGATTCATCTACGTTTATCTTGCAATGAGTTGTAATTATAACCTAACCGTACTCGAACATAATGCAAGTTCATTATATTTTATTATTTAAATAAAGGGACAAGGGTAAAAAATAGCCCTCAACTTTTGTTTATTGTTTAACTTTATCCTCGCCATTAAAATAAAGTTAAATTTACCCCTCCCAATATTAATTTCACCACAATTACCCCTTATTTAACGAAATCCCCAATATTGACCCCATTTTCCAAATTTTTTCAAAAAACCCATATTTCCTATTTCTAACCCAATCCCCCAACCTTTTAGAGGATAACCCATTTCTCTTTTATCCATTCTCTCAAATTTTCAAATGACCCATTAACTTCTCCTCCATTGTTCTTCATATCTCCTTCCTCCATTGTTCTTTATTTTTAAATGTATATTCATAAGAACGATGGGATGCATTAATTAAGGATGAAAGGTTGTAAGTAGAAAAATCACTAGCTGTTTGAAAAAAAAAGGGATCGAAGACAGAGACAAAAGCATAGATGAAAGATGGGAGATTTAGGGTATTAGAGTTGATTTATAGTTTTAAGTTTTTGCCTCAAAGATTCAATCTTTAATTCTTCATGTTCCAATGAGGATGATATTGATAAAATCCAAAATGGTATATGAATTGAGTGTGTGTTAGTAATTCTTGCCTCAAAAGATTCAATCTTTTGTTTTTTACACTTTGTTCTTCTTTATTAATTTTTTCCTCACGAATCCCTTAATGAGTTATTGAAAAATTTATTAGGTTTAAACAGGGATATATAGTAATATTATGAGGATTGAATTTTGAACTGAAAAATTTTAAAAAAGATTTGTTCTTTAATGAGTGAGAATGGGTAAATGAAAATGGGTATATGGTATTGGGTTAATCAGGTTATTTCTTAAAGGGGTCGGGTTATCGGGTTAAAATAGGAATATTTTATTTTTTAAAAAATAATTGGTTAGTTCGGTCAACATAGGTCTATTTTGGGGATTCCGTCAAATGAGGGGTAATTTTGGTGAAATTATTAATAGGAGGGAAAAATTTAACTTTATTTTAAGGGGGGGGGGGGTTTAAATTTAACTTTATTTTAACGACGAGTGTAAAATTAAGCAATAAACGAAAGTTGAGAGTTATTTTAGACCCTTTTCCCATAAATAAAAGAAAATGGTGAACCTATGGGGCATATACTGATTCTTTTATTCTCCATTAAATTGGAATATGAAAGGATGTGTTATTTCATTAATGTGTAATATTAAAGGTTAGCAAAATATTGACAAACTCTTAACTACATATATATTAGGCGAATTTCTTAGATTATAAGTAATACCAAAATACATTACTATTATTTCTTAAAATTGAGGATTAATTATAAAAAAGGTAAAATAAAGTCTTTCAATATGGGGAGTTGTGACTATTTATTAACAAATCACACAAATGTGAATATTCATTTCTTTTAAACCTTTCATTATTTATTTATTGCAATAAAAAAATTAAAATAAAGAAAACAATCAAATAAAGAAGAAGAAAAATAGATAATATAAGATTGATAATTAATATTATATCAATTTTTTTAGAAAGAAATTAAGTTAACAAAACAAAGAAACTTTCCATAGTTCATTCAAAATCCTAATATTTTTATAGAATGAATGTGAAATTTTTATTTTCCATTGAACAGCTTTTATTATTAATTTGATTAATTTTACTTTGAAATATAAAAATATCATAAAATAAATAAGTAATGAAAAATATATGGTAATTTAAATATATGTGCTATAACCCATTTTTTTACTTTTTTAAAATCTCTTTTTGGTATTTATTTGTTGGTATTAATTGTGACGAACTTTGAATAAATTTATCACAATTGATATTTGTCTTTTCAATGTTCATCCCTCCATATTCAAAAATTAATCATCATTTCTAATATTTTAATTCTTCTTCTTTTTATTTCTGTGAAATGTCATTTCAATTGTTCATTACTAAATTTAATATTCGAAGATGTAATTGGAGTATTTTATTAATCATAAAATTAAATAATGATAGCAAAAATTAAAAAAAGATTAATACGAATGGTGGTCATAGAAAAGTGTCACATAACCAATTCTACATCTAGCTTTTATATATATAATATGATATTAATGTGTATCTAAATTTTTTAGGAAATTTTTATCTTATCAAATTTGAAAAGTGCTTTTACCTTTAATTTTGATTATAATATTTACCTTTAAAATTTAAATAAGACATATAACCATTATAGAAATGTATAGTTGATGAAATAAAGAGAAATGATAATAGATTGGGAAACCAGATCTCATTCAACATATTTACTCGATAATCAATATCTTTAGGAAAAAAAAGACAAAAGTTGACATATTAAATAGACAAATAAAAAAAAAAACACATAACAAAAAGGGAAGAGATGGGACATATTAAGGAGGTAACAATTAATTTTGTACGTTAATGACTACTCTATGCTGTAAAGGTACTGGAGATATTTGGATACCATTTAGTAATCAGCTACCTTTAAAATACTAAAATGTTATGTTTTTGTAAAGGGAAAAAACAATCTGCGCAATGAATTAACATATGTTTCACAATAAAATTAAGATTTTACATTCAGACAGTGGCAAAACCTTATAAACAAAAATGAAAAAATGAGGCGTACTGAAAGAGATTGTTACTCTTTTAATCAATTGTCTCATCGAATCTTGAGTACAAAAAAACTCTTTAGTAGAGAGTGCTCCCTCCTGATGGAGCCTTGCTCGTTGTGAAATTCATATATAATCAGACTCCAAGGTGGAGATCAAATACAATATAGAAAATCAAAAAACATATAAATTATAAGAACAATATGTAACTTTGCATGACTGTCACGACCCAAAAATGGGCGTGATGACACTTGTCTTATCCCACCAAGACAAGTCAGTCTGACCCAATAATTTTATAAAATACAGAAATAAAATCAAAGCCTAATAACGATTACTAATACGGAAACAATTCAACTTAATTCAATTCCCAAAAACTGGTAGTCACATGCACAAGCCTCTAATGTAAATAGTAGAATTGAAATGAAAATACGAGTCTAACATGAAGTTGTCTTTCAAGTAAAAACAAAGTCATAAACTGGAGTAGGAAAGTTCGCTGAGATGAAAAGCAGCTACCTCACAATCCTTCACAAGATTCCTCGAAAATGAAGAGAATGAAAGGTATCACGAAAATTCGGGCTCGTGACCTACAAAAATTTGATGAAGCAAGGGGTGAGTACCAAGCCACGTGGTACCCAACAAGCAAACCCCTAAACACAAGTTAAGGGAAAAAAATACGGGTACTCCTTACACCCTATCTGAACCTCCACACTACAAACAACTCACAGTTTACCAAACACACAACTCAATAACCACAATCTATTAGTTTACATATTCTCAATAACAACTCAATATTCAACAGTCACAATTTTCACAGAGAAACACTAACAAGATCAACAATATACGTATCCAAGTTAATCAATAATAAAAATATGTAATGCCATGAGATGCAATGTCAAGTATAGTGATGCATGTCTTCCTTAATGATACACACCCGCCGTCTCTCAGTCTCGGACCCATGGGGGACATATCTGTCCATGCATCTTTCGCGGCGCATGAATCGACCCTCGATAATAGTAACAGTTGTGGTGCGCGATACGTCCTTCGAAATATAACATCCATCGCGGTGTTCGATACGACCCTCGAAATGGTACATTCTCTCACCAAAACCATGTCTTAGATACAATGCAAATGACATGCTCAAATGAAAATAAAAAGATAACCATTTTGATAACAAAGCACAATTTACAACAAGGAATACAACACCAACAAATAAGCAACAAGTCTCCAAGTCATTGTCAACACCACACAAGAAGATATACGAATTTCATACGCTTAATAACAGTTTAGAAATCAACTTGCCTCAAATAAACGAACAATCACTCCGGAACTTGAGTTTTTCCCTTTCGTTGAGCTTCCAAACAAATACAATCTATTCAAGTATATAGTCAAAAGTAGATCCACACTAACAACACTTATGTTATATAGGTTTAGCTTAGACCGAAAAGCTTATCCAAATTTATAATTAAGTTAACATATAAATTCTCATATTTTCAAATTTCAAGTCTAGAGTTAAATTTCAAACTCTCCAATATTATAAATCTAATAATATTCACATAATGTAATGCCCTTAATAGTTAAATACATATTTTTATAGGTCAAAACTTGAATTATAATGTGACCATAATAAGAAAATAAGTTAATTACGAACCGTATGAAAAAGAATAAATTAAGGAACCTATGGATTCACATACTATATCGTAATTCCCTTGTACAACTATACTATATTTTAATATAATATTATAATGACATACACATTAATTGACGACCATTTGCTCATGAATGACTGGGCATTGTTGCCCCCACCCCCACCCCACAAACTGAAAATGCCCCACTTTTCTGAACAATTTCCAACTTTAAACATTTAAATCCATACACTTTTCTTTTTTCCTATTCCCCGCAATTAATAAAATATATATAGGATACTATACAACTCTATCTATATTAAAATCATGGGTGGGGGCTAGTTGTACCTAGAGGAAGAAGAAATTGAACGCCGCCTGATCGTTATCGCAACCCTATTCCCTTTCTTGTTATAAATTAATAAAATAATCATAATAATTTTGTTTTACTTATTTTAATATGGGTCAAATAATATAGGGTTTAAATAAATTATCACTTTAGTCAATTAACTATTGGTTAAGTTAATTATTTATAATTATTTATTAATTAATTAACCCTTACTAAACGAATATTTATCTATAAATACTCCTCAATTAATTAACTCAAGTTAATGGGATATTTAAAATTTTGAAAAATGACCTTCTGGGTTATCACAATGACAACCAATGTTGACGTTGTTCTCAACTTCACAATATTCCATTATAATTGATATAATTTTCAGAGGAAATCTTGTCAAATCATTTTGAACTTCCTGCCATATTAGACGATATAAAGTTAGACATCTTCTCCATTAACTATTAAAATAGTATTAGCAAATCATCAAATCAAATTCAATAAGAATTATAAAAAAATGAAAAGATTAATGGAAAATTACAAGATAAAGTTAAATATATTTTCTATTAACTACTAGAATAGTATTAGAAAATCATCAAATCAAATACAAAGAAAATTATAAAGAGAATGAAAAGATTAATGGAAAATTAAATAGTAAAGTGTCAATTTATAGGACCTTAATATTTTGACGGTTGAAAAGCATTAATTCATAATTTAAATTGTAAATGTTTTCACCAATTATTATATCCTTAATTAAAGGAAACGGTTAAGAGTTATTCATTAAAATTAAAAATTTGAGTTTTAGATGTTTTCTTTCCCAAAATTTAAATAAATAAAACCCATTATTTAAGGAAATGCTTAAGAGCTACTAATACGTTCTCTTTCTAAAAATTTAATTAATTAAAATTCATTAATTATTATAACCATAAATTGAGGAAATTAAAAAATATCTAATAAAAATCAATTTATGTCCGAAAAAGAAAAAAAATCCTCCAAAAATCTGAGAAAATAAATAAATAGGCTTCTTGATCATTGAGGTATGCTACATAAGCAGGATGAAGATCCAGCTTTATATTAATATATATATTTGAGAAAAGTAGCAAATTAAATAATTTTGGTTCAAGATATAAAAAAATGTGATAATAGATAAATGAAATAGCCATTGAATATTTGCTACCACATTATCCACCAGTAGAAATCATGTTCGTCCTCGAACATAAGATGAAAGAAAATACCCGAAGCTTCAAAAACTTGAGGATATCTGGAACATATGTCAGACTCAAGTCTCTCAAGTTGCCTCTTCCACTGATCGGTGCTTTCCTTCCACCTTCATTGAAGCAATCTCTTTGTTCCTAAGCTTTCGAGCTTTCCTATCCAAAATAGCTATAGGCTCCTACTCAAATGTCAAGTCTGGACCCAACTTCACAGAGTCAAGTGAAAGCACATGATATTCATCCGGAATATATTTCCGAAGCATAAAGACATGGAAAACAGGATGAATTACCGACAAACTAGGTGGAAAGGCCAACTTATACGCCATCTCTCCCACTCGGCTCAAAATCTCAAAAGGTCCAATGAACCTAGGTCTAAGCTTGCCCTTCTTTCCAAACCTCATCACACCCTTCATGGGTGATACTTGGAGCCAAACATGATCACCCTCTATAAACACTAAGGCTCTAACTCTCCGATCTCCATAACTCTTCTGTCGATTGTCAACAGACTATACTGAATCATATGGACTTGCTCCATAGCATCTCTAAGCAAGTTTGTATCTAAAGAGTCCATCTCTGCCAAATCAAACCAACCAATCAGAGATCTACACTATCTACCATGCAATTCCTCAAATGGGGACATTTCCATACTAGAGTGATAACTTTTATCATAGGAAAACTCCGCTAAGGGTAAATGTCGATCCCATCTAGCACCAAAATCGATCACACACGCTCGAAGCATATATTCCAATACCTGAATGGTCCTATTAGATTGACCATTTGTCTGAGGGTGAAATGTTGTATTCATATCTAACTGAGTACCCAAACCATGTTGTAATGCCTTCCAGAAGTGAGAAGTAAATAGTGAACCTCGATTGATATGTTAGAAACCGGAACTCCATGTAGTCGCAAAATCTGATTAATATATAGCTCGACTAAATTTACTACCGTATACTTCACCCGAACTGGAATGAAGTGGGAGACTTGGTTTGCCTATCAACAACAACCCAAATAGAGTCATAACCACCCACTGTGGTAGGCAAATCCACAACAAAGTCCATGGTAATCCACTCCCACTTCCAAGTAGGAATAGGCATCCGCTGAGATACACCCCCGGGCCACTGGTGCTCACACTTGACCTGCTAGAAAGTCAAACACCTCGAAACAAAGTATGTAATATCTCTATTAATCCCACACCACCAGTTTTGCTGACTAACATCATGATACATCTTTGCCACTCCCGGATGGATCGAATACCGAGAACAATGGGCCTCCTCAAGAATCAATCGAATCAAATCGCCTGTCTTGGGCACACAAATCCAGCCTCCGATCCTCAAGACACCAACAGAATCAAGGACAACCTCCTTATCTTTCCCTCTCAATACTTTCTCTCGAATGAGACATAACTTTTCATCATTAAAATGGTGTGCACAGATATGATCGACTAAAAAAGACCGAGCCTCAATGAAAGCAATAATCCCATCACTCTCCTAAAAAATCTGCAATCGGACATTATTGGTGGATACATTTGAACATATCTAACCAATGGTCTATCCTCAATACTATGAGATGCAAGACTCCCATGCTAGGAGTCTTCCTACTCAAACCATCGGCCACAACATTGGCCTTCCTCGGATGATACAGAATGGTCAAATCATACTCCTTCAGCAACTCAAGCCATCTCCGCTGCCTCAAATTCAAATCTCTCTAACTAAAGATCTATTGAAGACTCCGATGATCAGTGAAGATATCACAATGCACTCCATACAAATAATGACGCCATAACTTATGTACAAATACCACAGCCGCCAACTTCAAATCATGAGTACGGTAGTTCTTCTCATGGGACTTCAATTGCCTAGAAGCATAAGCAATCACTTTCCCCTTTTGCATGAACACACCACCCAATCCAACTCCTGAAGCATCACAATACACTATAAAGTCTATACCCTCCTCAGGTAGAGTCAACACAGGAGATGAAGTCAATAAAGTCTTGAGTTTTTGAAAACTCTGCTCACACTCATCAGACCAGTGAAAACACACATTATGTCGAGTCAATCTAGTTAATGGAGATGCAATAGTATAGAAACTCTGAACTAATCATCGATAATAGCCTGCCAATCCTACAAAACTCCAAATCTCAATAGGTGTAGTAGGTCGCGTCTAGCCTCTAACTGCCTCAATATTGGCCGGATCTACTCGAATATCCTTCTTGTACACCAAGTGTCCCAAGAATGCCACGGAAGTAAGCCAAAACTCACACTTTGAGAACTGGGCATACAATTTCTCTTGCTTCAACCTCTGAAGTACAATCCTTAGGTGTCGAAAATGGTCCTCCTGAGTCTTGGAGTAAACGAAGATGTCATCGTTGTAAACAATCACGAAAGAACCAAGGTATGGTTGAAACATCACATTCATTAAGTCCATGAATGTTGCAGGGGCATTAGTCAATCCAAAGGACATCACTAGGAATTCATAATACCCATATCGGATCCGAAAAGCTGTCTTAGGGATATATGATGCCCTAATCTTCAACTGATGATACCCAGACCTCAAATCAATAATAATGCTCCCTTTAACTGATCAAATAAGTCATTAATACGCGGAAGAGGATACTTATTCTTCACTGTTACATTGTTCAACTTTGTGTAATCAATACACATCCTCATAGTCCCATCCTTCTTCTTCACAAACAATACAGGGGCACCCTAAGGTTAGAAACTAGGGAGAATAAAACCCTTACTCAATAAATCCTGAAAATAATCCTTCAATTCATTCCACTCTGCAGGGGACATACGATATGGAGGGATAGAAATAGGCTTAGTTCCTGGCTCCAAATCAATAGCAAAATTGATATCCCTATCGGGAGGAACACCTGGAAGATAAGAAGGAAATACATCGGAAAACTCCTGGACCACGGAAATAGAGTCCATGGGAGGTGGTTCAACGCTAGTATCCCTAATAAAAGCTAAATAAGACAAACACCCCCTCTCCACCAATCTTTGAGCACGGATAAAAGAGATGACCTTGATAGGATAAGAATTACTAACATCTTCCATTCAACCCTCGAAGACTAGGCATTGATAAATTCGCAGTCTTAGCATTACAGTAAAGGACAACGTGATAAGGAGAAAGCCAATCCATACCTAAGATAACATCAAAGTCTACCATCCCCATAATGGTTAAGTCCACCCAAGTGTCATACCCAACCAAGGAAACAAGACAGGATCGATACAATCGATCTACCACTAAGGGCTTACCCAAGGGTGTAGAAACACGAATCATATCAAATTCAGCAGAAAAATACGTAGACACATAAGAGAATGTAGAACCTTGATCAAACAACAGAGACGTAGGTCGATGGCATACTAGGATGATACTTGTAATAACTGCATCAGAGGTCTCCGCCTTAGGTCTCCCCGGGAAAGCATAGCAGTGGCCTCTTCGTCCACCTCCAGCTTGAGTGGTACCTCTACCCCCACTCTACTGAGCTGCAACACCACTACAAAAAACTCTATCACCTCTATCTGATTGAACTCTTCCACGACCTCTACCCTGTGGTACTGGTGGTCTAGTCTTGAATGAAAAATTAGATCGAGGCCCAACACAACCCCTTTGAGAAGTATATTGCTGCATTAGGTTATCGGGATCTCCACAAGTAAAACAAAATCTCTGACCTGGAAACTTCTGTGTGGACCCTGAAAACCCACTATAATTGTCTCGCCCTGTAGGTCGTTGTTGTGAACCGTATCAGCCCTGAACTGGGCTATACAAACCTCTAGATGTTTGGCCACCTTCAAATGTCGACATAGATGCATGAATAGGTCCCCGCTTCTGAAAAGAACCACTCACTATTTGTGATCCCCTACCTCCAGATGAGTCACCATGAGACTGACCTGATATACGGGCCCTTTTATAGTCCCCAAACTCCTCTCTCTCAATCAATTCCGCCTATTTGGCGGAGGTAAAAATTCGGCTTTAAAGTTTTTTCTTGAATCTATGATGAACTTGAACTTTATCTTGATCTTGACTTTTATTTCAATTCAAGGGCTTCGAGTTTGTTCTTGCATTCGATGGTTTTGATATTGATCGTTCTTGAACTTGAATGCTTGAATTCTTAAACTTGTAGCTTTGTAGATAATTAAATGACATCTGTACCACAAATTTTCTCTTGCTTCTTGATTAGAATTTTCTGTCACTTTTCTGAATTATGAGGACCCCGATTTATAATTTTAGACTAGAGAAGTTTCAATTGGAATAGGATTCCATTCAGCCAATATGATTAAAGTGATATTATATATGACCTTTATGGAGCGGGCATGTCATCTTTGACACATGTCATGATTCTTTTGGTTTCTTATTTTACTTGTCAAGCCACATCATTTGTACACGTGGCGCCAAGATGGGCTCTACAATGAGATGGAATTGGGCTTAACAAATTGGGTTCATCCATTGTAACTTAAATCAATTAATTTAGACTTTAACTAAATTCATATTTATTAGACTTAAATATTTACCTCAATTATATAAATCCACAATATTGATTTGGATTAATATTTTTGGGAATTTAGTAAAATCTGAATCATTTCATAAATATATATTTAATAAATTTTAAATGATTACAAATGCCCCCTACTTCAAGTGTTGTCGAGATACTTTATCTTTTAGAGACTAGGCTTGAAGCATTAAACCGGTTATTAAATTCACCTTAGTTAAAAATTAATTATAATTGAATTAGGAATTGTAATCCTACTAAATTTCATATTCCTATATATGTTTTATTGCCTTAGTCAAAAAGGAATTGTAATTCAACTAGAAATTATAATCCTACTCAATTTCATATTCATATATATGGTTTATCTCCCAAGCTAAAAAGTTATTGTAATTGAACTAGGATAAGGATTTTATCCCACCACATGACATCTATAAATAGATACATTCTCTTCACAATTTAAACTTCAATTACAGATTGTTAGCCTACGACGAAAAGGGCATACTCAAGGTAATTTTCTTCTTTTTTTTTTAAATTTTCATCACTTTTTATAGCTTGACATATCTGTCGTAGAAAATTCATATCTCATTGTAGAAAAATGAAATCATGAACCATTTAATTTCTCAGAAACAAGGCTTTTCGATCTCTAAAATATTCAAAATTCAAAAATTAATACCATTAGAATCTTTCTAGGTGATTTTTTACGTTAGCTCTAGATTCCGCTATGCTAAAAATTTCAGATTTGTGTGACTTTATTAAAAATCTTGTGTCTTGACGTAGGAACGACGAAATTACAATCCGCTTGCTGATTCAGAATCTATAAACAAATGTCTACAACATATCCAAGATTCAAGATATAATACCTTTCGAGTCTCAAACATATTAATGGGTAATAATCTCTCCTTCACTTGTATTTTATTCCTCTTTTTTTTTTTGGTAGATCAACAAAATCAATTTTTTATTTTAGGTCATGCCTTTTCCTCTTTACTTTCTATATTCCTATATGCAATGATGGAGATGGATTACTTGGGATCAGCAGAATTCTAAAACTACGGAACCAACTGGTTTCACACTGGGAGAACAAGATCCGGAGCTACGACCCCAATAGTTTGGAAGATATGTTGAGAAAAGGTTTTAGCACCGATTAATTTGCCATTTTTTAAGAAAATAAAGGCAGGGTAGAAAGTCTTGCTTACTTGTTTCTCCATCTAAGTAAGAGAAGCGGGGTTGAAGTTTATAGCTAGTGACTACATACTGGAAATATTTATCATACAAAAATGTGTTTAACGTCCCTTTCTTGAAAATAAACTGAAGGTGTTACAAGGTCCCGACTTCTTAACAAACTTGAAGCTTTACTAGAATATCGTGTAATACTCACGCATTGAAAATAAACTCAAGGTGTTACAAGGTCCCGAATGCTTAACCAACTTGATGTTTTACTAGAATATTGTGTAACATTTTCGCCTTTAAAGTAAAATCAAGGTGTTACAACGTCCCGAATGTTTAACTAACTTGAGGCAGGATAAACCCGTGAAAAAACTAGTTTAAGGTGCAAAGGGGCAAATATTGTCCGCTTCAAGACATGAAAATTTAAAGATCCTTTTAAAGATAAATCCTTGGAAACTCTAGCTTAAGTTGCAAAGGGACAAACCTCGCCCACCTTAAGGCATGAAATTCAATTATATGCGCATTTGAAGACTTTGGAGATTTCTACTTACATACTTGAAGTCTTACCTTCATATTTAGATACTTCAAATAATAAACTCGAAGAATATAAAGACTTCAATTTGCATACTTGATCTAATTTAAAGACTTCAACCATATTTATAAGAGACTCATATTTTATAAGGGTTCGCCCCCTCCATTGACCCATCAATACTTCGTACAAGTCTAAAGTTTGATAAGACAAAAGATAAAATGAAATACATCCCGATTACATGTGACAAATCAAGTGGGAACATTTTTTTTGACACTCATGCAACTGAACTTAGAATATGGTTCTAAGCGCCTATGTACCTCAATGAAGATGATCAAGAAACAACGTAGCTCTTGCGGGCCAGGAGTGACATGCACTTTAGGCTCGTATCTTAAGGAGCATCATCTTACTTCAAGGGTAGTAACTCTTTAGGAATTTGGCATTAACAGGATCAATCATTAAGCCATCAACATCAACAATCTTGTAAGCAATATTTGAATATGCATGTTGTACGACATATGGTCCATCTCATTTTGAGGTAAATTTTCCCCTAGACTTGTGCAAAGCAATGATGGGTCTTATTACCTCGAGAACTTGGTCTCCAACTTTAAAGAACCTCAAGAGAACCTTCTTATTGAAAGAATGAGATATATGAATGGGTCTTTTATCAAATGCTTCTAACTCAACAAGTCACAGTCGAACATTTTCTTACCTAGTGATCCCTTCTTGAATAACAAGTCTTAAGGAAGTTATTTGAAACTTGAGTGTTAGGACGGCTTCAACTCCAAAAGCAAGTGAATATGGTGTTGCTTGAGTTGGAGTGCGATGTCCTATATGCCCACAAAGCTTCTTCCATTCTTTCATGCCAATCCCGTTTAGATTTGGAGACAACTTTCGTGAGCAGGTTGCATAGAAGATTATTGAATGCATCAGCAAGACCATTGGCTGCAGAATGGTACATAGAATATTTATGTGTAATAACCCAAAAATGACTATGCTAAGTAAGGCCTAATGCATCTAGAATTCCAATATTATACCGGGTTCACACGGATTGATGCGTGTAGAAAAAAACCTCTGAAACTGTACAACATCCAACCCAACTAACTTGGTGAGTTAGTTAAACTAGGAAAGGTTAGATCCAGCAATGTAGGGAACCCAAAAATGATGATTTAACCGGATGAGTCTTAACCGAACTTAAAAATGGGGGATCTTAAGTTTGGAGGGTCCAGGGGTAAAATGTTCTTTTCCAGGTCAAGGGTAGTATCGTAATTACCCTAAATATTTAATTATTTAATTAGTTAATATGGTGGAGGGTCAATTTCGGTAGAGGTTGCCAAATTTAACCCTTTAAGCAAAATCTAGCTCCACCCGGGTTCGAGCTTTGGTGGAAGCAAGGATTAAATTGATTTTATTTTATTTAGTGAATTAGTTGAATTAACTAATATTTAAAAATCTGATTTAATTAAGGAAAAAAAATCAGTTTTTGAATTAAAAAATAATAATAAAATTAATAAATAATGAGGAGTCCTAGTTTGACTAAGTCTCCACCTAACTCCCTAATCCTAATCCTCTCATTCTCACGTCTCCTACTCTCATTCTCACGTTTTTTATCACTAAAAGAACTGAAAATAATAGTCCTTCACTCTTGATGAAGTTACACACAAAAACTCAAACGAAAAGCTAAGCTAAAAATGAAAATCAACAACATTCTTCTCGACGGATTGTGTTTTGGATTTTGGTGGTGAGGCAGTGGTTTCATGGGAATTGGATGCATTGAAACAAGTGTTGAACGAAATTAATGTATGGACTTTCTTCTCTCTTTGTCCCTTTCTCAAGAGACCCCTAATCAGTTCAATTTCCTATCGAAAAACTAAGATTGTCCCCGTTTCATGCCCCTGTCATTAGATCCTTTGAAAGATTCAAAGTATGCGTTGGTATTGTCTTCTGGTAGATTTTTTTAGGTCTAGTTGTGATAACATGTTTGAATGTGTATTTGGAAATTATGTAAGGAATGAATGATGTGTTTAGGGAAAGTATATTAAGTTAATTGTTTGTGCATGTGTGTGTCGTGAATTAACTGTGTTTTGCTGCCTTCAATTTACATGTTAAAATGTTGTATTTTACGTTTACGAATATGTTAAAACTGTGATGTTCATATAAGTGTAATGTTGCTGAATAAATGTCACACGAAATACTCCAAGAATCAATATACAAAATGAGAGAAAAACAAATTGAAGAAGGACCGAATTTCTAGCTTGCTGGAAATGTTGGTCTCGACCTATATTTTGGAGTTGGAGCTATGTTTTAAAATTTTATTAAAAATGTGAGGTTATTGGGGATTGAACCCAAGACCTCACCAAATGAAAATTACATAAAAATTTCATGAGTAAAATGAAAGGAAAAATAAATGTGGTGAGTGGAGATTGAACCCACAATCTCTTGAATAGATGAGAGAGTTAGGAAAAAAATAAATGTGGAGAGTGGGGATTGAACCCACAACCTCTTGAATATAGGAGAGAGTTAGGAGAAAAATAAAGGACGAAAATAAATGTGGAGAGTGGGCATTGAACCCACAACCTCTTGAATTGATGAGAGATTTAGGAGAAAAATAAAGGAGATAAATAAATGTGGAGAGTGTTATTGAACCCATGACTTCTTGAATGGATGAGAGAGTTAGGAGAAAAATAACGGATAAAAATAAACGTGAAGAGTGGGGATTGAACCCACAACCCTTTGAATAGGTGAGAAAGTTAAGAGATAAATTAGGAGAAAGTGAATGAGCTTGTGGAGGATTGATCCCACAACCTCCTTTACTTAAACGAAATAGAGAAAAGGAAATATTATGGGAGTGATGAAGATCAAACTAGGGTCCCCCAAATTTTACAAATGCAATCATCAAGTTTAATATAAGATTGAGTTTTGCTCAAGGGATTCGAAATAGGGTTCCTTGCGCAATTCCGTATTGATACATAAGTCATACGTAAATAAATATTTAATGAATGCTTCCTCTAATAATCAAAATTAATATCTTGGCATATATGCAAGATGCACAAGTCTTGTACCACATAATCATGGGTAAATATGAATCACTTAGACAAACTATGAATGTAGCTTCATGGCTTGTATGTGTGGACTCATAAGTCTAGCATACGTTTAAAAGTGAGTGAACTTAAGATATTACACAATGAGATAATGAAACCCAGAGGGGTTAAGTAAGAGTGTAACACACATTAAAGGGCAAGTGCATTGACATACGATGAAATGAACATTCACGAAGCGTTGAGTAATTATGAAAAGTTAATGTGCTAAAGGTAAAGAATGTGGTGACACCATGATAAGAGGCTAAAGAGAAATGTGATAGGAAATATCAAATGAGCCTAGGTAAATATTACTAAGACGTACTCACCTATGAGAGTGTAAAGTTAATGAAGAGACCAATCTCTATGAACACTCTATTAAAAGTACTTAAGTTAATGCATACTTATTACTAATGATTAGATGAGAATTCATCTTATGAGCTATGATGCCCTCAAGCTATAAGTCAGCTTCTATAATGTATGAGATGAATGTAATGGAACTTTATACTGAGCACCGATAGGATAGCTATGAGTTGTGATTCCCTTTTTCAGGAAGACATAGGTTCATGTAATTCTCATGAGATGAGACTGTCCATCCAGATGGGTATGGGTCTCCTTATATCACCTAGTTTTTGAACCAATACAGCCAAATAGGGTTCTAGCAGGGTTTGATTCCCTATATATTCTAACTAGTTTGGTTCACTTCTTCCAGTGATTCTACCTCTTTTTGGTGTGGGTTTAAACACTGGATTTCATGATGCTCACATGATCTTTGTCGGTTAAGGTTAAAGTTCCCAAAGAAAGACCGAGGCCAGCCTCAAATAATTCACCTAATGAAATAAACGAAACCAAAGGTATTAGGATAAGATAATCAAGAGGTGAACTAGATTTAAATAATGACACTAGGTCATTCTTGGTCATTGCACAACGAACCTGATGAAAGTCTTAAACTACATCTTAGGTATGGCTGGTGTTTACACTATCTTACGAACGAATGAAAATGAAGTACATATGAATGAATGAAGAAGACTCTGTGTTTGCTAAAGAAGGCTCCCTAGTTGAGGTCCCATATGTTGAGCCCTCATTTTGGGAAATCCTAATGTCAAGTCCATTATTCCATGGTCTCATGGCATATGGACGAATGTTATGAAATATGTTATGTGCTAATAATTAATACGTTATGTGATGTGTGAAATATGTTACATATAATGATGCATTTTACTCTCATAGCATGACTTTCCTAATTCGATTTTGGCAAGTACACTGACTTGAATTTCCATAATTCATATCGTTAGGAGAGAGCTCTTCTTAATCATGCATGTCCTTGGCGTGTGCTTGCATATACCCATACTCAGTACAAGTGTGTATTAATCCCATAAAACTCTCTACTTTTAGGTGCGGGTGCAGCTGGACGCTAGAACTTAAGAATCGATGCTGAAGTTATCTAGACGTGGAGCTTTCATCCGGATTTTGTAGGCCCTCATGCTTTCAAGGATGCTTACTACTTTATTCTAGCATTCCACGTAGACATTGCTAGTGGAGTATGTTCCACTACTGTTTCTTTCCCAGTTATTTTCAGATACTGTATTGGTGCAATTTTTTCAACCTATATTTTATACAGATATTTACTATGTCTTTCATTTGATTATTTAGGTATTAGATGGTTGCTGTGAACGCTTATGACTTTATGTGGATAGTCTTATACGAATTCAATGTTTCTCACTATAAAGTCTAATTAAACAAAAAGTTCAAATTTTCTGTTAAAAATTAACTTGGGTGAACTAACGATGACGTGTGTAGGCTTGTTTGCGACCTCTGAGAGGTCAACGACACCGGTCACGTCTGGGGTCTAAACTCCAGTCGTGACATTACGCTACTTGAAGCAAAAGAGATCACAAATCTTGTTCATTAACTTTTTATCGAATGGCTTGCAATTTTCTGTCATTATATAACGAGGGATGCCAAAGCGATAGATAATATTTAGTCGGATAAAATTTGCAACATTCTCTTTGTTCACCTTCTTAAGAGCGACAACTTCAGCCCATTTTAAAAAGTAATCAGTTTTATCCAATATGTACAACCACCAGAAGACTTTGATAGTGGTCCCAAAATATAAAATCCCAGGCGTCAAATAGCCAAGATGTGATAGTTGGGTGCAATACTTCATGCGGCTGATGTATGAAATTCGCATGAAATTGATAAGTATTGCACCTCCGAGCATCATCTAATCAATCCTTCACCATGGTTGACCAATAATATCACTTCCTGTTTATGTGAAAGTTAAGTTTTCGTCCATATTTATGTGATCCACACACTCGTGAGTATGCTTCTTGCAGAGCTTGAATTTCTTCTTCCTGTCCCAAACATTTTAATAGAACACCTTCAAATGACCTTCTATATAATGTGACCTTGTAGTAAAGGAAGAAAAGTGCACAACGACGTATGTCAATCCTTCTTCTTTAATTTTTTGGAAGTATCCCGTAGCACATGTAGGTAATAATGTATTGTCTCTGATCTTTGTTCGTGTGTTCAGTAGTACCGACAATATTATGAAGATTATATTCAATATACTCTTCCTCATTTGGCGGTGGTACTATCCATTTTTGACAGAAAAGTTACTTGTGTTTGATCAGAAAGGGTTGGCGTTGAAGCTAGAGCAACTAATGCATCAACATTCTTATTCTCTGTTCTGCACACATGTTTAAGGGTTACATCTCCAAGCCATCCTATCAACTTTTGAGAATAATCATGACAAGGGCACAATTCAGGGTTTTTCACCTTATAACTTCCCAAGAGTTGATTATCACCAATTGAGAGTCACTAAAGACTTGTAAATTTATTTGGTTCATGTCAACATCTATTTCAAGTCTAAGTATCAATGCTTGGTACTCAACGACATTATTGGAGCAACATTGTTTTAGACTAAAAGAGAATGGTAGAATCTCAAGTGACAAACACCACGCCAGCACCAGCTTTGTCGCGATGTGCATCCCCATCAAACTAAATATTCCAAGGAGGTTGAACATCAATTAACATCGCATCTTCATTAGGAATCTCGTCAGCTAGCTCTCAATCATTCGGTATAGGATGGTGTGCTAAGAAATCCGCCAATGTTTGTCCTTTAAAACCTTTTGAGGGATGTAAATGATCTCAAACTGTTGGAATTGAAGATACCATTTTGCTAGTCGGTCACTAAGGACAGGTTTTGACATAACATACTTGATGGGATTTGCTCTAGAAATAAGATGAACAACATGAGCTTGAAAATAATGCTTTATTTTTTGAGTTGAGAAGACCAGCGCCAAGCACAATGTTTCACTTAAAAAAAATATTTTAGCTTATTTGGTGTCATTGTTTTACTCAAGTAATAAAGGGAGTTTCTTTGCCTCCACTATTCTCTTGATCTAACGGGGCTCCTACGGACCTTTCTTGTGCATTAATATAGAGTATCAATGGCTTTCTAGGTATAGGGGTTGCCATGCCAGAATCGGATGTTTCACTAGAAATAGTTTGATACTTTTAAAGGAATCATTAAATGTTTGGTCCTAATTAAAAGGAATACCTTTCTTCATGAGGTGACCGAACGGTTAACATATCCCTGCTAGATTTCAGTTGAGTCTCTTCAAGTATTCTAACTTTCGTTGGAGACTTTTCAACGCATGAATATTTTGAGGCTCGGGCATCTTTGATATTGCATCAACTTTGGCTTGATCAATTTCGATTCCTCGATGTCTCATAATAAAGCCAAGGAACTTGGCGGAAGTAACTCCGAAGGCACATTTCTGTGGATTTATGCTCAATTGATATCTTCGAAACAACTCAAACACCATTCTTAAGTCTTTCAAATGACCACCCCTCTTTCTCGACTTTACCACCAAGTCATCAACATACCATTTAACATTTTTATGGAGTAATTCATCAAAGATATTGGCATAGCCCTTTGATAGGTGTCACCAACATTTTTCTAACCAAAAGATATCACTTTGTAGCAATAAATACCTTTCAGTGTACGAAATGTGGTGAGTTATTCATCCTTTGGTGCCATGCGGATTTGATTATAGCCGTAAGACCCATCCATGAACGACATTGCCTCATAACTAGTGGTGGCATCAATAATCAACTCTGGAATTAAAGAGGAAACTCATCTTTATGTCATGCATTATTGAGATCTCTAAAGTCAACACAAACTAGAATTAGACCCTTCTTCTTCCTCACAGTAATGATACTTGAAATCCATATATGATTCATCTTCCTCACAAGAACAAGACTTGAAATCCATGTAGGATATTTGCCCTCACGAATAAAGCCCGCCTCAATGAGCTTGTTAACTTCATTTTCTATCAATGGAACAAAGTCTAGTCTAAAATGCCTCTAAGCTTGCTTAACATGACGAGAACCATTTTTGACTGCCAATTGATGGACCACTACTCTATGATTTAACCCAGGCATTTTTTCATAACTCCAAGCAATGACATCGTTATATTCATTGAGTATATTCATGTAAGAGATTTCTTCATCAACTTCTAGAAACACACTCAAGAAAGTTGGCCTTGGGTCTTCATCAGTGCCAAGGTTAAATTCCTTCAAAGGATGTATTGTGATCTTTAATTCTTCTTCAAGTTCCGGTGAAGCATCTCCAACATCTTCCTATTCAAAAGGATCATTGTCATTGAGAGATATATGAAAACACTAGACAATATCTTCTATCTCTTCATCAATCTTAATTTGAGGTAAGCAATCATATTCATTTTTTGTTGTAACATGATTTGAGGAACCTATAATTTCTTCATCTTCCTCGCGCTCTTAGGTATAAACCACAGTGTGAGCCTTTGCCTTGAGTTCCTCTTTACAGGAAACCACGAGATACACTTGTCTCCTCATCTTAAAAGGAATCGAAGTTCTGAAATCCTTTAGAATCAAATATGAAGTAGTCATTGTAACTTCTAAATAACATCTCATATTTTTGTTATTCTTTTTCAAATGACCTAATCTCTCAAACACAGAAGTTCTTGCAGTCGCTTCCCCAAGTCGATCAAATATGGAAGGCTTTTTTTTGGAGTAGTGATGTCATCTTCAAAAGTTATATGATTATTTCTGGCCCTTCATATGGAAAAGTATGGAAAAGTGAATTGGCGGTTGTCAAGAACCTAAGCATTCACGTGTTTGCCTAGTTATATCTATGGAATTTTCCCTAGAGTTGATGTCTCATTAGAGTTGTATCCTACCTTCACAAATAACTTGTAAGCATTGAGATCAAAACCTTCTTTTCTGTGTTTTTTTAGGGAGTGTCATATCTCACACTTGATCTTGAGCGATTGACTTTTCTGGTAACATTGAAGACAAGTTTATTGCATAAATCCGTCTCATAGGATGAGTTAGCCCTCTCAATGTATTTTCTTAAAGGTTAGATGATTGATCTTGTTCTTTATTTGCTTTTGGAACATATAAAATCCTAGAAGTCAGCTTCTTCTTCAAAGACATGATATTCCTTTCATTAAGAACAGGAAAGGGTCTTTAATGTCAATTTTCACCTTTTCAACATCCGCATCAATTATTTTATTTATTATCTTATCAGACTTGATTGATTTGACGTCATTGGATTTTCCCCCTCTAACTACATGATTTCTCAAATAGAATTTTGCATCTGCAAAGTATATCTCAACTTTGGTAAAAGGATTATCATCTGCAACTATCTTCCTTTCACTTCCACCTTCAAGATATTTCAAACATTGATGTACAAAGATGATACAATTTTATTCTCATGTACCCAAAGACTTTCAAGTAATATATGTATGATGTATATGCGCCGATCACGTGCATCCATGAGCTTGATCACAAATCTTCCATGTGGATCTCTAATTTAATAGAGCCTATGGACCCCTGCCCTCTTGATTAAATCCTTGTATTAACAGACGACTTTCACTAAGTTCTCCAGTTATGAGGCCATGTTTGTTTAAATGTGAGTACAGACAAAATGTTGACTGCAGATCCTTGATCTATTAACCAGTTAGTGCATAACCAATCATATACAAAGGACGATTGGATAGTATTTCACCAAATAGAAGATCATTATCTGTAAATGCGGTTTTAGTATCACATGCATGTGCTTCTTTGGAAAAAGGTTCAATAGAGTTTTCAGAAGATGAAAAAGACATCTTTGCTGAGATTTCCCTTATTGCTTTTTCTTCGTCACGAGGATACACTTTTGGTGAAGATTCACTTGTTGTTCTTTTTTTTCCAATAGGAGACACATTCATTGTTTCTTTTTTATCAGTATTGAAACACGATGCCTCGACATTTTCTTGGGTAGACTTTATGTCAAACCAGCTTGGTAAGTATTTCTCTAGAGTCAGAGGACGTCGAGGTTTTTGGTAGTGATGCAGTTCTACCTTTTCCCTTTTTGGGTGCTTGATTGATTTTTGCTGCTCCAACTTCACCATCTTACTTCTAATTGGTGGCTATACTATTTCCTTTAATAAGCTTGACTTGTTGCTTCTTCGCTTAGTCACAAGAATTCAACCTTCATCGACATTTATATCAACTTGAGATTTGTCTATCTATTATGAGTCACCTTCATGGTTTTCAAAGACATATATTTGGACTGGATCGAGTGAGTGGAATGTGATTTAGATCTGGTTATCAAGGATAATTTTATCTTCATTAACCAATTGCATCACTTTATCCTCGAAGACAAAACATTTTTCAAAAGGATGACTCACAAGTCTATGATACTTGCAGTAATTTGGGTCATTAACTTTTCAAGCTTTATCAGGTCGCTTCATCTCTGGCAAGTCAATGAGCTTTAACTCGAGCAATTCATCAAAAATTTCAGAAACGTCAGAATCCACTAAAAGGATACTTTTTCCTTGGATCTCCCTTAGTGTCGACTTTTGATTTGAATGTTCTTGGAAATTCGTTCTCACATTTTGCTTTATGAACTCATTCATGGTGAACTTTGCATGAGACATATTTATACTCATGGATTTTTTGTTGTCATTTCTAGGCACAAATTTGCTCCATCTCTTGGGTTTCCACTTGTCTTTTCCTTTGAGAGGATCATGGACAATAGTCATATCTTTTCCAGTAGAAGACATGCTCAACTCCATATCATGAGCACGAGTTTCTAAATCTTCGAAGGATTTTGGTTTTATTCCTTGCAAAATGTAAAGAAGCTCCCAGTGCATACCTTGAATACACATTTCAATTGCAGAACCTTCATTAAGCCTATCCTTGAAATTTAGGCTCGCGTTCCATCATTGATTTATAAAATCAATAACCAGTTCATCCTTCCTTTGGCGAGTATTCGTGAGTTCTACCATGCCCACTGTATGCCTTGTATTATAGAAGATATTGTGCTCTAGTTGCTCCCAACTATAAATAGAATTAGGTCCGAGATCTGTGTACCAATCAAAGGCATTTCCTTTTAGAGAGCGGACAAAATGTTTGGCAAGATGGTCTCCATAGGTTCCAAAATTATTACGTATCTCCACGATGTGCACGACATGTTTATTTGGATTTCCTTTTCCCTCAAATTGTTGAAATTTGCGAGGTGGATAACTAGTAGGCATTTTAAAGTTATCAATCCTAATAGTGTATGACTTAGCATACATATGAGAAAACTTGGTGAAGACTTCATACTTATCTATGATATAGCCTTCAATAAACTCCTTCAAATGATCGAGTGGGATAATTCCTTCAGATGAAATTGGCATATCTTTAACAAATGGGGTTTTCTTCGCAAGATCTTCGATTTCTTGAACTTCAATACCCTTTCTAGGCGCATGGCTCACATGTCCATCTAAAAGTCCTTACATTCTATCCATAAACTTTTCAATTTTAGACTCTTGGTTTTACATATGCTTTGTCAATCCTTCAACAAACTTCGTCAGGTTTGCGATTGTTCCTCAGGAGAGGAAGCAACAATTACCATCGTTTGCATGACCATTGGAGATGCAGGAGATTAGCATGGATTGCCGCGTAAGTTAATTTACAGCAGACTTACGTTATGTGATGTACGTGGAGATGATTCATAATTTAAATGACAGTTCTCCCTTGTGGTAGAGTTCTTAGAACCAAATTGCTTAAGTAGAGCTAATGTCTTCTTGATCTTTTTAGCAATATGACTTCCTCTTTCTAGAGCATCTATGGAAGAACTTGATCGTTTTGGAGTTGAAGATCCAAAAACAGGAGTTGATGCGAAGAATACTTGAAGTGTTTGTTGTCCTAATGTAGCAGCCTTGCTTCTCGTAATAGTTCCAAAACATCTAAAGGTAACACCAAGAATCTTCAACTTCGATAGAGAACTTGGAGCTAGAGGCCTTAGAGGCACTTGATCAAGAGTTGTTGTTCTTGGACGTCATGTCGATATTCTTTGATACTTGAAAAGTTGAGATAAGAGGTAGAGATTGTCCCACAGGGACTGCCAGAATTTGTAGACAATAAAATTCGCATCGAGAGAATAATAATCAAGAACGGAAAATTATAGCAACAATTAATTTTATTATTTCAAATGCGAGTGTTACAATATCTATAATTCCTAAGATTTTTCCTTTCCAAATATAAATTCAAGGACATTAAAGCTTGCTCTTGAATCTCCGATGAACCTCAACTTGAACTTTATCTTGATGTTGACTTTTATTTGAATTCAAGGTATTCGAGCTTGTTCTTGAATTTGATGGTCTTGATCTTAATCATTCTTAAACTTGAATGCTTCAATTCTTAAACTTGTTCTTTGTAGAGAATTAAATGGCGTTTGTATCACGAATTTTCTCTAGCTTCTTGTTTTGAATTTTCTGTCTCTTTTTTGAATTATGAGGACCCCTATTTATAGTTTACAATAGAGGAGTTGCAATTGGCCAATCCGATTTAAGTGACATGACATATAAGCTTTATGGAGCGAGCCTGTCATCTTTAACAAATGTCATGATTTTGTTGGCTTCTTATTTGACTTGACATGCCACATCATTTGCACACGTGGCGCCAAGATGGGCTCTAGAATAAATGAAATTGGGCTTAATAAATTGGGTTCATCCATTGTAGCCCAAATCAATTAATTTAGACTCTAATTAAATCCATATTTATTGGACTTAAATATTTAACTCAATTATGTCAATCCACAATATTTATTTGAATTAATAATTTACGAAATTAATATAACCTAAATCATTATATAATTTTATATTTAATAAATTTTAAATGATTACAACACCGTTGATATATAAAAAATTAATTGAGTTTATTATATTATTTTGAAAATTTTATTCTTGCAATAATTTTCAAACTTGAATTATATGGTAATTGATAGTTTCCAACACAATCTTGTTTTGCTTCTCCAATTCTATAAAAATATATTAAATATGTTTTCGGATTTGACACTTTTGTTTTATTTTAAATTATTCTATTTTTAACTTGATGTTTTATTATATATATCATTTTATATTTATATAAAATAAAAATAATATTGAATACTCAGTCTAGTACTAATTATATATGAGATTTAAAGAGAAATGAATTATTTGTAAGGGAAATTACAACAAAAAAAGTTAATCAGTTCTACCTTGATTTCATAGATTGAAAAGTAATTCGGGACAAATTTTTTTGTAACATAAACAAATAATATGAATTGATGGTCTCTCTATCTCCACGAGAAAGTGATAACTTCTGGATACACTCTATTTTTCTGAGTCCGTGCTTAGGAGATTTCACTAGATTTTATGGTATTAGACAACTAATATGAGACATAAGGAGTGTAAGTTAACATTTTATTTTGAAAAAATGATAATAGATAACAAAACTTATAGGACCAAAAAATATATATATTTTAGAAAAATATTTATTTGTATAAATAATTGACCAATAGTTAATATTATCAATTATTGTTATTTTAATGGAGATATTTTTCTTTGTTATCATGTATAATAATGTATTTTATATATAACAAGTGTAGTATTTGTTAATTTTAAAAGAAGCAAAAATTATTATACTATAATAATAAGAGATAATAATTATAAAAGTAAAACACAAAATTCACCTAAAATAACTCTCCCTTCCCCTTTTAGATCCCAAAAGTCTCCCCCAAAAAATTAAAAACTACAAAATATTAGAAATTCCCCCCAATATTTTAAAACTCAATTAACAAAAACCTATATATCATTTCTCCTCTCCCCATTTACTTCTTGTCTACCCTTCACCTTCACCCTTTTTTTGTCCAAGTTTTTTGTTCAATTTTTATTTCTAATAATTTGTTAACTTTTATTTTGTACGTTTTATCTAGCATCCTTCAAGCGAATGAGATAAGGTTTTTGTACAATGATTGTTTTTTTTTTGTTTTATTCAGTTGTATATTCGGTTCAAGAAAATATTGAACCACAAATGATTTATCATACACAATTATATTTATATTTTTCAAGAGATTGTATTTATTACTTATATTGGTGGGTATTGCAATGGATTTTATATTTTTATTAATGTAAAAGAAATATGTTGACCAGGTATAAGTTTTATAATGATATTAAAATTTCATATCTATATCTACAGGTTTTAAGATCTTTAAAGTTACAGGTTTGCTTACTTCTTTGCTTAGTTTGTGTTTTGTTTTTTTGTTTTATATTTGCTAAACATTTTTGCAAAAAAATTATCATATACACATACTTTTTTCTCCTTGAAATTCTAAATCATTATATTTTTAGTGCTAAAATATTTACCTTTATTAATAGGCATATTTATGAGATAAGAGTATATAAATGACAAATTGGGACAAATGTTTATCAAGCTAATGTGCAGTTAAAGATTATGGAAGGTGAGGTACGAGAAGACTATGCTACTTTGGATTCAAACAAGATGATGTCTTACAAGAATTGTATATTATGATTAATCTCAAAATTATAAAATGCATTTATATTTAACTTGAGAATTTTTTTAGAATCTCAAAAATGTAATTGTGGTTACAATTTGTAACTTCTTTTTAGTAACAAAGATTGTGGAAAATATATCCATTTTTAGCGATAAAATTATTGAGATCTAAGTTTTAGCTACAATGTAAAATTCTTGTTATTAATAATGTTTATGAAAATATTCTTTAATTTGTAGTAATGATTTTTATAGTTATGACTAAATCTGAATGTAATTATCAAAAATAAGGCGATACATTTTTATTTTTCTTAGAAAAATTTAAAAAGTCGCCTACAAATTTTGTCTGTCGTGGCAAAATATTGAATTCTTAGCTTTGTGAAAAAATATTGGTGGCAAATACTTTAATTTTATAGCTTTAGATTTTCTAATTTGTAGATAAATATAAGTATCATTGCCACAAGACTAAAAATATTAAAATCCACAATTTTTATAAATTTATGGCAAATGAATCTAAGACATTTGACACAATAGAATATATGTGCCTAATATATAAAAATTGTTATAGATTTACTAAATTGTGGCGAAAGAGTTAACGTATTTATTATAAGTATATCTTCCGTAGCAAAAACTTTTTACTATGAGAGCTACAACACATTTTTTTAGTAGCTATAAGTATGAATTCTAAGCCACATACCATGTAAAGCTTTTAGCTAACTTTTAGCCACCCTACATCTTGTCACGAATGCTACAGAAAAATATATTATGGATAAAGCGTTTAGCTACGAAAAAGTTTAGATTTAGCTACAATGTATTTTGTAGATTTAGGTGAGTTTTTTGTAGTGTGTGTTAAAGTGAAGTATGTGGTGTCTTGTCTTGGTTGACTTTTGTCCCTTACTTGATGCATGTATGAACGTGAATATGAGATGTCTTCACTTAGGATGCTAAAAACTCTTAGTCTTGAATGTATGAATGACATGTGACATTGAATTATGTTAAAAGGGTCTTTTATGTGAAACCTTAAACCTACTAGTAAGGTTATGAATGTTGAATTCGAAAGCCGTAAAGGTTCCTCCAAGTAAAGGAATGTAGACTTAGGGTTGATTGGCTGGAACGACTTCATATCAAACTGCAATGACCCGAAAGGTCATTTTTTGTGAATTTTCATAAAATTAGCGTTTTACCCCATTAATAGTTGCCCCTAGTAATTTTTTTGATTAGCAGGTATATTTTATTTTAAAACTTTGTATTACTTGATAACTACAATAATTTAATTAGTGATAATTTCTAAATATTAACCTTTTATGTTTTTAATGGGTCAAGTCTATAATTTGATAACCCTATACCACTTGGCCCATACATTAGAGGTTATCATGTTAAAGAGAAAATATTATCAATTGCTACTAATTAGAAGCAGTTGGAACACGAAAGTTACAAAGTATTTTTCATGCCCAAGCCGCCAAAACAAAATTCTCAACATAGTCTAGGTGAGATACTTCAATTAAATTTATTCCTAAAGTTATAAAAAAATCAATTGGAGACGAGTAAAATCATGTGGTGGTCATATACTTAAGTACTGCTTCTGGTGTTTTCTTGATTTGGCCGTATCAATTTGTATAACAATTTGGTCATGTATAATAAGTATAATTATATTAATTATTGTCCAATAATGATAGTGGGTGGTCTCTGCATGATTAACCATGGAAGAAATATCATTTTCATAACTAATAACTAAAACATTAATATTCTATAACTAGGTCTATAAATATTATTTTGTAATTTGTTAATTGGTAAGAAACCAAATGGTCGGAAGATTATAACGATGTACGTGTTTGGAAGAAGGTTTTAAACTTGAAACAAAAGGAAAATATATCATTATTACAAGAAGTTAATGTTCTGTTTATTCTTTTTCTTTTCAAATGAATTTGATAATCCTATTCTTATATAATTAGCATAGCTTTGATACAATATTATCTGTAATTAAATAGAGTGTATTATATTATAGGAAAACTATTAAGATGGTAGTTTTTGGAGGAATTATGACTTAACTCTATATTTGAAATTAGAAAATATGAGATTTGACCTATTGATTGGAATCAAGATTTAGGAAATTTATTATACCTTTGAGTAAGTTTTGGGTCTAAGTTTAACGTATGAGTGTTGTTAATGTTGAAATTTTATTATGATTATCTATTTGAATAAATTTCCTTGAGTTGGAATGTTCAACGAAAGGGGAAGGCTAAAGTCCCGAAGTGACTATTCGACTATTTGAGGAAGTGGATTCCTAGAGCCTTGCTAAGTGTATGAAATATGTGTATTTTCTTATGGTATATGTTTTGGAGTAATGAGTGTCCACATTGATTAATACTAATGATGAAACAAAGGATAATAAAATGCAATGTGAATAATTGATTTTGTGTGATGTGTTCATAATTAAGAATAGTTTGAAAGGCTTATTGAGTCATTGTTGATGTTGTTGTGAATTGTGCAGTGTTATGAATGTGTTCATAATAAAGAATGGTTTGAAAGGCTTGTTGAATCATTGTTGATGTGGTTGTGAATTGTGTAGTGTTATGAAAATAGTCATATCCTTTTTATTTGTGCGAACATGTCATTTGCATTATTTTAAGACATGGTTGTAACAAGTGTTACAGGCATTGAGAAAGAATGAGAAATTAAATAGGATGTATATTTCGAGGGACGTATCGCGCGCCGCGATGGTTACTATTATCGAGGGTCGTGTCGTGCACCGCCACAGATGCATGGACAAATATGTCCCCCATGGGTCCCGAACTGAGAGACAACGAGTGTGTATCACTAGGTCAAACATGCATCATTATACTTGACATTGCATTCCATTACATTGTACAAACCTATCATTAATGAACTTGATATTGTGTTTTAATGATCTAGTGATTGCCTTTTTGCGGAACTTGTGATTGTTTAATACTAAGCTGGTTATTGAGGATATATAATTTGTTGAAGTGTTGTTGTTGAGGATATGTAATTTGTTGAAGTGTGTTATTGAGGATATGTAAATTGTTGAAGTGTTTCTATTGAGGATATATAATTTGTTTAAGTGTTGTTGTTGAGGACATGTAATTTGTTAAAGTGTTGTTGTGGAGAATATATAATTTGTCTAAGTGTTTTTGTTGAGTAACATTTTATATAAACTGTGAGCTGTTAGGTTAAATTGATTTTAATGTAGGTTGTAGTTGTGGAGGTTCGGTTAGGGGTGGTAGGAGTATCTGTATTTCATCCATTTAGCTTGTGTTTAGAGGTTTACTTGCTGAGTACCGTGTGGTTTGGTACTCACCCCTTGCTTCTACAAATTTTTGTATGTTACGAACCCGGATCTTCGTGATACCTCTCATTCTCATCATTTCCGAGGCATCTTGTTGAAGATTTTGAGGTAGCTTCTTGTCATTTCATCGAACTTTCCTACTCTAGTTTATGACTATATTTTTACTTGAAAGACAACTTCATTTTAGACTCGTATTTTATTTCAATTCTAATATTTACATTAGAGGCTTGTGCACGTGACAACCTGATTTTGGAGATTGAATTAAGTTGACTTGTTTTTATAATAGAAATTGTTGTTGGATTGTTGTTTATTTCTGCACCTTGTTAGATATTGGGTCTTCGGATAACTTTTCTTGGTGGGATAAGACGAGTGACATCACACCTGTTTTTGGGTCGTGAAAAAATGGTATCAGAGCCCCAGTTCATAGGTGTCACGTGTATACAAGCCGAGTCTAAGTAGAGTCTTGAGGATCTATATGGAGACGTATGTACTTATCTTTGAGAGGCTATAGTGACTTTTAAGAAAAATCATCACTTCTTGGATCTAAATCGTGCGTACTTGGTTTAGTTTTGACCATCATCGTTTCACTCTCATTTATGTGATGACTCGTGCATAGTTTCTCATGTGGGTAGTTGGTGTGTTGTGTATAACTTGAATGTTAGACCTAATACTAAGTTGAAAGTGATATACTTATGAAAAGAATGTAGTTCGATAATTGAAAGTGGACGAATTAAAATGATTGCAAGATAATGAACAATGTAAATTGAGAAAACAAAGTTAGAAAAGTTGTCATAATATGTATGGGCTATTCTGATACGATCTTCTAGATAAGTATGATGTGTTTTAGTGGTGGATTTAACAGACTTTCACGATGTGGTACTAGTGCCATATGAAAACATTGTCAAGTGTGAATACTACTTAGGGATTTATCAATTGTATCACATGCTCATATAATAAGATTTGGTGTGTATTCATATTTTAGAATCTAACTATTTTTTTTACAACGGAAGAATGAGTTAAGAATTATTTATAAGGAATCTTTTAGTGGTGGATCTTTGGTACGGTATTGATGTGTTTAGGTCGTGAAGTTTATCTCAAAGATTTTAAATGAGTGGTATTCCATCATGAGATACATGGAAGTGGATCGATATTCGGATGATAAGATTGAAGGTAATGGATGTTTTAATGAGTATATTTGTGTGAAGGTAACTGAGAATTTTAGTAATGAAACACGTATACATTGGGTTAGCCCTTTGGATTTTGAATTTGTATAGCTGGGTTTGGGGTGTCATGTGGATGACACGATTGACTTCGTGATGATGAAGAAACTAACTGAGCATGACGATAACAAGGGATTGTGATGGATAGTGATTATGATGCAATTATATGATAAAGATTGTTTGTTAAACAAATTTTGTATTGCAATGAAAACTTGTGAGTACTTAAGGCTGATGTTTGATACTATTTGATGAATAACTTGATTGCAAGGAAAGTTGTGGGAGGTTCTAAAGCACTGCTCTGATAGAATTTAAAAGAGCTAGAGCTATAATGAAATAAATAAATAAATAAATTAGCGGGATATAGTGTAGCCTTCAGAAGGAGGTGAGAACAAGGATATGTACTCAAATTTTACGAGTCAAAGATGTCAAAAAGTATGGATAATTGAATTCAAAGATATGTGGTTTCATTTGTTTTACCTAGATTATTATGATAGTTTTACGAGTTCATCATATTGGTTTAAAGTTGTTGGATAAGATTTGAGAAAGAAGTTTTCATACATTCAACTCGAGTGTAATTATAAAATTATTTCGTGGTTTTGAGTTTGGTAATGAGTATGATTGATTTTTTTTTTGTGAAAGATATGATAAGATCAATGGAGAGGCGATCAATTATAAGCTAAGATACGTGAATTCATAAAAATCTTCAAGGTATGAGCTAACGGTAAGGGATAAAGGGATTGAGTTACACAATTAAATTCAAAATAAAGCTTTTGTTGGTGAGTTTAGGTATGTGGTAGTGTGCATTGTAAACGTATGAATTGGTAAAGTATGAAAGGATCGATCACATTAAGTATAAAGCATTTGGAAGGACTTAAAAGTTTAGTAGTACAATTTGTTACTTTTGATTGCTACACCCAAGGGGGATTTCATATAATGTTAATTTTTTCTGGATAAGGTAAGAATATCATAAGTTGGTGGTTAAAGGATGAAATTGGCAAGAGAGTCAAGCAAATAGAACAAGATTGTGGTGTATTAAAGAGTTTAAGGTAGAAAAATGGAGGAACAATACCTCTCGTATAAGCCCTTGGTTTGTAGTGGAAGAATTAATTGATTTTTTACCGTGATATGTGAACTAGTTTGGTATAGACTTACAAGGAAGTTATCAACGACTTTTATAAAGATTGTGTTTTGGTTGGATGACAAGAAACTAGGTGTAGGAGATTCTATGTTGTTATGTCGAGTTAGATTGTTCAAATTATGATATGCAACTTATTGATGTTCAACAATGTAAGCCTACAATTTTACATGAGTAATGAGGATTCAAGGGGACTGAAACTACTTCGTTGATGTGAAGATACAAACTGTTATGATGTGTTACATAGGCATTTCATAGTGAGTAGAGGTTATGAGCTTATAGTATACCGAAGTATTGGAGTAACCAAGAATTTCTTAAGTTTTGTTAATATATGACGGTTGTGAATCTTAGTTAATTAAAATTTAGTATCTGAAAGATTATGTAATGTTGACATTGTACGTGATTTAATAAACTTTATATTGAGTGAAAAAAAATTTTATTTTTGAAATTAGTGCTATCAACCTTGGGTGGGATCTGTATATGTTATGAAATACTTAAATAGAAAGAGAGGGAACCATAGTTTGAAAATTTTGGAGACTATAATGTGTTTGTTAAGAAGACTTTAATACTAGGTTTGAGAATTAGGTAAATTGTTGGTATGACTATGATGTTCTATTATTATTAAGAGCATTTACCTTAGTGAAATACTGAAAAGAGCATATGTGGTTCAATAAAACAAGTATGTGAGCAATTATAATCCAGACTAAATTGGTGATTATGGATTGCTAGAAAATTAAGAGATAGAGTCATATGAATGAACATATTTGATATGGGAACTATGGAAGAAGTACCTAGTGTTATTCGACTTTGGTTCTATATATTCTTATATAAGCACCTATTTCATTTTGAATATGATTTTAAGTGAGGTTTGCTACCTATACCCACATATTTTTTCATATCTATGAGTGAATTCCTAGTGGTTGATCGGGTGCAGCGATCCTGTGATTGTACTCTTGGTAGGGTGGCACCCTTGGTTATATGGTTCATTTCAGTTATGGAAGATTTGGTGTTGTTTAAGATAGTTTAAGTATGCTAGTGATTCTACACGCACAACTTTGCTTAAGAACTCATACAAGTGCTACCATGGATACTTACAGTTGTCTGATTGTCTTAATATTCATCTTGTCACTGAGGTCACTTTTCGAATATGTGTTATTGAATGAAGGGACCAATTGGTCTAGCTGTACTGTTCTTAAAGGTTGTTTACCATAATAGCTATTGATCTACCATTTTGATGGTGTTGTTATAGGTTTTGTTAGCGTGAGTATATATAGCTAACAACTTACTTCATCTTGTTCTTTTTTGGGTTAGATAATTTTGATTCTTACTTGATGATTACCCGATGTCTAAAGATCAGATTTTTATAACTTGAGCTCGTGAAAAACTTGAGTTATGAACATAAAAATCTTCATAAGATTTGTTATGGTTTGTGCATTATGAGTGTCATGGTTGATCTAAGATTACTTCTTGTTGTAGTCAGTACTGATTCAGAAAGTTATCTTGGTTATGTGAGAAAAGATTTGCCATGATGATTGTGTTAAGATCTAATGGATTTGAATTTGAGTTGGGATTATGAGTTAGTTTATTGCCTGATAATCACTCTTGAGTTATAGATCTATCAAATTGTGACTCGAAAGTTCATTCTTAATAAAGAATCTTCATTAAATGGTCTTAAGGAGAAGCTCACTTGGAGGGATGAACATCGACTAGTATGTCATAACATAAGATTTTGTTTATATGGTTAATCTTCCTTCTATTTCTTTATGTTCGAGAATGAAAATGATTTTTAGTGGTGGATAATGTAATGACCCGGAGATCATTTATGGGAATTTTCATAAAATTAGCATTTTCCCCCCTTAATAGTTACCCCGAGTAATTTTTTGATAGCCGGTATATTTTATTTAAAAATTTTGTATTACTTGATAACTACAATTATTTAATTAGGGTTAAGTTCTAAATAATTAACCTTTTAAGTTGTTAATGGTTCAAGTCATAATTTGATACCCTATACCACTTGGCCCATATATTAAAGGTTATCATGTAAAGGAGAAAATATCATCAATTACTACTAATTAGATGCACTTGGAATACGAAAGTTACAAAGTATTTTTCATGCCTAAGACACCGGAACAAAATTCTCCACATAGTCCAGGTAGGATACTTCAATTAAATTTATTCATAAATTTATAAAAATAACAATTGGAGGACAAGCAAAAATCATATGGTGGTCATATACTTAAAACCTGCTTATGCTGTTTTCTTGATTTGGCCGTATGAATTTGTATAACAATTTGTTCATGTATAATGACTATAATTATAATTAATTATTGTCCAATAATGATAGTGGGTGGTTTCTGGATGATTAACCATGGAAGAAATATCTAAAACATTAATATCCTATAACTAGGTCTGTAAATATTATTTTGTAATTTGTTAATTTGGAAGAAACCAAAGGTCGGAAGATGATAATGATGTACGTGTTTGAAAGAAGGTTTTAAATTTTAAAACAAAAGGAAAATGTATCATTAATAAAAGAAGTTAATATTCTGTTTATTCTTTTTATTTTCAAATGAATTTGATAATCCTATTCTTATATAATTAGCATAGCTGTGATACAATATTATCTGTAATTAAATTAAGTGTATTATATTATAGGAAAACTATTAAGATGGTAGTTTTTGGAGAAATTATGACTTAACTCTATATTTGAAATTAGAAAATATGAGATTTGACCTATTGATTGGAATTAAGATTTAGGAAATTTATTATATCTTTGAGTGAGTTTTGGGTCTAAGTTTAACGTATGAGTGTTGTTAATGACAAAACGTTATTATGATTATCTATTTGAATAAAGTGCCTTTAGTTGGAATGTTCAACGAAAGGGGAAGGCTAAAGTCCGAAGTGACTGTTCGACTATTTGAGGCAAGTGGATTTATAAACCCTTGCTAAGTGTATGAAATATGTGTATTTCCTCATGGTATATGTTTTGGAGTAATGAGTGTCCACATTGATTAATACTAATGATGAAACAAAGATTATAAAAGGCAATGTGAATAATTGATTTTATGAGATGTGTTCATAATGAAGAATAGTTTGAAAGGCTTGTTGAGTCATTGTTGATGTTGTTGTGAATTGTGAAGTGTTATGAATGTGTTTATAATGAAGAATGGTTTGAAAGGCTTGTTGAGTCATTGTTGATGTGGTTATGAATTGTGTAGTGTGATGAAAAATTGTCATATCCTTTTATTTGTTTGAACATGTAATTTGCATTATTATAAGACATGGTTATGACAAGTTTTACATGCATTGAGAAAGAATGAGACCTTAAAGAGGATGTACCATTTCCAAGGACGTATCATGCGCCACGACGGATACTATAGTTTGAGGGACATATCGCGCGCCGCGATGATTACTATTATTGAGGGTCGTGTCGTGCGCCACGACAAATGCATGGAAAGATATGTCCCCCATGGATCCCGGACTGAGAGACAGCGAGTTTGTATCACTAGGTAAGACATGCATGCATAATTATACTTGACATTGCATTCCATTACATTGCACATAATTATCATTAGTGAACTTGATATTGCGTTTTGCTGATCTACTGATTGCCTTTTTGTGGAACTTGTGATTTTTTAATACTAAGCTTGTTATTGAGGATATATAATTTGTTGAAGTGTTGTTGTTGAGGATATGTAATTTGTTGAAGTGTGTTATTGAGGATATCTAAATTGTTGAAGTGTTGCTATTGAGGATATCTAATTTGTTTAAGTGTTGTTGTTGAGGATATTTAATTTGTTTAAGTGTTGTTATGGAGAATATATAATTTTTCTAAGTGTTTTTGTTGAGTTACATTTTATGTAAACTATGAGTTGTTAGGTTGGGTTGATTTTAATGCAGGTTGTAGTTGTGGAGGTTCGGTTGGGGGTGGTAAGAGTACCCGTATTTCATCCCCTTAGCTTGTGTTTAGAGGTTTACTTGCTAAGTAGCGTGTGGTTTGATACTCACCCCTTGCTTCAACAAATTTTTGTAGGTTACGAACCCGAATCTTCATGATACCTCTCATTTTCTTCGTTTCCGAGGCATCTTGTGGAGGATTGTGAGGTAGATGCTTGTCATCTCAGTGAACTTTCCTACTCAAACTTATGACTTTGTTTTACTTGAAAGAAAACTTCATTTTTTACTAGTATTTTATTTCAATTCTAATATTTACATTAGAGGCTTATGCACTTGACAACCTGGTTTCGGGAATTGAATTAAGTTGACTTGTTTTCATAATAGAAATTGTTGTTGGATTGTTGTTTATTTCCGCAGCTTGCTAGATATTGGGTCTTAGGATAACTTGTCTTTGTGGGATAGGATGAGTGCCAACACACCCGTTTTTGGGTCGTGACAGTTAGGAATGTCACGATGAGCTTCTTGTTGCCATTGGAAGGCAGCCCTAAAATGACCTCTTTGGTAGGCTAAATATGATCTGGTTATGAACTTGATATGGAACTTCTTTATAATAACTTTTAATGAAAATTACTCATTGAGAACAAAGGCTAACCGAGTGAGAATGGTAAAGTAAGTAGTTCTAGTCAAAGGATGAGACTAAAATACAAAGAACACCCTTCCTATTCCTTAACCATGTTCCAACATGAGTTGTGTCCATGTTCTACTATTGGCAAGTAGAACACCCTCATCATAGGTTAGAACTCCGGATTCCATGCTTTGCTACAATGGTCTATGTCGGTTATTACCTATTCTCATCATATGAGATACATACTAGCATTATAGAAGTTCAACGAAGTTTAGGTGGTGGTATGAGATGCTATCTAGACATTGGACAATAGGCTTTAAAGGTGTTACTTGGAGTTTCTAGGTCTTGTTCAAGACCATTAATTTAATTTCCTTATGTTATGAATGAGTCTTAAATGAACTAATGAATGCAATTACTTAAGTTAAGAATGTATGTTAAATGAATAAGTACTTATTTAGAGAAGATTAGGGTTGGCTTTTTAAGGTGTGAATGAGGCATAGGAATGATCACTCTTATCTTACCTAGATAAGTCTTCAGAATGACTCTAGTTAGGGACGATAGTTGGTTATATGGACATGATCCAAACTTAGATATTCTCAAGGATTACATAGGTAATCTTGAAGAGGTCAATCATGGATGTTATATTTTTTATTTACTTAAGTAAGTCTTTTGATATCCCTTGGAAGGAGAATGACATATAATTCATGCGATTGACGTATTTGTAAGTGCGTATATCTCATTATAGGTGATCTTAAGGATCATTTAGGTGTGCCTAGAGAGGGTGTATGGGCGGTCTCTCTTTGTCCTACTTAAATGATTCTTTGGATAGCTTTTAGTGTCAGGATTGCATTCTTATTGAACTACTTACTGTAACATTTTCCTAAAAATGTGAATAATTGCTTAAATAATTTGTTATGCATTTTTAAGTTATTAAATGTTGTTCTTATTCTTATAGTATGATGTTTTAAATTCATGAAAAACATGTTATTTACTAAATGTCCATTTTTCATGGTTTTTGCATGGCTTCCATACTTAGTGCATCTAATGTGCTAACTCCTTCTTTTTCCTTTTTGACTAAAGTCTATGTAATTTGAAGTCTTGATCTGCCATGGAGGATGGACAGGTTTCTAAGGGTTGAAGATAAAGTATTGGTGAGTTCTCATCGATTCGATGATAATATCCACATGTTTCCTGTTGTCTTAGTATTTATTTTATGTCTTGTATGGGTTTAGTCCCAAGTGTTGTATACTCCAAAGTTTAGATGGTTCAAAGAGATGGTTTAAAGGTTTAATGTTTTAAATGAAAGTCTTCCTCTTGTGTATTGGTTATGTAAAGAGTTCTTCGTGTGTAAAGAAAGTTTAAAATTCTTACTCATTTTAATATGGACTTTACGCAATGAATGATACGAGTGGATTGGGTGAGACTTCTTGAAGTCTTATTTGCTATGTGGCGACACAAGGACACTTTAACTTCTAGGTCTTACTTGTTGGTTGTGACAAGCTTGGCATCAGATCATAGGTTTAGGGAGTGTCTTAGTTGTCTCATGAACGACATCTAGTAGAGTCTTGTTCATAATGTGAAGCGCGCCACATTATGAATAGGAGGCTATTGGGGTTTAGGAAAAGTTTCATTTTTTCATTCATCTAATCGTGCCTAGGAGCTTTGTATATGGTGTATTCCCCTTGTTTGCTTATGTGTTGGTCCCTTGATGGTACCTTTATGAAGTTTGGGGTTGAGGGAGAGAAAATATGAGATGTGACTTGTTAGATGAGGTGTGATGGATGATGGTTTTGAGCTTAGGTTGGTTTCGTTACCTTTTGAAGAGTAGTTATGTTAGAAAAAAATGGTAAGGTATATTGTTGGAAAGGTGACGGAGTGGTTGTTTGAGATATTTTGAAGTTGTTTAAGACCAAACCATAGAAAGGAAGGTGATGAGATTTGAAAGAGTAAAGGTGAGTTCTTCTACTAAGGGGGGTGTAGTGGTTAGATGATGAGACCCTTGAGAGTCTTTAATTTTTATGAGATAGACTTTGGTGAGTAAGTATTAGTATCGTTTATGGCGCCTTGAGGGATTTCCTTGTGGTAGATGATGACCTTAGAATGGGTTTCTCCTAAGTTGGGAGTATGGAGAAGGTATGGTTGTTAGGATTGAGGTGCACTTAACTTTTCTTTATGTGTTTATTCAAGCCTAAAACAAAGAGTTCATAGTAAATTGATTATGTAGGAGTCTTTTGTGACAAGTGAGTTCCAAACATTCTCCTTATGATATGCATGCTTTGGTTGAAGTTTTGTTGAATGAGAAAATGATTTTTCATGCATGATATCTTCCTCAAGGTTCATGTGCATCTAGTGTAGGTTGCTAATTGTTTCATATAGTTAAATGGTGAGCATGTCTAAATGGTTAATGAGATTTATTTGTAGACCAATTGTAAGGAATTTCTTAAATGTTGCATTGTTAAATTGTGTAACATTTTCACTGTAAGGTTGCTAGGGGTTTCTGTTCACTGTAACATTTTGCGAAAATTGACGAATGATTCTTTGGTTGAAAATTGTTGTAATATTGCTATAATTGATCTATATGAGCATGATATTGAATATAAATGATTTTTGCTATTTGTAATGAAACATGTGAGTTTTGTAGAATGATGAGTTATAGAAGGTTTTCTAGTGTCTTGTTGTGTTGTGATTCTCTTAATTATGTGAAATTCATTCTATCTTTGATGTTTGTATTGTATGAGATGTTATATGGTATAATCATAAGTTAATAATTGAGTCTCGACACTTGGAAGTGTTCGGAGATTGGAAAGCATCATTCGAGGATGAGTATTGTCTAAATGGGGTGAATGTAAGACCTCAAAAATGACTTAGGTGAATCTAGAGCCTAAAATGTTATTCATGATGGTCTAAGGTCCTAAAATAGTTATTGATGTGGTATAGAGGCAATCGTTAAGATTTTAGGTGCATTGGAAGTCAAATATCAAGGGACGACCAAAACGTTCAACGACTAAGTCAGCTATGGGCCTCATATATGGTTAAATGACTAATTGTTTGTTTAATAAGGTTATAAGGTCCTTAAATGAGTTATTATGGTATATATAGGTAGTGTGTCAAGTTTCGTGAAGTCTAGAGGTCAAACGTCCAAGAACATCCATGACGTTTGAAAGGTTGCCTTGAATCGACCTTGCGTATCTATATGTGTTTTGTCAAGTTTAATGTGTTCATTTTATATGAAATTAATGTGGCATGTCTTAAAATTATAAACAAACATATTTGGGTTGGAAACGTACGGGTACGACTCCATGTATGACCCATATGGGTCCCTAATGGAGAAGCCCAACTTTGAGCAGTTCCAGGCAGTGGCTATTGATTTACCAAAACGACGACCAGTCAATCAGGAAAGGGACCGTCAATGGGTGACGTCGATGGGTTTACTTTGCCTGCAAGTTAAGGAGTTGCAGGAGAAACCAATGATACCCCATCGACGGGGCGTGGATGAGACTACGGACCGTCGATGTTGGGCATCGATAGTGCTGGGACTTTCCTACTAGTTTTTTTTTAACAGTTGGGTTTTTTGGTAAATTCACCACAAGTATTATAATATAGAAGGACGGTTGTTTGAGTGTTTATGGGTATTTTAAGAGTATATAAGTCATTAAGCTCTCATTTAAACCCTAACACCTAAATCAAAACATATTCCCTCCCGAAGTTTCTTCAAAAACATCCATGAGAGTTCAAGGTGGATGGAGCTTGAAGATGGTTCTTCATGGAGTTTCTTCTTCAATTATCATTGGGTTCTTCTAATAAGGTATGAGAGTTCTTCATATAAGTCTTGCTTTCACCTTAGAACCAATTTCAAAGATGATTTTCAAAGATTTCAAAAGGATGGAAAAGTACAATTTCTACTCTGAGTCTTGGGTTCTTACATGAAAGGTTTTCAAACATTAACATATGATATTATTGATCAATAATTGATATTTTCCAATGGAATTCTCCATGAACCCTTGACCATCACAAATCTCTCAATTTGACTTAAATATGGGTTATGTAATTAAGCTTTGATACTGATGAATTCATGTGTAAATTGTTATGGTCTGTTGATTCATGTATAGATTATGATTAATTGGTTTATAAGATGTTTCAATTTTATCAACTGATTATTGTATATTCTTACATCTATTGAATATTAGGCTTTTTGAATTGATATTGATGTAAGACTTATGAATTCTAGCGTAGCTTTCTATGGTTTATTGATTGAAGTAAAGGTTATAGTAAATTGATATCTAGGTTGTATTACATTGATGAATATTTAGTGAATTTTCCTAGTTTCATTGAGTATCGTCATGATTTCATTGAATTATTTGTTATGAGAATGTGTAAGGGCCTTATGGTATTGAATTGGGTGATTTAGCTTCGGAATCTAAGTGGTAAGATGGAGTGAGGTATGCTGCCCTAATTCCCTTTATTCATGTTAATTAGACTTCAATTTTGTTGTGATTGGTATGGTCCACTTATGGTGGTCGTGCTATGTGAATATATGTGGCCTTGTAAGTGTTACTTTATGAAATATGATGATCATGGTCTTGACGACACTACTTGAAGTATTATGATGGTTTGTCTAGTTTTTTTATGTTAAGTATGAGTATATCTATCTATATGTGAACTAATGTGAAAATATGTGTTTTTTCGATGTATGTTAGGAAATCATGTAGACTATGATTGTGTTTCTGTGTGTAGTCTTAGGGTTGATGCATGGTTATTCTTACTTAACTATATGAGTGAACGATGGTTATATTGATGATGATATGGTAGTGTATAGGATAACTTAAAGATGATAATAGTTGTTCCTAAGTGGTTTAAATAATTACATGTAATAAATGTTAAAGTGAAGTATGTAGTGTCTTGTCTTGGTTGACTTGCCTCCCTTACTTGGTGCATGTATGAACGTGAATATGAGATGTCTTGAATTAGGATTCTAAAAAGCTTAGTCTTGAATGTATTAATGACATGTGACCTTGAATGATGTTAAGAAGGTCTTTTGTTGTGAAACCTTAAACCTAGTGGTAACGTTATGATTGTTGAAGTGAAAGGTCGTAATGGTGTCATTCAAGGAAAAGAATGATAGACTTAAGGTTGATTTGCTGGAATGACCTCATATCAAACCTTAGGAAATTCATGATGAGCTTCTTGTTGCCATTGAAGGTAGCCCTAAGAGGACCTCTTTGGTAGGATAAATGTGATCAGGTTGTGAACATGATATGGAACCATTTATATGAACTTTTAATGAAAATTACTCTATGAGAACAAAGACTAGAACCGAGTGAGTATGGTAAGGGAAATAGTTCAAGTTAAAGGATGATACTAGAATACAAAGCACACCCTCATATTCCTTAACCATGTTCCTACATGGGATGTGTCTATGTTCTACCATTAGCAAGTAGAACACCCTCATTGAAGTAGATTTGAAATCCAGATTCCATGATTTGCTACCACGGTCTATGTTGTTTATTTCCTATTTTCATCATATATGATACCTACAAGCATTAGAGAAGTTCTATGAAGTTTATGTGGTGGTATTGGATGCTATGTAGACATTGCACAATAGAGTTTGAAGGTGTTAGTTATAGTCCCTAGGTCTTGTCCAAGACCATTACTTGAATGTCCTTATGTTACGAATGAGTCTTAAATGAACTAATGAATGCAATGACTTGAGTTAAGAAAGTATATTAAATGAACAATTACTTGTCTAGAGTAGTTAAGGGTTGTCTAGTTAAGGTGTAAAGGGGGCGTAGGAATGGTCACTTCTTATCTTACCTAGATAAGTCTTAAGAATGAATCTAGTTAGGGAAGATGTTTGATTATGTGGACATGATCCAAACATAGGTATTTTTAAGGATTATTTAGGTAATCTTGATGAGGTCAATCATGGACGTGATCTTCTTTATTTACATAAGTGATTTGATAGCACTTTGAAACAGAATACCATATCATTCATGTGATGTATTTGTAAGTGTGAATATTTCATTTTAGGTGGTCTTAAGGATCATATAGGTGTGCCTAGAGAGGGTGTATGGACGGTCTCTCTTTGTCCTACATAAGTTAGTCTTAGGATAGATTTTAATGAGAGGATTGCCTACTAGGAAATGCTCTATGTGGAATGAATGGACTTCACTGTATAGTGAAGAAACTTCACTGTAACAGTGAACTACTTACTGTAAAATTTTCCTAAAAATGTGAATAATTGCTTAAATGATTTTTTATGTTTTTCTAAGTTGTTAAATGTTTTTTTATGCTTATAGTATTATGTTTTAATACAAATTCAAAAAAACATTTGCAGGGTTTCCATACTTAGTGCATCTAATGCATTAACCCCTTCTCTTCCCCTTTTTACTAAGTGTAGGGAATTGGAAGTCTTTATGTGACATGTAGGATGGATAGGTTTGTAAGGGTTGAATATAAAGTATTGGTGTGTCCTCATCGATTCGAGGACAATATCCACATGTTCCTTTATGTCTTAGTCTTTATTTTATGTCTTGTATGGGTTTAGTCCCCCAAGTGTTGTATACTCCAATGTTTAGATTGTTCAAAGAGATGTTGTAAAGGTTTAATATTTTAAATTAAAGTCTTCTGTTTGCTTATTGGTTATGTAAAGAGTTCTTTGTATGTGAAGAAAATATTAAATTCTTACTCATTTTAGTATGATTGTTATGCAATGAATGATACAAATGGCATAGTTGAGACTTCTTGAAGTCTCATTTGATGTGTGGCAACACAAGGACACTCTAACTTCTAGGGAGCACTTCTAGATCATGACAGGTCACCCTCAGTGGTTCCCACCCCCATCGCTGCACCATCAGTGGTGCTACTCTCAATAGCCTAAGATCTAGAACTAGACACCAGAACAACTAACTCTCAAGGTTTGTCCGCTCTTTCTTCCTTCCACGAATATCCTCTCCCTTAGTAGCTAGGATGGAACGATGCCTCTTGGAATGAACACATGGCTCAGGCGGAGGATCAGTAGGGGCTGTGAATAAAGCAACAAGCAGAGTGTCCTCTGTTAGATTGACGGGTGTAGTCTGAAGCTCAGGACCCCTCATCTCTAAAATGTTGTCAACATCTGCCAGCTAACTAGCCATAGCTTCCTGAAGAGTAGTCAAGTCTATGGTGGGGGTTGGGTGTATAAGAACCCACAACACAAATGAATTAAGGTGTTGGTTAACCACCTGAATCTTCTACTCCGTCTGCTGCACCACCCTCTTCTCCATCCGGTCCTTAGCCTCGGCTATGGATTTCTGCATCCAAGGCTGGATATGATGCAGCAGGGTAGCCATCTAGTCCTCTAACTTCTGGACACCTTTTATCCGGACTAGTGTTACAGAAGATGGTGTACACAAGGAGGAGTTGGGTGCTCTACTAGTGTCATGCGTTGACTCGGTCAGGGTGGTGTCAATGGGATATTTAGTGGCAGGATCAACCCCGTGGGCTAACTCTAACGTATCTGTAAAATTGTAACTCAGCGACTGCAACTAATCTCTAGTCCCCCTCCGCGGTGACGCCATATTGGCCTCATCCCTAATAAGAACTATAGCAACAGTTCCGGACAGAGTGTGGAGGGTATCACGTTGCCAAATGGGCACTTCATCATCTCTGCATAAGTGGAAGATCATACAGGCAAATGGGTAACTAGTAGAGGTCTTAAAAGCCCTCTCATATATCACGGAGATTAATAATTTCGCGAAGTCGATCTCCTAACCGTCCACCAAGTCTGCTATCAATACCGCTCTATCCCAAGTAAAAATATTTTCTGTTGCCATCAAAGATAGGAGGTGGCGCACTAACATCCAGAAGAACATAGTTGTGAAAGTGAGCTTGGCCTTCAAGATAAGACCTCTGGGCTCTAACAACCAGTCTGCTCCCTCAGTATCAATTGACAGATGTTGTGCAAGCCACCTCTTGGCGGTCTCTCTCTAATCCACGGTCCTCTGAAACTGGATACTCTTGACCATATCCCACCGGTAATCAAACTCTCGAGTAAGGGGGCCCAAGTAATATCAGTGGTGGCACCGTACAGGAACCGGCGGATGATAGTAGGAGAAATGTCTACCTTACAGTCTCAGACTAGAACATTTGTGAGCGGCTCCAGTTTGGCAGGTTTTGCAGCCTATCAAAAGAAACTTGGAGATTCGCCATATAGAAGGCATAGAACACTAGAACTATCTCCTCGCTATACGACCCAAGACTCCTAGCCATCCACTCAAGCCGGTGGCGGGTGAACAATCTTTGTACATTAGGGACTATGTGAAGGATCCCTTTAAGAACTCTCCTCTCTATTGTCAACAACCGGGTCATCACCCTCTTATCATTCAGAACCTTTACGTCCCTGCAGACCTGATACTGACCACGGATGCACCACTGGTTTGGCTCCTCAGGAACAAGTGCTAGGACATCTTTCGGGGGTGCCGGAGCAGACTTTGAACTATGAGCCTCTTCAAACGAGGATAGGCGAGCAGGTTCCTCCAAGTGAGTGTATCAATGTGATCCGGAATCGGAGGCAGTGGGATCATTTGACCGCGAATAGTGGGCTGACGCTGAACGTGATGCAACTTTGGAGCTAGACTCTCCTTCAAAACTCGAGGCAAACCCAGAAGATGTGCTGGTAAGTGTGCGCTCCTCATCAGACTGGGAGGAGTGACTACACTGGAAGCCACCTTTGGGAGGTACCCCGAGTGGATCATGCAACTTGTGTAGGTGTGCGGATTCCTGGGGGCACATATTCAGAATCCCGCTCATCATCGTAAGTGGCAATAATACGACGAGATGGTTCTACAAACTTTGACCTGCCCCTAGAATAAACGATGTCTACTATGGGGGGCGTATGTACGTGCAAAGTATTTCTTACTCTCATAGATATCTTAATACTTACTCAAAACAAAAAACAGAGAAAGGAAACACAGAACACATTAAGTTTAGACCTATAATATGGATTGACGGGCACTATCAACGGCCCGTCGATGAGTCGATTGTCCATTGATAGTGTCCGTCGTTGGACACTTAGGAAAATTTTATAGGCTCTTCATTCTCCATACCTATTAGTTGGAAACAACGAACGTGCAAAACGTCCCGTCGATCAATCAACGAACTGTAGTCCACCTCCGTCGTCTGATACTTCAAATAATTTTTAAACTCTGTTAAAATAGGGTCTCACTTGAAAAAGATGGACATGCAGAGCGGCCTATCGATCAATCAACGGACCGTAGTCCTCTTCCATCATCTCAGAGTTGAAAAATTTTTAAGGCTGCTCAATTGACGGACCCCATCAATGTCCCGTTGATACATTGACGGTCCATCGATGGGGTCTCGTGGTGTTGGCCAACTATCACATTTTGACACCTTTTGGACCAACACAAATTAAAAGACCATTTTGTCATCCTAAGGGCTTCGATTTCGCAAGGTTCATGCACGAATTCAAAGAAGCTATCAAAACCCTAAGTCAAAAAATCTATAAACTTATTTTAAATAGATTACACTATTACCATTTACTTCTATCATTCTAATGGACATTTTACCCAAATTTTAACAAGCACAAGCATACAATTATGTTCCTAAATTAAGACTTACATACTAAATTTCATTTCCTCAAGTGAATGAACGAGAATACATGAAGTAAAGGGAATCAAAATACCTATAGATCGTAGTGGCGTGAATGGGTGGGTGATCTTTGCAACAGCCTACGTGCCCACCTTTGTACACTAAATGGAGAACGCAATATGAACCAAGTAGAATTTGTGAAGAAGAGGTTTTTGGGATTTTGGAAGAATTTGTTAGTTTGGGGGAATCTGATGAATTTTGAAGGAAGAAATATGGGGCTTTGATGAGAAAGGAAAGAAATAAGGTAAAGGAAACAGTTGGTAAAAGAATTTGAAAATATTTTGGAGGCTAATAAACGGTCTTTCTATTAATATTACCGGCCGAGTCGACTCGGGTCATTGGTTGTCTGGACTAACGAAACCTTGTCGATTGGACTGTCGATCGCAACAAGACTTTGGAAATCTTCAAGACATACCTTGGATCTACGGACACCATCGACGGTCCGGCGATGGAGTCCGTAGATCTCCGCACTTGACCATTTTATGCAGAATTTTAGTTTTGGTCCCTAACACAATGAACACCCATTAAGATATTCTTTTGGTATTTTTAGGGAAACTTTTGAGAAACGGACAGTGAACTAACCTCTATGCAACACTAAAAAAATAAATCAATAGAATAATGAAAACAAAACAAACCAAGAGAATGTAACTATTCCTACAAAGAAAAGAAAACCTATTGTCGGCGAGAGGATACACCTTGGGTTTCCTCCCAAGAAGATCTTGATTTAACATCGCGGCACGACGCAAGATCCTTGATTACTGAGACTTCATCAAGATGATATGACTCAACCACTTCATGGACACTCTCTACATGCCCCACGTAGATCTTAATCATTTGCCCGTTGACAGTGAACTTTGTACCCTCCTTATTCTCCAACTCAACCTCTCCATGTGTAAACACTTTCATGATAAGGAATGGTCTCGTCCTCTTGGACTTGAGTTTGCGCGGAAACAAGTGTGACCTAGAGTTGAATAGAAGCACCAAGTCCTCACTACAAATTCTCGCTTTTTAATCTTTTGGTCATGATATTTATTCATTTACTCTTTGTAGATGGATGAACTTTCATATGCTTTTAGGTTAAACTCATTGAGTTCATTTAACCCATTAAGTCTCTATTCCACTGCTTCATTCCAATCTATCTTCAAATTTTTCATTGCCCACATGGATTTGTGCTCTAACTCAACTAGCAAGTGACAAGCCTTCCCATATACAAGTTGGTACCAAGACATACCGATGGGGGTCTTGTATGCAGTCCGATAGGCCCAAAGAGAGTCATCAAGCCTCGTTACCAATATGTTCTATTAGAATTTTCCGTTGTAGACAAATATTCTTGATCTCTCGATTGGACACCTCAAATTTCCCACTAGTCTGTGGATGATAAGGAGTGGACACATTATGGTGAACCCCATATTTCTCAAATAGCCCTTTAAACAACTTATTACAAAAGTGAGATCCACCATCACTAATAATGGCCCTAAGTGTTCCAAATTTGGAGAAGATGTTCTTTCTCAAGAACATGGTGACACTCTTCCCTTCATTGTTAGAAAGTGTTATATCTTTCACATATTTTGATACATAGACAACCGCCACAAGTATATATTTCATCCCATGAGAAATCACAAACAGACCCATAAAATCAATGTCTTATATACCAAATAACTCAATCACTAGAATGGGATTTAAAGGAAGTTCTTGCCTCTTCTAAAATCACCCATCTCTTTGGCATCTATCACATGACTTGACGAACTTGTGCGCATCTTGGTGAATAGTTGGCCAATAGTACCCACACAACGAAAGATTAAGGGAAGTCTAGATACCATTATGGTGCCCACCCACATGCGAGGAATGGCATGCCTCCAAAACACTTAACATCTCCACCCACATGAAATTTTTCACATCATGCATGAACTTCTTCCTCTAATTGAACTATAAGCCTGATGGGACTATATCACTATCAAGATAATTCAAAAAATCGGTGAACCATGGAATCACATCATAAGAAGCGGACAAATACATGCTCATCAGGGAATCTATCATCAATTTCAACATTTTCACCCAATTTGCGCATAGCTTCATCCTCTAATCTAGACAAGTAATAGGCAACTTGATTTTCAGTACCTTTTCTACCCTTTACCTTAAAATCAAACACTTGAAATAATAGGACCCATCTATTCAACTGTGGCTTCACATTCTTCTTTTCCATCAAGTACCTCAAAGAGAAGTGGTCAGTATGCACTATTACTCTCGTACCAAGAAAATAGAAGCAAAAGTTTTCGAACGCAAATACCACTTCAAGAAGATCTTGTTCAGTCACAGTATAGTTCTTTTGTGATTTATTTAGGTCCTTACTTGAGTGATAAATAGGGTGAAGGATTTCATTCCCTTCTCTTTCCCAATACCACACCAAGAGAAACCCCACTACCATCACACATCACCTCAAATGGCTTACTCCAATCTTGGGAAATAATAATGGGTGTAGACACCAACTTCTCCTTCAACACTCCAAATGAATTCAGAAAGAATTCATCAATATCGAATTTACATTCTTTCTAAAGTAATTTGCACAGAGAATGTGCAATTTTTGAGAAATCCTTAATAAACCTCTGGTAAAATCATGCATGTCCTAGAGAACTTCTCACACCTTATACAAAGATGGGTGGGGGAAGCCTCTCTATAACTTCAACCTTCGCTCGATCAACCTCTATCTCCTTCTCCAAGATGCGATGGCCCAATACTATACCATCTTTCACCATAAAGTGACATTTTTCCCAATTAAGCACAAGATTGCAATCTTCACATCTTTTTCAAACCTCGGCCAAGTGACTCAAACACCGATCAAAAGAGTCTCCCATAATCTAAAAGTCATCCACGAACACCTCAATAATATCCTCTACCATATAGAAGAATTTCAACATCATACATAACTAGAAGGTGGCCGGTGCATTGCATAACCTAAAAGGCATTGTCTTGAAGGAAAACGTACCATAAGGGAAAGCAAAAGTGATCTTCTCTTAACCCTCCAGGGCAATAGCATTTTGGTTGTAATATGAATACCCATTCTTTTGGTTCCATCAAAAAGACAGTACCATTCTTTTCCTGCGAGTCTCTCCAACACCTGATCCTTAAAGGTCATATGAAAATTTTCCTTCTCAGTCCATGCATTCAAATTTCGGGAATCCATACAAACTCACCATTCGATCACCGACCTCATTGGAACAATCTCGTTTCTCTCATTAGGCACTGTTGTCATTCCCCCATTTTCGACACACATTGAACATGGCATACCCAATTACTATATGCAATAAGGTATATGACTCCGGCATCCAACCACTTAATGATGTCCTTCTTCATTACCTTTTGTATAGGTAGATTCAACTGTATCTTGTGCTCAATAGTAGTCTTGTGATCGGGCATGAGTTGTATTTTGTGTAAACAAGTACCAGGAGGGATCCCAATAATGTACGCAATGCTCTAACCAATGGTTCATTTCTACCTTTTCAAAACTTCCACAAGACATTCTACTTGTTGCAAATTAAAATCCGCTGCAATGATTAACGGCAAAGTGTCATCTCTACCCAAGAATACATACCTCAGATGAGGTGGTAGAGCCTTAAGCTAAAATTTTGGAGCCTCCTCAATAGATGGTATGGTGGTGGAGACTCGAGATGTTTCATATCTAACTTCACTTTCTTTTTGTTTAGAACGATATTCATTCTGTTCAAGTTCCACAACTAAAGACCAATACTCTTCAACACCATCACTTGCAAAATTCATAATCAGTGCCGCTAGAGCCTCAACACCTAGGTGTTTTTTGACTTATACCTCAAACCTACTCTCAACCCAATAGGATATAGAAGATACCGTTTGGAGATCACCACTCTACTTCATGGACCTATAAATGTTGAACTTATATTCTTCATTGTTCAACCAAACTTCATCTGTCCTTTCTCAATATCAACCAAGGCACGACCAGTGGCAAGGAACGTCCTCTCAAGTATAATAGGAATCTCAAAGTCCACCTCGTAATCAAGAATTACAAAATTTGATCGAAATATACATTACTCTACTTTCTCGATCACATCAAGAAGTATCTCAATTGGATTCTTCATTGTTCGATTGGTCATCAATAAACACATTGCAGTGGGCTTTAGGTGACCCAAACAAATTTCTTACAAATGGAAAGAGGTATGAGGTTTATTCTTACACCTAGATCACATAGTTCTTTAGAAAAATACAATAATCCAATGGTACATGGAATAGTGAAAGCACCCCGATCTTCCTTCTTCTGCACAAGAGACCTTTTAGCAATAGCATTACAATGCTGCACTAGGTCATCCTCCTCTAAACTTACCGATCTCTTATTTATAACCATATCCTTCATGAACTTTGCATGACTGGGCATTTGTTCTAAAGCTTCAATGAAATGGACATTGATGGAAAGTTGTTTCAGCATAGTGTTAAAATGTTGATATTTACCATCCTCTGTCTTCTTCACCAATCTTTGAGGGAATTGTGGTGGAAGTCTAGTAATTTGAACCACTTTGTGGAGGACCTTTTCTTCTTTCACCTTTTTCTCCACCAATTCTCCACTAGATTCATCCACCCCTTCAAATTTTCTCTTCTCATATTCACCCATAGTCGGCCTAGGTGGATTAATAGTTTGCTTACCTCTTCGAATAGTGACTGTCATGCAATATCTGCCAATTTTAGCATTTTGAATGGTATTTCTAGGAATGATTCCCGATTGGAATGGGTTCACCGTAGTAGACAATTGAGTCATTCGTAACTCAAGATGCTTAATCGAGACTACATGTGAATCCACCGTTTTCCCAATATTAGCTTTATTCGTTAGCATGCTCATCACTAGCATCAAACCTCCGAATCATCTTCTCAACATATATTCAACTCATGCCATACTACCTCCATCATCCCTAGGAGCAACTTCCCTATTTTGAGGTGGAACATAGGGCCCACCCATATCATTTATGTTACCATAGTTAACCCGATTGAATTTGTTGTCGCAGTTGTAGTTTTCATCTTGAACATAGTGACCCTCTCTGTTGTAATTACCATAGTTCCAATCTTGATATCCTTCACCTTAACACAAATTCTCCTATTTGGAGCCTTGGGCATTTGGTCGAAAAACCCCCGTCTGATCATTCACTACATAAGTATCCTCTATATAATTGTACTCATCCACAGGCGGTGGTGGTTTTGGTCAAGTATGTTTACCGCATTTACTTTTTATGCCCATACAGTGAAATGTTTCAATACAAACCCGAGCACAATTCTAATTTGAGCCATATCTTCACAAATCTCACCAGCCGCCGGATTGTGTATAGCTTGTACTTCAAACGTATTTATCCCAGTGTCTAACTTTCTAGTACTCCAAGCCTTATTGTTGCTAAAAGTTTTCTCCAACTTGACATAAGTGCACTCACCATAAGAAACCCTGACAATAGTATCGAGTAAATCTTTAATGTTATCATCTTGACCCCGATAGAAGTACTCTTTCAAGGACTCCTCATCAATGCGGTGGTTTGGGACACTCCTCCAAAACGCTGTAAACCTGTCCGAAGAGCTACTTACCAACTCCCTCGGTACTGCCACAAAGTTGTTCACCTTATCCTTGTGATTAATATTCCTCAACAATGGATAGTAGTTGTCTAGGAATACATCTCTCAAATGATCCCAAGTGTAGTTGAAATTATAGGGTAGCTTAGTAAACCATACCACTGCATCTCCAATCAAAGATAGAGGAAACACCTACAACCCTATGACGTTCATATCTAAGTCTTGCCTCCCCACACAACTTTTGTATATAGACCTCAATTTGGCTATGTGATCAAGGGGATCCTCTTATGGTAGCCCAAAAAAAAATACCTCGTGGTGAGCATCTGCATAAAACTACTAGTCACCACGAACGTGTGCCCATTGGTTAGAGTAGGTAGGACTACAGGACCTTCAAAATCATTAATGTTGACATTACCCTATAGAAATCTTGAGGGAGTGGGACGGGAGGCTGCATCCTCATAGCATTATTAGCCTTGTTTTCCGCAAATACCTGATTGTGTGCATCAACATGTGGTGGAGGATGCCTTATTAACCCATCACAAATATTTACTGGGTTTTTGCTGATTTTTCATTCTTTAAAGTCTACGGTTGAGTTTAGGATCGAGTGGAATTAGCGGTTCTCCTTGGCTCGTTGGACTTGTCATACTCTATAGCTAGATATGAGAAAAATAAAAAACAAAAGAAAAAGTAAAATTAGGAAATCATTGACTAAACTTCAGTAACATTTTAATGTTAATCTAAAGCCAATTTCCCCAGCGGTAGAGCCAAAATTTCATACGCTCAAAATACACCTCCCTAAAGAAGTATAAGTGTTCGTATCAAGTAAAGAACCCAACTAGTACGTTGGGGTCGATCCCACAAGAAAAAATGGTTCAGAGTTAACTTCAATGTACAATTACTTCTATTTTGTCAAGTTCTTTCAAAAAATTAGATAATTAAAGGGGGGTTTTGTGAAACAAAATTAATCAATAACTCTACATAAAACAAGTAAGAGGCATAAAGCTTTGGTTTTTATCAAGTTGTGAGAGAAACTAGGGTGTAAGTCTTCCACATAAGTTCATAACGTCGTATTCCTAGCTATAAAAATTCTTCCCTAGTGTGTTGCACGCAAAGTGATAAGTTATATATCTCGATATCATTGGTCCGGCTTTTAGAGAATTTCACCTCGTACCTTGGTCCGACTACGTGCGTATTAGCTGCTAACTCTTACCTTTACTTCATAGTAAGCATCATATTCGATGTATGACTTAGTTATTACTTCTTACCAATTGAGACTAGTCTATTAGATAGTATCCCACTAAATCTATGTTGATAATTCTTTTCTTATTAACTACCTAATTGGTCCGGCAAGTAGCAACAAAGCGAGTTCTAATGCGTGCACTCGTTAAAAAGACTTCTAAGTGAAAGAATTATCAATACATGGAATAACCTATTTGAGAATTGCTATCACAATAGGTCTTCTTTGTTAATCATTCGTCGTTCTCACAAGCCTAGTTGTGAATTTCGTTACCCATGCATGTATGAACACAATTCATAGTTGTTAAAATTTGAAAAAATCCTAAAATTCAACTTGAACTAACAAGAAATCACTTGAAAACCAAATCCGGAAAATGAATTAATGCTCAAGTTGCAAAAACTAATCTCCAAACACAAAGTAAGAAAAATGGTAATAGAATCAAAACGCAAAACTAGATTTTTACCCCTTATTTATAAAAGCATATTCGTAAATTAAATGGAATTAAAATAAGGAAAGTTGTCCAAAAATATGCGGCTGTAATCGACGACCCCCACAAAAAATCTATCGATGAAACGACGGACCAACGACTACCTCTGTTTGTAGAGACAACATCTTTTTTCATCCTTCAGCTGTAATCCTCTCTGAATCAATCGATGGACCAACAGCTTGGTTCGTCGATGCATCTACGGTTCGTCGTTGCCTTCCGTCACTCCATACATAGACTTTCTTCAACTTCGGGTAGTGGTACTATATCTGAACTTATCATCAATTCAACAGTATGGTCCGTCGATCAATCGCCGAACCATCTATCCTTTCATAGCCCCACACTTGGTCACATTTCCCCGAGTTTCTCCATATGCCTGAACTATGAGTCAACGGTCACCACGACGGACTGTCGATGGCCTTCATGGTTCACCTCTACACTAAATCTCATATGCCTTCTGCGTTTTGGGTTTGAACATCTTTGCTGCAAAAGAAAGATAAAATCATGTTAAAATTACTACAAAAATTCTCTAGACAAACAAAAATCTTAAGGAAAAAGCATTGAAGTATCGTGAAAATACGATACATCAGCACACACCCTTTTTCTCCTTTCTCCTTATTAAAGAAACCCTCACGCTTCTCTACATTGATTTTTTCCAGTAGTACACTATTTAAAAAGGTTCTTTCACATCTAGCTGGAACATTTTCCAGCCCTTTGTGCCGCTATTGCAAGCAACAATCAAATGGTATTTAATCGGTCTACTATATCAAAGGTGCCCAAGCAATCAACACAAAATATTTGGGCATATCCCTTGAAAACAATCCTAGCATTGTATTTATTGATAGGACCATCTGAATTGAGATTTGTTCTAAACACCCAGTTTACTCCAATGACCTTCCTATCTTTTGGTCAGTCAACTAGCTCCCAAGTTTTTGTTTTTCTTGTTCATTAGCATCTCTTGCTCCATGATGTTTCTCCATTTATTTTAAATCTTAAAGTTCGTCATTGTGCCTTGCAGGTTCACAAAGAATTCCACATTACTTTGTCGGTAGATGTCAAAGAGAAGTGTTGTACCTTTAATTGGAAGATCATCCACCAACTTAATTTTCCAGTGATTAGATGCCTACTCCTGTGAAACATTGACTTAAAGTTTATTTCCTCAGCAAAAGGTGCATCTCTACTGACAGTCATCTTCCCCATTTGTGGATTAATATTTTTGTAGGCTTTGGAGGATAAGCGCCCACAAATATTCTAAGAAGAACCTTCTTGTTAAGTTTTTCTCTTTTAACCTGTGGCACATGAAAGAAACAAACACAACCAAATATTTAAATAAATCTTAGTGATGGTTTGAATCTATTCCTAGTCTCAAATGGCGTTTTATAGTTGAACGCTTTAGTAGGAACCCAATTTTGGAGAAATATGGTCATATTAGGTACCTAAGCCCAAAAACTTTTTGGAAACTTTTTTTCATGCAACATGCACCCTTAAATATCCATTTTATATGTTTTTCCTTTCACTAACTCCATTTTGTTGAGAATTATATCGAGTAGTAAGCTGATGAGTAATACCTGCTTCCTCACAAATTTTGTCAAGTTCTTCAGAATTATATTGTTTTCCATTGTCAGAATGCTTGGACTTGATTCTTTAACCATTTTGACTTTCCACCATCTTTTTGAACTTCAAGAAAATTCTAGCCACCTCTAATTTAGATGTCTTAAAGAAAATACAGCATAATCTTGTATAATTGTCAATTCGTATAACATCGTATAGACTACCATTTAGTGGTGGTTTTCTTTGAGATCCTTCAACATCTATAGACATCAATTGCAACCTTTGAGATGTTCGACATGTTTCTTTAAGAGATTACTTCCTATTCTGCATACCAAATTGAAAATCTTGAAAACATGGTAAGTGATCAACTTGTGTTGGTAGTCTTCTTGTCATATTTTCCTTCTTCAGCAACAATAGTACTCGCAGATAACAATGGCAAAGTCTCTTGTGCCAGGTTTCTGTTACTCTTACCTTCATGCAATAAGCTAGTTGCTCTTTCTCTTGGATCAAACGAAAAAATCCTTCCTCTCATCTTCACCCTAGAAATTTCATTTGCAGTAGTCTCACTAATTTGATAGTGATGATCTTCGAAGAAAACCTTAAATACTTTTTCCATCAGATGTCCTACACTTAGCGAATTATGATCAATTTTAAGAACATAAAGAACCACTGAAATTTTCTTTGTGCCAGTGCTCGTCTTGATAGCTACGGTTCCAATTCCTTTGACATGAAGGTGATCTCCATTTCCTATCCGGACCTTGGAAGTTCTAGTAGGCTTTAGCTCCTTGAATAAATTCTCATGATGAGTCATGTGGTTAGTTAAACTGATATGAGGCCAAAAATATATTTTGAATTATTTTTTCCTTACTTTTATTATTTATATTTTCCTGTTTGAGCATGAATTTTATGAATTGTTTCAAATAGTATATTTTATTTGTAAGAGTAATAATGTAACCTTGAAGAAGTTTGGAGCTAAAATGAATTAAATATGGAAGATTATAGAATGACATCAAATAGCAGCTTAATGGAATATATTCTATATAATAATATATAAAGAAAAATTGCACCAAACAAACAACTTTGCTGCATTGAATACGCAACATATTTCTGAGGCGGTTTGGTAGCATACGAATTCAACAGTTCCACTTCCGCTTAATTTTTGGAAACCTGATTTACTTTGGAATCAATTATTTTATTTAGGGTTCCTATATCTATAAGTAGTCCATAGAACAATTATAGAGGAGGGAGATCAATCATAACGCATCAAGTAGAAAATCATAAATACCTTGAAGGGTTCTTTTCTTCCTATTCTTTTTCTTTTCTTAGAGAATAATGGCTAAACACCCTAGTTCTGGGGCTGTACCTGCGGATTGATTGTTGATTATTTATGGATTTTTGAATTAATTCTTGGTTGTCATTATAACTTATTTCTATATTCTTGTTTATTATTTTATGCTTGTTCACCACAAGATAAAGCTATTGTCTAATCTTAAAATCGAGAGAGGAGGGGTTAGATTGACCAAATAATATAGAGAGCGCGATCGACCTATTTGATTGAGGTTATTTTAGTTTAGGAGTGACGCCTGGACGAACAGCTTTCTTGGTTACAAAATAGGATTAAACATAAATGCCCGCTAATTAGTCTATTTATCCCCGCTCAACGATGTAGTTAGATAGTTAACTGTAGTACGCAACGAGAGGTCTATAGCTTGGCTCATATAATCAATCCAATAAATGAGTAACTTGACAACTAAAATTAGTTATAAGCTAAGAATGTGATAAATGAGATTCATTGCATGCTGCATCCATGGATTTCCCAATCATTGTGAATAATTTTATTATTTTGTTCTTGCATTTTTTTTTGGAAACTCTTAGATACATAATTAGACCAGTATAATTTAGTAAAAAATAATTAATTGGCTAGTAATTTGGGTTTGATAATCTGGTTCTTTTAAGAGTCACTATATTACTTGTCCGATCACGTACACTTGTGTGTAAATTGGGGAGCAACAAGTTTTGGGAGCCGCTGTCGAGGACTTAGAAATTAACTATTGTTCTAGGTTATAATTTTTATTTATATTTATCTATTTATTTGTTTTTTTTAAAAAAAAAAATCAGTATTTATTATTTTTTGTTACTTTGAATAATTTAGACATCCTATTGATATGTTTGATTGGAATAAATTGTGGTTGGGTGATCAATGTCCTTTACGTCATATATGTGGTCGTCAATATATTCCTTGGAATGGTTATGCCCTAAATCTTATTTCCTTCCCCAAACCCCTATTATGATTCTTCTATTATTCGTAATGTTTGTAGGCGCGATGAAAGTAGAGAACGCAAAACAAGAGGCGCACAATATGAAATCACTTATGGAATGTACGAACATGTTGGACAAGGGTAATTCAAAAATCACCAAACAGTTATTTGAATGCACAGAAGAGCACAAAATAAATCATGAAACTGCCAGATGAGCTTGATGCTATTCTATTAAAAATTACAGTCCTAGCTAAATTATAAGAGATTGATGCCCACAATGACAAAGCTATGGAGAAACAGAGATAGTGAGTCAATGCTACAAGAACTAACTCAACTTCTAAAGTTTCACGAGTCTAGCTATGATGGTCTGACAAACATGACAACCCTGTTGTTCAAGATTGTTGTTCATCTTGTATTCCTAGCATACTTAGAACAAAACTTTGAAGAACTTTGTAAGACAACAAAGTTTACGAACATTTTCACAACTAGAAATTTAAAAATAGTAGTGAAACTAGAACCAGAAACAGATAAGAAAAAATATACGAAATATTTTCTTAAAGAAGAATTGTTGTTAATGTATGTTTAAAGAATCTTACTGATTCCAACAAACTTTGCAGAAACACGAAATTACCAAAGTTTAATGAACAAGTGAATAACATAAGAATAGAAGAAATGGATTTAATTCACAAATCTAAATTTTTTTACACATACCAGAATCTGGAAAAAATAGAAAGAAGATTAAGACCACTGAATACACAGTGTTTCCTTAAGGAAGTTATTCCCCTCTAGTATCCAAGGTTTGATATGTCCTCCTAGGGTAGAATCATCTCAGTCACCATTCCATTGATACCCAAAACGCTGTCAGCGAGCCACTCAACGGCAGTAAAGTACACTTAGAATACTAAATTTAGTAATAGAAGAAAAAGTTCATAAATACTCTTTTTAAAATGAAGGAAATCCCTCAATTTATAGAAAACAAAGGGTAGTGCGAAAATGTTTGTATTGTGCCTTACCGGAAAGGTCATAAACCTTTGGAAAGTCACAATCTTTCAGAAAGGTCGTCATCTTTCATAAAAGTCACAATTTACCATAATAGTCACAACTTTTCATAAAAGTCACAACATTCCGTAAAAGTCACAACTTTTCATAAAAGTCACAACTTTTCCTAAAAGTCACAACTTTTCATAATAGTCGCAACCTTTCATAAAAGTTACAACTCTTCTTAAAAGTCACAACTCTTCATTTTCCATTAACACCTTTTAAAACTCAATAATCCCCCAGATGAATAGGGTATGACTCTAGGACTAAGAAACGGACAAGTATATGTACTTTACAAGCACGAATTAATTGCATCTCGATAAGTAGGTTTCCCCTTGGACTTTCCGTAGTGAACATATGTCGTATATACTCGGTCAATCAGTAGAAGCTATATGTTTGAATCATCGAGCTTTGGTGTATGCCTACACAACCATATGTAACCCAATTAACCTTTTTTTGTTTATGGTTCTTACGGTTGTGTTCGTTTCAGCCATGAACACCTCCTGATTTCATGAGTGTATTGAGAGATGGAATTTTGTCAATTATTTTCACACTCACATAAGTGATTTCTAACTGTGTTATTGCATAGATACACTATTTGGTTAAATCTGCCATACTTAGCAAATCATTAAAACCATTAAGTTTTATTGACTCATTCACAATTCTTAATGTTGTATCCTTATCCCTGAGCATTGTCTTCATCATGAGAATGGATAGAGTTTCTTGACAATGCCGAACCATCATTCAAAACTTTATTTTTATCCTTGAATCTAGCTCTTGGGATATCTAGTCTCCTAGATAGAGTTACCACCATGATGACTAGTCCTAACCCATATATCCATTACCTTAGATTATCTATCAACTTTTTCTCTAGTAGGCCTTCTATTAAGTTGATCCAACATATTATCCTTTGACTTTACGTAGTCAATTATGATAATTTCACTAAAGAGTAGTTTTCTAACGGTATCATGTCTATGTAAAATATGACGAGACTTTTCGTTATACGTCATACTCCATGCTCTACCTATAACATCTTTACTATTAAAGTGTATTCATACTAATGCCAATGGTTTTGGCCAAAAAAGAATATCTATCAAGAAATTTCCGAATCTTTCAACTTATTCACCGACCTTATCTAGAGCACCTAGCTCTGGGATCATTGTAGAGCTAGCGATACATGTCTCTTTTGAAATATTTAAAAGATACTGCTCCTCTAGCAAGAGTTAATACATATCCACTCATGAATTTTACTTCATTTGTTCGATGATATAATTTGAATCACTATATCCCTTCAATACTACGGGATATTATTATAATGCAAGGAACAATTTTAAGTATTATTTTAAATACTCCAAAATTAATTGTCATGTGATGAGTTTATTTGGGATCACTTGTGAATGGACTTAGTTTATAATAGTAAATTCTATATCTGATTGCGCACACTTCATATATACATCATACTTCCCAATACTCTAGCTCAATCAAATTTTGAGTCACTTTTGATTTCATTTTTTTTAAAAAAAAATGCAAAGCTCACAATTATTGGAGACTTGACAATATTGACATCCAAATATTTGAACTACTCAAGTACCTTTTCAATGCAATAAGACCTTGAAAATGCTAAACATTATGGAGTTCTAAGTATTCTTATATCTAAGATCACATGAGCAACTCCAATATTATTCATTCCAAACTTCTTTCTAGCATATGTTGAATAACATTTATGTCATTAATATCACTATTGATGATCAACATATCACCAATATACAAACAAAAAATGAGCTTATGATTTTTATGTGAACACATTTATCACTTCCATAATTCTTAAATCCATTTGCCAATTTGGTTTGGTAAAACTTCTTATGTCATTGTTAGGTGCTTGTTTTAGTCCATAATGTGACTTAACAAGTTCGTACACTTTCTTTTATTTGGCAGGAACCATAAAATCCTCGGGTTGTGACATGTAAATTTATTCCTCCAATTCTCCGTTTAATGGAGTTGTTTTAACATCCATTTGACGAATTTGGAGGTCATATACCACAGCTGACACAATTAACATCCAAAGGAATGTATTCTAGTTACTTTTAAGTATGTGTCGAAAAGATCAAGACCTTATTTTTGTCAAAATCCTTTGACAAAAAGTCTTGCTTTATATTTTTAAAAAGTTTCATTGACTTTCATTTTTCTTTTGAGAAATTCACTTTGAACCCAAAGATTTATTTCCTGGAAGAAGATCAATTAACTTCCAATATGGTTGCTCAAGATTGCATCAAGCTCACTATTGACACCATCTTTCAAAGGGATGAATCTATAGAAGACATAAGAAATGTTACAAAATCATATTCGAAGGAATTAAATATCCGTTGACATTTAATAAGCCTATGAATCTCTTTATTAAGTACATTATCATTTTCTTTTCCTAGGCCTTCTAGAAATAGAAACTTATACTTTGTCTAGACATCCCCACACTTTGAAATATGATCTCAAAAATATTTTTTAAGTATTTGGAAATAGTTTTTCCACAAATTTTAATATGAAAACATTATTTTACAAAATAATTATAGTGCTGCAATTCTTTTTTACAATGTTTACACAATGTCAAAGTTCATTCCATAGAGACACATAACCACAAACTCTAAGTCATTGGTATTTTTTCCGATCATAAATAGACATACCACTTAGTATTTTAAATACTAACAATAAGAACAAAATAAATTGTACAATTTATTTCTATATTGCATTGAAGTTTATAGAAAATCAAAAGTACAACACAGACTTATTATGTGAAGTTTTCATATTCTTCAAATCAATTGCATAGTCCAATTTATCTAGAGTAGAAAAACCACAAAAGATTTTAGTCTAGAAAAATCAGATACACTAACATTTCTCATTGAGTACAAAACTATAAAAGTTTTTTTCCCCAAACAGAATAACATATATTCTTTATCACATGGAATGTTTTTCTTATCAAATAGTCTTCCAACTATAACATTTTAACATACTATTTATTAAACAAAAATATGCATATCTCATTCTGCGGACTAGTAAATTTTAAAGGCAACACTATTTGAAAAAAATCATTCAAAATATATACGATTTGCAGAACTTTTTCTGGATACACACATGATAAATATCAATATTGTTAACCTTCAGAAACTATTTTTCTCCTTATATAGACAATAAGAAGGTTACCGGGAGTAATCTTTAATTGGAATACCACCTATTTTGTTGGTACATTCTCACTTCGATCTTGCTAAACAAAACAAATTATTGAGAAGTAATGCATTTATATTATTTTTCCATGATCAATTTTTTTCAATCCGTAGAATACAAGAAATAGTAAAAGTATAATAATTTCCTTAAGATTGTTGTTCAAGATTGTTGTTCATCTTGTATTCCTAAAATACTTAGAATGAAACTTTGAAGAACTTTGTAAGACAACAAAGTTTAATAATAATTTCACAACTAGAAATTTAAAACTAGTAGCGAAACTAGAACCAGAAACAGATTAAAAAAATCATACGAAATATTTTTCTTAAACAAGAATTGTTGTTAATATGTGTTTAATGAATCTTACTGATTCCAACAAACTTTGCAGAAACGTGAAGTTACCAAAGTTAAATGAACTAGTGAAGAACAAAAGAATAGAATAACTGAAATTAATTCACAAATCTAAAATTTTTAACACCTACCAGAATATGAAAAAAAACAGAAAGAAGATTAAGCCCATTTAATGCACACTATCCCCTTAAGGAAATTATTCCCCTCTAGTATCCGAGGTTTGATTTGGAATATATCCTCTCAGGGTAGAATGATCTCAATCACCAGTGTATTGATACACAAAACGCTGGTATTAGCGAGCCACTTAACTGCCGTGAAGTACACTTAAAATACTAGATTTAGTAGTAGGATAAAAAGTCCATAAATACTCTTTTTAAAATGAAAGAAAATCCCTATATTTATAGAAAACAAAGGGTAGTGCGAAAAGGATTATATTGTGCCTTACCAAAAAGGTCACAAACCTTTGGAAAGTCACAATCTTTCAGAAAGGTCATCATCTCTCATAAAATTCACAACTTTCCTTAAAAGTCACAATTTTTCACAAAAGTCACAACTTTTCATAAAAGTCACAACTTTTCATAAAAGTCACAACTTTTCATAAAATTCGCAACCTTTCATAAAAGTCACAACTCTTCATAAAAAGTTGCAACTCTTCATTTTCCATTCACACTTTTCAAAAACCAACAAACCCTACTAATTGAAAGAAGAATTGAGCTCACAGAAGAAATAAATCAATTTGGTTTAGGTATTCATGACTTAGATGCTCACTTGAACAAAAATATTATGACGTTTGATGGTCAATTACAAATTTTCGTGGATGATTACCAATGGTGGAGAAACAAGAGCAATTTCAACCATTCAACTATATTGTATTCCTTAATTTAGATGTTGAGAAAGAGTACAAAAAGGAGGATGTTGTAAAGAATGTTGTTTTGGAGTTGAAGCAACTTGAGTCTTATTCAAAATATTTATCCATAAAATTTTAACTAATAGATGAGTGTAAAGATGAGGTACAAGGCACCTACATCCTAAAGTTTGTTAGTCCACGTAGACAAAACGACATTCATTACCTAAGGGTCAAGAAGTGCAAGATGTGACATATATTACTTGGTTCTTTTATCTTCATACCACCACCCTTTGAGAGGAGTAGAAAATTTGATACAAAGTTAGGGTTTCAATTCATAAGCTCTAAGTGGAAAGAATGGTGGTGAACTTACTTGGGTCATGTCGCGATGTTAAATTAAGCGCTTATTGGGAGGCAACCCAATTTATAGTGTAACTTCTTTGATTTAGTGACATATTTTGTGTTGTTATTACAGGTTTTGGAGAACTTTGAGTATCCAAAAATTTTGATATAAGGAGCACGTTTTAGCTTAAGTATGGGGTGACGACCCTTTATGAAAATTAAGAGAGCATGCTAGTAGCTAGGCCTAAGGGCCTCAAGTGAGTTTTCTAACCCTTGCTTTAAATTTTATTTGATACTTTCGGAACATAGCATATTTTTAAGTGTGGGGTGGAAGAATAAATTCCTAAATTTTTATTTTGTTATTGAGTTTTATTTCTTTAGGATGGGTTCCTTGACTTTTTTTTCCAGTTATTTTTCTAGGGATAGTCCCTTTGAACCGAGTGCCTGTTATTTTTTTTAGAAATAAGTTTTCTTTTATTATATTTAATTTTTTTTAGGAAAAAGAAAATATCATTTTAAGTGGTGTGATACTTGCTATTTAGGCCTATTTTTTTTAGTAGTATTTTTTTTGAATGCTTGATTGATAAGTAAATTGCTCTTTGACACCTAAGATCATGGTTGTGACTTTGTATATAACATTTTTATTTTGTAGTTTGTTATGATCATGTATCTTTTTGAAATCGAATTGATTCATCTTGATTGATAATTGTGCAATGTGTAGTGAGATTTTATTTATTCCATGTTTTGCATCTTAGTCTAGAACTTTTCATGCATGTTATTGAAGCGAAATAAAAAGTTTTTCTTTGCTTAGGAGATGATAATAGAATTTCATTGTTTTTTCTATTAATTTTTAGCCTTTTCACATATTATATCCCTAGTTAGCATTTTTGAGCATGTAGTCTTTTCTTGGTAGCCATATTTTGCCGTTGACTATTTTGTTGAATCCGTGGTTTTTGCACCTTGCTTTCTTAAGGAGTATAGCATAGACTTATTCTTATTGTTAATTGTGAAGAAAAAGAATTGGTTGAGTTAAAAGTTAATTAATAATAGCTACAAAGTGCATAAGAAGCCTTCTTTGAAAGAATGTGATATGGAAAATAAGAGATAAGCAAAAGAAGTTACATCTATGATGACCCTGGTCCTTACAAGGACATCATGCACCTTAATTCATGTGAATTATGTAAGTTTATGGTGACTATTATGAAGGATATTTATAAAAAAAAAAGATAAAAGAATATTAAAACATTCTTGAGATGATGAGAAATACTTGTGAACTAATTGTTGAAGAGAAGGTTGAAAGTAAAGAGAAGAAATTAATGGTGATTAAATCTAAAATTACAAAATTCTTAAGGAAGTGTAATTCAATATTATATAGTTTTCCTACACATCCCTCACGTATATAATAACCCATCAAAGTCCTATTTGATTATATTGAAGCATGGTTAATTAGTGAAGATGTACATAACGGACAAGCATATGGCTCTTTGTGCATACAAGTGAATTTTATTTGCGAGTATGAGAGTTTTTCTTGATATGAAGTCCATTATTTATATTCAGTCTTTTGAATTGTGTGTGTGGACTTTTCATTATTGTGAGGGCACTCGTTTCATTATGTTTAAGTGATTTTGTTAGATTTCTTTGATGAGAGTAGGTGAGTAAGCTCACATTTGATGAGTTCAAAGTCTTTCCTTGAGGTTAGGAGGTTAGAGATTTGTCTCACATTTATTATTTATATTTTCACTTTTTGAGCATGAATTTTATAAATTGTGTTAAATAGTGTATTTTATTTGTAAGAGTAAATTGGTGTAAAGTTGAAGCAGTTTGGAGTTAAAATTAATTAAATATGGATGACTATACAAGGAAATCAAGCAGACAACTTAATTAAATAAATTCAATATAATAATGTATAAAGAAAGTTGCATCAAACAGCGAAATTGAACAACTTTGATGCCACGTGGAAGCAATTTAATGCACAACATATATGTGAGGCGTTTGGCAGCATATGCGAACAACAATTCAAACTTCGTTTGATTTTTTTATTCCTAATTTTCGTTGGACTTAATAATTTATTTAGGATTTTTATATCTATAAGTAGTACGTAGAACAATTATAGAGGAGGGAGATCAATCATTGGGCATCAAGTAGAAAATCGTTTATATTTTTTAGGGTTCTTTTCTTCTTTTTCTTTTCATGGAGATTTTTTAAGTCTTTTTGAATTAATTCTTGGTTTTCATTATAAGTTACATCTATATTCTTGTTTAAGTATTTTGTGCTTGATCACTACGAAATAAATCTATTTTCTAATCTTAAAATCGAAAAAGGAGGGGTTAGATGGACCAAATAATATAGAGAGATCGATCGACCCATTTGATTGAGGTGATTTGTGTTTAGGAGTGACGCCCGGACAAACAACTTTCTTGATTACAAAATAGGATTAAATATAAATGTTCGCCACTTAGTATAATTAGTCCCGCTCAACGATGTAATTAGACAACTTACTGGAATAGACGATGAGAGGTGTGTTACCGTCTTATACACTTAATCCTATAAACTAGTAACTTGACAACGAAAATTAGCTCTAAGATAAGAATGTGATTTATGAGATTCATTGTATGATGAAGCCCTAGAATGTTTCAATCATTGTGAGTAATTTTATTATTTTCTTCATGCATTCTTTTCATTTGACACTTTTAAATAAATAACTAGACTAGTATAATTTAGTAAAAATAGTCAAGTAACAAGTCCTTTGGGTTCGATAATCTGGTTCTTTCAAAAGCCATTTTACTTGTGCGACCACATATATTTGCGGGCTATATTGGGGAACAACCACTGTAAATTAACCAAGAATTTGTGGAGCTCTTAGTTGAAAAGCATATTGCAACAAAAACATAATGCATTATACATAAATGTGCCCTTTAACTTAGTTTCAAATTACATTTATGCCCTTCAACTTTGGATATCCATAAATAGACACTTAAACTTGTATAAAGTTGAAAAAATAGATGCACATGTCATCATACATATCATTTTTTGTCCAGCGTGGTGTCCTATGTGTTTATTTCAATGTAGAAATCATGTGTTTATTAATTTAAGATGTTGATAGTTAAAGTGTTTGTTTGTTCATTATGAAAGTTGGAGGTTAAAGTTAAAATTTGAAGTAAAGTTTAGGGTCCTCTTCTTCTTGATCAACAACTCGAGCATTTTTTTCCTGTTGCGGGGCTTTATTCTTACCAATCACTGCTTGTTGTCAAAACTTATTGCATTTAGCATCAGGTCTCCTCCAACACTTGAATGGTGCTTTTCGTCCAAAGTAATGACAAGGGGGATAAGTTTTCTTCGCGCTTCCTCCCTTACTTTGGTTGTTGGCTGATGCTTCTCCTTCAGACACTGCTTGATTTTTTTTATTCTTCTGAATTTTATTAACCTGATGGTTACTAAAAAGATCCCCTTCTATCGTAAGCTCCTGTTTCATGAGTCTTATTTGCTCTTGATCTTTTAGGAAAAGAAGCAACTCTGTCAAACTAATCTTTGACAAATCGTTAATATTTTCTAAGGTCGTAATTTTTGCTTCATACCTTTAGGTAATTTTTACAAGAGTCTTCTCAACAATTTTTGAGTCTGAAAATGCAAAGTCGAGTGGCCACACCTTATTTGCAATATTTATAAGTTTGTCTGAATATTCCTTCACTTTTTGAGATTCCTTACTTTTTGCAATTCAAACTCCCTAATTAAGTTTAAACTTGCATATCTTTTATCCTCTCATCTCTGGAATACTTTCCCTTGATATAATCCTATACTTCTTCAGAAGTTTTCAAAGACATAATTCACGTGAAGATTGTTGACGATAAAACAACCAATAAATATGCCTTGGCTTTCGATTTATTTGTCTTCTTTTCCATGTGTTCTTTAACCAGAGCAATGGTAGGATTATTTGGTAGAGCTAGTATATCGTAATACTCTTCCACAACTTCACAAAGATCTAAAGCATCCAAGTACGTATCCATTCATATTGCCCAAATCTGATAATTATCTTTATCAAAGATCAGCGGAGTAATTGGTGAGAAACTTGCTTCAGCATCCATGGATTCAATTGGCAGATCCCTTCAGATGAAAGATATTATACCAATTATAAGTTGTAATAAGAATAATGAGGTTAACACAATGAACACAATGTCTAGTTTGCTGCAGAAAGGAAGGCAGGGGAATACATGGAACTAAATGTGAAGATGACTTAGACAAAAAGCTTATGTAGAGAGTTCGATATTCGGTACAAAAAAAATAGATCATGGTCCTATTTTCAAGTCATGGTGCTAACCATGATAACTACCCATAAAATAACTGAAAAAAGAAATATGTGAAACATAGAAATAGATATTGTAGTCCTAAAACAACTAACTAATATTCCATAATTTGAGTTAAGGTTTCTTCCAATGTTGTGGGTATTGATGAATGGTGATTGAATTGATGTGAATTATGTTTTTTTATGCTTGAATTTAGTAGATTCTATGTTCTTAGGATTAAATTACATGTACCCATGCCTAATCCATGCCTAGAAAGATGAAATTGATGTAAATGAGTTTTATTTCATGAAAGGAGAATTTGTGGTTTTAGATGTATTAAATTTAGGATTGATGAAATATATTAGAATTGAAACTTATATGATGAATCAAGATTATTAGTGCTTGCGGTTGAGGCTATATGATGAAGTATGATTAGAATTGTTTGCCATTGAAGCATATGGACATATATTGTTCAGAGTAAAGCTTATATGGTGATTTAAGATTAGAATTTCTTTGACATTAAAGCTTTGAGATTGAAACATTTAGAATGACTAAGAGATATAGTGTTTTGAGGGTATATCTTATGTTATGAATTGTTGATTATTGATGTAATTGTTGTGGAAGAGATAGTTCCAACATGAATTTCTTAAGTTATTAATCTAATAGACTTTCTCTCAATGAATGATTCTAGGTTAAAATGATTTCTCATCTAAAATGAATCTAGAATAAAGATTAAATTTAATGAGGCGAGAGGTAAATACTCATCACCTCTAGATGAGAATGATATGAGGTGATTTCTCGAAGAGTAAGAGGCGGTTACCCTTACTCCCTAATGTTGGACATGGATGCAAGTACCCAAGATCTCTTATAGAAAAATGTAAAGGTGAATACCTACTACCATATGATGAAAGATAAGCTAAAAATGAGCATGATAGATAATAAGCTTGTAGAATGGCCCAAGGTGGCCTACTATGGTAAGTGAGACTAGTGGAGGATTACCCATGTCTTGGTATACATGTTTTAATGTTACTTATGAAGTATTCCTTTTATGTTATGATGGTTTATGTAAATTGATTATACTTATGACTTACATTGTTTGACCCTTATGTTTATGTTTATGTTAATGCAAGCTATGGTATTTAGTACATATTTGTACTTACACATATTCTTGCCTACATTTCTTATTCAAATGTAAGATGTGTCAACATCGACTCTCATCCCTATGGCTAGGACCTTAGCAAAAGCACGGATCCAAGATTGGTGAGTCCTTATAGCATTCGATGATATAGCCACCATTTCCTTATTTTCTTTTGTTTTATATTTTGAACTATTGTTTGGGTTGTCACGAAGATATTAATGTTTTAGATAGTTTAAGAAAAAGTGTATTAGACTTCCGCTTCATTTTATAAAGACTTTGATTATGTCGATAATGTTCTAAATTTATGCTAAATTCTATTGCTTTATGTTATGAAAGCTAAGTAGCTTGTATGAGGCCTCTCGGGGTCTTGTACTACATGTCACATTAGGGGGTACCCCTCGGTAATAACTGTGGTATATATGCACTCATTTGATGCCTATTTAGATCAACAATTACGTCGCCAATGCCTAATTGTGTCCTATTCCAATTATATTTCGATTATTTGCATATATGAAGGTTAAAGGACTGGGCAAGGATGAATGAATGACAAAAAATATAAGAAGAATTGTAATTTGTAAACTGTTCATCGTCAAACAAGAAAGGCAGATCACCTAATGGGTATGACCTCTCCCAAACTAAAAGTTCATAAAACTTGCATCAATTAAGGCAAGTCAGCGAACTATAAAAGGAAAGGTGACATGTCGAAAGAGAAGGGAAAAATGTTGACCATCACAGAAAAATTGAATGCTTGAATAGCAAACTAAGGTGATACTCAGAGATACGCTGAATGTAAAAGGCTTACTCAAATGAGATCGCCAACTGATATTCAAACACCTGAAACCTAGAGTAAGAGAAAGGTGACTTGGAGAGCAATTGACAATCCACCCATCATGATTGGTGAGCCAGACTAAAGTCACCCAATGAGTAGCGTATTGAGTTTTTGGACAAGTTTTAGGAAACCGTAAATACCATAATGGAGAGAGAAAAGAAAGATTTCACATAAGTGAGGAAAACTGGAAAGACTGAGAGAAAGTTATTAATAATTTATAGAGAAACAATTTACCTTGTGAAGAGCACTTTCTAGTTTTTGGGTGGGGTTTCAATTTTATTCTTGAAATTGATAAATTGAAGTTTAATTCAAAGTGGGTTATCTATTAATTGATTAATCTCATGTTACCCATTGTCTCCATTGTGTTATTTACCCAATTTCTACATAGAAAGCGAGAATAAAGTAAAGTATTGGGTTGTTTAGTATAGCATATAGATGAGACCAAAAGAAGATTCTATGAGATCGAAAGAATATTAGTTTAATTGAAGATGACCAAAACTATTCATGAATGTTCATCACTATAGAGCAACACAATTACCCCTATGTGACATTGATTTCTAATCCCCTCACCCTTAGACTTCTTGTTACTTCTTGAATTTTTTAAAGTTTTAGTTTAATTTTGATAATTGATAACCAAATCCATTTATTAAATTTGTGGAATTATCAAACAATTGTTTTTACTACTACAAATAAATTAATGCACTATTCAAATTTCTTGACAGAATTTTCTACGATATACCATTCTCTGAGGAATTCGACCCGAATCTTACTTGGGTATTTTTTAATTAAATACAATTTTTGTCTATTTTAATTAATTTTGTAGAGTACATTTGAGCGTTCTCAGGTCTAACAAAGCAAAATAATATATAATTATTCTTATATATTAGGGAAAAATAATAAATGAGGATCTATACCTAAAATAAAAATGTAGGTATAGAAGACTCGGTGGTGTTGGAAAGTGGACTCAAAGACCTTCAATGTGATACATCACGGGCCACATAACTCTTTATGGGCTTAATGTTATGGTCCTTTGAAGTTGAACCAAAACTAAAAAAGTGAAGTTTAACTTGTTTGGCTTTTCGAAGTATGACAGTTACAAAGATTATCTTCACATGTAACTTTATTTAGCTCCAGCTCGCTTGAATAATATATGTGAGAGTGCATGATAAACGTGAAACAAATTATAAGTTCAAAAATGGAGCTTCAATCTAATGACTGTCATTAGGGTTGTCACTGTGTTGTGTGTTATTTAGGTCTAAAGCGGTTCAATTAGCTTGTGCTCGTTGATTTTAAATTTCTTTAGTACCATCGATATCTCCTTCTTGTTTCTGGTTAGGTAGTTCCTCCTCGAAAGAATTATTTTGATCCTTTATTATATTGCTCTCATTGCATTCTTTAAAATATCTCATTTTTCAATTCCGTCTAAATCCACTTTATTTTATTTTTTGTATAAATGAATAGAGTTAAAAAAATTGTGGAATATAATAAATGTGCTCAATGAAAAAATAATGTAATGGGCATAAGTGTTGCTAAATTATTGAATGTACGGTTTGGGGGCGTATTGGAGTTTTCTAATTAACAGCTTACTTATGTGTGAGGAGGATTATTCAATTTCGATAAATCGTTTACTAGGTAAGAGTTCCCATATTTACATTTTTTGTGTATATTAACCTCATCTAATATTTCGCCATAATACATAAGAGTATTATATATATATATATATATATATATATATATATATATATATATATATATTATATATATATATATATATATATATATATATATATATATTCTTTTGTTAGTCCTAACTCCCTAAAGAAGAACCAGGAGAATAGTCAAGGTGAAGTAATTTTTGTCTCTTGAAAATCTAATGAAGAAGAGTGTAGAGAAGTTTTATATCATATGATAAGAGTTTACAAAAGAGGTGCAGCCTCATACAATAAATAAATTACATGTGTATCACTTCCCATTGGATCAATAGTGAATGTAAATATGCACAAAGAAAATACATAATGTAAGGATAAATCAAATCTTTACTTTCAGAGTTTATAATACCAGCTCAATTGATGTGACTGTAAGAAATTTCTAAGCAATTGACATATATGGAATAGGGCTGGCAAGGGGACGGGGAAGGGGACTGGGGGACGGGACGAAGGGGGACGGGACGGGATGGGGGACGGGGAGGGGGGATTTCATCCGGGACCGGGATTGGGGGGACCGGGATTGGGGGGACGAAAATAGGTCCCATCCCGTCCCACTATATATATGGGATGGGATGGGATTTGGGGGGACGGGAAGGGACGGGACGTGACGGGACGGGACGGGATGGCATGGGACGGGGGATTCTTTTTTTTTTTAATATTTATATATTTTTATTGAAATGGTACGTCTTTAGCTAATAAATTTTAAATTTAATTTTTGATTTTCAAATATCAAAACAAATTTTCTAATTTAAAGTTTTAATTTTCAAATTTTAAGATTCATTTTTCAAATTTCAAGTTTCAACTTTAAAGTTTTAAATTTCAAATTTGAGAAGTTTAAATTTGTAATTTAAATGTTTTAAAGTAAAGTAAATTGTAAACTTTAAATTAAGTATTTTAAAATTAGTTTAGTACTTTAGTATATATATTTAATTGTATATATTAAAATTATAATTCAAAACAATAATTGTATAAAAAAATTTATTCAATAGAACTTATAAGTTACAAATTTGAAACGAATGTACCAAACGTCTGCCAATAGCAGACGTTAAACCGATTGTTGAAGCTTGTGATTTGTTGTAACTTGTAATTTGTAAGTCCAAGCCAATACTTGATAACAATATGAGATAATAATTATATTTATTGATATAATATGAAAATTTTGAATTGAAAATTGAAATATATGGATTCTAATAATATGAGAATTAAAATTGAATAGATATTAAGATTGAAACTTGAGAGTTGAGAGTTGATAGAATATAGAAAATATATGAGAGAAATGAGAATAGATGATTTGTAAGAAATAGTAGAGGTGTATTATAGTATTAAAAATGGGTTAAAATGTAATTATAATAACTTGAGGGTTTTAAAATAATTTTTTAAAGTAGGGGGTGATAGGGGGTGGTAGGGGGTGTTTGGGAAGTCAAAAAGAGGCATAAATCCGTTGGGGGGGCCCACTAGCCGTTACCCCAACGGATAGTAACGGCTACATTTTTAAATTTAAAAAAAAAAAATAAAATTGGGGGTATCCCGCGAACCGGCCGGTTCAATCGGGCCGGGACCGGGCCGGGTCGACCGGGACGCAGGGGTGAACCGGCCCCTGACCGGTCCCCTCAACCCCCATCCCGTAATCCCCTTAAACCCTGGGGGATGGGCCGGACGCGGGCCGGGTCGGGACGGGACGTGGGCCGGGGCGGGATGACCCGGTCCCCCTGCCAGCCCTAATATGGAACCTGATTTGATGAACGGTAATCACATTCAAGTGAGGTGTACGGAGCAGATTGTGAATCTTATCATTCAGGATAATTTAAAAGATAAATATTCTTTTATCAAAAGTGATAGATATGTCGTGCAATATGTTGGGATGTCTCCTGCGAGGTTTAAAAGGTTTCAAGATAAAGTTGAGATGATAAACAACTCAATTACAAAAATATTTGTGCTCTTTAATTAGAGTTGTTGAATTTGAGAAAACATTTTCAAACTATGCTTCTCCTGAAATTGGCCTGAGACATGACGTTGTGAATTATTTTGTTAAAGTTTGAACCATTGCAGATGAACTAGTAAAGCAACGATATATCGGATAAATGTGAAAAGAATTATCAAATTTCTTAAAATCGGTTTTCTCCTTACTTTGAAAATATCTGGATTAGTTTACGTCACATCAAATATTCATTTTCTTGAAATTTGTGTGATCATTCTTTATTTGAATCAATTGATTATTGTTGAAACTGAATTTTGAACAGACATTTTTGGAGTTAATACATAGATTTTTATTTTTTAAATACTTCAAAATATATTTTCTCCAACTTTATACGATTATTGATAATTATCCTTACTTTTTAAATTGTTACGATTTTAATTAGTTTATTTTGAATTTTTATTCATTTTAATTTTTTATATATTTTTCACAATAGGTAGTAGAATATGAAATATGGTTTTCATTTTGTAAACCATCATTTTTCATTGAATTAAATTTTTTAATGCTATTAATAACTCTTGTTTAGGAAAATTATATTGATTTATTAAATAAAACTAATGAATTACATAAATAAATATTTAATGATCATATTTTTTTAGCACAATTTAAATAGTCTTTAATTTTGATTGGTTTTTATAATGCTTTACTTAATCATGAATTAAATAAGTGATGAAATATTTTATGTTTTTTTTTTTTTTTTTTTTTTTTGGGGGGGGGGGGAGATTTGTAAAAGGGGAGTCCTAAAAAAAATTCACCTTCATGTCTAAAAATCTCAACTCACCATTATTTTTTAAAACAACTCAAACCACCACTCGTCTTCTCTACATAAAGCTAGAGAAGACAACAAACAAGACACCACCAAACCACTAGAAGGCATCCACCACCAACCACACTCTACCTTTCTCCCTCACCACAACCTCTAACCGGTAAAAAAGCTCATACGTGAGCTCCATGATTCGGTAGAACACGATAACCAAATGAGCTCAAAGCTCCTACAAGACCCAAAATCACTGACTTACCCTCCTTTCTCCCTTCACACATTGCTTCCCGTAGGAGCTCCACCCTATGATGAACCAGAGTACCAAACAGCAACCAACAGTAGCTCCACTATACAACCACATAGCCCGAAATGAAAACCCCACTCCATCCTCTTTGTCACTCAAAGAAACAGCAAACGAAGCATTAGATCTGACCACCAAAACCCCATCCTGTCCTCTTCACCTCTCCGATGAATACAAAGGAATCCCCAGATCTCACAACCAAAACCCCTTCATCCTCTTCATTACTCAAGTGAACACAAACAAACCCAAAAATCTTACAACCAAAACCCCCACTCCGTCCTCTACACCAATCCAGTGGACGATGAACAACCCCCTTGATCTCACCACCAAAACCCTAGTCCGTCCTCTTCACCACTTCAGTGTATGAAAAATGAACCACCAAATCTCACTAGAAAAACATCACTGCTCCACTTCGTTTGTACTCAAAACTGCGACAAACATGATCAAGCTCAAGATCGTGCAACCAACAAAAAACACTCTTGTCCACTCCCCTTTTATGTTTTTTTTTCTCATTTTCAGGTTTTTTGATCAACAACACCTAACAACAATGAACCAGGTCTTCATCAACCCTCCATTTCTGGTGAGGTTTGCTACTCTGGCGTCATCTGTTTTGAAGTATATTTTGTTCTTTCTTGTGTTCCTTTTACTTTTTATTTGTGTGAATATTGTTTTTTAGTTGACTGATTTAAAAGTTAAGTACTATTAGTGGAAGTACTTTTATGAGTCTTTTATGTTTCCAGTTAACTGGCACTAGGAGTCCTAATTATTTGATGTTAGTATGTTAGTAGGTAATGAGTTAGTAAAAATTTGTGCCCTAGTTTCTTCTCTCGATTTGTTTGTTTCCAAGTTCTATTTGAAGACTTGTATTGTTGTTTTCAAAAAAACAATAGGAAAGATAAGTTTCTTGTGTTAACATCTTATTTGAGCAACCGTTCATCTCTTTTGCCAACAACTTTGGCAGTATTGTTTAATTTTACTGAGGTTGATGTTATTTTAGTAAAGCTTTAATCTACTCTTTAGATCTGGATAGAAAAGTTAAAACTCCACAAGTAATATTCGTTTTTTGTTATGTTTGATCAAGTATTATTACATTTTTTAGTGTGATAATTTAGTTTAGATGATTGTTCTGCAGTGATGGTGAACTTTCGAGACAACGTTTTTGTTCATTAAATAATGATTTATTATGGTTAATTTTGGTTAATTTTGATGACAGTTAATGTTTTTTCCCACGTATGCTAACCTACTTTGTTTGATTATTAAATTTCCATTGTTAGTGATTGTTGTTAGGAACTATTTTTCATTAATTCTTTACTTCTCTATTTGACTTTAAGTAATATATAAGAAATTTACTTTTAGTGATCATTGTTAAGAACTATTTTGCATTAATTCTTTACTTCTATGTTTACCTTTAATCATTAGATAATAAATTTACCTTGGTCACATTACATTGCTATTTGTTTTAGGTAATTTATATTTCAAATAACTTTGTCTTTTATATTTTCTTTAGTAATTCTATTTAAGTTATATATAAAAATTGACCAATGAAAAAGCATTCATCGGTGGTTTTCGAGGCCTCCCTATCTTTTAAAAGATGAAAATTTAAATTTACACTCGTATATATTATATGTTGAAATTGGCCAAGAAAGAAATCATCGTTGATTTTCAAGTCTTTCGTGTTTATAAGATGAATTTTATTTTGCTTAACTATTATATCTTTCTGTTTATTTTATTCATATTAAATCATAAATAATATTTTTACTAAGTGTATTTACAAGTACCTAGAGTTGGTTTCCAAAGAAGATACTCGAAATACATTAGAATAGTATTTTTAATGTATTTTTTTTAATGATAGGAAAATATTAAGTTGTTTTTCATATTATTATTATTTAATATAATATTTGTATATATTTTATGTTTCTTATATTTGTAATTTAATTTTATCTCCTTATCAATTAATTTCTGAAAAAATTGAGTTTACCGTTGACTCACAATTGTGAATTCTGAAGGGTGGTAATACTTTCCTTCAAAATAACTTGAGCTCTTACAAAGAATATATTGGTTTATTTGGGTATATTCTAATTAATTAATTGATTGATTGATTTTCTAGTTATTTCCTAAAATTAGTCATGGAATCTTAAATTATTTTTTTATGACTTTTAAAATTTAATTTGATTGAGTTATTTTCATTTTCAGAGTCTCATGATGTTGCACCTTATTTATAAAAATGAGGATATAAACAATTGCAAGTGAAGATACTGATTTAAGTGATATCGCAACGAAGATGAAAGAAAAAATTGATAAGTATTTGGGTGATCCAATAAAAATAAAAAAGATAATTTTTATTTCATATTTTTAGATCCTTGTTACGACCTTGAATCAGTTTAATATGAACTTATAATGATGTTTGAGTAAGTGTTATTAATGGCATGTGTTGTATTAGTTGTTTCAATTTCAAGTGTCACATATGAGTCTATAATTGGTACGAGAAGACGTCTTCGTGATTCATTTAGGAGTTTATTGACTCCTAAATTGGTGCAAGTTTGTATCTATCTTTACGATTGTCCACTATGTGAAAATTTAAAACAACCCGTTAGTGTTAAGAAGATTTGGATAATCACGAACAAATTGAAAAGAGTATTAGTATTTTGTTACATTTGTTGTGTATTGTTATACAAATAATTTATATTTATTCAATATTGTTGTTCTCTACAGATTCAGCTAACACGGGAAAAGATCCTAATGTAGTTGATGTTCAGTACAATTGTACCTAGAAGGTGACTTTTACAAGGTTAGATTTTTTTTTTAAAAAAAAATGCACAACAATCCTTCTCCACAAAATATGAAAAATGGATGATCGTAATCTTTCTCAATATTTTTTTTTCATTTTATTTAACAAATATTCTCTCACTCTTCAATTTCTACATAATGAATCATCGCAAAGAGGTAAACAAAACCCAAAAAAAAAAATCTTGGCTCATTTTTCTTGTTTGTGTTGACTTTTTTCTTGCTTATTTTTTTTCTTAAGAATTCAAAGTTGGGTAACAGTTTATTGGGTCTTCCTGAATTTCATCATATGATCATTGACTCTATATTATCCATTTTACATGAAACAAGACTATCCAGTATCCCTTTTGGAATGTTTTAAGTATGGATGTTCACGGTTTGGATAAAAATGACTCAAACAAAAAAATCAAACCAAACCGATAAAATAAAACTAATTTTATTTGTGTTTGGCTTGGTTTGGTATTAGATTTTTGAAAACTGATAGTATTTGGTTTGGTTATAATTTTATTCGAAAAAATGAAGAAATAACCAAACTAATGAATTATATACATATATGTTATTAATGTAGAGACTTAATATATTATTTTTATAAATAATTTTAAAGATATATACAGATATATATATATATATATATATATATATATATATATATATATATATATATATATATATATATATATATATATATATATAGCAATTCAAGCCAAAGAAGGAAAGAAATAAAGAAATTACAATTCAAGTCAAATAAGGAAAGAAGTAAATATAGACAAGTTCAAGAAGGAAAAGGATTTGTAATTCCTTTCCTTGTAGAAGTTGAAGGAAAATCAAATCTGTAAAAGGATCAAGAATTTGAAGGAAAAAAATGTCTTTACAATCACAAAAATCGAGAGAATTTTTCCAGCAAAGCCAGAATGATAGGCATTGCATATTCACGAAATATATCATCTTAAGAGCAGAATTTTCTAAAAAAAAAATGAAGTCCTTCATCACAGAATAGCAAGGACCACGTTAACCTTCATCACAACAACATAAGGACCAGGTTCACGAAACCTGTTCCACTCAGAACTATTGGATATTGAAGTTTGATCAATTAAAGTCTAGGGTTATTAGTCTTTATTGATTTGTTCTAGGTTTATTATTGAGTTATAATAATTCCTAGATTTGTGACAAGAAGTGGGTTTGACTTCTTGGGAGTTGAGTCTTAAGAGAATTGTAACAAGAAGTGGGTTTGACTTCTTGGGAGAGAGGTTGTGAAAATTGTAAACAAGAAGTGGGTTTGACTTCTTGGGTGGTTAGAGTTAACAGCAGTTGAGAGCTTTTGTAAACAAGAAGCGAGTTTGACTTCTTGTTGAGTGGAGAGTTCTCGATTATAGTTAATCGAAAAGGGTAAAAGTTTAGAGTTAGATTCATTGATTAACTGAGTTGTAAGTATTGAATTAATAGAAAACTTCGGTGTGGTACTTCCCTTACTTTAGTTAGGAAGGTTTCCACGATAAATCTTTGTTTTATTGTGTTACGACAAAATTACAAGAACCTGGTTGTTATTCTAGGGGTAAGGTTTCTTCAATTTCTAACTTAGTGTATGGGCGATGTAAAGTGATTTTTTTTGAACGCTTTGAGTGTTTCTTTATGGAATTGATCGGGCAGTTACATGGGCACAACCCCGGAATGATGAAAAATTTATAAGGTGACTTAAATTTAAAAATGATATTGAATTGATACAATTCAACATTCCAAGAAATGATTAAAATGTGATCTTGAAGCTAAGAGGAAGAAGTTGCAACATCCTTTTATTTGTTTTGTTATGATTTCCTTTTCCTTTTCTATTACGACTAACATTCTTTTTGCTTGTTTGAATACTCAAATCTTTTTCTTACCGAAAGATTCATATTTGAATCTTCTTTAGTTGATAGATTCTAATTAAGTTCATTTTCAACTAGTGAGATCTTTTTAATACATTGTAGAGCAGAAGGAAACATGACGAGATAATCAAAACAAGATTTGACAATTTATTTTATTTGTAAAGTACATACTAACCAAAAGTAAACAAGAGAAGCAAACTATTATTGAACGATACTAGAAATTTGTTGAAAATATATGATTACAAGGTAGGATAGACATATGGTTATGTGAACTACTTTATAGAGGTCATCCATGGAAAAAAATTTATACATCTCGCTATTCCTTGCATTATAAGATAATTTCCATCATTTTCATATTTTGTCAAAAGGTTTGAACCGCAATTGACAATATTTCATGTAAAATATGATTTTTATTGTTCGAAAGACTATCTTCACATATATCATGCAATCTCAACCAAGTTAAGTAAATGTGAACATAGTCTTCCGGATGATTCTGATCATATTTTAAATGGCACTATTGACAATTATGGCTCAATCTTTTCGACAACAGATGAAAATGATGGAATGTATCGTATCATCTAAGAAATATCGAGAAGAATAAAATTTTTTGCCATTGATAACCTATATGAGACCATTCATATAAACATTATGTATATCTTACTTTAGAACATCAGATTTTTTGAACAAGTTTCTAGTATTTTCCAAATATAGTTTGCTTCTTCTTCACTTTTGGCTAGTTGATGTTTGAAAATAAAAGAAATTGTTTAACATATTTTTATAATCTTTTCGTGTTTTGTTGCATTCCAAAGTGTATGTACTAACAGGCTCTCACTAGTTGAAATTGAATTTTATTGAGATCTTTAAACTAAAGAAGATCAAAATATGAATCATTAACACACAAGTATTAAAAAAATAAGAAGAATTTTGGTTGGGAGAAAAAAAGAGAGAGATAACAATACGACAATAAAGAAAATGATGTTGACTTCTTTCGCCTACCTTAAAAATTGTATTTTAATCAGTTATCTTAATTTTGAATTGTATCAGTTGATTTACAATTTTAAATTTAAGTCATGTTATTAACTTTGTCAATTACTTCTTTGCTCGCCTTTATTATAATTTATAAAGGTTTATTTCAAAATTTATCAATTTTAATGACCCTTGAGGTCATTTTTCTGTGCTTTTACTATTTTCCCCTTCTTGTAGCTTCCGTATAGATTTTTATGATGTTGGGTTGGGTGACATGTTTCCCAATGCATGATTAAGAACAGCTCTTTCCTAACACTCATGATTATGGAAAGTCAAGTCAGTGACTTGCCAAATTGGGAATAGGAAAGTTAGTCAGCTTTCCAAATTTGGATTAGGAAAGTGAGTGATCTTTCAAAATTTGGATTAGGAAAGTCCTGCCATGAGAGTTACATGCTTCATCATACTTATCATATTGCACACAACACATAGCACATAACATGTTGCATATAGCACATAACATTTTTCATATCATTCGTTCATATGACATGAGACCTTGGAATTATGGACTTGACATCAAGACTTCCCAAAATGAGGGATCCACATATGAGACCTTAACTAGGGAGCCTTCTTTAGCAAACACATAGTCTGCTTCATTCATTCATACGTACTTTATTTCATTTCTTTCATAGGCTAGTGTAAATACCAGCTATACCTAGGATGTAGTTTAGGACTTTCATTGGGTTCGCTGTGCAATGATCAAGAATAACCTAGTTCATTACTTAAGTCTAGCTCACCTCCTGATCATCCTATTCTAACACCTTTTGTATCATTCATTTCATTATGTGAATCATTTGAGGTTGGACTCATTCATTTATGGGGAACTTTAATTTTAACTGACATAGATCATGTGAGCATCATGAAATCCAGTGTCTCCCCCACACCACAAAGTGGTGGAATCATCGGCCAAAGTGACCCAAAACATGCTAGCATACATGGAAATTGAACCCCGCCAGATCCCTATATTGGCAGTATAGGTTCGAAGACTAGGAGATATGACGAGACCCATACTTGGCATGCCGGACAGTCTCATCTCATGAGGGTTACGTGAACCTCCGTCCTTCACGAAAGAAGGCATCACCGCTCATAGCTAGTTTATCGTGCTCAGTATAAAGTTCCATTATATTCAACTCATACGTCATGGAAGTTGGCTTCTAGTATATGGACATCATACGTCAATAGATTATTTCTCATCTCATCATTAGTATTAAGTGTGGTAATGTAAATACTTTCATTAGAGTGCTCATGACTGGTCTCTTCATTAACTTTACACTCTCATAGGTGAGTATGTTTTGGTAACATTTACTTAGGCTCATTTGAGATTGCTCTCATCTTTTACATGAGCTTCATATCAAGTTGTTACCACATTAATTAACATTAGAACATTTGCACTTCATAATTAGTCACCCCATTCTACGTGAATGTTCATTTCATCATATGTCAATGCACTTGGCACTTTAGTGTGTTTCACACTCTTACTTAAACCTTCTAGGGTTTCATCATTTCATTGTTCATTTTATCATTTCTTTGTTCATTTCATCATTTCATTGTTCATTTCATCATATGCCAATTCACTTGGCCATTCAGGGTGTTTCACACTCTTCATTAAACCCTTCTAGGGTTTCATTATTTCATTTTTCATTTCATCATTTCTTTGTTCATTTCATCATTTCATTGTTTATTTCATCATTTCATTGTTCATTTCATCATATACCAATGCACTTGGCCGTTTAGTGTGTTTCACACAAGGGTTTTATCGTTTCATTGCGTACATCTTAGGTTTACTTATTTTTAGACGTATGCTAGACTTATGGGTCTATACATACAAGTCATGAGGCTTCATTCATAATTAGTTTAAGTGATTTATATCTTCCTAAGATAATGTGGTACAAGACTTATGCATCTTGTATGCATGCCAACATTTCAATTTTGATCTAAGTAGGAAGCATTATTCTTGAATATTTATTTCATGTATAACTTATGTATCAATACTTAATTTGGGAAAGGGATTCCGGTTTCAAATCCCATGGACAACACTTACATTTTTTCATTTACTATATTTGATCCATACGGCTTGGGGATCCAAGTTAGAGCCCCAATGCCTTCATTTTATTTTTCCTTTCGTTTTTTGCTTAATATAACAAAGAGGATGTGGGATCGAATCCCCACAACCTCATTTACCTTTTATTTCCGTTACTTTTAATTTATCTCCTTCGGACGAGGGGTTGTGGGATCGAACCCCCACAACCCCTCTTTAATTTCTTTTAATTTTCTTCTTGAATCTGCCTAGGAGGTCGTGGGTTCGATTCGGACGCCTCACATCCTTTTCTTTCATTTTCTTAAATCTCCTTCACTGCCTAGAGGTCGTGGGTTCGATTCCTACGCCTCAGATTTCTTTTCTTTCATTTTCTTTTCTCTCCTTCATTGCCTAGAGGTCGTGGGTTAGATTTCCACGCCTCACATTTATTTTTCTTTCATTTTGTCTGCTCTCCTTCACGGCCTAGAGGTCATGGGTTTGATTCCCACACCTAACATTTCTTTTCTTTCATTTTAATATATTCACAGATTTCTTATAGTGAGGTCTTGGGTTCAATCCAAACTGACCTCAAATATTTTAAACATAATTTTAAAACACCCTTAAATTTCAACAGTAGCCGAAATTATACCATCGATATGCTAGAAATTTTAATCACATTTGCAGCCTACTTTCTTCAACATTTATACGTAATTTTATAGGATAATTCGTAGATCATTTAATACGTTCTTAGGTGCAATTTTCATGGATTCTTTTAGCCAAGAGATTATCACTCAAATTAGCCACATTTCAACTCATATGAACATCACGAGTTACATAATAATTGTACATGAAATACAACCACAACGTCACATTTTTAATAAGCCTTAACCCAACGCGCGTAGATACGGTTCACATTGCACACACACGTACACATAATTTCAGAAAAACATCAATATAAGTCACATAATTCCGAACATGCATATAAACACATAATCATCACAAAAACATGTTTCATCCCTAGTTTTCTACCAGCAAACATAACCAACCTATAATTCAATGGGAGCTAGTGACGGGGACATGCAACGGGAAACAACCCTAGTTTTTGGAATAGATTCGTCTGAACCTTAGGGGTTTCTTGGGAAAGGGACCAAGAGAGAAGAGAACCCATACCTTTTTGACATTAAACCCTCGACTTACTGATCAAAAACATCACCCAAAATCACGTCCAAATCATCTCAAAGTTAACACCAACTCGATGGACAAACTTATTTTTGCCTACGTGATTGATTTCGTTTGTTTTTTTATATTTTCGTTGTGAGTTCTTCAAGTGTGAATAACTTTGGTTTACCAACTGTGTTTTGAATTTATTTGGAAGAGAGAATCATGAGTGAGAGTGATAGAGATGTGAGAGAGAGAGATGAGCGTGGGAGAAAAGAGTTTTCTTAGGCTTAGGAGTCTAGCTTAGGACTTAGTCAAATAAGGTTTTATTTAATTATTAACAATATGATTTCCTTTTATTTTAAATCAGATAATAAATATAAATTTATTTCATTAATTTAACAACTTAAATTAAAAAAAAACTTTAATTCGTTGCTTCCACCTAGGTTCGAACCCGGGTGAAGCAAGACTTCACTTCAAGGGCCAATTTTTGGCCGTCTCTCCCCAAAATACCCCTCCACCTTTTTAATGAAATAAGTAATTATATATGTAGGGAATTATGATACTACCCTTAGACTAGAAAAAGACCATTTTACCCCTAGACCCTCCAAACCTAAGACATTCCATTTTTAAGTCCGGTAAAGACTCATTCAAGTAAATCTTCGTATTCGAGATCCCTACATGGCTGGACCCAACCTTTTCTATCTCAACTAACTCCCCAAGTTAGTTGGCTTGGCCGTAGAAAGGGTTGAGAGGTCTGGTTCTACGCGCATCAATCTGTGTGAACCCGGTCTAATCGTAGGCATTCTAGACACATTAAGCATTACTTATCTTATACATTTTTAGCGTTGTTACATTATCCCCCCCCCCCCATTAGGAACATTCTTCATTGAATGAAACTAATAATTATTTCTCATAATGCCAAACAGATCATAACATAGTTACTATACACAATCAAGCAATAGCAACAAAGAATTGAGAGAGAAGGAAACTTAGACTTAAGAATTGGGAGTCTAACCTCAAGAACTGAAAAGATGGGGGTAGAGGGATCTCATATCGGCCTCGGCCTCCCACATAGAACCCTCAAAAAGATGATTCCTACACAATACCTTGACTGTGGAAATGTCCTTGATCCTCAGCCGTTTGACCTGTCTGTCTAAAATCTCAACAGGTACCTCCTTATAGGATAAATTTTCATCAACCCCTAATCCTTCTATAGGTAGAATCGATGCTGGATCGCCTAGGCACTTCTTTAATATAGAGACATGGAAGACTGGACGAACAGAAGCTAGCTCCACAGGCAATACCAACTCATAGGCCACCTCAACCACATGTTGTAGGATCTCATATGGACCAACATAACTCGGATTTAACTAAGCGTTAGAGCCCATCATACACTCTCATTCCTTTAGTATGCCACACTTCCTACAAAGTGGCCTCTCCTAAGCTATAAAGTTTTATGAACTTAAGGGAGTAATCCCTGACAGACATCGAGTCCTGCTTATGGCTGCCGAATTTCTCAACCTTATCCTTCTTCATTGATAAGGGAAATAACCACTCTAGAAAAGCCATCTTGAAAAGATCACATGTAATAGGACCTCCTTCTAAGGCCCTGCTGTCCTGCCACATATTATTCCAGGATTGAGCTACATCCCTTAGCTGGTAGTATGCCAACTCAGACTTCTCCACATCAATCAAACCCAATATACAGATCTTGTAAAGTGTTAGATTGGTACATCCGTACCAACGCTGTCCTTACTTCTCCATCTGTCAACCCAGTTGGGTTAACATGTATCTCTGTTCCAGCAGGTGGAGCCTGGGAAGGAACCTAAATTAACCCAGCAGCTACTCCTCCAATCTCCCCGCCTCCTTTTCTTCTTCTATTCATCTTTTGGAAACTTTAAGAGTTGATGTTAGATACGCTCATAACATCAAGAAATCAGACATTAGGAAAATGCATGATGAGATCAGAAGAAGGGAAATTTTTCTATGCATCATGCAATCTCTAATTTAGGATAGTGGTGCACTTAACTACTATGACTTAGAAACTACTCCATGTGGTTGATGTGAACTTATTATCTTTGGAATTTAACCTAACACTCTGATACCAACTTTTTCACGATCAGAATATAGACCCCAGATGAGACCGGCGTCGTTAACCTCTCAGAGATTGCACACAAGCCTACATATGTCATCGTTACTTCATCTAGGTTAATTTTAGCAGAAATAGTTTAAAACTTTTTGTTTCTTTAAATACATACTAATCATTCTATTAGATTCATAATCATTCACCATCAACCATTTAACATTAACATCATCAAATGAAAGAAATAGTGTAATATAGCATTAAATGTATACTTGCCAAAACGGCACCAATAACCAATACAAAGTCTGAACAAAAAGGGAAAGAAGCACTAGTTTAACATGCTACACTAGCTATAACCTACATCTAAGATAGATAATAACGATAGACATCCTCAAAATCATGAGGACCTACCAACTCGGGATGAAATCTCCACGTCCGGATAGCTGCAACGTCAACCTATAAGCTCTAGCATCCACCTGTTCCTGCACCTAAAATTGTAGAATTGTATGGGATTAGTAAACACTTGTACTAAGTATGGGTATATGCAACTACACACCAAGGACATGCATGATTAAGAACATCTCTTTCGTAACAATCATCATTATGGAAAGTCAAGCCAGTGGACTTGCCAAATTGGGATTAGGAAAGTTATTGAGCTTTCCAAATTTGGATTAGGAAGGTCATGCCATTAGAGTAACATGCATCTTCATACCGATCATATTTATCATAACATCTTACACATAGAAAATAACATATTGCATATAGAACATAACATTTTTCATATCATTCCTTCATATGTCATGAGACCTTGGAATCATAGACTTGACATCAAGACTTCCCAAAATGAGGGCTCAACATATGGGACGTCAACTAGGGAGTCTTCTTTAGCAAAAACAGAGTCTGCTTCATTCATTCATACGTACTTCATTTCATTTCTTTATAGGCTAGTGTAAACATCAGCTATACCTAGGATATAGTTTAAAACTTTTATCGGGTTCGTTGTGCAATGATCAAGAACGACCTAGTGTTATTACTTATGTCTACCTCACTGCCTGATCAACCTATTCCTAACACCTTTGGTATCATTCATTTCATTATGTGCATCATTTGAGGCTAGCCTCATTCATTCATGGGGAACTTTAACTTTAACCAACATAGACCATGTGATTATCATGAAATCTAGTGTGTCCCCCACACCGAAAAGAGGTGGAATCACCGACCAAAGTTACACAAAACATGCTAGCGTATATGGGAATTGAACCCCGCCAGATCCCTATATGGGCAGTATAGGTTCGAAGACTAGGAGATATAAAGATACCCATACCCGGCATGCCGGACAGTCTCATCTCATGAGAGTTATGTGAACCTTCGCCCTTCCTAAAAGAAGGCATCACAGCTCAAAGATAGTCTATCAATGCTCAGTATAAAGTTCCATTACATTTAAATCATACGTCATTGAAGTTGGCTTCTAGTATATGGACATCATAGCTAAATAGATGATTTCTCACCTCATCATTGGTATTAAGTGTGTTAATCTCAATACTTTCATTTGAGTGTTCATAGAGACTAGTCTCTTAATTAATTTTACACTGTTATAGGTGAGTACTTTTTGGTAACATTTACTTAGGCTCATTTGAGATTGCCATCATCTTTTACATTAGCCTCATATAATGTTGTCACCACATTAATTAACATTAGCACATTTGCTCTTCATAATAACTTACCTCATTTTACGTGAATACTCATTTCATTTTATGCCAATTCACTTGGCCATTTAGTGTGTTTCACACTCTTACTCAACCGATCTAGGGTTTCTTCATTTCATTGTTCATTTCATCATTTCTTTGTTAATTTCATCATAGACCAATGCACTTGGCCATTTAATGTGTTTCACACTCTTACTTAACCCTTCTAGAGTTTCATCATTTCATTGTGTAAATCTTAGTTTCACTTATTTTTAGACGTATGCTAGACTTATGAGTCTATAGGTACAAGCCATGAGACTTCGTTCATAGTTCGTTTAAGTGATTTATACCTTCCTAAGATTATGTGGTACAAGACTTGTGCATCTTGTATGTATGCCAAGATCTCGATTTCGATCTAAGTAGGCAACATTGTTCTTGAATATTTAATTCATGTATGACTTATGTATCAATACGTAATTTGGGCAATGGAACCCGGTTTCAAATCCCTTGGACAACACTTACACTTTTTTCATTCACTTTATTTGATCCATAGAGCTTGGGGACCCAAGTTTGAGCCCCAATGCCTTCTTTTTATTTTTCCCTTAATTTCTCCCTTCATATTTCACTTAATAGAACTTAGAGGATGTGGGATCGAATCCCCACAACCTTTTACTTTTAATTTTCATTACTTTTAATTTATCTCCTTTGGTAGAGGGGTTGTGGGTTTGAACCCCCACAGCCCCTCTTTAATTTCTTTTAATTTTCTCCTTGAATCTGCCTAGGAGGTCGTGGGTTTGATTCCCACGCCTCACATCTCTTTTCTTTCATTTTCTTAACTCTCATTCACTTCTTAGAGGTCGTCGGTTCGATTCCCACGCCTCACATTTCTTTTCTTTCATTTTCTTTACTCTTCTTCACTGCCTAGAGGTCGTGGGTTCGATTCCCACGCCTCACATCTCTTTTCTTTCATTTTCTTTCATTCGTAGATTTCTTATAGTGAGGTCTTGGGTTCAATCCCAACTTACCTCACATATTTTAAACATAATTTCAAACTCCCTTAAATTTCAAAATTAGCCGAAATTAAACCATCGACATGCTGAATATTTAAATCACATTTGCATCCTACTTTCTTAAACATTTATACATAATTTCATAGGGTAATTCATAGATCATTTAATACGTTCTTAGGTACATTTTTCATGGATTTGTTTAGCCAAGAGATTATCACTCAAATCAGCCACGTTTCAACTCATATGAACATGACGAATTACATAATAATTTGTACATTAAATACAACCACAACATCACATTTTTAAAGCCTTAACCCGAGGAACATTGATACGGTTCACATTGCACACACGCGTACGCATAATTTCGGAAAAAATCAACATAAGTCACATAATTCTGAACATACATATAAATATATAATTATCACAAAAACACGTTTCATCCCTAGTTTTCTACTAGAAAACATAACCAACCTATGATTCAATGGGAGCTAGTGACACGGACATGCAACGGGGAACAACCCGAGTTTTCGGAATAGATTCGTCTGAACCTTAGGGGTCTCTTGGTAAAGGGACAAAGAGAGAAGAGAACCCATACCTTTATGACGTTAAACCCTCTACTTACTGCTCAAAAACTTCACCCACCATCACGTCCAAATCCCTTCAAAGGAAACACCAACTCGACGGATAAACTTGTCTATGCCTACGTGATTGATTTCGTTTGTTTTCTTATATTTTCATTGTTAGTTCTTCAAGTGTGAAGAACTTTGGTTTACCAACTATGTTTTGAATTTATTTGGAAGAGAGAATCATGAGTCAGAGTAATAGATATGTGAGAGGGAGAGATGAGCGTGGGAGAAAAGAGTTTTCTTAGGCTCAGGAGTCTAGCTTAGGACTTAGTCAAATAAGGTTTTATTTAATTATTAACAATATGATTTTATGTTAGTTGGCTTGGCCGTAGAAAGGTTTCAGAGGTCTGGTTCGATGGGCATCAATCTGTGTGAACCCGGTCTAATCGTATGCATTCTAGACACATTAAGCATTACTTATCTTATACATTTGTAGGGTTGTTACAGATATTCTCGATAGGTAAGATGTCTTCTAGTGATGCATATGACAAACTTATATGGAAAGAAAGTCCTATTTAGTATTCTTGGGTGAACTAAATTGAAGATTTTCACTTTTGTTGGCTCTAAATATAGATGTTTTCTCTCATTTTTCAAAATTGAATTCTTCCCTTCTCTTGTATACATTTCTTACAACACAAAATTGATCGATCGTTTCTTTCATTTTGTGTAAATTTAAATTATTGAAGTTTGAGGTACCAATACTTCTTCAATGGTTAATCTTTTTTATCTTGGGAGGAATTAATCTACAACTTCGAGTACTTGAGGGATTAAATTTGTTAAGGACACAGAGTGGGTTTTGTGGACTAGGATAGTTCTTTTTTTTTTCTTTTCATCTTTTAATATTTCTTGTTTCTAATATTAATAAGGATATAACAATGGGTATGTGGCCAAGCTACTGGTCAACCACCACGCGAAGGACCACGGCTCATGGAGCCTCTTGTGGAGATGGACACTACACTGTTACGTGACGGGTAAATTGGGTCTTTTCGGTTTTAATTAGGATAATTTAGGTCAGTTGACCCAAGATTAGTACACCTATATAAGTGGTTTTAACACATAAACTCTCCCATTCAAGTCATTATTTCCAAGGCCCCAAAAGAAATCCCAAAGTTCTTCTCTCAAAATGTTTCTCTCTCTAGAACTTGAAGAAGAATAAAAAGTTCAATCTTGGATCAAGGTTAAGTCTCCAATTCTCAAGAATTTGTGATATTTCTTATCAAGGAATAATATTTTTTAATCCACGAACTATGAAGCCAAGGTTCTGCAACGCTCTTCCAAAGATTAAGAGAAGGTTAAAAAAAGTAATTGAATGAGAATAATGGATTTAGATAGTACGAAAAAGATAGATGTCACAACCTTTAATTAGTAGTTTATTTGAGAATTCCATACTTACTTGTTTACTGCAACTCATGGGATGGTGATTTAAAACCATAAATTCAAGTTTTCTGATTATTTTTTAGTGTTAACGACTGCTATTGCATTGATTTGTACATAAGACGTCATGGATGTACTAGAGAATGATTGCGGAAAGTTGCAGGGGCTGATCTATAAGGTATGGTCATACACCATTAATTGAAATTTTGGTAAACTCACTACCCATTCTTAAAAATATCCCGAGTTGGTTGGTAAGCTGCTAATATTATAGCCTTAATGATTGGATGTTGTATATAAAGACAATGATGTTAAAGGACAGGTTGACACTTTGTAAGCTATACGAATTTAGAATTGAGGTCTGTAAGCCTATTCAATTTCCTATTTCTTTGGCATGAATTAAAATTTACATTACAAAAAGTAAGCTTTCTAAGTGACCTTGGTAGTCACTGATCCATAGTTACAGTTCCTACTCCCTAGAGCATTAAAGTGAGCACTCTAATATTAGTTTGTTACTAAATGTTCATCTTTACTCTACCAAGTGCTAGAATGCAAGGTTTAAACTTGTTCGATCGTCAAAGTACTCCTGACACATATTTCCCTTATATAAATAAAAGTGATCCTATATTACACATGGAATATATCTTTATATGTTGGATATACGATCTGCCCTAATCTAGCCAACTTGCTTCAATTGTCTAGTCCATCATATATGTCATCTAGTCAACATGTGTTGCAAATGAAGTTTCTGTTAAGATCAAACCCACACACACACTTTATTAATTAAGAACACAAGAACTTTAGAGAGAAAGAGATGAGAGATCTAAAGAGAGAAAGAGAGAAACCAATATTTCGTGGTAACACCCCGTGAGTAAACTTCCACGGCGGTGGATGTATATATATATATATATATTAATAATTCAGAGTATTTTTGGTTACAGATAATAAAAGGAGAATAAATATTGCAGCCTGAAATTTCGTCGGGGCGCTAAACATTAATATATGACAGTACATCAAATATTAATCATGCTCCACAACCTAACAGTTCTCCCACTTGGAGACTAATTTAGTCATCCAAAAAAATACATTCTCAAATAAAAAACTCTTCATCATCAACTGAATACCGCACCGCGACATATGTAGCAACAACTACAGAAGACCAACTGAGGTTTTGCATAACCCAAGTTTCCCAACATCAACACATTTCGTCAACATGTCTGTCGGGTTCTTTGCACCCTATATCTTCTCCATGCACATATCACCATCCTCCACTGCCTTGCAAGTGAAGTGGTACCTCCTTCTTATGTGCTTTGTCTTCGAATGATAGACTGGATTTTTCACCAACTATATGGCACTGTGGCTATCTGAGTAAAGAATCTTCTCGCTCTGTTTCTTTCCCAATTCCTCCAAATAATCTGCCAGCCATATCATCTCTTTCCCAGCTTCAGCTATTGCCACATACTCAGCTTTAGTAGATGAAAGAGAAACACACTTCTGAAGCCTGGACATCTAACTCACTGTTGTTCCACCTATGGTGTAAATGTACCCGGATGTACTCTTACTCGAGTCCACATCCCCACCAATATCAACATACACAAAACCCTGTAGAGTCACCTTGCCTTTTCCAAAACAAAGTGAAGTGTTGGATGTACCTCTCATATATCTCAGAAGTCACTTCACAGCTCCCAAATTCTCTTCTCCGGGGTTCGCCATGTACCTGCTAACAACTCCCACTACATGTGCTATATCTGTTCTAGTGCAGACAATAGCATACATCAAACTTCCAACCGCTGAAGCATATGGAACAAGTGCCATATGCTCACACTCCTCGGATTTAAAGTGATTTTCCAATGGATTACTCCTGGGTTTAGCATCATTAACCCTAAATCTGCTCAACACCTTCTCAAGGTACAACTCCTGAGATAGATTTAAAGTGCCAGCAGATCTATCCACTCATCCCCAAAATCTGCTTCGCTGGACCCAAATCTTTCATCTCAAATGTTGCAGACAACCTTGTCTTCAAGATATTAGTCTCCCTCGCATGTGTCCGTTGGTGGACACTTGGAGAAAATTGGACAGTGTGGTGTTAGGGATTTTGGAACGGACCCAATGACGGTTTGTCGTGGGTACGATGGTCCGTCATCGGGGTCTCGTTCTGTCATTCAGTTACAGAACTAGGGATGCCCCATTCATCCCCTATGACCCAAATGGAATTGTTAGTGTTTAACCTACATTTGTCTACCCCAAATACCTAGTAAACTAGCAATTCTAAAGCACCTATTTCAAGAGTTTTAACAAGGAAATTTTGAAGATTCTCAACCTAGGTCAGACAGAATATGTATTAAAGAATGAACCCATCAATAAGAAATAGGCTAATACTAATTGATAAACCAAAATGCAATGTAAATGGGTAGAAATAAGAGACACATACCTGACAATTTGAGAAAAACAAGCGAGAAAGGTACTTGGTGATCAAGTAAAGAACTACAGCGGCAGACTCCGACTAGTAGATAGTGAATTTTAGGAGTTGGGGAATTTGGGAAAATGATCGATTGTAAGAGATGGGGGTTATGAACTTGGAAGTTGAAAAGGGACGGAAATGGGAGGAAGAGGGAAGGAATGGGGTGAAATGAAGGGGGTGGGGGTTTTAAATGTTAGAATTTTTTAAAAACCCCAGCCGGGTCGGGTCGGGTACGCTTCATTAATGACGCGATGAGTCCCCGACGACGGTCCATCTCAGCTGAGATGGTCCGTCATTTGTTCCATAGCGTGTGCCTTAGTTTTGAAGATAACAAAAAGACGTAACTGGCACGATAGATTCATGCGACGGTCGTTCGCATGCATGACGGTCATCCTCGAAAGTGACCGATCTTTTCTTTGTAACCAAATCTTTCATAAACTTGGCATAACCGGGCATTTGTTCTAGAGCTTCTACCAAAGGGAACATTGATAGAAAGTTGCTTCAACATTGTTATAAAACAACGATATTTACCATCCTCGATCTTTTTCACTAATCTCTGAGAAAAGAGGGGTGGTCTAGGCATCGGAATTACCTTTATAGAAACTTCAACAACTTTTCCAGTGCTATCTTATACTTCACCACTACCCTCTACCACTTTATCATTATCCTTTCTCACCTTTTCCTCATTAGATGGCATAGGTGATTGTCATACAGTGTGCATCATTTTTCGGATTTTGGACAGTGTTGCTAGGAAGAGTGCCCGGTTGCCGTGTGTTCACAGTGCAGATAATTGGGCCATTTGCAACTCGATCTGCTTAATCGATATTGCATGTGTATCGACTTTCTGCCCAATAACCGCTAAATCACTCCTTAACTCTTTAATGTGCTCATAATTAGCATCGAACCTCCCCCTCATTTTGTGCCACATATCCTCAACGCGTGCCATACTATCTCTACCATCCCTAGGAGTAACTTCACGATTTTGAGGAGGGACATAGGGCCCATTCCTATCATTTCTGTTACCATAGTTACCCCTGTTGAAGTTATTGTCGCGGTTGTAGTTTCCATCTCGGACATAATGACCCTCACGGTTATAGTTACCATAGATCCGACCTTGGTTCCCTTGACCTTGGCACCAATTCTCCTGATTAGAGCCTTGGGCAATCGGTCGGAAACCCCCCGTCTTCTCGTTTACCGCATAGGAATTCTCCGCATAATAGCATTCATCATTTGGTGGTGGTGATTTAGAAAAGTAGTTAACTGCATTTATCTTTTCTACACCCCTAGTGATATATTTTAATGCCAACTCAAGCTCAGTTCTCATCTGAGCCATTTCTTCACGAATCTCATCTATGGCAGGGTTGTGAGTGTACTGCAATGCGAAGGTATTTCTCCCGGTATCTGACTTCCTAGTACCCCAAGCTTTATTGTTCCGAAGGATTTTCTCTAAATTTTCAGCAATCTCAGCATAAGGACACTCCCCATAAGATCCACCTGCTATAGTGTCCAACACCGCTTTATTATTATCATTATGTCCCCGATAGAAGTATTCCTTCAGTGACTCATCATCTAAACGGTGATTGGGGATGCTTCTCAAAAATGAGTTGAATCTATCCCAAGAACTACTAACTAACTGTCCTGGTAGTTCCACAAAGTTGTTTACTCTGTCTTTGTGGTTTAGTTTCTTGGAGACCGAGTAGTGACGTGCTAAGAACACGTCCCTAAGTTGGTTCCATGTGAAAATTGAGTTATACGGGAGCTCACTGAACCAAATAGCAGCCTCTACCGTCAGTGAGAGAGGAAACACTCTTAGCCCTATTACATCAAAGTCCAAGTTAGGCCTCCCTAAATATCTTTTACACACTGCCTTACCTTAGCTATATGGGCATGTGGGTCCTCAGAACGTAGCCCTGAAAAAAAAACCTCTGGCAGTGAGCATTTGCATCAGGCTAATAGTTACCACAAAGGTGTGGCCTGGTAGTAGAGAGGGAAATACAAGTGGCCTATCAGATTCTGCAATATTATCATAGCCTTTGTAGTATTCTTGAGGACGTGGAGTGGGATTTTGTCCTCTTTGTTGATTTTCACCTGGAGCATCGGGTAACAACTGACCATGAATATCAACCAAAGCTTGGATGTTCTGGTTTGGATCATCATCATTAATTCCCAAGTTTCCATTCATGTTGCGTAGTATACGCTCTAATTCGTGATCGTAGGGAAACAAGGTTTCTCTTTCTCTCCGTGTATTTGGCATAGAAGGAAGATGGTTCTGCAAGAATCAAAAACAATAAAACTAAGTAAAATCAAGAAAATATCAACTTAACTATAGTAATAAGCTTAAGTTAATCTAAAAGCTACTTTCCATGGCAGCGGCACCAAAATTTGATACGCTCAAACTTAATTCTCAAATAAGAAGTAAAGCGGTTATGTCAAGTAAATAACCTAACTAATGAGGTTGGGATCGTTCCCACGAGGAAAATAGTTTAGACTTAACTTCAATCTATTATTACTATTCTTCAGTCAATTACTTCCTTGGAAATCAAAAATGATAAAAGGGGGTTTTTCTATTTCTAAATAAATGAAAAAAACCAGCGAAATTAAAGGAGACAACTAACAGCTTCAAATGTTGGAGTTTAATTAATTAATAAAAGTAACTAGGCTTTACGTGTTCCCTACAGGTTCATAACTTGATAATTCTAACTATAATAATTCTTTCCTAGTATCTTGCATGCAAAGTGATAAGTTATGTATTTCTAAATCCTTGGTCCGGCATCTACAAAATTTCACTCCGCACCTTGGTCCGGCTACGTGTGTTGTTATTCTAACCCTTACCTTTAACTCATATTAAGCATCGTATTCGATATTTGACTAAGTTATTACCTCATACCAATCAATACTAGCCTATTCGATAGTATACACTAAATCTATGTTGATATTTCTTTTCCTATTATCGACCTCCTTTGTCCGGCAAGTAGCATTATGGCGAGTTGTAACTTTGTCCATCCGTTAAAAAGAATTCTAAGCGAAAGAATTATTAATACATGCAAGACACTATTATAGAATTGTTATTTTAGTTAGGTTTTACCTCATTATTCACCTATGGTTCCCACAACCCTAGTTATGGAGTTTAGTTACCCATAGTCATAATCACAATATTCAAATATGTAATATAAGAATTCATGCACTTACTTCAATGAGAAAGAATAAAATCCAGAAGTTCACTTGATTAATCAACAAAAATCACCAACAATCAATTACTGAAATTAATTGAAGACTAAAGATTCTCCAAAAGTGTACAATAATCACCAAGTCTAATCCACAAAAGAAGCTCAAATAACCAAGAGTCTAACAAAGAGTCTAAAAATAATCAAGAGTCAAAAAAAGAGTCCAAAAATAATCAAGAATCTAACCCCAGAAATGAGGTTTTTCGAACTATTTATAAAAAATAAAAACCAAATTAAATAAGGACTATATTTGTTGGAAATCTGTCATAAAGTTGTTGGATCGACGGACATCGTGACGGGCCGTCATGGACTCTGTCGTCCATACTTGTGCAATTTCTTCCTGCTGCGNGGTAGAGTGAATTGTTGAAATTCCTCTGGTTGGTCCACTAATTGGTCACCATCCATGAAAATCGGTAACTAGAAATCAGACGCCTTAATCTTTCTGTTCAAGTAAGCATCTAATTCATAAATACCTTAACCAAATTGATCTATTTCTTGTGTGAGCTCAACTCTTCTTTCAATTAGTTGGATTATCATATATGTCAGACCATCATAGATAGACTCATGAAAATTTAGAAGTTGAGTTTGTTCTTGTAGCCAAGATTGACTCACTATCTCTGTTTCTCTATAGCTTTCTCATTGTTCCGATTCAATCTCTTCTAATTTAGCTAGGGATGTATTTTCTAATTGAATAACATCAAGATAATCTATCATTTTCATGTTCTTTTTGTTCTCTTCCGTGCATTCAAATAATTGTTTGGTGAATTTTCAATTACCCTTGTCCAACATATTTATACATTCCATAAGTGAATTCACTTTGTGCGCCTCTTGTTTTGCGTTCTCTGCTTCATTGCCCCTACCAACATTACGAATAATAGAAGAATCATAATAAGGGTTTTGGGGAAGGAAATAAGATTCAGGGAAACCATTATAATAAATATATTGATGACCAGATATATGACATAAAGTACATTCATCACCCAACAACAATTTATCCCAATAATTCTTATCAATACGAGGTCTAAATTATTCAAAGAAACAAAAATATAATTACTGAATTTTTTTAAATAAATAGATAATCAAAAGTAAAGTAGAACCAACGTATAATAGTATTCATGTCCCACAGCGGCTCCACCAAAAACTTGTTGCTCCCCAATATACACGCAAGTGTACATGGTCGCGCAAACAATATTGTGGCTTTTAAGAGAACAAGATTATCGCACCCAAATGACTAGTCAATTAACTTTTTTTTACTAAATTATACTGATCTAATTCTTTATCTAAGAGTTCCAAAAGAAAAGAATGCAAGAAAAAAATAATAAAATTACTCACAATGATTGGAAAATCAAAGGCTACAACATGCAATGAATCTCATGTATCATATTCTTAGCATAGAACTAATTTTAGTTGTGAAATTACTTGTTTATAGGGTTAATTGTATGAGTTGAGCTACACATCTCTCGTCTACTCTAGTTAGATATCTAACTACATCGTTGAGCGGGAATATAAAGACTAATTGCCGGGCATTTATATGTCATCTATTTCATAACCAAGCAAGTTTTTCATCCAGGAGTCACAATAATCTCAATCAAATGGGTCGATTGAGCTCTCTATATATCTGGTCTATCTAACCCCTCCTCTCTCAATTTTAAGATTACACAATGGATTTATCTCGAGCACTAAATAATAAAATACGAATATAGAAGTAACTTATAATGACAATCAAGAATTAATTTAAAAAGCCTTATATAATGAAAAACCAATCTGGAACTACAGCCCAAAACAAGGGTGTTTAGCCATTATTCTCTAAGAAAAGAAGAAGAGGAATAAGAAGAATAACAAGAAAAAAAGAACACTTATAAGTATTGATGATTTTCTACTTGATGCCCTATGATTGATCTCCCTCCTCTATAATTGTTCTATTGATAACTTATAGATATAGAAACCCTATATAAAATAATTGATTCCAAAGAAAATCAGGAATCAGAAAACCATGTGGAGGTGGAAATGTTGTATGCACAAACCGCAACAAAAATATGTTGCGCATTCAATTGCTGCCACGTGCCAGATAAGTTGTTGAATTTCCCTGTTTGGTACAACTTTTCTTTAGATATTATTATATAGAATTTATTCTATTATGGTTTCTGCTTGATGTCCTTCTATAATCTTCCATATGTAATTTGTTTAATTCCAAACTTCTTCAACGTTATATCAATTTACTCTTATAAATAAAATACACTATTTAGAACAATTCATAAAATTCATGCTAAAAAGGGAAAATATAAATAATAAAAATGAGGTAAATAATGATTAAAAGTATATATTTTTTGCCTCATATTAGTTGCAATAACCATAGAACTCATGATGAGAATTTATTCAAGGAGCTGAAGCCCACTTAAATTTTCAAGGTTATGATAGGAAATGGCGATCACCTTCATTTCAAAGGAATTGGAACCATAGCTATGAAGATAACCAGTGGCACAAACAAAATTTCATAGGTTCTTTATATTCCTAAAATTTATCAGAATTTGCAAGCGTAGGACATCAGATGGAAAAAGTATTTAGGGTTTTCTTCGAAGATCATCACCGTCAAATCAGTGATACTACTGGAAATGAAATATTTAGGGTGAAAATGAGAGGAAGGAGTTTTTCATTTGATCCAAGAGAAAGAGCAACTAGCTTATTCCATGAAGGTAAGTGTAACAGAAACCTGGCACAATCAACTTTGCCACTGTCATCTACAAGCACTATTGTTGCTGAAGAAGTTATATATTGCAAGAAGACTACCAATTCTAGTTGATCACATACCAAGTTGTCAAGCTTGCCAATTTGGTATGCAGAATAGGAAGGCATTTCCTAAAGCAACATGGCGGACTTCTCAAAGGTTGCAACTGATTCCTATAGATGTTGAAGGACCTTAACGAACATCACCCATTAATGGTAGTCTATACTATGTAATATTAATTGACAATAATTATACATGTTTCTGCTGGATTTTCTTTATGAAATATAAATTAGAAGTCGCTGGAATTTTCTTGATGTTAAAAAAGTTGGTGGAACGTCAAAGTGGTTGCAGAATCCAATCTATGCGTTCTGACAATGTAAAAGAGTATAATTCTGAAGAACTTCACAAATGTTGTGAGGAAGCTGGCAATACTCATCAGCTTACTGCTCCATATACTCCACAAAAAAATGGAGTTAGTTAAAGGAGAATCAGATATATAATGGGGATGTCATGGTGCATGTTGCATGAAAAAGAGTTTCCAAAAAGTTTTTGGGATGAGGCACCTAATATGACCATATTTCTCCAAAATCGGCTTCCTAATTAAGCATTACATAATAAAACACCATTCGAGGCATAAATGGATTCAAACCGTCACTAAGATTCATTAATGTATTTGGTTGTGTTTTTTTCTTTTATATGCCACAGGTTAAAAGAGAAAAACTTGAGAAGAAGGCTATTCCTAGAATATTTGTGGGTGCTCAACCTCCAAATCCTTCAAAAACATATAGTCCAAAAACGAGGAAGATGTTTTGTCAGTAGAGATGCGCCTTTTACTGATGAAGAGAAATAGAACTGGAAGGTCAATAAGCTTTCACTCAAAGCTTCCAAGGAGTAGGCATCTAATCACTAGAAAAATGAATTGGTGGATGATCTTCCAATTATAGGTACAACACTACTCTATGATATGTACGAACAATGTAATTGAGGCATTTTGTGAGCTTGCAGGGCACAATGAATAATTTTAAGATTTAAAAAAATGGATAAACACCATGGAGGAGGAGATGATAATGATTAAGACAAACAAAACTTGGGAGCTAGTTGACCTGCCAAAAGATGGGAAGGTCATTGGAGTAAAATGGGTGCTTAGAACCATGCTCAATTCTTATGGTTCTATCGAAAAATACAAGGCTAGGCTTGTTTCAAGGGGTATGCCCAAATATTTTGTGTTGATTGCTGGGGCACCTTTGATCCAATAAACCGATTAATTACCATTACATTGTTGCTTGCAATAGCAACAGAAAAGGGCTGGACATTGTTCCAGCTAGATTTGAATGTACCTTTTTAAATGGTGTACTACTGGAAGAAATCAAGGTAGATAAGCCTGAGGGTTTTTGAGCAAGAAAAGGAAAAAAGTTGCTCGGATTCAAAAGCCTCTTTATGGTCTTAAAACAAGCTCCAGATCTTGATATAAAGGCGCGTCTTGATGATTCCATTTGAGTTTGGGTTGGTGTACGAAGTGTATCGGGAATCACTATTTATGTCAACAATAGGAACTAGTCCTTATGATTGTTTGCATTTATGTTATGGATTTTTGCTCTTCGATGAGGCAATATGTGTGTGGAATATTGAATAATTTAAGAGGGAAATGATGCTAGTCTTTGACATAACAGACTTGGGGCTAATAACATACTTTTTTTGAATGGAAATCAAGAAAGGTTGTGATGATATTTTTATCTGCCAAAAGAAGTATGCTCGAGAGATGATCAAGAAATTCCATATAAAAAATTGCAAGGAAGCAACCACACCAATTAATCATATGGAGAAGTTAAGCAAAGAGGATGGAACCGATCTAATTTATGAAGGAAATTTTAGAAGCTTAATTGGATATTTGATGTATCTCACTGCTAAAACGCCGGATAAGTCTTTTATCTAGATTTCTGCATTGTTCAATTGAAATACATTTATTAGCAATAAAAAGAATTATAAGATAAATTAAAGGTACTATTGAATAAAATGTCAAATTCAAGAAGTGTGAGACTTTCAAGTGGTATGGATTCTCAGACAGTGATTGGGATAGATCATTGAATATACCAAGATATTGTTTAAGTCTGGGATCAAGAATTTTTTCATGGTGTTTCAAAAAGTAGAAAATTGTGGCACAATCCACGATAGAGGTTGAATTCAATGTTGCAACCGCAGCAGTAAATCAAGCCTTATGGTTGAAAAAAATATATTCTTATTTGCCTATGGATCAAAAAGTTAATATTGAGGTTCATGTTGATAATAAAGCTTCATTAGTCATTTTTTCGATCCGGTGTCTATGAGAAGGCTCAACACTTCGATATCATTTGTTTTATGAGGGATGGCGAAGAAAAAAAAGGGGAAGTGATTCTTGTTTATTGCAACTGAAGATCGACTAGCAGATGTGGTTTATGAAATCTCTTCGCTGTCAGCGAAGTTTTGGTTCATACGAGAACCAACTTGGAATTTGACAAGGTTCCTAATAAATGCAAGGAGGAGTATCAATTAGTTTTCTTCTTTGGGACTCGATTTTTGAATTTTCCAGTTTCGTGTACTTTTTTCAGTTTACAAGTTAGGGTTATTTAACATGGTTTGAATCCTGAATTAAATTTGGATCGGATCTATTTAGTTTTTTTATGTATATTTTATATAATTTTGCTATTTTCTGGTTCTTCATTACAGAATAGAGAACTCGTTTGAATAAAGCTTTTTCTCTAAGTCATCTTCACATCTTCACATTTAGTTCCGTGTATTCCCCCGCTTTCATTTTTTGTATGCAAACTAGCATTTTTCGTTGTGTTATCTATCATTAGTCTTATTTCATCCTTTTAATTGGGAAAAAATGGGGTCTTCGGATAGAAGGAATTCATGGAATAAAAGCTATCATACCTTGATAAGAAAGTCCACAAATTCCTGAGTATTGGAGACTTGACCTAGATCCTAGCTTGAACTCTTTCTTCTTCTTCAATCTCTAGAGAGAGAAATATTTGAGAGAAAAACTATGGGATTTATTTTGGGGCATTCGAAATAATGACTTGAATGGGTGAGTTTATGGGTTTTAGTCACTTATATATGTGTACTATCCTTGGGTTAAATGACCTAAATTTATTCTAATTAAAATCGAAAAGACCCAATTTAATTACCCCTCACTTCATAGTGTACTGTCAATCTCCACAAGAGGCTCCACAAGCCGTGGTACTCACAACAAGTCGTGGTCCTCCTCGTGGTCTTGAACCAGTATCTAGGCCACCTTCCCTTGACCCCTATAAACCTAAGACACCTTTACGACCCCTCCCACGATCCGTCAAGGCCTTCACGAGCATTCTTCTAGGGGCTCCTTTTGAGGGTCTCTTGTTTGGGAAGCTTGGTGAAGCTAGTGCCTCACCACCATGGGTGGAACCACGGTCCATGGTAGGCACCAAAAGCCCTGAATTCTCTTGTGGGAAGGGTGGGTCATGCAATACAGAAGGCTGGCTGTGCCATAGCTTTCTCCCCTTTGCTCTGTCGTTGCCCTCAACCCTTAGCCCTAAGGTTTCGCGTACTAGCTCCAAGTGGTTAGCAAAAACTCAGCATCCCAACGATCTAAAGGATAATGTTTTTAAACTATGGAAACCTATTTATTTTTTTTATAATCATGTCTTCTGCCTTATAGGACAGAGAGAAAGTCATTAAACTCAAAGAACCAATAAAGCTTACAAGAGGTAAAGGTGGAAACTATAAACCCTCATCTAGGTCTCTTCGTCTCTTGTTTCTCACTTCTTAATTGCTTCTAAAATCTCATGTTTGTTTGCTTAATCCATCTCGTTCAATGGTACTGATTAAAGTCTTCATCTCCCTTTTCGTTTATCAATTTACCTCCCATTTTAATGTGTTTTTTTTGTCTCTTTCTTCTTCTTTTTAACTTAGTTTTGTTTTTCTTTATTTGAATAATTATGTGTATGAATTTTGGATATGTAAGACATGCAGTGTACTAGTGTTATTTTAGCCTAATTATTTTTGTTTAGTCTTTTTCTTCTCTATTGTGCAAGGAGGTGTTTTTTGGGTCCTGAATCTACTTTAGTATCCAAGTATTAACTCATATTTGGTTCAAACTTTATAATTCCAGATGTATTCACTCAATTTTTGATGGGTTGCTATTTTCTTTAGATAATTTGCTCTCTTTTTAATTTTTGTTGACTTCTGCTGTTTATTCATGTTGTTTGTCACATAGTTTTTATTTTAGTTTTTTTTATATTGTTGTGTTTTTCTTCATAATTACTCAAAATCATACTCATAGCATATCTGAAGACAAACAAACTGATAAGGTTATTGATGAATGTGAGGACCATGGTTACTTCTGAAAGTACAAAACTAACATAAGAACATTGCTCTCATGAGCATTCTTTTAAGACAGAGAAAATATGTCTACTCTTCTCTATCATATATTGACAAGTATTACGAGGCCTGCCGCTGTTGATAAAAATAGCCAAATATAGACTTGAAAGTTATTCCAGGGAGTAGCCTTATAATCCTGTCTTAAATACCATCAATATATTCTTCTTTTGTTGGTCAATGATCCTTTCCTATGTTGTTTTTGTTGCGTTTCTTTGAATTTCTTCGTTTCCACCTCTTGTAAATCTACTTTGTTTCTTTATTACTTTATTGTATTCTATTTGTAAGAACTTAAATGATTAATGCATGAATTTATAAGCTGAGAGTTCAGATGAGTTACTTTCAGCTTTTTAGGTGCAGTTAAGTGTGTTATTCAACCCCGATTATCATACATGTACATTCAATGTACTGTTGTCATTAACCTATCATTTTTGTGTCAAAATTCGAATTACTAGGATTATCAAGAAGAACTATTTCATTGAGATCCAACTATTTCAATACGGTCGTCAGCTTTTGATGAGCCCTCCTGTAACTTTTATTCAAGGACTATAATTATATGATTTTGTTATAGTAATTATTTAGGATGTGTCGGGTCTTACACATGCCTATCTTTATACCTTTACTGTTTCAATTGATAACATTCAAATCTACACTATTCAATTTCAAATATTTTATTTAAAATTATATGTTTAACTAGGTGAATTATCCATGCTTCACATGGGATTAATCTATTTCATTAGGCTTACATATGATCATCCAGTAATACTTGTATTTTTTATATATATTTGGAAAAAATATTTTCTCTTAGAGGCAAGTGTTTCTTCTTTGTTTCTTTCTCGAAATCTTTAACAAAAAATAAATTTTTTTAAAAAATATAGTACTTTTTTTTTATTTACAAAATTTGAGTCATATATATATTTTAATTTAACGAAAGAAGTTAAGAAATCCCCTGAGGAAAATGTTGGTAGAATGTAATTAATTTTTTTACAATTAATAAGGAAATTTAAAGACTAACATTAGAAAGTTAAAAAAGTGACATATGAGGGGAGGCGTAAAGGGAGAGAGGAAATAGAAGGATTAAGAGTGCTCCTCCCTGTGTTCAGCACCGCAAGACCGTTACACCAGACCCCAATCCGTATAAGGGCCCTAAAGTGGCAGGCTCTCGGTGGTGCCACTCCCAACTCGTCGGGGGGTAGAGAGGGGGGCGTAGGCGGGGGGCTTAGGTGTGGTTAATAGTGGGATTGGTTGGAGTGTGTGGCCGAGTTTTGGTAAGGTCTTAAGGGAGCGAGGTTTTTGGAGGGTAAGGAGTAAGTGGGGAGGGGGGTTTTGCTTTTTTAGTATAGGGTGATGAGGGCAAGAGTGGGGTTGGGTTGGGGATTGAGGTGGATATGGGGGATGGGTGGGGGGGACGTTGGTGAGAGTCGGGGGGGAAAGAGAAGGAGAGATGGTTTGGGGTATGTCGATTAGTGGTAAGAGAGGGTGGTGGCGTACATGAGAGAAGGAGTGGGGGAGGTATGGGGGAAGGTGGGGTGGCGACCATCTCCCCCCCCCCCGCGTTTCCCAACAACCTCCCCCAGTCCACGTGCGCACATCACGTCCATGACAAAGCTCCTAATTAACCAATTCAACATCGACGTCTTAGACGTCCTTTTTGTTTTGCACCTACAACTCCCACTCTCTATGTTATAATTGTAGTCATATCACAGTTAATATGCTAAAAATGACCGGAAGTTGTGTATTATCAGATTGTTGTGGAGCATTGTCCCAACAGAGGCATTACTGTTATTAAGGGTAATCATCTCCGGCGGGCGAACGAGTTGATTACACACGTTATGTTCTACTTGTAGAGTATGCAGTACAAAAAAAGTAATGCCATTATATCAACACAGAAGTAGGTGACAATATGAAGTGTTCACAACGGATAAACTTAACAAAATTTTAAAACCTAACATAGAAAATCTCACATCAATAATTTGCTCGAGAACTCTAACGCAGGCACATTCCAAAACAATAAAAAAATAAAGACGGCCTTATACTTTCCTAACAATCAAAAGAAAAAAAAAGACAATCGCTTAATATATTTTTACAAAGATAGTCCCCCCCTTTTATTGGGTTGGTATCTAAGTTTACCGTGCACCAAATTTTTTGATAGAAGTCAGAATTACATTCTTTATCAAAAAGAACACATTATCAAATAATAATTATAATTTACAACAAAAATGTTCTTTAGTGATTTATTAGGTTAATTGTTGTTAAATTATTTTGATATTTCAGACCAGTAAAATGGTACTTTATGTAATACGAATTTCTCCTATGTTTTCAAAACAATATTTTATTGAAATGGACAATTAATTAATGTCAGTAAAGTTGTATCACTATTTGTGTAAGGTGCATAGGTATTTCGATAAAATAATCTATTTTGCTTATAGTATATTTTTGATATTAGTAGTTTCACAAAAACTTTGGATCTAATTATTATGCTGAAAATAGAGACAAGAGGAAGTAGGACCAATTAGTTAACTGCACTAAAGAGGTGGATCATTGTCTATATACAAATATTTAAAAATAGTGCAATCGTCATAAAAAATATTTGTCCTAATAAAAAACAATCAAAACATAGATTCTCATTGGTGGCAAGCCTAGAGAGAATAATTTTTGTACTTTTTTACCTTACTTTCATCATTGGTACTGTATTAGTTCTAAATAACCGATTTGTTGTTGTCGTGCTACGAATCTACCACAACCTAACTAGCATCTTATCAAAAATATATGAAGAACCCTGTAAAAGTGATACATAAGAGAGATCATTTCAATCTTCTCACTTGAATAGGAGATAATTAAAAAAAAGTCCCAACCTAAAATAGAAAAAAAAATTTCAATAAATACATGATCCTTTATTGATTTTTAGTAAAAAAATTAAGCATCATACACTAAGAGGAAGAAAAACTTTGAGAAAACTGAAATACACTTTAAGAAGTATAATTAATTTATTTGAATTTGAAAAAAATATGTATAATTACGGACTAAACAAATAACCGATTTGCTGACTAAAGAACCATTGTAAAGATTCCAACCATACAACCATTTCAAAGTGTTGTGAGTTGTGCCACTATAAAATCTCCAAAGTATTAATGTTTGCTTTGCAATTGATCAATTTGCTTTGTTTATACGAAGAAGCCTGTAGAATGGAAAAAGAAAGATCAGTTTTTCATCAATCCTTGCTGACAATATGGATAAGTTTAAAAAATTTCAACAAAATTGAAAAGAATTACCATAGTTCGTATGAAATCACTATGACTTACATAAGGGTTAAGGCTCATGAAAACTTTCAAGATGAAACAAAACTTTCTAAAAACCATTAATTCTTTGATTTTACTATCCTATAGTGGTAAAACCTACAAATTATAAAGTTGCAATAAATTCCTCTATGTATAGACACCATAGGATAGTGGTGGAACAAATAATTTATTATGCCTTATCAGCAAGGGCCACAACTCTTTTGGGAAAAGTTACAAACCTTCAAAAGGGCAACAACCTTCATAAATTCCTAATTTTTTCCATAAAAATCGCAAGTCCCTTCATTAAAGTCCACACAACGTTTTCAAAATTTTACACTGTCCATAAAGTCACAACTTTTTCATAAGAATAACAACTTTTCATGAAAATAGAAGGCTAGTTTTGAAAATAAATAAGTTTATAACGGAATTCATGATAATTGTGGTGCTACATAGGCGGGCCTACGAAACTCTTTTATATAAATATATGATACCCACCATTTTCAAATAAATTTTAAGATTCAATAAGTTGTTTTTAAATAATTCTTCTATTTTAATACTTGTGTACGCTTGAGTTAGTCTTCGAATTGAAGTTAGCAGAAATGAGACTTTGCTTGGGGACCAGAAATGATTCTCAAGTGTCGGCCACATTCGGGATGTAGGCTCTAGCTGTGACAGGTCCATGAAAGGGGCGAAACGCGGTGGCCCTGGCACTTTGTCTCCACGAATGTGACACCTTCAACACTTCACCAGCAGCACTACATCAATAGTTCCACAAGGAAGCAGAAATCCTTCATTTTAGTTTCAGAATTCGTTCAGAACCCCATGAACTCATATATGAGCTATGCTACCTAGTTGGAAACAACATTCTGGACATAGAAAAATTGATGAAACAACCAATAGAGTTTATTTGGTAAAAATGTTGACTACAGTTTACACTTACTAAGAAATGCCAAACAAAACGTTAAACGCCACAAGGTCATTATAATTACCATGCGTATCTAAGTAGAAGTCATTATACACAAAACATACCATTTCACAGCTTACCACACTGACAAAATTCCATTCGAATCGTGTTTAGAAAGAAAGTTTATTAAGGTCAAACTTTGGGCAAACCTCAAAAGCTAAAACACCTAATTAGACAAACTCTAAACAAAAGCCTCGACAACTGCACCGATCATCAAACTAGACCAAAATGACCCTTCCACAATTAATGGAAAAAACAAAATTTTCACTAGACATCAAAATATCTAGATGTTGACTGAAGTCAACTCTTGCACACCTTAAGCCTCCCAAATGGAAAAAAACACTCAATACTCACACAACCAACTTGGGAAACATGTCACCCAACCCACCATTATAAAAAAGCTATATGGAAGCTACGAGAAGGGGAAAAATAGTAAAAGCACACAAAAATGACCGCAAGGGTCATTAGAATTGATGAATTTTGAAATAAACCTTTATAAATTTAATAAATAAAGGTTGAGTAAATAAGTGATTGACAAAGTTTAACAGACAACTTACATTTAAAATTGTAAATGAACTGATAACTATAAACAGTTCAAATAATTATTAGTAATGCAATCTTGAGCTAGGTGAAAGAAGTGCAACATCCGTTTTTCTTTTTTATTGTCGTATTTTTATCTCTCTGTGCTTTTTTCGCTTTCTCACATACAAAACATTCTTCTTATTTTTTTTGGGAAATGGGGCAAGTACCCCTCAACGCATAACCCACCCAAATTCCCAAGACCACTTATACTATACTAGGACCTTAGTAATAGTATAAGTGTGTCTCTGGATTTCTGGCATAGATTTTGTCGCTGGAGCGTCAATTTTGTACCTTTCCAATACTTCTTTCGAAGCGAAGCTATTTTAGCCACTTTATTCACACAAGATTATTTAAAACTTAAGTTGGTCAAAAAATTGCAACTCAGATCTAAATAGTAGAAGTAATAGTGAAAAGACCCAAAATTGTCTATGTAGCCTCTAAAATAACTAAGATGAATGTTGGGACAAACCTCACAACATCCTAATGGTATAAACGGAAAAACAAGTAAAAGAGTCCTTCGGAATGCAATGAGGCTCACCAATTGACTCTGGAGTGCTCAATGGATCAACAACTAGATGTCGATCCTCATTACCAGCGTCGACATCAAAATACGATGCAGTTGAATCAGTACATTGAATGTACGAGTATGCGAGTTAGAATAAACAACATAAGCTTGAAGAGGTTTTGAAAGCAACACTTACCTTTACTCTACTCTAGTCATGAATATTTACTAACAGATTTCACTATAAAGTAGTTCAAATCAAGTGTAATACAATTGAAAAGTTGTTTAAAACATGATGTCAACTCTGTGTATATGCATGTATATAACATAGCTTTGAAAACTATATAAAAAAATATAATAAACTAATGTATATTATATAAAGTGACACCTGAAGTTGTCTTGAATTTTCAAAAAGACACCTAATCTATGCAAGTGCCTTATTGCCCCCCTAAACAATCCTGAACTGATATTAGCCTCCTTGCATTGTGATATCCTTTTCTAGATGTTGTGGGATCTTTCCCAACATCCTTTTCTAGAGAGTTTAGAGGCTTTGTAGAATAAAGTTTTTCAATTTGAAGTTCTTTTCAGTATTAACATTATAGTGCAATTTTGGCCAAAGTTATGACATGACGTATTTTCCTTTTATTATGTTTTACTCATGTCAAAGATGAGGTTTTGTATTCCGCTGATTTAAGTAGTCAGGCCACGCCTTCTCTTGAGGTCCAGTAATGGTCTTCGAGAGTCGGTCCCTCCTAGGATGTAGGATCGGAGCATAACAAACTTGGTGTGAGAACATAGAGTTTAAGAGTTGTTGGTGTCTATGAAGCGAAGAGTTTATCTCTAAAGTCTCTCTCTCTAATTCGTGCTTACACATAATTTTTAGATCATCATACCTCAGAGAAGAGCATTCAGAGGTTGACCACGAAGAAATTTTGTGGAACAAAAGGTTCCAAATGCACCAGAGGTGCAACCCCAAGGAGAGGTTACCAATTTTCGAATTTGGGGAAGCTATACAGATGATAAGTAAGGTTGTGCCCAAACTAGTAGGGTAACAAAAAGCACCTCGACAATTAGGAGTTGTTACCTCGAGAGTTTGAGAGTTTTTGAGAAAGAATCCCCCCAATTTTAGTGGATAAAACACTACTGAATATCCGGAGAACTTCATAGAGGAGTTGAAGAATGTGTATGAGGTAATGCATGTGGCCGATGCTGAGAGGGTTAAATTGGATACATACCAACTGAAGGGTTTGTCCCAAATGTGGTTTGATCAATGGAAGGTTTGTTGGGTTGAGGATGCACCACATCTAAGTTGGGCTTGCTTCAATGAAGCCTTCTTGGGGAGGTTCTTTCCTCGTGAACTGAAGGAACTCAAGGTTAGGGAGTTCTTTACTCTAAAAAAGGACTCCATGAGTGTTCATGAATATGGGTTGAAGTTCACCCAATTATCTTGATATGCTCAGGAGATTATGAAAGACATGATAAGCAAATTGAGTCTGTTTGTTGTAGGCTTGGGTCATGCTTCAAGCAAGAAAGGTAGGATTGTCATGTTGATAGGTGACATGGATATATCCAGGTTGATGGTATACATTCAACAAATTGAGGAAGAGAAGAAGAATGATTGAGAAGATCACAAAAATAAGATGGCAAAGACAGGGAATGATTCTGGCCAACAAAAAGGTGGTTCGAGCCGACCACAACTCCAGAAATCAAAGGGGCATGCACCATCATCTGCTAGTGCACCTGCACCATGAAATCGAGGAGAGTATAGTCGTCACAATTCACAGCACTTCAAGGCTAGACCACCCCAATTTCAAAGTGTAGCAACAAAGTGGTATTGGGAGTTCTGCATGTTGAAAATGTAGTAGAACACACCTTGGAAAATGTTGTGATGGCCAGAAAATTTTCTTTAAGTGTCGTCAAGAGGGTCACTTAATGAGAGAATGCCACCAAACAGGGCTGCACTCAGAGGAGCTGCTTTTTGTACCAGTGAAGGGGAAAATTGCCTATAACCAATCACTAGCCTCCAAGAGCAAGAGAACTCTCCAAATGTTGTCACGGGTGTGATCAAAGTCTTTACTTTTGATGTATATGCTTTATTAGACCAAGGAGCAAGTTTATCCTTTGTAACTCCTTATTTTTCTAATTAGTTTGAAATTCTCCCTGAAAATCTTTGTGAACCTTTCTTCTGTGTTTTCTACCCTGTTTGAAAGTCTATTCTGGGAATAGTTTATCTGATTGGGCCTTTTTTACATCATCATAAGAGTCCCCCATGTCCCCTTATTTAATAGAGTTAGACATGGTGGATTTTGATTTCACTCTTAGTATGAACTGGGTCCATGCGTGTTATGCATCAATAGATTGTAGAACTCAAATTTTCAAGTTCCAGATTCCAAATGACCCTGTCATAGAGATAGTAGTTCAGCAGTGCCTAAGGGTCGCTTCATTCCGTATCTTAAGGCGAGGTAATTAGTTTATAAGGGATGAACCTATCACTTAGTATGGGTTAATGACTCAAGTCTTGATACCTTCCCTTCAGTCAGGTCTATAGTAAGTGAGTTTCCAGATGATTTACCCTAAGGACCTCCCGAAAGATTTATATACATTGGCATAGATGACATCCCAGATACTTTTCCTATTTCAATTCTGCCATACAAAATGGAACAAACAGAGCTAACAGAGTTAATGAAATAGTCCAAAGATCTGCTAGATAAAGGATTTATTTGACCGAGTGTCTCACCTTGGGGAGCTACAATCTTGTTTTGTAAGATGAAGGATCGGTCCTTTAGGATGTGTATACAAAACCACCAACTTAATAAGGTGACCATCAAGAAGAAATATCCTTTTCCAAGGATAGATAATCTCTTCGATCAACTTCAAGGTGCTTCTTTGTTTTCTATGATTGGACCCAGATCAGGCTATCATCAGTTGAGAGTTAGGGAATGTGATATTCCTAAGACAACTTTTAGAACAAGGAATTTCTGGTTATGTCATTTGACTTGACTAACGCACCTGCAACATTAATGGTTCTTATTAACATATCCTTCAAAACTTATTTGGATCTGCTTTTCATCATTTTCATTGATGACATACTTATTTATTCCAGGAATGAAGAAGATCATGCTAGTTAGCTAAGGGTTGTTCATAGATTTTTAGAGATAAGAAGTTGTATGCCAAGTTCTCCAAGTGCGAGTTTTGGCTTAAGTTTGTGGAGTTCCTAGGCAACATTGTTTCTTCTGAAGGTATTAAAGTATACACTTTGAAGATAGAAGAAGTTTAGAGTTCGCCTAGACCCTCATCTCTGAGAGGTGCAAGGAATTTCTTACATTTTACTTGGTATTATTGGATATTTGTTAAAGTAATCTCATCTATCTCTTCTCCTTTGACAAAGTTAACTCAGAAGACAGTCAATTTTCAATGGTCCGAATTTTGTGAGAAAAGCTTTCAAGAGTTGAAAAAGAGATTGGCTACCGCTCCAATTTTTGCCTTACCAGAGGGTACTAAAGGTTTTGTGGTGTATTTTCATGCATCAATAGTTGTCTTGGGCTGTGGGTTACTGCAGAATGGCAAGGTCATTGCTTATTTTTCCAGGAAATTGAAAGTACATGAGAAGAATCATCCAACTCATAAGAGCTTAACCTCAGACAGAGAAAATGGTTGGAATTACAAAAGGATTATTACATGAGTATTCATTTAGACCCAGGTAACACTAATGTGGTTGTTGATGCCTTAAGAATGTTGTTCGTGGAAGTACTTCCCATGTTAAAGAAGAAAAGAGGGAGTTAGCAAAAGATGTTCATAGACTTGCACGTTTGAGAGTTAGAATTATGGACTAAACAGAAAGAGGCATAGTTGTAACCATTGGGGCTGATTCATCCTTTGTGTCAGAGGTGAAAGAGATGCAATAATAAGATCCTATTCTTCTTGATTTGAAGGCAAGTGTTCATTGCCAAAGAGTATTGGTTTTCAAACAAAGGGGAAATGGTGTGCCAAAATACAAATGCAGATTATATGTACCTAAGGTAGATGGACTTCAAAGAGGATCTTGTAGAAGGATCATAGCTCCAGATATTCCATTCATCCGGGTTCCACTAAAATATATCGTAATTTGGAAAAGTTATATTGGTGGGAAGACATGAAGAAAGATATTCCTGAATTTATTTCCAAGTGTTCAAATTTTCATAAAGTGAAGGTAGAACACCAAAGACTATGAGGTTTATCTAAGAATTTAGAACTTCCGGAATGATAGTAGGAGATGATTAATATGGACTTCATCACAGGTTTTCCAATATCGCGAAGGCAACATGATTCCATCTTTTTGATTGTCGACAGAATTACAAAGTCAGCCCATTTGATTATGCTAAGTTGTACCTTCAGGAAGTGGTAAGACTTCATGAAGTTCCAATCTGTATTTTTTCACATAGGGGTGCACAATTTACTGCACTATTCTGGAAATCTTTTCAAAAAGGTTTGGATTCCAAGGTGAATTTGAGTACTGCTTTTCATCCTTAAATAAATGGATAAGCGGAGCGCACTATACAAACCTTGAAATATATGCTGAGATCTTGTGTGATGGAATTCAAGGGAAATTGGTATAATCACCTACCTCTCATCGAGTTCGCTTACAACAACAGTTATCATTCGAGCATCCAAATGGATCAATATGAAGCTCTCTATGGGAGAAGGTGCAGATCTCCTATTGGATAGTTCGAAGTTGGTGATGCAGGGTTGATGGGACCAAATTTAGTTCGCCATGCTATGGAGAAGGTGAAAGTGATTCAAGAAATGTTAAAGACAACGCAGAGTTGCCAAAAATCCTATACAGACGTTAGAAGAAGGACATTAAAGTTTGAAGTTAATGACTGGGTGTACCTAAAGGTTTCGCCTATGAAAGGAGTTATGATGTTTAATATTAAGGGGAAACTTAGTCCCCTGCATATTGGACCTTATAGAATCTCCAAAACTGCGGGAAATGTGGCTTATGAGTTAGAGCTACCTGAAGAGTTAGAAGCGGTTCATCCGACATTCCATATTTCAATGTTGAAGAAGTGCTTGGGTGATCATTCATTGATAGTACAAACAGAGAATGCTGGGATTCAGGATAACTTATCCTATGAAGAAGTTCCGATTCATATTTTGAACAAGAGAAGTTCCTTAAGTCAAGGTCCTTTGGATGAACCAATTTGTTGAAAAAGAGACTTGGGAAGCAGAGGAGGATATGAAGAAGAGATATCCACATATCTTTGAATCTAGAGAGGTGGCAATTCAAGGTACTAAACTCTCTAATTAACACTTTATGAGGTTATGTATAACCATGTATTACTTGCTTGTGTTGTTGAGTGCCGAAATAAAATTTCAATCCTTAGATAAGATAAAGAATTCTCATTCGAGGATGAATATTCCGAAGCGGGAGTTATTGTAACATCTCGTATTCTGGATAGACAAAATTTAGCTAAGAAAAACAAGGAGAAAATTTGGAAAAAAAAAACTGGGAAAATCTGGAAAATTTCCTGATTTCAAAAGTGGGTTTTGGCCATTTTCAAACGATTTTAACTTCAATCTCAGGAGAAGTTTTGGTGATTTATTTATATGGATGGAAATCTCTTTGGAAGATCTCTCTAACGACACCAAGTTTGCAAATTTGTGAGGTCGTATGAGTGACATATGACCTTTCGGAAGATGGGTTATTGAGCAGGGAAAGTTCCAAAACTTGATTTAGTATGGGTATTTTTGTCTTTTTCTCAAGTCAATTAATTTTTTCGTTTTGGAGTAACATTTTGGGGTCTAAACTGATCCCACTTAGAAAATAGACTAGGGTTTTGAAAGCAAGAAGCAACGAGGAGAAGGAAGAAGAAGACGCTGGAACACCAAGTTTTCTTCGTGGATTTCCATCGGGGTTGATACCTAACAAGGTATGTGGGCTCTTTTGTGTTGAGTTATTTCAGCCACATACAAATTTTATTCAAATTAGTCATGTTCAAGAATGAACTCATGTTAGAGGTTTGAATCTTGAAAGAAAGTTTGACACTCTTGTTGATTGGATTGTTGTTGATCGTTGTTTGTTGTAATCGATGTTTTAGGACTTTTTTCAGGTCTAAATCATTGGTTAATAAGTTAATTAGGTATCCTAAGTGTATGGGGTTTGATCAATAAGAGTATGGGAATGTTTAGAGATTAAAAAGCGAAGAAGAAAGTCGGAAAAAACCAGTTGAGGGAATGTTGGTGCGCTGCACCTCCAAAGCCTCTCAGGACATAGTCTTTCCATCAGTCTCTACCGTGTCACGCCTCTCAGAGCAGCACCTGGTTACAGCCTTTATTCATCAGGCTATGGCGTAGCGCCAGGAACCCCTGGAGACCCTGTTCTTCTCTCTCTTTTTGTACTAGTTCCTGTGTGAAGTACCCCTCATTCCTAGTAGTTTCCAACACTCTAAGGCACATCTAACAGCATGAATCTCCATAAAACAGAGATTCATGATCTTTAATCATCTTCAAATTCCAGTAAATTAAGGTCAAAGTCAAAAAAGTTATTAGTCAAGTCTAAAAGTTACGAAGAAAGGCAAGTTAAAGTTTTCTTAAGTGTTTCACAAATGCTTACACTTTGTATTAATGACTTAAAGTTCAAGTCAAGTCAAGATTTTGATTATTTCTCAAAACTCATACGAAGCTACAGTATTCCGCTAATGTTTTAGCTGTTTCCAATGTTACGTAAAGAGGCAAGAGTTGAGTTCATTTCTTAAAAGCTATAATGAAATTAAGTATTTCTTAATAGTTAAAAGTTCAAGTAAGTAAATAGAAAAGTTGAGTTAATTATCACAAAAATCATGTAAGGGAACTATTTTCCCTAGAGGTTTAAACTGTTTTCACATTTGATTAAGGGGCAAACTTAAAGTTCCAAAAGATTTTTTAACTAAAAGGGCAATACATGGTTCAGAAAGACTTTTTAAAGATAATGGTTTCAATAAATTTCTCACCCAAAGGCAAAGGAAGTTGTATTTTAAAGTTATGATGCCGTACATTTTTTTGAGTAGTATTGAAAACAGATGTGGAGATGTGAGTTCATATTAACTCAAGTTCCATTTAAACCATGTAGCCAACATGGGAATTAATGTGCCATACCTTTTAGATGGTCACCTAAGGAGAGCTAGTGGATCCACTAAGCTCAGTAAGGTCCTATACCGATGGCTAGGTGTAGGTTGGTCCTCTTGAAACGTGAGGTAAGACATTGTATCATCACTTAGGCTCATAGTGATGGTTGTAGGTTAGAGAAACTCCCACAAAGGTGATATTAATTTCTTATATAAGTAAAGTTGAGTTTTTTATTGCATTTCCTTTAACGAACTAAGTTGTTCTCACTGTCTTATTGTACATCATATCTATATATATATTATATATATATATATAATATATATATATATAATCCATTTCAGTTAAGTATTCTCTTGAGTTAATATAGCCGAGGTAAGTTCATCTAATCCCCTCAAGATTAAGCCGTTGTTTAGTTGTCCAACTCGCATACTCGTACATTCAATGTACTAATGTTAGTTGGCCTGCATAATTTCATGATGCAGACGTAGGTACCCAGGATCAGCACGCAACGCTTCGTTAACTCCAGATTGAGCTTAAGAATTTTTGGTGAGCCTCCTTGCATTCTAGAGGACATCCGATTCATTTCTATAATAGCTTAGCTTTTAGGATGTTCTGGGTTTATCCCAACATCCATCTCTAGACAGTATAGAGGCGTCATAGAGTAAAGTATTTTAGTTTGGAGTTCTTTTCAATTATTGAGACTCGAGTGCCATTTTGGCCAAAGTTATGATATGACGTATTTCCTTTTATAATGTTTTACTCGTGTAAAGGTTGAGGTTTTGTCTTCTATTGATTTAAGTAGTCAGGTTAGGGGTTCACTTGAAGGCTAACAATGGTCCTTAGATGCCGGTCCCGCCCAGGGTCTAGGATCGGGGCATGACATTATAATTCAAAGAGGAGGAGGAGGAGCTCAAAGTACAAAAGGATATCAAAAAATATATTTTTTTTTTAAAAATACAATTCATAACTCTAAGAAGAAGAAGCAGAAACTCAAACTACATATTTATCTACTTAATACTCTTTAACGGATATCTAAAAATAAGAAAAAGAAAATATTCGAACCCCAGACCCTAAATTCCTCTATTTAAAAATAATTCTCCTTAAAACTTAAAACATACACAGTGATACTGGATAGTGTTTTGTTTCTTTTATTTTTGTACTACGGTTAATAACCGAATAACCAAATCAAACCAAACGGAAATCGGTAACAAACCGATAAATATATATTACATTTTGTTTGATTTGATTTGATAAATTTAAAACCAATTAAGTTGTTTTGGTTTTGATTTTGACAATTAATCGATCCAAACCGACCCGTGAACACCCTTAATGTTGTAATTAGGGTTGTACATGGGTCGGTTTTGATCGGTTATTGATTCGAACCAAAACCAAAATAACTTAATCGATTTTAAAATTATCAAAACCATATCAAACATACTATAATAGACATTTACCATTTTGGTGGTTATCAGTTTCGCTTTTGTTTTGTTTGGTCATTCAATTATTAACCATATACAAAAGTAAAGGAAACGTTTAGTTAATTGAAAATGTGAAAAAATGACAACAATCCATTTAAAACAAAAAATAGTTAGAACGACTTAAATTACTGAACTTTTAATCACTAAATTTACTATCAATAAAGCTTTATAATTCTCTATATCGGCCTAGAGGGAAAGACAATATCATTTTCAATCCCACAAAGAATTGTCATAGACACTTATATAAATGAAATCAATAAGATAAATGTTTTCATATTGGAAAATTTTACTTTCAATAAGTAAGTTATGATGAAATTTTAATGGCACACACACACACGCACACACACACACGCACACACACGCGCGCATACACACACACACGCGCGTGCACACACACACACACACACCCCATACACTCTCGCACGACACACACAACACCACGCAGCAAGCATCGCACGCACGCACGCACACACACACACACACATATAGAGAGAGAGAAGGAGAAATTATTATAAAAAATAATATATTAGTATGTTCAGTAATAGCATTATGTATATAATCTCATGTATTCAGTTATTTCTTCATTTTTTTTTTCGAAGAAAATCTAACCAAACCACATACTATCGGTTTCAAAAATCCCAACCCAAACCAAGACAAACTCAATAAATTAGTTTTATTTTATAAGTTTGGTTTGATTTTTCGATTTGAATCATTTTTATCCAAACCGTGAACATCCATACTTTAAACTATGCAAAAGGGATATTGGATAGTCTTGTTTCATGTAAGATGGAAAATATAGAGTCAAAGATCATATGATGAACTTCAGGAAGACCCAAGAAACTGTTACCCAACTTTTAATTCTCAAGAAAATAAAATAAGCAAGAAAAAAGCCAAGACAAACACAAAAAATGAGCAAATTTTGTTTTTGGTTTTGTTTACCTCTTTGCGATCATCCATTATGTAGAAATTAAAAAGTTAGACAATATCTGTTAAAAAAAACAAAAAAAACTATTGAGAAATATTAGGATTATCAATTTTTCATATTTTGTGGAGAAGAAATGTTGTGCATCAAAACTTTTCCTTTTTTAAAAAAAACACTAACCTTGTAAAAGTCACCTTCTAGGTACAATTTTATTTCACGTCGGCTAGATGAGGGTCTTTTCCCGTGTTAGTTGAATATGTAAAGAACAACAATATACAACAAATATAAATCATTTGTAACAAGAATACACAATAAATATAACAAAAATACTAATACTCTTTTCAATTTGTTCTAGATTATCCAAATCTTCTTAACACTAACGAGTTGTTTTAAATTTTCATATCGTAGCCAATCAAAACTTGCATTAATTTAGGAGTAAATGAACTCCTAAAAGAATCAAAAAGACATCTTCCCGTACCAAATACAAACTTATATGTGACACTTGAAATTGGAACAACTATTACATAACATGCCATAAATAACACTTACTCAAACATCATTATAAGTGCATAGCCAACTGATTCAAAGTCGTAACAAGGATCCAAAAAATAAGAAATAAAAATTATATTTTTTTTGTTGGATCAACCAAATACTTATCATATTTTTCTTTCATTTTGTTGCGATATCACTTAAATCAGTATCTTCACTTCCAATTGTTTAGATCCTCATTTTTATAAATAAGGTGAAACGTCATGAGACTAAAAAAATGGTAATAACTCAATCAAATCAAATTGAAAAAATCTTTTAAAAATGATTTAAGATTTTACGCCTAATTTCAGAAATAACTAGGAAACCAATTAAGTAACTAATAAGAATATCACCAACAAAACAAATATATTTTTTGTAAGAGCTCAAGTTATTTTGATGGAAGTATTAGCACTCTTCAAAATCCACAATTGTGAGTCCATACTAAACTCAGTTTTTCTAATAACAAATTGTAAGGAGATCAAATTAATGTAAAAATATAAGAAACATATAATATATACAAATATTATATTGAATAATAATATGAAAAATAACATAATATTTTCCTATCAAATATATATATTAAAAATACTATTCGAATGTCTTTCGAGTATGTTCCTTGGAAAGCAACTCTAGGTACTTGTAAACACACTTAGTAAAAATATTGTTTATGATTTAATATGACTGAAATAAATATAAAGAAATAATAGCTAAGCAAAATCTATCTTAGAAACACGAAAGGCTTGAAAATCAACGACGATTTCTTTATCGACCAATTTCAACATATAATATATATGAGTATAAATTAATACTTTCAACTTTTAAAAAATAGGGAGGACTTGAAAATCATCGATGAAAGTTTTTTCATTGCCCAATTTTAGTATATAACTTATATAGAATTACAAAAAAATATATAAAAGACAAAGTTATTTGAAATATGAATTACCTAAAAACAATAACAATGTAATGATAAAGAAAGTAAATTTATTATCTAATTCTTAACGGTAAACATAGAAGTAAAGAATTAATGCAAAATAGTTTTTAACAATGATCACTAAAAGTAAATTTATTATGTAATACTTAACGTCAAACAGAGAAGTGATGAATTAATGAAAAATTGTCCTTAACAACAATCAGTAACAATGGAAAATTAATAATCAAACAATGTAGGTTAACAAACGTGGGAAAAAACATGAACTACCATCAAAATTAACCAAAACTAACCATAATAACAAATCATTTTTTAATGCACATAAAGGTTGCCTAGATAAGTTCACCATCACTAGAGAACAACCATAACTACAACAACCATCTTAACTAAAATTATCACACTAAAAAAATGCAATAATACTTGATCAAACATAACAAAAAAAGAATATCAATTGTGAATTTTTTCCCTTTTCTATCCAGATCAAAAGAGTAGCTCAAAGCTTTACTAAAATAACAACAACCTCAGTAAAATTAAACAACACTGCCAAAGTTGTTGGCAAAAGAGATAAACGACTGCTCAAATAAGATGTTCACACAAGAAACTGATATTTTCTATTGTTTTTTTGAAAACAATGAATACAAGTCTTCAAATAGAACTTGGAAGCAAACAAATCGAGAGAAAAAAATGGGACCCTAGTTTTGCACAAACTCATTAACTACTAATTGACTAACATCAACTAATTAAGAGTTCTGGAGCTAGTTAACTGGAAACATAAAAAACTCCTAAAAGTACTTCCACTGATAGCATTAAACATTTGAATCAGTCAACTAAACTAAACATTCTCAAAAATAAAAAGTAAAAGAAACACAAGAAAGATCAAAATAGATTTTAAAATAGATGTCACCAGAGTAGAAAATCTCACAAGAAATGGAGGGTTGATGAAGACATCGTTCATTGTTGTTAGGTGTTGTTGACTAGAAAACCTGAAAAGAGAAAAAAAAACATAAAAGGGGAGTGGGCAAGTTGGTTTTTTGTTGGTTGCGTGAGCTTGAGCACGATAGTGCTTGTCGCAATTTTGTGGACAAACGAAGTAGAGCATTGATTTTTTTCTGGTGAGATATGGTGGCTCATTTTTCAGTCACTTAAATGTTGAAGTGGACGAGCTAGGGTTTTGGTTGTGAGATTTGGGGGGGGGGGGGGTAATTTGTCGTCCACTCGTGTGGCTAAATGGATGGAGTGGGGGGTTTTGGTTGTAAGATGTGGGGGTTTGTTTGTGTTCACTTGAGTGATGAAGAGGATGGTTGGGGGGGGGGGTGTCATATCTGGGGATTCCTTTGTTTTCATCGGAGTGTTGAAGAGGACCGAAATGGGGTTTTGGTTGTCAGATCTGATACTTCGTTTACCATTTGTTTGAGTGACAAAGAGGATGGAGTGGGGTTTTGTTTTAGGCAATGTGATTGTATGGTGGAGCTACTGTTTGTTGTTATTTGGTGCTTTGATTCAACAGAGGGTGGAAGTCTTTAGGGATAGCAACATGAGAAGAGAGAAAGGAGGGTAAGTCTGTTATTTTGGTTCTCATAGGAGCTTTGAGCTCATTTGGTTATCCTGCTCTACCGAAACTTGGAGCTCATCTAAGAGTTCTTCAACTGGTGAGAGGTTGTGATGAGGGAGAAAGCTAGACAATGGTTGGTGGTGGAGGCTTTCTGGTGGTCTTTAGCGGTGTCTTATTTGTTGTCTTCTCCAACTGTAAGGAGAGAAGACAAGTGATGGTTTGAGTTCTTTTAAAAAATAATGGTGACTTGAGATCTACATATGGAGGCAAAAACTTTTTTTAGAACTCCTCTTTTAGAAATTCCTCCCCCCCCCCCAACAAAAAAAACCTAAAATATTCCATCACTTATTTACTTCATGACTATGTAAAGAATTATAAAAGCAATCAAAATTATTGACTATTCAAATTGTGCAAAAAAAAAATATGATCATTGAATATTTATATATGTAATTCATTAGTCGTATTTAATAAATTAATAGATTGTGCCCAAATAAGTATAATTAATAGCATTAAGAAATTTAATTCAATGAAAAATGATGGTTTAGAAAACGAAAACAATATTTCATATTCTACTACGTGCTGTGAAAAATTATTTAAAAATTGAAATCAATCAAAAATTAAAATTAATAATTAAAATCATACCATTTTAAAAAATAATGATAATTATCAATTATCGTATAAAGTTGGAGAAAATATATTTCGATATATTTAAAAAATAAAAATCTAAGTATTAACTCCAAAAAAGTTTGCTTAAAATTTAGTTTGAACAATAATCTATTGCTTCAAATAAAGAATGATTGTACAGATTTCAAGAAAATGGATATTTGATGTGACATAAACTAATCAAGATATTATTCAATGTAAGGAGAAAACCGATTTTAAGAAATTTGATAATTCTTTTCAGGTGCACCCGATATATCCTTTTTTACTAGTTCACCTGTAATGGTTCAAACTTTAACAAAAGAATTCTCAACGTCATGTCTTAGGACAATTTTACTAGAGGCATAATTTGAAAATATTTTCTCAAATTCAACAACTCTAATTAACATTAGGTAGAGCATAAAGATTTTTGCAATTGAGTTGTTCATCATCACAACTTTATCTTTAAACCTTTTAAACCTTGTAGGAGACTTCCCAATATATTCCATGACATGTCAATCAAGTCAAATAAAAGAAAAATTTTCTTTTAAATTTTTCTGAATGATAAGATTCACAATCTTCGTCGTACACCTCACTTGAATGTAATTACCGTTCATCAAAGCAGTTTCATTCTTAGTCAACTGCTTAGATAATCCTTACATTCTCATCTATTGAGCTGACATTATCAATTGTGAGAGTGAAAATTTGATTTATCCTTACGTAAGCACTTAACAAATTAAGTATTTTCTTATGCATATTTACATTCACTTTTGATCCAATGGGAAGTGATACACATGTAATTAATTTGTATTATGAGGTTGTACCACTTATGTAAACTCTTATCATATGATATAAAACTTCTCTACACTCTTCTCCATTAGATTTTCACGAGACAACAATTACTTCACATTGACTATTCTCCTGGTTCATCTTTAGGAGTTAGGACTTCCAAACGAAAATATATCTATATATAATTACTCTTATATTTTAGGGCACTAGGCATTTGAGGACGGGTATTAAGTTAGTTGGTTCTAAGGCGGTTTAGTAGCAGGTGTAAAGAGGCTTGTGAAGAGTTAATAGGTTAATATGCGTAAAAATGTAAATATGGTAAGTCTTACCGTGTTAAGGATTTATTGAAATTTAATAATACTCCTCACACCAATAAAGTCGTTAATTATAAAACTCCAATATGCCCCCAAACAGTATATTCGATAATTTAGCAACACTTATATCACGACCCGCACCTATACCCTAGAAGTTAGGGCATTTGTTAGGTCATAGATCGGTTTACTTGATCTCTCGGAGGTCTTGTACAAGCACTTTTTTATTGTTCATCGCATATAACCATATGAAAAGTTGTCAGGATCCAGATTTTGGAATCAGAATCACAACCGACGTCCTTAACCTCTCAGAGGTCACAAACAAGACTCTTCTTTGCTTTCATCAGATTCATATAGTTAAATTTGCGGAAAATTTAAAACTTTTACACATAGGAAGTGTCACATTACTTCCTATCTTTTCCATAATTGCGATAAACAGCTCAAATTAAAGACACCTCTAGCTCAATTAAAGACAACCATCTACTATGAAGAATCGCAACTCAAAAGATATCATTGATACTGTAATAGTTTTTACTAAACTGACTTAATACGAAAGCTTTGAAACAAACGATCTGGAAAAACAATGCTGGGACAACATCCACTAGCTATTTCTAACGAACATCGGTCTAGATAAATAAGTGTACGCATCCTCGAACCTCAAGAGAAAAACCACCCAAAGTCTGGGAGACGATGGTCCAAACACTTCAACAATGTCTCACCTCTCTCTTGACGTGCACCAAAAAAGATAATAGTAATATATGGTTAGTACACACTTTTACTAAGTATAGGTGTCTGCACACATACACATAGGCTATGCATGATCAAGGAAAGCTCTTCCAATAACAACTTGCCATTTCTTGAAGGTGAAGTCACTAGACTTTCCTAAATTGTTAATTGTGAATTGTGATATAAATATAGCGTATTTTAATGCATTCAAAGAACACAACTCGTTTTATATTTGAAGAAAAGACCTTAGAATCATCAACATAATTTTATAACAACTTGAGCGAAGATTTTGAAATTTACTATCCCCTAACCCAAGAGCTCACTTTTGACACTTAGTTTATTTTTCAGTCTTTTTCTTCTTTTTGTTTTGTAACTCAATGATCTCCTTTGATCCTATTTTTCACTTACAAGTTAAATGATTCATTGTGTCCCATACCTACAATGAATCAAGTAAGTAATCCGAATAGGCGTTGGTAGTGAGCTGGGTAAATGTTAGCAGATGGCTTGGAAGTGAGAGGCGCTCTGGGATTCAGTAGTTGGGTGAGGTATACAGTAAGGGGAATACTAGTGGTGTTGGGGAAGTTGATGTGACCTTAGGGGAGGAAGCGGGAGGTAGAAAAACCATTTGTGAAAAAATCGAATTGAGTGGGGTGCGTGTTGAAGTGGAGGCAGGCCAGAATGAGTATTGTTTTGTAGGAAGCGGAAGAGGATCTGGAAGGTAGAGGCGAATTGGATGTGGTGAATGGGGTGGGGATGGGTCCACCACGAGCTATGTGGGCGGGACGATGAACTGTGTCAGCGGGTAGTTAGGGCGTTTGTGGGGGGGGTGGATGGAAGGGGCCAACCATGCAAGAGAGCAAGATACGGAAAAGAGGAGTTAAGGGTGAGGAGAGCAAGGGAGGAGAGGGAGAGGGGATAACTAAGGTGGTATCAATTAGAGGTAACAATTGTAAGGCGTAAAGCGTATCTGGTGTAATAGGATGAGCACAGTACAGAAGGCGAGGTGAGGCATACTGTCGAAGCGCTATTGTTGTCTGCGTGAGAACGGGAGGGATTAAGAGGGATCAGTAAAGAGGTTAGAGGTTGATGATTTGGCGGAGTCTTCTTGGGTAAATGGCGGTTGGGGGGAGTGGAGTGGTAAGGGGGGACAGTGGTATAGTCTTGAGGTGGAGCAGAAATGATGGGAATTTTAATGGAAGTGCAGGAGGAGTTCCGCTGGGGTGTGAACTTAACAGGGTCGCAGGATAAAAATTGAAATGTATAAACGCGGTGAAGCGGGGTGGTGTACTTTGACTCTAGTTTGGAGTACTCTTAAGAGAGGAGGGCAATATAGTATTGTGCATAAAGAACGGGTCGCAGGGAAACGTGGAAAAGGTGGGGATGGGGGAGGGCATTGGCGGGGCACGAGATAGCAGATTATAAGAGGTAGGTTTATTTCACGGTTATCTTGAGAAGCGCGGGACTGGAAGGAGGAGGGTAGTTAAGTATGAGGTGGGTAAGGGTCGAAAAAGAGGACATCAGTAGAGGAAGAAAAAACAAAGGAAATGAAGTACTTAAAATTGGGCATGTTTAGCTTATTAATCCATTCTTTAGTTGGGACCTATCATTTGTAATTATTGGCCTAATTTAAGAATTCTTATAAGTCAATTCTTATTTTGGCTATGATCTTTTGCAGTATATAAATCATTAGATTTGTCCTTGATAAGTTTCATAACCTGAGATTCATTAGTGGATGGCCATTACTTATTGGCGAACTTCATTCTTACAACAGTGGCAATTCATAGCTCTTACTTTCTTAGCTCGTCTTGAACTTACATCTCTATTCGCTCTTGTTATTTTATTAAAACAGTCTGAGGCATTAAGATCATGTGAAGCTACAATGAATCCATTTCTTCCCCACACCAAAAAATGTGATGCACCGATCACATAATTCGTGGAGATCATGCGAGTTCCGAAATCAAATGTATGCCCCTACACCAAAAAGGGAGTGATCAAAGGCTACAATGAATCCATCGTATTGTTTACCCCCCACCGAAAAGGGGTTGCTCACGCTAAGTGAACAAGAACATCTTTTGAGCATTCACCGTACAAATATCATTGAGCTAAACTGAAATCCGATGTCTTCTCCACACCGAAAAGAGGTGATCTCACTGGCCAAGGTGAGACCGAAACATACCTAGCACTCTTAGGTGGAATCCACAAGCTAGTTCCCATGTTGGCTAGACATAGTTCGAAGACTAGGACACATATGGAGTCTACTTATCCACCTCGGTGGTAGTCTCATCTCATGAGACATACATGTGTTGGCACAAGCTCATTTCTAGTCAATCGGTACTTTGCACACTTTCTTTTATCTTCTTATCTTTTAGAGTAGACTAAAATATTATGGAAGCTTGCTTCTAGATTGAGGTTTACTTACTCTATTGATGACTTGTCATCCTGTTCTTTACATTGATGAAATGTGAATTGTCCTTACATTACATCTTTGGTGTTAATGACAATTGTCTCACACGTTATAACACCTTCATTCGTGAGTATATTTAACATAGTAGTTTAGGTGTAAGTCAGGCTTGTCTTACTTCTTTTAACACCTCATTCTGGTAATTTCTTATCTCATACATCTTTAGTTATGTTATTACACACTTGACTTGCTTACTTTCGTTTAGTAGCTTCATATCATCGCTTATGGATGATGAACATTTCATTCAATAAATTACTTAAGTTCATAATTCATTATTTTAGAGCATGTTGTGACTTGTATTAATGAATGGAATACCCTATGATATGGATTCATTGAATTACTTTACGAGTGTTTGAGTTTTCATTTCATTCTTTTGGCTATATGTGATTAGCATAAGATTAGTATTGGCATAACCAATTGGGTATAAATTACGTAACCATCTTTATGGCATAAGACAAAGTTACATTCATTCCTACTTAAGTTATTATACCTTATTCATTAGACAATCTTTTAGATATTTAAAGATTACATTATAGCCAATTTCATTCATCATTCTTAGAAAATGTATTGTTATCCATTTTATTGGCATAAGGCAAACCTGCACTCTAACAATATTTCATGGAGATCTTTTAAACAAATCTTAGATTATGATTTTAGGCATAACGTTATTAGGCATTTTGGAAAGCATCATATTAACACTGTAATAAACATAATATCTTCATAAATAACGTTAATAATAACTATGCATTGAGACGTCACACATCACACTTAACGTTTTCGAACATCATTTAGCATAACATCATTCTTTAGTTCACTTATAACAATTAATGTCATACAAATACAATTCATAGGTTCATTAAACATTATTTTATCGAGAACCCTACACATTAAGATCATCCAGCAACACATACCAACAACATGATCAAGACTAATCTATTCAATATTGAAATCATAACAAGGATTGGGAAAGGGAAGTTTCGATGAGAACCTTGGGAACAACCCTAGTTTTTGAGATTTCATGGATTCGTTATGATGGAGAGTTCTCTTGGAGAAATAATTTCAGGAGAGAAACCCATACCTTATGTAGAACTTAATCCGCGAATACCACCTTGCACGAAATCTTTAAGAAAACCTTGAAATTGCCTATGAGATTTTCTATTTTTCTCTCACCTTTACTGCCTTTGAGTGACGTTTCTAAGTGAATGATCGTGAGTTTTTAGGTATTAGGAACTGATCTTGACTCATCAAATTTAGGTTTAATAAGTTAATTAAAAAAATAAATTAATAAATTTATAAAAAGCCCATCCTAGATTGAGTAGGAATAGGAAAACATAAACTTAGTCAAATCTAAATTGTTTTCCAAGATTTCCGTCTTGAGCATTTTAAATATTTAAATACATTCTCTAATTTATTAATTAATGTACCTCGGGTAATTAACTAAGTATTCCCTAAGTCATTCAACCATCACACCAACCCTTTTGGTATCATCCTATGTTAAGTACTAAATTTGCTTGACTAGTTACTCTGTTATGTAGGATTTCGTTTGACATTTATTACATTAATTAAATTGATAATTTAATTAATTAAGTGACCTACGGTAATTACTAAAGTTCCCTTAAGTCGTTAAGAACATAGTACTAGGTTGTCTTTTTCTTGTCTTAACCAAAATATGGAAATTTCATTGTGATTTCGGTTTTGTCCTTTTGAATTAATTAATTATGCTGATAAATTATTTAATTTAGTAACATAGGGTAATAAATAAAGTATCCCTAAGTTTTTAGGACCATAACCAACCATTTGGACAATCTTAGGTTAGGTACTAGGTTGTATTTTCCTTGCCTTAGCCGAAATCTTGAATTTGTTTTCTGATTTTGGTTTTTTCAATTTAAATTAATTAATTTAGTTTCTAAATTACCTAATTAATCAACCTTGTTTAATTACTAAAGTATCCCTAAGTTTTAGGACCATAACTAACCTTTGTGACCATCCTAGGTTAGTTACTAGGTTGTCTCTTTAACTAGTTACTAGGTTAGTGTCACCCGATTAAGTCTTAGGTTGTCGGGTGCATTAATTAGTTTATTTTGGTTGGTCCTAGGTTAGTTATCTATTTAGGGAATTTAATTAGATTCTAGAGGTTTTATGCAGTTAGGCCTTACATGGAGCAACCCTTGAACATGCTTGCCCCCTAAATACCCTAACCGAATTTTGTTAGGGTGGTCCCCTTCTTTGGCCGCTTCTTGAAATGTCTTGCACATGTGCTAGAACATGTGATGATTGTACTTTCCTAACTAACTATTCTTGATGGTTCATTTGGAATGTTTACTTTTTGTACCAAGGATCTTCACCATGTCCTTAGACACTGCTTAATCTACATGATATTTTAAATGATCATGATTTATGGTATCTAGGTTTGACACTTGGATGCCTATTACATATTGTGCAAACATTATGAAGCGAATATTTTTAGCTTAGGGTCTTCCTTTCAGGTACATTTCTTGGACAATCAATCTTAGATTTGGTAGGACAATCATAAATGTATTTTACTTGCTCATACATAGAAAATTGGCTAACACCCTTAAGCCAATATTTTATAATATGTCCAATATTTTGCCTGTTTGGGTATTATTTAGAAATTGGCTAATATCTCTTACCCAATTTTCCATACCATGCCCAAAATTTCTCAATATTGGGCATTGGGATACCTATGTACCCCAATAAGCATTCTTAAAGACCTAATGGGCTCTTCAGTAGACATAAAATTTTCTGAAATGATACAAAAGTAGTACGGAATTAAAACTTTTCACAATAATCTAATAGTCTTTAAAAAGATCTTTCATATAGAACTCATAGTAAATACTAAATCCCATTTCATCAAATCATAGACACAAGAGTACTTTCGGACACGACCCACACAATAGAAATATAGCAATACTTCCTTAAGAGAAAATAAAAGACTCTTTCCCCGGTCAAACGAGGACATTCTCAACACTGCTTAACGACCTATAATACAAGCTATTTCCAAAAAGAAACATTTCACCATGAAGCCACTTTTAGAGGTAGACTAAACCGGGAATTAGTACAAAAACATGTACTATGTTTTGACATAATGCATAAAAATCATGGAAAACAGACATTTACGTGAGAACATGCTCTTTTGATTTAAACAATAAGATCATATGCATAAATAACGGTTAAACACCTTAAGTAGAAACAAATAGAGATTTTAAAGCTTAATCAAGGTAATATTTTTAGAAATAGTACAGTGAACTAATCCTGTTCAGTGAAGTTCTTAACGCAACCGTAGACACTTTTAGGCACGGTAATTCCCTCAACTAAAAGCTATCTAAGACTCATTAAGTAAGACAAAGAGAGACATTTCATTACACCCTCTCTAGGCACACCTAAAATATCCTGACCAGACCACCTATAATGGATTAATACCCTTCACAATACACCAACCACCTCAACATGAGATTCTTTCAAAGGGTATCTAAGGTTCCACTGAGTGAGTTGTGAAGCCAACGGCGAATACTATCCCTTCACACACACGTAAGAGATCCTTTTAACTACCTAGGATCATTGTCATTTAACACAATAGCATTCATAAAATATGACATTCATCTCCCAAAGTTATCAGAAGACTTTCTCAAGTAAATCAAGAAGATAATACGCATGCTTGACCTCTTCAAGATTACCTAAGTAACCTTTAAGACTACCTAAATTCGGATCATTCCTATACAATCAACCAACTTTCCTAACTAGAGTCATTATTAAGACTTATCTAGGTAAAGTACGAAGTGACCATTCTTATGCCCTGTTCACACCTTAACTAGATAACTCTTAACTACTCTAGATAAGTACTTACTCATTTAACATGCTTTATTAACCTATGTCATTACTTTCATTAGTTCATTTAAGAGAAATTCATCACATAAAGGACATTCAAGTAATGGTCTTGAAGAAGACCCATGGGCTCTCACTAACATCTTCAAAGCCTATTGTCCATTGTCTAGACAGCGTCCCATACCACCACCTAAACTTCATAGTACTTCTCCAATCCTAGAATTATCCCACATGATGAGAATATGCAATAACCAACATAGACCAAGGCAATCATGAAATCCAGAGTTGTAACATAATGCGATAGACGGTGTTCTACTTGCCAATTGTAGAACTTGTAAATCCCATGTAGTCACATGGTTAAGAAAAATATGAAGGACTTACTTTGTACTCTAGGCTCATTCTTCACTAGAGATAGATCCTAATCCATACTCACTCGGTGTTGGGATATGATCTCATAGAGTAATTTACATTAAAGGATCATACTAAGGGGTTATGATGATGATGATTATACAACGGATATACCCTATGACCTATAATAACTTATGATGATTTATAAAAACATAAATACATTTCAAAAGGGACTATAGCTTAGCACCGAGTGACCTAGTGTGAGGAGTGTCCCTTCCCACGTAGGGAACGTAGTATTACTAATGGACTCATGAGATTGGAGACTACAATGCATGTATATTAAAGAGGGTCCCAACAATATTCCTTGTTCTTGAACTATGTTTCCCTTGTATGAATACTAGCTAGTGGATCCATTTAGTTGATATGTTCTTCATTTTGTACTACCTTGGCAAGTAGTACGCCTTCCTTCGGTATAGGGTCCATGACACCGGATTCCACATTAGGTCATGTGGTCTATGTCGGTTAAGATGTTCCCAAAAGATATAATGAACTAAAGAAATAAATTCTAGAAAGGATGACCTAAGGGGTTTAAATTTGTCTAGGTAGGGGTATGGACTTTACCTAAACATTGCTCTAGTTTGCCTTGAGGTAAGTCTTAGGAGGATGTTCTTATATATCTACATGATTATAATGGTAAATGATATATATATGATGATATTGCACATTTATTATACTATTTATTGATTGGTTTCACTTATGAATATTTGTTTGGTCTCTACTGCTAAAGTATGGTGATATATGATACGCTAAGACACGTACTTCTCAAATAAGAAGTAAAAGGTTTGTATAGTAAAGAACCAAACTAAGGAGGGTAGGATCCATTCCCACGAGGAAAATAGGTCAAATTAAATTCAATCTATTATTTATTTATTTAGTCAAATTATTCCTTAAAAACCAAAGAAAATAAAAGGGGGGTTTTATTCATAAATTTGAAATGAAACATAATTAGCTAAGTTAAAGTATACAACTAACAGATTCAAATGTTGGGTTAATCAATTAATAAAGACTCGGGTTACGTTTTCCCGATGTTTATAACTGATAATTCGAACTATAACATTTTCTTTCCTAGATATTTTGATGCAAAGTGATACAGTTATGTATTTCTAAATCATTGGACTTACGAAATCTAGAATAAATTTCACTTCGCACATTGGTCCGGCGACCTGTATTGCTATATTTAACTTACCTTACCTCATATTTAAGCATGCTGTATCGATATTTGACTAAGTTATTACTTCGTACCAAATCATTACTAGCCTAATAGATGTCTTACACTAAATCTATGATTGATAATTCCTTTTTCTATTATCAACCTCCTTGTCCGGCAAGTGGAATTTAAACGCGCGTTCTAAGTGGGCCATCCAGTAAAAAAGACTTCTAAGCGAAAAGACTTATCAATTACCTGCCAGGACACTATTATAGATTGTTATTGTAGTTAGATGTGACATCACGTATTCGGCTATCGGTTCCCACAACCCTAGTTATGTGGTTAGTACCCATAGTCCACGAAAACAATATTCAGATATAATGATTAGAAAGATTCATGCAACTTATTCAAATGAGAAAGAATGAAATCAGAAATTTACTTGAGTCAATCGATTAAAATCACCACAATTCAACTCCAGGCGAAGTGAACAATCCAAAGTGTGTAATAATAAAAAAAATAATCTTAATCAAAAAGAACTACCATAAAAGCGTTCTAATAACCACAGAGTCTACCCCACAAATGCGCTTTTTGGTACACTACTTAAAAAAAACAAAAAAAAAGCTCAATCAAAGAAGGACTCTATTTGCTGAAAATCTGTGAATAATGTTGTTTGGTACGACAGACCTCCGAGGGGCCGTCGTGGTCCACAAAGGGCCGTCATGGACTACGTCATCCCATACTTGCAAATTCTGTCGGTTTCTCTCTCATTATCCGCCCGATGTGCAGGTATGACGAACCATTCCAAGAACGACGGTCCGTCGAGTGTCTTCGTTCCATAACACTTAAAACTCTTGGAATTTGGGTACTTGAGGACTACTTCGATCATCACGACGAACCAGCATGACGGACCATCATGGCTAGGACGGTCCGTTTCAAGCACTGCGTAACCCCCACACTGGTCAGACTTCACCATCTCTCCTTCAGCAACTTCACTATGTAGCAACCTATGGACCGCTCACAGGCACGACAGATGTCACAAAGCTCGTAGGTTGGTACTTTTCTGCATTATTGCTCAAGAACTTATGTGTTCATCTATAGATAGCTTTTTTCCAGCCAAAAAAAAGAGAAGAAACTACCTAAAAATTAATATAAAAAGGCTTTTTGACACACACTAAACTTAAGCAAAAGAATTAAAAAATACTGTGAAATCACGATTAGCAACATCCTCACCTTTAATTAGTTGTTGGTACTCAAAAGGACACATATGAATAAGGTACTACCAAATTTGGTACACTCGTATCAATTGTTATCTTCTCGCAATCATTTGGCTATCAATACCAATAAGGTACTCATCATATTTATGCATGTTAGTATTATTAGGACTGAATTATGTGGAATCTGACCATGACATCAGATATACACTCACACACTAAAACCTATCTCTTTATTTCTCACCGAGGTGCTAATCATGTAAGGTATTTGCAACTAGTGTGCCTCCCAAACCTTTAAGAAACAGATCCTCATTTTTCACACAATGATTTCAGTTTGATTATAAGGAAACTTTCAACACTCAGTCTCAGAAACAATTTACAACTCATTCATACATATGCCATAAGTTTACATTATTTTCAACTGCTTTAAATTCGCTATACAACTCTTAGGATCACGAGAGGACTTCTAGCTTTTCATAGGCACAAGGGTCCAGGTAGTGGTGGTTTAGGTTATACTTCGGTGACTTTTTGCCTCACTGAGCTCATATCGGCCTAAAACATTACCTCTTTTCCATCATTTTATTCACCCAAAATTTCTCATATTTTGTAAACCTTGCTATTTTCCCATCTTTTTCATTTGGTAAGTGACTCATCCTTTCTATTGATTGTATTTATTGTATTTTTTTTATTTTTATATTTGCACTTTTAATGCTTCCAATTTGATTCTTGACGTAACTTTACTTTTGTTCATTTCTATCTCTTTGTCTCTTTCAACACTTTCCAAACGCATTCATCATAATAGTCACCTCCAAACTCATGGATTTGCAGGACTCAATGTCCACACTTACCCAAAGTTGCCACCACAACTTATTTTGCATTCAGCCACCCTCAAACCTTATGCTTTTGCATAAGAGACAGGTGCCTGACATGTCCACGGAGGGCCCAGGGCACACACATTATTCCCAGAAAAGATCAGTTGGGGAGTGAAAAAGAATGTCTAGTTTAAGCTTAAATCTGTATCAAAGAAGATAATTTATTTGTTTTTTATGTCGGTAAAAAATGGTTCTAAGTAAACAAGAACGCCTATGATCCTTTCCGAACTGTATATTACAACTTACTTTTATTTGCAGGACTAACCCAGGCAAGTTCTTGCTCAATACAAATAGTAGACCATCAACTACTCCTCACACTCACTGACATCTCATTACTCTATAGATATCAGACACATAGTTTGAATTTTATACTAAGGGTCATGCTAGTGAGTATATCCTATGTCATACTTAGAACCACAAGTTATCATTACTATGCCTAGTAATGCATTATTTTCTTAATCAAGATATATTTAGCCATCATGCTATCAGAGTGCAATCTATGTACACAAGATATAGACATACCGGTTAATAGTAGAATAATCAGTCTCTTGGGGGGAAAAAACAGGACAAAGCAAAATCCCAAAAGAGGATAGTGAGTTGGGGGCTACTCAGGCTTTCACCCAAGCTTCACTTTAATTTACCCCACCCCTCCACACCCAACAAGAGCTACCCATTCAATTGTCCCCAATGCATAAAAAAAATTGGAATACGAGAGTGGTAGATGAAGCAAACCTGGGGCGCAAAGCGCCGACGATCAGTAAGCTGGTGGGTCCAGTTCCCCAGAACCCACTACCTATGTAATATGAACACCCTCAGTAGTATCCTCATCAGCAACAGCACTATCAGTCGTGCCTCCCGCTATCACCACATCTCTGACAACCAGAATGATTGTGTAGGACAAACCGTCGAGGGTATGACGGTCCGTCGTATTTGTCCGTAAGAGGATGCTTAGAAAAAGTGAGAGACCCATAGGAATAGGGTCTTTGACAAGTAGAACGGTTGTGTAGGACGGACCCTCGCAAGTGTCCGTTGGTGGACACTTGGAGAAAATTTAACAGCGAGGTGATGGGGGTGTTGGGACGGACCCTATGACGGTCCGTCGTGGGTACGACGGTCCATCATTGGTGTCTCTTTCTGTCATTCAGTGACAGAACTGGGAATGCCACTATCATACCCTATGACCCAAATGGAATTTTTTTAGTGTTTAACCTACATGTGTCTAACCAAATACCTAGTAAACTAGCAATGCTAAAGCACCTATTTCTAGAGTTTTAAAAAGGCAATTTTGAGGATTCTGAACCTAGGTCAGACAGTATTTGTATAAAGAATGAACCCATCAATATGAAATAGGCTAATGCTAATTGATAAACAAAAATTCAATGTAAATGGGTAGAAATCAGATACACATACCTGAGAATTTGATAAAAACAAGCGAGGAATGTACTTGGTGATCAAGAAGAGAACCACAACAGAAGACTCCGACTAGTAAAGAGTGGACATTAGGAATTGGGGAATTTGGGGAAATGATCGGTTGAAAGAGATGTAGGAAATAGGAAGTTTAAAAGGGAGGGAATGGGACAAACAGGGAAAGAAACCGTTCCAATGAAGGGGTGGGGGTTTTTACAAGTTGAAAATTTTTAAAATTTCCCAGTCGGGTCGGGTTAGGTACGCTCATTAATGACGCGACGAGTCCCTGATAAAGGTCCATTGCAATTGCGACGGTCCTTCATTGGTTACGTCGCGTGTGCCCTGGTTTTGAAAATAAATGAAAGACGTTCCTGGAATGACGGATTCATGCGACGGTCCTTCGCGTTCGTGACGGGCCGTCGATGGGTCCGTCACTGATTGCTATAGAGTGATTTTATGCTGAATTTCCTAGTGATGTGCCTGCAAATTTAAACTCATTAGTAGAAAATGCTACCATTACTAGAAAGAAAAAATATAAGTATTGGGTTGCCTCCCAACAACCGCCTGATTTAACGTCGCCGCACGACTTGACACTTTATTAATCATCCTTCATCAAGATGGTATGCCTCGATCACTTAATTTTCCAATTAAGTATTCCCAAAATAGAGTTTTATTCATTCTTCATTAAACTTAAACCACACTCTCTCCTTGGTTTCTAACTCAACTGCTCCATGAGGGAATAATTGGGTAATCAAGTAAGGGCCAGTCCATTTTGAGTTGACCTTTCCCGGAAGCCAACACAACCTAGAATTGTCTAAAAGCACCAAATCCCCAACCATAAACTATCATTTTTCACTTTTTAGGTCATAATCCTTCTTCATATTTTCTTTATAAGATATAGAAGATACCGATTGGATCTCACCACTCTTCCTCATGGACCTACAAAAGTTGAAGGTCGCTTCTTCATTGCTCAACCGAAATTTCATCTGCCCCTTTTCCATATTAACTAAGGCTCTACCCGTAGCAAGGAATGGCTTCCTAAGAATAATAGGCCTTCAAAATCGACTTCACAATCAAGAATAATAAAATCTGCCGAAAATATGAACGACTCCCAGTTTAATAGCACATTATGGAGTATCGCTATAGGCCTTTTCACTGTTCGACTGGCCATCAGTATCCGCATGGCAATGGGATTTGGGTCACCCAAACCCAACTTCTTGTAAATCGAGAGGGTCATGAGATTTATGCTTGCCACCAGATCACATAAAGCTTTCGCAAAATGTAATGACTCGACTATACAAGGAATAGTGAACGCACCCAGATCTTCTTTCTTTTGTACGAGAGATCTTGTAGCAATAGCACTACAATGCTGCATTCTATCATCAACCTCGAAAGTAACCGATCTTTTCTTTGAAACCATATCTTTTATAAACTTGTCATAACCGGGCATTTTTTCTAGAGATTCTACCAAAGGGACATTGATAGAGAGCTGCTTCAACATTGTTATATATTTCCTATATTTACCATCCTCGATGTTTTTACACTAATCTTTGAAGGAAGGGTGGTGGTGGTCTAGGCATGGGAGTTACCTTTATAGGCACTTTAGCATCTTTTCAAGTGTTATCTTCTACTTCATCACTACCCTCTATCACCTTATCATATCTTTTATCACTTGTTTCTCCTTAGACGACATAGGTGGGTCAATGGTTTGCTTACCACCCCGAGTAGTGATTGCCATACAGTGTCCGTCATTTTTCGAATTTTGGATAGTGTTGCTAGGAAGAGTGCCCAGTTTCCGCGTGTTCACAGTCGCAGATAATTGGGTCATTTGCAACTCAATCTTCTTAATTGATATTGCATGTGTATTGACTTTCTTCCCAATACCCGCTAAATCGCTACTTAACTCTTTAATGTGCTCATTATTAACATCTAATCTCCTCATCATTTTGTGCAACATATCCTCAACTCGCGTCATACTATCTCCACCATCCCTAGGAGTAATTTCACAATTTTTAGGAGGGACATAGGGCCCATTCCTACCATTTCTGTTACCATAGTTACCCCTGTTGAAGTTGTTGTCACGGTTGTAGTTTCCATCTCGAGCATAATGACCCTCATGCTTATAGTTATCATAGATCTAACCTTTGTTTCCTTGACCTTGGCGTCAATTCTTCTTATTTGAGTCTCGGGTACTCAGTCGAAAACCCCTCGTCTACTCATTTACTGCACAGGAATCCTCCGCATAATTGCATTCATCATGTGATGGTGGTGGTTTAGACAAGTAGTTAACTGCATTTTTTTTTTTGCAACCCAGTGATATGTTTTAATACCAACCCTAGCTCAGTTTTCATCTAAGCCGTCTCTTCACGAATCTCATTTGTGGCTGGGTTCTGAGTGGATTGCACTAAGAAGGTATTTCTCCCAGTATCGGACTTCCTAGTACTCCAAGATTTATTGTTCCAGGAGATTTTCTCTAACTTTTCAGAAATCTCAGCATAAGGACACCCGCATAAGAACCACCCACTATAGTATCCAACACCGCTTTATTATCATCATCCTGTCCCCGATATAAGTATTCCCTCAGTGAGTCATCATCTATGCGGTGATTGGCGACCTTCTCAAAAAAGAGGTGAATCTATACCAAGAACTACTAGCTGACTCTCTTGGTAGTGCCACAAAATTGTTCACTCTATCTTTGTTGTTTAGTTTCGTGGAGACCGGGTAGTAGCGTGCTAAGAAAATGTCTTTAATTGTTTCCAAGGCAAATTTAGTTATAAGGGAGCTTAGTGAAACAAATAGCAACCTCCCCCGTCAGTGAGAGAGGAAACACTCTTGACCTATGACATACATTCCAATTGAGGCCGTCCCTACGACCATTACAACAACACTGCCCTTTTACCTTAGCTATACGGGCAGGGGGATCCTTAGAAGGTAGCCCGGCAAACCAACCTCTGGCGTGAGCATTTGCATCATGGCTACCTAGTACCAACAAAGTTATTCCTGGTGGTAGAGGGGGAATACAAGTGGACCATCAGCGTCGCTATATTTTCCATGCCTCTGTAGTATTCTTGGGGACGCTGAGAGGGATTTTGTCACCTCCTGTTGGTTTCACCCGAAGCATCGGGTATAACTGACAATGAACATCAATTGAAGATGGATGTTCTGGTCGTGATCATCATCATAATACCCACGTTCCATTCCATGAGCGGAGGGGTATGCCTCCAATTCACGATCCCCGTAGGACACAAGGGTTCTCTTCGCTCCGTGTATTTGGCATACAAATGTTCTGCAAGAATCAAAAACCTAAAAAACAGTAAAAATCAAGAAAAGATTGACTAAAAGTTTAGTAATATTTTAAGTTAATCTAAAATCACTTTCCCCGCAGCGGCGCCAAATATGAAACGCTCAAACTTCCTACTGCGTCAAATAAGGTAAGCGGTCGTATCAAGTAAAGAAACCCAACTAATGAGGTTAGGATTCCTTCCCATAAGGAAAATAATTTAGACCTAGACTAACATCGATTATAACTATTTATTAGTCATTATGTCCTTAAAAGCCAAGACAATCAAATGGGGTGGTTTATTTCTAAATAATGAATTAATTAGCTAAACGAAAGTAGACAACTAACGATTCAAATGTGGAGTTTATAAATTAATAAAGAAACTAGGGTTGAACGTGTTCCCCACAGGTTTTCTAAATGATGTATGTACTATAACAATAACAAGGAGTTACCGAGTAGCTTGCATCAAAGTGATAAGTTATGTATTTCTGAAATCGTTGGTCCACTCTAGCAAATTTTCACTCCGCACCTTGGTCTAAGCTCTGGTTTTCTGATACTAACCCTTGCCTTTACCTCGATATTAAAGCATGTATTTGAGATTTGATGAGTTATTACATCGTAGCCAATCAATACTAGGCCTATTAGATAGTATAGCACTAAATCATGTGATAATTCTTTTCCGATTATCCTACCTCCTTGGTCCTCAAGTAGATTTAATGCGAGTCAAAACGTGGTCTCCTTTTAAAAAGACTTCTACCGAAAATTATCAATACATTCAAGACACTATTCTAGAGATTGTATTTATTTAGATTTTTACCCCGCTCATTTTAAATTTGTTTCCTATGGTTTCCACAACCCTATTTTATGGAGTTTAGTTACCATAGTCTTAATCACAATATCCATATTTATGATAGGAAGAATTCAATGCACTTACTTCAATGAAGAATTAATGAAATCCAATATTTACTTTGATTAAATCGAAAAAAAATATCCAACAATCAACTCGGCAGAGAATAGTGTAACATATCTCCAAAGTGTAATAACAAAATAATCTAGCTCACAAAGGAATGTAAACATAAAAGCGTCATAATAACCCAGAGTCTAACCCAAAATTAGGTTTTTTCGAAATATTTTATTTAAAAAAAACCTAATCAAATAAGTACTCTATTTGTTAAAATCTAACCACAACGCGGTTTGGCGGAACGGACCACCCCGATGGGTCTCGTGGTCAACGACGGGGCCGTCATGGACTCGGTCGTCCCATACTCACGAATTCTATTGCTGGCTTTCCTCTCATTAACCTCCTCGACTAAATGTTATGGACGGACCGGCCACACGGACTTGTCCGTCGAGGTCTTCGTCCATAACACTTACTCTTTTGAATTTGGTACTAGATAGCTACTTCTCTGATCATCATGATGAACCCGCAGACAGACCGTCTGGCTCGACGGTCTGTCACGCACTTCGTAACCCTGCACACTTTGCAACTTCCCCATCTTCCTTCAAGCAGCTTCCTACGATGCCAGCCTACGAACCGTCCAGGTGCACACTGGACATCACAAGCTCCGTAGGTGGTACTCGTTTCTGCATTTCTTGCTCAAAACTTCCGCGTTCATCTTTTATACAAATTTTCCTGCAATAAGAGAAACTTACTTAAAAATTAATACAAAAAAGGCTTTTGGTGGACATACACTAAACTTAAGTAAAAAACATTAAAAATAGCGTGAACCACGGTATATCATATCTACTATTATGACATGCGATTTGAAGTTAGACTATGTCTTGTTCTTGTTGATTTTACTTGTTTGATAAGTTTGGTTTTTCGTAGTCATGCATTATTACTTAATGAGGGTTTCATGGGGTCATGGTTGTTATTTGGGTATGTTTTGATGACTCTTATTCATGCTTGTGATGTTTATAAGCTTGATAATAGGGTTGTCTTTACTAGGTGGGTCCATTATATAGGATATGCATAGGGGAAAGTAACTGACTTATATGGTTGGTCTTGTAATGGTAACAGCTCTTGACTTAACTAATATGTCTTCTTGATTGATAGGTTCTTCTGTGAATGTGCATACGGATTTCGAAGTAGAATTGCATACGCTTAATTGAAATGTCCCCTTTTTTGGCATGATTTTTTATTTGTGTGCCCATTGCTCTCTACTAGTATGTAGGTACTAACCCAGTTTTCCCTTTTTCCCTATATGTGTAGGTTCGGTTCATAAAAAGGTTTTGAGATGACTTTTAAAGGAATACTTGGAATTCTCACTCGATACCAAGTTGGGTAGGGTCCTCACTATTCGAGAGAGGCAATGTCGACTAGAGCTTTTGATGTTTTCTATTATAAGCTTCTAGTTTCTTTGGGCTTTCATTTGAGTACTAAATATTGTATATCCTATATGTGGCCTTATTGAGTTGATGTATAGGATATGTGCAATTAATATACTCTTATTTTAGATGCTTATGAGATGGGACATTGGGTTTTAAGACTACGTTATATCTTATGTATCTCTGTGCAATAAAAGTAGAAGACTGAGTAATCTTCCTATATGAAGGGTCTATGTACACTTGATATAACTATATTACGTGTATGCGAGAGGTCTATGTAAACCTCAAGATAAATATATAACAATTTTAAATTTTCCGCATTTTGATATATGAATGTAATGATGTAAGCTAAGAAGCTAGTCTTAGTCCTCAAAGAGGATAACTATGTCGGTTACGTCTGGGGGTGCTCCTCGTATCTGACAAATTTATTATCAGAGCATGAATTTGAATATCTATAGACTTGATGTGTCACTTAACAACATATATGTAGATTTTTATTCATAATTGTTAAGCGCGCCACACTTATCAATAGGGAACTATAAGACGCTTAGGAAATTTTCCTTTTTCTTGGATATCAAATATCCTGCCTCTATAGTCTTGGCTCTATGTTCTCTTAGCATCTAATCCTTTTATTGTTATTATAGCCAATAAATACTCGAAGAATAACTGCTCGAAGACTTTATGAAGACATTTTCAATAGGAGATTCCTACTAAGGCACTCAAGTCCACCTGTGAGAAGTTCTAATGTGACTCAAGGCGCCGGTCAATCTTCTCTTTGAACAATGTGAACATAAGGGGTTCTTTCCTCTCCAAATTCCCCAATGACATAATACAAGCAACATCTTCATCAGTACTCATCTCAATCCGAGAAAGCCCAAGTCTAATCGGAGTTTGTAACCCCTAAGCAACCAAACAGTTGGTACTATGGCCTCCTTGAGGATTTCGCTGTGGATGAATCCCCTTAATTTCTGTAGGTCCCAGGTTGAGGAAGCCCCCAAGGTGTCTGCACTCGATGAGACCTAAATATCCCTATGCTATGGGGTTGCTACTAATGAGAAGGCCAGTTTCGCCCACTTATAACTCAAAGATGTTGCCCAAACTTGGTACGTTCAATGGCTTTAAGAGGTGGATCGTTTACATTGGATATTTTCAAGAAGGATTTAATTGGTACACTTCTTTACTAGGATAAGATGGGAAGATAAGTGGTGGAGTTCATCAAACCTTCATCAATGAAGGTATGAATGTTACTTAAGTGCTGCTTTGAAATTCCTAAATTGTCAACATATGCTTGCCTTCTTTGGGTTTTCCTATCCCTAGAGATGAAAATGATTACTTGGGTGATGGAAGTGTCAGATAACTTCTTGAATGAAGAAATGTCATTTTGGCTATGATATACAAATATGAACGTTTCTCGTCTCATGGTTATTCTCAATAATTGTAAGAGACAATGGGATAAGAGAATGAGTAGATCATCCATAGGCAAAGGTCTTTTTGATGGGTGGTTCTTCACGGGTAGGCTTGACATTCAGAACAGCCGGCTAGGGTAAGTAAGAGGTCTTAAAATCAGTTCCTATAAATTTCCCAGGCCGTGAGATATGTTTTCTACCCTGGAAGTTCCCAAAATTGAAGAAGTTAGTAGCTCACCAATAAAAGAATCCAACTTGTAGAACGTGTGGCAGAAGAATTTATGATTATTGCCTTGTTGGGATGGAGAATTCTTCTTCTTTTTGTGTGAAGAGTAACACAAGTTTAGGATTTTCCCAAGATTGAATGGAAGACGTTACGGGCAGTCAAAACTAGTTAGTTCTAATGGTGATTCTGTCCCATGACTAATCACGTTTTATGCACTCCGTTCGCTAATGGGTGAACAAGTGAGTTCTCCCGACGTGGTGACCGGTATGTTACAAGTCTTCTCTATTGATTTATATGTTTTAATTGATCCGAGTGCTACACTATCTTTTCTTACTCCCTTGATAGGAAGAAAGTTTGATATTTTTCCCGACATTCTAAATGAACTTCCATTGTAACTACCCCGGTAGGTGAGTCGGTGGCTTCAAAGAGGGTATATAGAAATTGTCTTATAATGTTGCCCAACAGAGTTACTCATGTTGAATTAGTAGAACTTGATTTGGTTAATTTCTATGTCATTTTTGGGATGGATTGGTTGCATGGTTTTTCTGCTTCCGTTGATGGTAGAACTAAAATTATCAAGTTCAATTTTCCAAATGAACCATTTTAGAGTGGAAGGGGGAAAATCTATTCCTAGAGGTCGTACCATCTCTTCTGTTAAGGCTTGTAAAATGATCTGAAAGGGGTGTCTATGTCACATTATAAGAATCAAGAATTTAGACTCCGAAAATCCTCCCATTGAGTTAGTACCCATAGTAAGGGAATTTCTGGAGGTCTTTCCTAATGATCTTCCTGGAATTCTTCCAGAACGAGAAATTGATTTTGGAATTGGATTGCTACCGGATATCAACTCCATTTCAATTCCTCCCTATCAGATGGCTCCAGCCGAATTGAATGTGTTGAAGGCTCAACTCAAAGATTTACTAGACAAAGGCTTCATTAGACCTAGTATTTCTCCATGGGAAGCTCTTGTTTTGTTTGTTAAAAAAAGGATGGGTCCCACAGATTGTGCATCAATTATCACTGACTCAATAAAGTCACTATTAAGGTCATTTCTCCTCTCCCTTGTATTGACAGCTTTTTTTATCAACTCCAAGGGGTGAGCTAGTTTTCTAAGGTTGACTTGAGATTGGGGTATCACCAACTTAGGGTGAGAGCTCACGATATACTAAAAATGGCATTTTGGACTAGATATGGTCACTATGAGTTCTTAGTAATGTACTTTAGTCTCACTAATGTCGCGGCAACATTTATGGATCTCATGAATAGGGTGTTTTGAAATTACCTAGACTCATTTGTCATTGTCAAGATTGATGACATCTTGGTATATTCGAAAAATGAGCGTGAACACATGGACCATTTGAGGTTTGTGTTATAACTTCTTACGGAGAACCAATTATTTTCCTAGTATATAAAATGTGAGTTTTTGTTAAGATCGGTGGCGTTTATTTGTCATATCATATCTAGCGACGAAATTGAGGTTGATCCAAGGAAAATTGTGGCGGTGAAAAATTGTCCTACATAATTGACTCCAACCAATATTAAGAGTTTCTTGGGTCTAGCGGTTTACAATAGGAGGTTTGTGGATGGTTTTGTGTCCATTGCATCTCCCTCGTCTACATTGACCCAAAAGAGTGTGAAATTTGAGCGGTTAGAAGCATGTGAGAAAAACTTCCAAATCTTGAAAGATAGCCTTACTAGTGCTCTAGTGATGACTTTACTGGAGGGTACCAAGGGATTCATTGTGTATTATTATGTATCTCGAGTGGGTTTAGGGTGTGTGATTATGAAATATGGGAAAGTAATAACCTATGCCTCTAGGCAACTTAAGGTGCAAAGAGACAACGTTTGCCACGCAGGATGCTTGGAGTTAGCGGGTTGGTAGTTTGCCGGCCTTGAAAAGATAGAGGCAGTCCTTGTTGGTGGCTATGATGGTGATGTAAGAGCGACCACACGAGTCCTTCAGTATGTTTACGCTAAAGGAGTTGGATCCCACAAAGAAGGTGGTTGGAATTATTGAAAGATTACGACATGGGTGTTCTTTATCACCCCGGTGAGGCCAATATGGTTGTGAATGCTCTAAATTAATGGAAATTGGTAGTGTGTCTCATGTAGAGGAAACCAAGAAATATCAAGTGAAAAATGTTCATAGGTTGGGTAGATATTATCCGAATTGTGGTGCTATGGTCCATCATAACTCCAAGTCGTGTTTGGTGATCGAGGTGAAGTATAAGTAACTCCTTGATCAACCATTGCTGGAGTTGAAGGAATAGGTTCTTAGTAAGCTTAATGAATCATTCTCTTTAGGTGGGGATGGTGTCTTAAGGTATCATGGAAGGTTGTCTGTTCCTTTTGTAGATGGTTTGAGGAACTAGATAACTGATGAAGCTCATGGGTTTCGTTATGTCATTCATCCAGGTTATACAAAGATGTATCATAACCTTAGGGAACTTCTTTTGGGGCCGGGCTGAATAAGTACAGTAACGGACTTTGTTGCAAGTGTCCTCAATTGCCAAATAGTGAAAGCCGAACACCAAAAGCTGGGTGGTTTACTGGTTCAATAATGCAAGTCCCTACTTGTAAAAGGGGAAAGAAATCAATAAGGGATTTGTGTGGTATGTTTGCGTAGGACACAAAACCAAATGACTCCATATGGGTGTTATGGAATAGGTGACATAACTCTTATTTTATTCCCTCAGTCTCCTTACTACAGCGGAGAATCATGCAACGATCTTCTTAATAATATTGTGTGTCTCCATGGTATTACTTATCCCGTATATGGATAGGGGTGCACAATTCCATCTAGTTTTAAAGAAGCAATTCGGAACAGGGTTTGTTAATCAGGGTAAAGCTAAGCCACTTTTTCATCCTCAGACATGAGGGATGGTCCCAGTGGTTGATCTTACTTTTCAAGCCAGTGAAGGATATGCTTAGACATTGTATAATTGATAACAAGGAAAATTGGGATAAGTACTTGCTTTTGGTGTATTTTCATTAAAACAATAGCTACCATTCATCTATATCTATGGCTCCTTATGAAGCCTTGTATGGTAGTAGATGTTGATCTCCCATTGGATTATTCGAAGTTGGTGAGTCTTCACTTTTAGATCCCGGTTTTATATATAAGACTTTGGAGAAGGTTCATATTATAAGGATTCAATTGAAAATAGCCTAAAGCCGGCAAAAGTCCTATGCCGACCATAGGAGAAGGGAATAAGAGTTTGAAAAAGGTGATAAAGTGTATCTATGAATTTTGCCTATGAAAGGGGTGGTGAGATTTGGCATGAAAAGGAAGTTAAGTCCCCATTATGTGGGTCCATATGAAATCTTGCAAAAGATTGGTAAGGTAGCATATGATTTGAGGTTGCCTAGTGAATTGTCCTCAATTCATCCGGTGTTCCATGTTTCTATGCTTAAAAAGTGTATTGGTGATTCTGAGTCTTTTCTTCCAGTTGAAGGTCTCTCTTATGAGGAGGTTCCGGTTCAAATCCTTGATAGACAAGTAAGGGGGTTAAGGAACAAAGAGGTGTCTTCCGTAAAGGGGTTATGGAAGAATCACCTAGTTGAGAGTGAAACATGGGAGGTCGAGGCTGACATAAAGTCCTGTTACCCTCATATAATTTATTACCTAGGTTAGTTATTCCTCCTAATAATAAAAATAATGACTAAATTGGAAGTTTCTTTGATTTTTAGTGAAGCTTTGCAAAAGTGTTCATGTTATAGTGACTTACGGTCAAATTATGCCTATAGACTTGAAAACTTGCTATTTTGCTTCTTTTGAGTTATTCTGTGCATGTTTATATAGTGAGTCTTTAAGAAATGATATTGACATGTCGGTAAGTTGAGTTTTGGCATAATTGACTCTTAATGGTATATTGAGCTCATGTTGTTGTGAGAAGGAAATTCCTCATAATGTGATTTTGAGTTTTATGTGTGGTAATTGATGTTATTGAATTTCTATGTGTAAAAATATCATGACTCATGTTGTAACTCTTGTTATAATGTATTGTTTTTTGTTGTGCTGCTAGCTTTGAGTGTATTCCTTCCTTTTAAAGAATTTTAGTGTTATTCGGGGATGAATTTCCGAAAGCCTAAGATATGGTCTAGAGACTAACATAGGTGTCAAAAGGTTTAGACACGTTTTAATTTTAAAGTATATAAGTCATTTAGGAACTTTAGGAATCAAAAGGTCAAGAAACCCCATGGCATCCAGAAACTAGTTCAATGAGGTGCTAGTGTGCCTTAGCCTATATAACTATGTTTTAGGAGTCAGAAAATGATATTTTTTTGTGGAAAAGTGTCTAACACGTATTAGAGTTAGTTTATATTCAAAACGTCCAGGTACGACTCCCCAAGGACCAACCAAGTTCCCTTGAGGAGAAACCTTGCAATTAGTGGCAAAAGCTGCCAAGACGCAGTGTCCACAAACGGAAGCAGTTGACAATGCGTGGTCCACTTGACAGGGCGTCCATGGCCTCCGTCGTTAGATACTTACATTTTTGGCTAATACTGTAATTTTCACATGTCTCTGAATTTAATGAAGGAACAACATCCCTTTGATTGTCGATTGACAAACGAGGCATAGACGGGGTCTCGTCTGTGTCACGCCCCGATCTACCCCCAAGATGCAGACACGGAACCTGGGACCACAAGTGTTCTCAAGATAACCCTGCTGGCATGATCATGAGCATACTTAAGATAATAAACAGATGCGGAAGCTAAATCATAACTTATAATTAAAAGATCGGGAATACCCATATGCTAAAATTGAAATATATGAAAATAATAAGTTTAATACGAAGGAGTTATTAACTCAATACTAAGTTGAATATAACTATGTCTGAAATAAGCCTCTAAACTTGACTAGAAATATTGGGACAAGCCCCAATCTAAATCTCGCAAAAACTGAAACTAAATGACTAAAGACTGAAATGACACTCAAGACTGTTGTTCTCGAGAAATGAGGACTCACCACTGAATCAGCTGAACTGGAGATCGAAAATTGATGTATACGTGATTGTATGCTGAGAACCTAAACCTATATCACGAGAAGATGTAGCGCACGTACATCAAGTCATCTCTTTTGGCAAAGATTCAACTCCTTCTAGGTGAACATATACTGAAGTCTCTTATGGTCAGTGAACATATCTACATGAACACCATACAAGTACTCTCTCCATATCATTAGTGCAAACACAACTGCTGCAAGCTCGTGGTCATGAGTTGGATAGTTCTTCCCATGCACCTTAAGTTGTCTAGAGGCATACACAATAACCTTATCTCACTGCATCAACACACAACCTAAGCCAACTCCGGATGGATTACAATAGATCACATAACCATCTAAACCCTCTGGTAGAGTCAAGACATGAGTTGTAGCCAATCTATTTTTCAATTCTTCAAAGCTTTTCTTATAATTATCCAACCATTGGAACTTGACCATTTTCTGAGTCAACCTAGTCAATGGTGAGGCTATAGATGAAAATCCTTACACTAAACTTTTGTAATAACCTTCTAGACCTAAGAAACTTCTGATATCTATAGAAGAGGTAGGTCTGAGCCATTGTTTCAATGCTTCTATCTTCTACGAATCTACTCGGATCCCTTTACTAGATACAATGTGACCAAGAAAAGCAACGGATTGCAACCAAAACTCACATTTGTTGTACTTAGCGAATAACTAGCGATCCTTGAGAATTTATCGAACAATTCTCAAATGACTTGTATGTTCTTTTTCATTCCTAGAGTAAATAAGGATATCATCAATGAAGACGATAATGAAAAAGTCCAAGTTATGTTTGAACAATCTGTTTATCAAATCCATGAACGCTGCAGGAGCATTAGTTAATCCAAATGACATAACTACAAATTCATAATGACTATACCGAGTTCTGAAGACTGTCTTCAAAATGTCACTATCTCTGACTTTGAGCTGATGATAACCGGATCTGAGGTCTATCATTGAGAAATGGCTAGCACGCTGAAGTGGGTCAAATAATTCATCAATGCTGGGGATGGGATACTTATTCTTGATTATGACCTTGTTCAATTGTCTATAATCAATTCACATTTTAAGAGAACCATCTTTCTTATTTACGAACAAAACTGGTACACCCCATGGTGAAATATGAGGTCTGATGAAAACCTTATCTAGAAGGTCTTTCAACTGCTCTTTCAATTCCTTAAGTATTGCTGGAGCCATTATGTAAGGAGGACTAAAAATAGGCTGGGTATTTTAAAGGAGATCAATTCTAAATTTGATTTCCCTTCTAGAGGGACTCCGTGAAGATCTTCTGGAAACACTTTTGGAAACTCACAAACTACTGGAACTGACTCAAGAGTTGGGGTTCAAGACTAGAATCCATAACCCAAACTAGATGATAGATATAACCCTTACAGGTCATCTTTCTCGCCATAATGTAAGAAATAAATTGACCCATAGGTGCTAAGCTACTACCCTTCCATTCTAAGATTGGTTCGTCTGGAAACTGAAAACGAACAATCCTAGATCTACAATTGACTGAGGAATAACATGAGTGTAACCAATCCATGCCTACAATTAAATCTAAGTCTACCATTTCTAACTCTACTAAATCTGCTAAGGTGACTTTCTGAGAGACTGTGATAGGATAATTTCTGCATACCCGTCTAGCTGTAACTAGGTCACCGACTGGAGTAGAAACTAAAAAAGGTTATTAGAGAGTTTCTGGATTGACATTGAATTGGACTGCTATGTAAGGAGGTAGAAAAGACAAAGTTATTTCTGTTGTCTTTCCACTTAGTGAATACAACCATATGTGAGTCACTTTCTAGAGTTTGTAAGATGCCAATCTCACCTATCAGTATGAGTTAATGATATCACACCAAATATTTTCTTGACCTTATAAATGAACGTTTTTGAGTCTTTACCAACTTGTGACCCTAAAAACTTAGGCAAATTCATCGTAACAAAATCATAAACTCTGCATTGTTCTGTTTAGTGATACTCTGAGCCAAAAGCTTAATTGGCGTTCTGAAGTTATGCATTTAAAATTCCTTATCTAGAACTAGAGGAACTGCGTTAGCATTGTGTGCATTAGCATTCAATGCCTAAGCTCTACAAGAATCCATCTTCTTAAGCGCATAACGTTAAGTTAGAATGGAATTAGATCATACCTTACGCTCGATAAGAATAACAAGAAAGTGAAGTTTTTCCTAAAACACTTCATAGCCTCCCTCTCATTAGATATGGTGCACTTATCACCCATTAAAAGGAATCTACTTAGTGCAGATTTTTCAGACATCCTAGGACTCTTGAACCTAATGCTATGATACCAAGTTTTGTCCGAGCCGAGCTACCCCTGAGATGCTGACACAAACCCTAGGACCACAAGTGATCCCAAGCTAACCCTGCTGGCATTATCATGAGTATACTAAAGATAATAAACTGGTGCGGAAGCTAAATCATAACTTATAATGACAAGATCAGGAATACCCATATGTTAAAACTAATATATATGAAAACAATGAGTTTAATACGAAGGAGATATTAACTCAATACTAAGTTGAATCTAACTATGTCAGAAATAAGTTTCTAATCTGGACTAAAAATACTGGGACAAGCCCCCAACTAAATCTAGCAAAAACTGAATCTAAATTACTAAAGACGGAAATGATACTCATGACTATTGTACTCAAAGAATGAGGATTCACCAAAGAATTTGGTTAAATGGAGATAAAAAATTAATCTATGTGTGATCTGGATGCTGAGAACCTAAACCTACATCACAAGAAGATTTAGAGCGCGGATGTGTTAGTACTTGAAAGGTACTGAGCATGTAGGATAGATTAAAGCTGAAATAAAACATAATTGAACAAGCATAAAAGCAAGTATAATAATCTGACATGATAAACTGAATTTTGAGCTAACTGGATGCAATGACCAATTTATAATATGCTGAAACTAAATACTGAATATACTGATAAATGGTCAATGCCGAGAGTCTGACTGAACTATGGGAGCTACTAATAACCGATGATAAAACCACATGAGTTAAATGTGTAGTCCGATGTATACGCCCAATCGAGAGGACCCAATATACCCTGCCAAGGGTATAAAGGCATGCTTGAGTGATCACTAAACAGATTACCCACAGAGGGGACTTACGACCTACTTGGCTAGTAGTTCAGGGACTACTTGGGTACGCTGAACCCTAGTCCAAATCGGTTTTTGCTACTCCCAATGAATTTTGTAAATTAACTGATTATGTCTGAATTTCATTAAATACCGAATAGCTCAAAAATGAACATGCAAATTGAGAATGCAACAATTAATCTTGTAATTATGTATCTATGACTGAGGATGTATATCTGAATTATCTGAAATGTCTGGCCTAGCATGTTTAATTAAAGAACTAAAGAAATACAATTCTAGGGTTCTGAAATTCATGCAATAAAATGAATAATAACATTATTATCTGATTTGTAACATAATACTAGTAAATTCATGAAGTTCTATCAAAGTTCTAGAAACCCTAGATCGAATCATGATATGGGAATCAAGAATCTAACTAAAAAATAGTGACCCAATGGGTGAAAAGAACCCACTACTGAAATCCCACATACCTGGTGATAAAACCCACGGAAAAATACATATGTTTCAGGGCTAGAATGTCTTGAGCTTGATGCGTTCTTGAACTAGGGTTATTGACCTTTTTCTCCTTTCTTGCTTCTAATTTTCTAAGATTCGATCTAATGATTTGACTTAGATATGTTTTAATTATGTTTCTAGGCTTAAACTGAATAAAATCTAATTATTTAGGGTTAAAACGACATAACATAGGGTTTAAACGAAGTGGGAAAGATCCAAGAGACCCCTGGGAATATTGCTATCAGACCAAATAATGGCCAGGACTGACGCTTCATCGTCAGACCGACGCCCCATCTTTCGGTACGTCGTCTGATTGACGCCCCATCGTTAGGTCCGTCGACTGGGCATGTTTGACAGGTCTTTACTAAAATGGGCATAACTATTTACTTTGAGGTATGATTTTAGCAAAGTTGGTGGCTATAAAAAGATAATTCAATTATATATCTTTGGGTAGGTCATGGGACACGTAATTCATTTTGTGTTAAGAGTTTTGACCATTTGAATTTGACCCAACTGTATTTCCCCTTTAACTGTATGCTAATTCCCACCTACAGTTAGACCAACGTACCGTACGTCCACCTACAGACCGTGCTGGTCATCCGTAACTCTTGTCAGAGAGTGGGTGAATGTGGGTCTCGATTGAAGGTAACGGACTATGGACCGTCATATGACCTATGAACCGTAAGTATGTCCGTTGTCCAAGTTTTAACAAATTTTTTTGGGCTGAAATTTTTCGGAGTTTCTAATCCCATCGACAGTTGTGCACGACGGACCTTGGATCAGGCTACGGTCCGTCGATGCCTTCGTTGCTTGTACCTGCAGATATGTATATTTGTAAAGCTGATTTTTTGTCTGTTTTGGCTACGGGATATTACATTATCTCCTCCTAGGGAACATTCGTCCTCGAATAAAGACTAAACCAGCTAAACTAGAGGGTGAGAGCTGCAAACCCTACTACTTAACACTGAGAACTGAGTTCCTGACTGAATTGAGTTCCGAGTACATGCAATTACGCTGAAAAATGTAAGTTCAAAACTAAGGAACATGATTCTAAATTACGCATGAATGACTGGAAAAATGAAGATGAACTAGTATCTCAAGCTTGAGTCGAATCGGAAGGAAACAGGTGAGGATACTAGGCTTTCATGGCTGCTTCTGCATCCCAAGATGCTCTCTCTACGGAGTGACTCCTCTACAAAACCTTGACTGAAGCGACTTCTTTGTCTTTCGACCTTCTAACCTGACGGTCAAGATTCTCAATTGGTACATTCTCATAAGAAAGACTATCTTTCACCGTCACACCCTCTAATGGTACTATAGAGGCTGGGTCACCCACACACTTCTTCAATAGTGAGATATGGAAGACCGGATGCACTACTGGTAATTCTGCTGGCAACTCTAACTCATATGCCACCTTGAATACCCTTTTAAAGATCTTGTATGGGCATACATATCTAGAACTGAGCTTTGATTTCTTTCCAAATATCATCACCCCTTTCATAGGTGAGATTTTCTGAAAAACTCAATCATTAACTTGGAACTCTAGATCCCTTCTCCTTGCATCTTCATAATATTTCTTACAACTTTGGTATGTCTTGAGTCTATCTCTAATGAGCTGAAATTTCTCCATAGCTTAAACGACTGAGTCTGGATCTATAAAAGTTGCTTCACCTACTCCAAACCAACCAACATGAGATCTACATCTACGCCCATTTAAAGCCTCATAAAGGTCCATCTGAATGCTGGAACAGCAGCTATTTTTGTAGGCAAACTCAGTAAGATGAAGGTGATCATCCCAACTACATTTGAAATCAATCAAACAAGCTCTCAACATATCCTCTAAAGTCTGAGTGGTATGCTCTGCCTGCCTATCCATCTGTTGATGAAATGTTGTACTAAGGTTAACTTGAGTACCAAGGCCTTTTTGAAATGACTTCCAGAAATGAGAGGTAAACTGAATACCTCTATCTTAGATGATAGAAAAAGGAACCCCATGTAACCTCACAATATCATTAATGTAAAGCCTTGCATAGTCTTCTGCCGAATATGAAGTCTTGACCACCAAGAAGCGAGAAGACTTAGTCATCCTATCAACTATCACCCAGATGGAGTCATGTTGTCTGTGAATACGTGGTAATCCTGTGATGAATTCCATACTGATCGCATCCCACTTCAAAGTAGGAATATCGATCTCTTGAGTCATACCCATTGGTTTCTGATGTTCTACCTTGACTTGTTGTCTATTGGGGAACTTACTCACAAAGTCTGTTATATCCCTCTTCAGGCCATTCAACCAATAGACATCCCGCAGATCTCGGTGCATCTTAGTGGCACCTGGATGAATTGAATACCTAAAGTTATGGGCTTCTGCAAGAATATGTTGTGTCAACTCTCCCAGATTAGGAACACATAATCTACTCTGGTAGCGAAGTACACCATTCCCCCTTGGGAGAAAACCTCCACTCTCTGATTATGGACTGAACCCTTAAATTCAAGCAAGATTGGATCACTTTTTTGCTTTTCCTTAACCTCAACCACCAAAGAATATTCTGCCCCATTTGAACTATTACACATTGTCTGATATGCTCATAAGGCGAACTGCCAAGTGAGAAAGCTTGTGAACATCCTTCAGTAGATCCTTCCTTTTTCCTTAACATGGGCTACACTACACATAGATTATCTACTAAGAGCATATGCTACTACATTCGAATTACCAGCATGGTAATGCACACTAATATCATAATCCTTAAGGAACTCAAGTCATCTCCTCTGGCAAAGATTCAACTCCTTCAGGGTGAACATATACTGAAGGCTCTTATGGCAAGTGAACACATCTACATGAACATCATACAAGTAGTCTCTCCATATCTTGAGTACAAACACAACTACTGCAAGTTCAAGGTCATGATTTGGATAGTTCTTCTCATGAAATTTAAGTTGTCTAGAGGTATACATTATAACCTTATCTCGCTGCATCAACACACAACCTAAGTAAACTACAGATGCATCACAATAGATAATATAACCATACAAATCCTCTGGTAGAGTTAAGACAAGAGTTGTAGTCAATCTATTTTTCAATTCTGCAAAGTTTTTCTTACAAGCATCTGACCATTCGAATTTGACCATCTTCTGAGTCAGCCTAGTCAATGGTGAGGCTATGAATGAAATCCTTCCACTAACCTTATTTAACAACCTTATAAACCTATGAAACTTATGATATCTATAGCAGAGGAATGTTTGGGCCAATATTTCATTCCTTTTATCTTCTTCGAATCCTCTCGGATCCCTTTGCTAGATACAATGTGACCAAGAAAAGCAACAGATTGTAACCAAAATTCACATTTGCTTAACTTAGCCAATAACTAGAGATCCGTGAGAGTATGTAAAACATTTCTCAAATGACTCGAATGTTCTTCCTCATTCCTAGAGTAAACTAGCATATCATCAATGAAGACGATAAAGAACAAGTCCATGTACTATTTTAACACTCTGTTAATCAAATCCATAAAAGTTGCATGAGCATTAGTTACTCCAAATGATATAAATAAAACTTCATAATGACCATACGAAGTTCTAAAGGCTGTCTTCGGAATGTCACTATCTCTGGCTTTGAGATGATGATAACCCGATCTGAGGTCTATCTTTGAGAAATAGCTAGAACCCTGAAGTTGGTCAAAGAAGTCATCAATCCTGGGGATGGGATACTTATTCTTGATTGTGACCTTGTTCAACTGTCCATTGTCAATGCACATTCTGAGAGAACCATCTTTCTTACTTACAAACAAAACTGGTGCACGCCATGGTGAAATACTAGGTCTGATGAAACCCTTATATAGAAGGTCTTTCAATTGCTCTTTCAGTTCCTTAAGATCTATTGGAGACATTTTGTAAGGATTAATAGAAATAGGCTTGGTATTTGGAAGGAGATCAATTAAAAATTCGGTTTCCCTTTTGGGAGGGATTCAAAAGTTGGGGTTTCAAGGCTATAATCCTTAACCCGAACTAGATGATAGAGATAACCCTTAAAGATCATCTTTCTGGCCTTATGGTAAGAAACAAATTGACCCATATGGGCTAAGCTACTACCCTTCCATTCTAAGATTGGTTCGTCTTGAAATTGAAAACGAACAATCCTAGTTCTACAATTGACTGAGGCATAACATTAGTGTAACCAATCCATGCCTAGAATGACATTGAAGTCTATAATTTCTAACTTTACTAAATCTGCTGAGGTGACTTTTTTAGAGACTGTAATAGAACAATTTCTGTATACCCGTCTACCTGTAATTGGGTCACCGCCTAGAGTAGAGACTATGACAGGTTTTTAGAGAGTTTCTAGACTGACATTGAATTGGACTGTTATGTAAGGAGTTACAAAAGAGAATGTCATATTTATTGTCTTTCCACTTAGTGAATACAACCATATGTGAGTCACATTCTTTAGTTTGTAAAATGTCAATCTTACCTATCACTAACAGTTACTGACATCATAAAAAATATTTTCTTGACCATATCAATGAACTTCTGTGGGTCCTCACAACTTGCGACCCTAAAAACTTTGGCGGATTCATCCTAAAAAAATCAAAAAACTCTGCATTGTTGTGTTTGGTCAAACTCTGAGCCAAAAGCTGAATTGGCATTCTGAAATTCTGCACTTAAACTTCCTTATCTGGTATAAGAGGAACTGCGTTAGCATTGTGTGTATTAGCATTACATGCCTAAGATCTACCAGAAGCCATGATCTTAAGCGCACAACGATAAGATAGAATTGAATTAGATCATACCTTACACACGATAAGATTAACAACAAAGTAATGTTTTTCCTAAAACACTTCATAGACTTCCTCTCATTAGATGTGGTGCACTTCACACCCATTAAAATGACTCTACTTAGTGCGGCTTTTTCATACATCCAAGAAATCTTGAACCTAGTGCTCTGATACCATGTTTTGTCACAACCCGAGCTACGCTCCAGACGCGGGAACGGAACCTAGGACCATAAGTTACCCCAAGCTAACCCTACTGGCATGATCATGAGCATAATAAAGATAATAAACTTATGCGAAAGCTAAATCATAACTTATAATGAAAAGATTAGGAATACCCATATGCTATAACTGATATATATGAAAACAATGAGTTTAATACGAAGGAGATATTAACTCAATACTAAGTTGAATATAACCATGTCTGAAATAATTCTCTAAACTTGACTAAAAATACATGGACAAGCCTCCCCAGCTAAATCTAGAAAAAAACTGAAACTAAATGACTAAAGACTGAAATGAAACTCATGACTGTTGTCCATGGAGAATGAGGACTCACCACTGAATGTGCTGAACTGGAGATCTAAAAATGATCTATGTGTGATCTGAATGTTGAGAACCTGAACCTACATCACGAAAAGATGTAGCGCACGTATGCGTCAGTAATTGAAAGGTAATGAGCATGTATGATAGATTAAAGCTGAAATAAAACATAACTTAACAAGCATAAAATCAAGTATAATAATTTGACATGATAAACTGAATTCCGAGCTAACAGGATGAAATGGTCAATTTATAACATGCAGAAATTAAATATTGAATATACTGATTAATGGTCAATGCTACTAATAACCGATGATAAAACCACATGAGCTAAATGTGGAGTTCGATGTATACGCCCCATCGAGAGGACCCAATATACCATGCCAAAGGTATAAAGTCATGCTAGCATGATCACTAAACTGATTGCCCACAGAGGGGACTTACAACCTTATTGTCTAGTAGTTCTGGGACTAATTGGGTACGCGGAATCCTAGTCCAAATCGGTATTATGCTACTCCCAATAAATACTATAAATTAACTAATTATGTCTGAAATTCTTTAAATACCGAATAGCTTTAAAATGAACATGTAAACTGAGAATGCGACAATTAATTTGGTAATTATGCATCTATTACTGAGGATGTATATCTGAAGTATTTGAAATGTCTGGCCTAGCATGTGTAATTCAAGAACTAAAGAAAACAAAGCTAGGGTTGTGAAATACATACAGTAAACTGAATAATAACATGATAATCTTATTTGTAACATAATACTAATAAATTCATGAAGTTCTATCAAAGTTCTAGAAACCCTAGATCTAATCATGATATAGGAATCAAAAACTGAAAAGTATTGACCCAATGGGTTAAAAAAAACAACTAGTGAAATCCCACATACATGTTCATTAAATCCACGGAAAAATAGTTACGTTTTGGGGCTAGAACTTCTTAAGCTCGATGCGTTCTTGACCTTTGTCTGCTTTCTTGCTTCTAATTTTCTAAGATTTGATTTAATAATTTGGCTTAGATATGTTTTAATTATGTTTCTAGGCTTACACTGAATAAGATCTAATGATTTTGTGTTAAAACGACATGACTTAGGGTTCAAACGAAGTGGGAAAGTGCCAAAAGACCCCTAGGAAAGTTGCTATCGGACCAAATAATGGCCAGGATAGACGGTTCGTCGTCTTATTGACGCCTCATCGTTGGGTTCGTCGGCTGGGCCTGTTCAACAGGGCTTTACTAAAATAGGCATAACTATTTACTTTGAGGTATGATTTTAGCAAGTTCGGTGGATATGGAAAGCTAATTCAATAATCTATTTGTGGGTAGGTCATGAAAAACACATAATTCATTTTGTGCTAAGAGTTTTGACCATTTGAATTTGACCCAACTATGTTTCCCCCTTTACTACCTGCTAATTCCCACCTACGATTAGACCTATAGACCGTACTTCCACCTACGGACCTTGCTGGTCATCCGTAGCTCTTGTAAGAGAGTGGGTGAATATAGTTCTGATCCCATCGACATTTGTGCAGGACGGACCGTAAGTCAGGCTACGGTCTGTTTATGCCACCTTTGCTTGCACCTGCAGATTTGTTTTTTTGTAAAGATAGTTTTTGGTTTCTTTAGGCTATGGGGTATTACAGTTTGTGAGTCCCTTGGTTTTTCTGCTCGTTATTATTTCAGTTAAATTTATTAATAGGTGTTTATATAAATATTAGGGCTAAGGGAGGTCTAATTAAGTTTTCTAGTGACCTATAAATATATCCTAACCTTATTAGACTAACGTGAGCCCTCTTAATTCCCAAACAAAAATTCTTTTCCTTCTCTCATCTTTCTCTCTCCCAAGTTGAAGAACACCATAGAAGGTCAAATTCAAGGGGTTATAGGGCTTCTAAAGACCAAAATTTCTCCATAAATTATGATCAAATATCATATTTGATTCCTTTCACCTTTGGGACTTCTTTCCCCAAAGGGTTCCATCAAATTGATTTCAAAAGTGTAAAATTCAAGTGGCTCTTCATGCAATACGAAATCAATCTTGTGAATTGCATTTTTATGGTTTCTTTTGGATATTATGAATGTATTGACGTGTGTTATAACTCAATTATGTTATTTCTTGATGGATTGGTCTAGTTTGTAGAAGATGACCTATCCCCTTAATCCTAGGTTTCTATCTTAAATTGAATTATCTAGTATTGATGTAATTGACTTGGGTAATGTTTGAATTACTATCCTATGTTGTTATTGTGCCAATTTATGAATAGATTGAGATGAATTGTAGTCCTACCATGCTAGTTCTTGAGTAATTGACTAAGATGGTGAAGTAGACTAGGAACTTGATCAAAGTCTCTTATTCTAGGATTTGAACTAGTGAGGGATTGTTGTCTAATCATTCAATTGGTATTGTTATTCATTTGTATAACATTATACTATGTTATTATACCATGGTTGGGTTAAGGTGGAGGTTGATGGTAAGACCTTGATGAAGGCATTGTGAAGAGGATTCTTGTAATCTCTATTCTTTACTTTGATTATGGGTATGTGTGCTTATGTAATTATATTGTACTGAAGTAGACCGTATATTAAGATTTGTAGGGTTGGTATGATTTTGAATTGAAATGTATTGAACTATGGATTGTGAGCTTTTGGCTAAAAAGTAAATGTTATAAGGTGATTACTTACAAATGGTCCTTATTATGATATGACTATGTATATGTTCTAACCTCAGTTTTATGAATTGTAATGAAAGGAAAATACTCATGCAATTCTTATTGAGCTATGGTAATTAAGATTATACAAACGGATAGACACTATGACCTACATTAAGCTATGATGATTAATAAAGACATTAAAGACAATTTAAAAGGGACTCTAGCTTAGCACCGAGTGAACTGGTTTGAGGAGTGTCCCTTCCCACATCGTGAAGGTAGGATCACTAATGTACTTATGAGATTGGAGACTACAATGCATGTATCATAAAGAGGTTCCCAAGTATATCTCCTAGTTCTTGAACTATGTTGCCCCTATAGAAATACTAGCTAGTGGATCCACGTAGTTGCTATTGTCATGTTTTGGTACTACCTTGGCAAATAGTACACCTTTCTTCAGTGTTGGGTTCCATGACACCAGAATCCACATTAGCTCATGTGGTCTATGTCGGTTATGGAAAGATGTTTCGAAAAGGTAAAATGAACTAAAGAAATGAACTCTAACTAGGATGACTTAGGGGTTTAGCATAGTCTAGGTAGGGGTATGGGACACTACGATCTTGCACATTGATGATACTATATGGTAATTGGTTTCCCTTATGACTATGTGTTATGTCTCTATTGCTAAAGTATGATGATATGTACTATTAACGACATGCTATGTGAAGTAGGACATATGTCATGGTTCTTGTTGAGTTTACTTGGTTTAGTACGGTTATGGGGTTTTGCTTAGTCATTGTACTAGTTGAGTTAATGAGGGTTCATGGGTAGTGGTCTTGCTTTGGTTATGGTATGATAAAATCTTATTCATGCTGGTTGATGTTATATCTTGATAATAGGGTTGTCTTGACTATGTATGCAAATTATGTCGATATGCGTGTTGGGTTGATGAGACTTAGTATTGTAGGTCTTCTATAAATGTTATTGACTTAACGAATGTGTCTTATTGATTGGTATGGTCTTCTTTAATGTGCATAAGTGTTTTCAAAGTAATTTTCATACTTTAATGAAATGTCCCCTTTTTGCATGATTTTATGATGTGTGTGCATATGGTCTCGTACTTAGTACAAGTGGCGTGCTAACCCCATTTTCTCCCTTTTCCCCCAACATTTTAGGTTCTAGTCATTAAAGGGATTTTGAGACGACTTTGAAGGAAGACTTGGAATTCTCACTCATCCAAGTTGGGTAGGTCCTCACTTTCCGTGAGCAATGCCTTTATCAAGCTTTTGACGTTGTTCTAGTTATAAGACTTCTAGTTCTTTCCTTTTCATTTGAGTACTAAACATTTATAGCCTATATGTTATTTTATTATGTTGATGTATGGGATATGCCTAATTGATATACTATTATGTTAGATGGTTATGAGATAAGACATCCGGATTAAAGACTATATTATATCTTATATATCTATGTGCAATAAAAGTAGAAGACTAAGTAATCATCATATACAAAGGGTCTATGCATATAGATATGAATATATTATGTGTATGCGGGGAGGTCTATGTAAACCTCAAGATAGATATAGAAAACTTTTAAATTTTCCACATTTTGACCTATGCATGTAATGATGTAAGCGAAGAGGCTAGTTATAGTCCTCAAAGAGGACGACGACGCCGGTTACGTCTTGGGTTGTCGCTCAGATGTGAAATAAGGGTAGACATCTCTTATTCTTCGAGAAATAACCTCATATCCTTGTCATGTTTAGGTCATGAGTATTCACCTCTCGCCTCATTAATTTTAATCTTTAGTCTAGATTCATTTTGGGTGAGCAATCCTTTTAACCTAGAATCATTCAATGAGAGAGTCTTTTACATTAATCACATAAGAAATTCATGTGAGAACTAGCTCTTCCATAACAATTACATCAATAATCAACAATTCATAACATTAGATATACTCTCAAAGCATTATATCTCTTAGTCATTCTATATGCTTCAATCTCAAAGCAATTTTAATCTTAAATTACCATATAGGCTTTACCCTCAACAATCTATGTCTAAATGCTTCAATCTTAAACAATTCTAATCATACCTCATGGTATGTCCTCAATCGCAAGTACTAATAATATTGATTCATCACGTAATCTTCAATTCTGATATATTTCGTCAATCTTAGATTGAATATAGTAGCTAAACTCACAAATTCTCCTTTCATGGCATAAAACTCATTTACATAAATTTCATCATTCTACACATGGATTAGGCATGGGTACATGTAATTTCATCCTAAGAACATTGAATCTACTCGATTCAAGCATAAAAAAAACATAATCCACATCAATTGAATCAACATTCATCAATGCCCACAACATTGGAAGAAACTTTAAATCAAATTGTGGAATATTAGTTAGTTGCTTTAGCACTAAAATGTCTATTCCTAAGGTCAATATATTTCTTTGTTCAGTTATTTTAGGGGTACTAACCTTTGTTAGCACCATGACTTAAAATTAGGACCATGATCTATTTACGTTTTTTAAATGTATGTTTATGTATTTTCTTGTTCTTTTTTTTTTACAAAATATAAAACTCTCTTCATAAGCTTTTTCTCTTAGTCGTCTTAACATTTAGTTCCTTGTATTCCCCTACTTTCCTTTTTTCAGCAAACTATACATTGTCTTCATTGAGTTATCCTCATTAGTTTTATTATAACTTACAGTTGGTATCAGATCTTTCATGTGAAGGGATATGTGATCGAGTTGGAAAAGTCATGGATGCTGAAACAAGTTTCTCACCAATTGCTCCGCCAGTCTTGGATGAATATAATTATCAGATTTGGGCAGTATGAATGGAGACATACTTGGATGCTTTAGATCTTTGGGAACCAGATTATCGAACCCAAAGGACTTGTTAGTTAACTATTTTTACTAAACTATACTAGCCTAATTATTTATTTAAATGTGTAAAAAGAAAAGAATTCAAGAAGAAAATAATAAAATTACTCATAATGATCGAAAAATTCTAGGAATTCAGCATACAATGAATCTCATATAGAATATTCTTAGCTTAGAACTAATTTAGTTGTCAAGTTACTGGTTCATAGGGTTATTTGTATAATTTGGGTAACACATTTCTCATCGCCTACGCACGTAATCTATCTAACTACATCCTTTAGCGGGGATAATTAGCCTAACTAGCGAGCATTTATATTTCATCCTATTTCGTAACCAAGCATGATGGATGTTCGGTCGTCACTCCTAAAAACAAATCAACTCAATCAAATGGCTCGATTGATCTCTCTATATTATTTGGTCTATCTAACCCCTTCTTTCTCGATTTTTAAATTATACAGTAGATTTAACACGTGGCGTTTGATGTACCATGCTTTTACGGTACTTCCGATTCTTTTTCCTTAAGTTTAATGTGTGTATAAGGCTTTTTTGTAGTAGATTTAATGTGTTTTTCTCTGTGTTTGCACAAAAGTTGTCCTGAACAAAAATGCTTAAGACTGTGCTGAAATCTGCGGAAGAAATGACCTAGAAAGCCACCAACGAACCGTCGACCCTGTGACGGTTCGTAGGTGATGATTGTCGATCGAAGGTCCAAACAGATGAAATCAAATCGGGTAAATCTTACAAAGTGTGGGTCTATGGAAGGAGCGACGATCCGTCGATCCACTGACGGACCGTCATGACTAACCGTCGATAGTAACAGAAAGTAGACTCAGTATCCGGCTTGAAGAAACCACTAAGTACGGAGGAACGGAAGTCACAACAGACCGTAGGTCCACTAACGGGCCGTGTTGTTGGTTCGTCGATGGAAACAGAAAGTGTTGAAACGTGGAAGCTAAAAATGATTTGAAGCATGGACGGACGGAAGTTGTCGAAAGTCCGTCGTTCCATCGACGGACAGTTAGTAGGGTCGTCGAGGGTAGACACATTTTGGATAGATTTTTTTTCCTCAATTTAGAACGTTCCTTTTAGTTTAGACATTAAGATTATAAATAGGACTAAAAACTCCCATTTTTTGGGGGTTTAGACTCTTACTATTTTTTTTAAGATTTGGTTATTTGAAGTTAAAAAACTTGGTTTTGGGAAACACTTTATCTTTCCTCTATTCTAGAATTGTCCTTTCAAATATGTTAGTGAATTCGTGATATTTCTAGGTTTTCTTTTCTTCAAACTTTTTTTTATCGTTAGCACCTGGATTTTTTTGGTTGTAAATAAATTAATGAATTGTGTAATATTGTATGGTAACTAAATCCACAACTAGGGTTGTGGATTTCATGGTACATTCCACGGTAAAAGCTACGTCTAAATAACAATTCTCGAATAAGGTTTTGCATGTATTGAATAATTTTTAGGAAAATCTTTTTAATGTGATTGCCACACATTAAGAAACTTGCCTATTCTACTGCCAACCAAGGAGGTAGTTTTGTGAAAAGAAATTACAAAACAATAGATTAAAGTATACACTATATAAATAGCTAGTTTTAATTGTGCAAAAGTATAACTTAGCCATACATTGAGGCTATGGAATCTTTTTATGAGGTAAAGGTAAGGTTTACTATTAAAGTAGAGAACCGTAACCCCGGAACCATGTTAGGATCTGCTATTTTTTGGACCAAGGAATTAGGAATACATAACTTATCACTTTTTATGAAAGATACTATCAAATTATGAACCATTGGGGAACACTTACACCCTAGTTTCACTCATCACTTGATAAACACTAAAAGAATAAACTTGCTATTTGTCTTACATAGAAATAATTAAAAAAATTTGTTACACAAAAACCCCCCATTCAATTAATTATTTTTGAAATGGAGTTGACTAAATAGACGGTAGATGGTATTGATTAAGATCTAAGATCATTTTTCCTTTTGGATCGACCCCAACCTAACACTTGTGTTTATTTACTTAATTACGAATGCCTTATTCTTCCTTTAGGGGAAGTATAATTTGAACTGTATCAAATTCGGCGCTCATACTTCGCTCCACTGCCCGTGTGCGAAAGTTGCCTTTTAGTAACTTGCACATTACCGCGAGTTTTAGTTTAACTTTCATGATTTACTTTTTTCGTTTTTTGTTTTTTGTCTATTGCAGGTGTGCTTTAGTGGTATCAAATCACGAAGTCAGAGAACCAATACTTCCCTCTTGATCAAGACCTTAACAACATTTTCCGCATATGAATATTCAAAACAATCCTGCTTTTATCCATGACCAGAATCACCCTCAACTTCCCCCCTCGATGGATTGATTGCCTAATAATCGAGTGATTGTTGAATACCCTGGTGAGGGTAAAATCTCCGAGGAAGGACACCTCCTTCCCCACGCCCTCAATAGTACTATAATGGGAATATTAACATCACGGGACTCTGATGTGCCGCTTGGTCCCCTACTTACTCTAACCACATGGTCCTACTTCGTGGGTAACTCAGTTAGCAATTTGATGCGATGGCGCTCCACCTCGAGCGTTTGCCTTTGGGGCTACCATCTGAGGATCCACATTCTTCACCTAAGAGAAAGTAAATCGCCAAACTAAGGTCGGTGGTGTAAGAAGTTGTGGTACGGAGGCCAGCATAGACATGGATGTAATGGCTTAAGGGTGTTCCCTCTCTCACTGACAGGGGTGAAGGACACTATTTGGTTTTATTGAGTTTTGCCTAGAACAAGTAGAATATATATTTGGGAGCAATTGAGGATGTGGTTCCATGCAAAGATTACACCCGACTTTTTCTAAAAACTCTACAAAAAATAAACCACAAATATAGGGGGACAACTTGTTTGCTTTACCACCACGAGAGTCAGTAAGTATTTCTTGGGATAGGGTTCACACTCATTCTTGAGATGGTTCCCTGAACCATACACATTGATAATGAGTAGGGTTGTGCATAAACAAACCGAAAAACCGACCGAACCAATTTCAGAAATTTGGTTTCGGTATTTTGGATTTTCGATTTTTTTTTTTTTTTTCGGTATTTCAGGTTTATTTTTTTTGCTATTTTTTGTATTTCCGGTTTTTTATCGATACATAGGATAGTAACTTTGAATTTGGTATTATGTTTTATTCTTCGATTTAAACCGAAATATTATTTTATATTTAAATTATATTATATTTACTAATATAATATTAAATAAAGATTTTTTTAAAAAAATAAAAATCCCTAATACTTATCCCTATCATTTTGACACTTCTCTAGTTTTCTAGTTTCTCCACAGCCTCACTAGTCACGTCCTCATCCTCTCCTTCTTCCTCTTCATCAATTCAAAACTTCAACTCTTCTTCCTCCTTCTTTGCTCTCCTCTTTCCTCTTTCTACTCCATGCCGCCGTCCATCGTCCAACACCCACCCAGCAGCATGCAGCGCCGCCACCGCCGTCCCCCAGCAGCGGCCGCCAGCGCAATGCCGCCATCGGTGACACGCAGCCGCCAGCGCGACACCGGAAGCCGCAGCCAGCGCGTAGCAGCCCCACAGCAGCCAGCCAGCGCCGCATCCATCAGCCAGCATGCCGGCGGCAACAAGCAGCGGCCAACCGCCGTCGACAGCAGCCCACTAAACGGCCCATTAAAAAACCAAAATAAAAAAAAAACGCGAACCGTATTAATAAAAACCGACCAAATTAAACAAAACCGAACCGAACTGAAATATTTCGGTTCGTATTTTGGTAGGACAACATTTTACGGGGGAACCAAAACTAAAAAAAACCAAAAAAAAATAGAACCGAACCGAAAATCACCGAATGCCCCCCCCATGATTTAATCAACTGAAAGAGTAATACTATCAATCAGGGGCAAGAATCAATGATATATAAAGATTGCTTGATACGAGTGCCGGGTGGTTTTTGTTCGTTGAGGAGTCCGTACGTATGAAAGAGTTCTCTTAGAGTTGAGAAAATATATCCTGTGAATATCAATCTTGGAGCACTAAGAAAGTCGAATACTGGTAGAGATACGTGTTTTTGCGTGCAAAGCTTCACACAACCGCAGCATATGCACATTCGATGAATAGATGAACTCAAATGAAATGCAGCTTGGACATGGTGGTTTAAAACATTCATCGTGGTGTAGAAAAGGTAATTGTGGTGAACTATTGTCTAAAACCACCCACCGACACGTTTGAGATACTACTATGAAAAATTCCTTATTAGGGAGTGAATTAGCAGACGGGTGTTTTTCAGACCAAGCCGCTCAAGGCTCTTCCAGTATGGCCCCTATGTTTACACTTCAAATCAGGAAGTTTGTACCTAGGTGATGATGGAGGTAGTATGGGCAAATTGATATATGTTTGCAAGAGATTAGTAGGATGTTTGATGTTAGTGATTAGCAATGAACAAAGAAGGTAAGAAATTATATTTAGCTAATATTTGGGCGAAAGGTGATGCAACATGCACTCTCAATAAAGCAATTGAGTGCAAATGGCCCAAGTGTCTTCTTACTGTGAACCATGCCAATCTGTTACTCTGCCTTCTAAATTATCGTCCAAAAGCTAAGAAATGAGGGACAATGTTATGACAGCGACTTACTGCTATGGGGTAAGAAACCCAGTTGAACCCCCCTATTCCGTTCTGCAATAGAAGATGAGATGCTGGTATATAAAGTTTGTGGGTGATTTTGAAGACAAATCGGGAAAAAACAATGAGATACCCCAAAGTTGGACGTCCCATTCCTAGACCACCATCTCTGAATTTCTTGCAAAGATATGTGAAAAAGAGCGAGGAAATGGTAAATTATCACGGACGTGTGTTATTACTAGTGTTAACATCATGTTCCCCTTTTGATGAGAAAGTCTGAACAAATGACTTGATTACGCTAAGTCCATGACTCATATGGTTCACTAAAAGAATCGTTGTTAGTTATTTGAATGATTATCAAAGAGATGCACACTCTTATTGCCTATTGCTACACAAAAAAACAACGAAGGGTCTCTTGCACAAAGTTAGAAGATCCTGGTCTATTCACTATTCCATGTAGCAATCAGGTGTAAACTTGATAAAGAATTTTGTTAATCTGGGAAACATAAATCCCATGATGGCCTCTCTCTATTTATAAATTGGGTTTGGGTGACCCAATTCCCAAGTGCTATGCATCTCTGATTGCGCCGATGAACGTTGAAGAGGCCTATTGGGATACATTCTGATGTGCTAGTGAAAAGTGGAGTCATTTTTTTATTTTTCTCGTCCACTCGTTTTTGTGATGCTGTGAGTTTGTGAGAGTTGGTGACTTTGTGTGAGGTGTCCGCCCAGTATTTTCTTCGTGGAGGAAAGTTCGTTGCTTCTGGTCCGTAAGAGCGGTTATCTTGCCTTGTTTGATTAGGCTGGAGAAAGGGCAGATGAAGTTTGATTGAACAACAAAGAAGCTATTTTCAACATTTTGTAGGTTCATGAGGTAGAGAGGTGAGCTCCAATCGGTTATTTTGTGATATCCTACAATGTTCAAGTTTGGTTTGAGGTATAAATAGAGAGTTCTTGGGTCATGGCACTCACAGCGAGTGATCGATAATATTTTTGATAGATCGAAGAGTATGGTTTCAATTGGTTTGCATCCTTTTATTGAGGTGATGTTCGGAGTATCCAAACCTAAGAAATTGGATTTAGATTAAACATCGCGAATCTCCACCTGCGAAACCATCTATAAGGAGGCCCCAAAATTGGATCATATAGGCGCTTACTCAACACTCCTCGAGGTATGTTTTCTCAAGGAAATGTACCACTTTTCCTGGTTTTTGGCGGTAAATTATTGCATGTAGTATTGATATTCAACAAGTAGAGACTGTTTTGATTATGAAGTGTTCAAGAGGTTCAAGAGAGCTATTGGGTGGACTATTGCAGATATTATTCGTATCCCTCTCGGTATTTGTTCACATAAAATCCAACTCATGCCCGATCATAATCCAAGTATTGAGCACCAGAGATGTTTAAATCACCTTGTGCAAGAGGTACTGAAGAAGGAAATTATGAGGTGGTTGGATGCCGGAGTCATATATCTGATCTTGATAGTAGTTGGGTATGCCATGTTCAGTGTATGACCTAGAAAGGGGGAATTATTGTGGTCCCAAAATGAGAAAAATGAGCTTCTTCCAATGAAGACGTTGAACGGATGTAGAGTGTATTACAAAAAATTGAATGCCTGGACTAAGAACGACCATTTTTCTATGCCCTTCATGGATAAGAATTTTGATAGGCTTGCAGGAAAGGGGTGGTATTGTTTTCTTGATGGTTATTTGGGTTACAACCTAATCTCTATTGCACCGGAAGATCAAGAGAAAATAACTTTTACTTGTCCTTATAGAACTTTTGTGTTCAAGAGGATGCCCTTTCGGTTGGTTTAAAATGCCCGCGTATTTTTTAGGAGATGTATGATTACATATTCTCTGATATGGGAGGACACAATTTGAGGTATTTATGGATGAAGTGTTACCATTGTTGGTGACTGGTCGTGTTGATCATTGTGTTTTTGAATCACTGTTGTCTGAATTTCTCAAAAGAAGTGAAGATTGCAACCTGTGTTCTAAACTAGGAAAAAATGTCACTTTATTGTGAAAGAGGCATAATTGTATTGGTCCATCAAACAGAATCTAAGAGAACAGGGTCATAGAGCGTTGACGAGCTAAAGTCGGGGTAAAATACCGAGACTTCCTCCGCCCATCTCTATAAAGTTTAAGTAAGGAGTTTTCCTTGCGGCCATGTGCGGGTTTCTTACTCAGAGATCCTCAAGGAATTTTTAAAATTGCACATCCTCTGTGCAAGTGTTTGAGAAAGAGTGTAAATTTTATTTTTGATGACTCCTGTCTGAAAGCATTTGGCCGAGTTGTTAGGAGACAGTTGGTGTATTGCCGCCATTGGTTATTTTGTCAGGATTGGAGCAAACCATTTACGATTATGTGCGATGCTAGTGGGGTTGCTCTTGCTTTAGTATTGGGAAATAGAAGGGATAAAATCTGTCACCCCATTTATTATGCTAGTAAGGCCCTTAATAAAGCTTAGAAGAATTATACTGTGATTGAACAAGAGCTAATTGCAGTGTTATTTGCCTTCAAAAAATTCCTCTCCTATTTGCTTGGAACGAAAGTTATAGTTCATACTGATCAATCTGCCATGAGATATTTGATGTAAACAAAAATGTGAAATCGAGGTTAATTAGATGGGTATTACTGTTGCAAGAGTTTAACTTTTAAGTGAAAGACAGAAAAGGGACAGAAAATCAAGTTGCCGATTACTTGTCCATAAAAGAGGATGAAGTTATGTGAGAATTTGGTGAAAAGACTAAAACTGATGATACTTTCCCTAATGAGCATGTATTGGCCGCGTTTCAAGACTGGATTCCATGGTTCGCCGATTTTGCAAAATACATAGATAATGATATCGTCCCATCGGACTTGTCCTTTCATCAAAGGAAAAAGTTCATGCATGGTGTGAAAAATTTCTTTTGGGATGATCCCTATTTATACAGGAGTTATGTTGATGGTCTTATTCGCCGGTGTGTGTCGGAAGTTTAGATGTTGAGTGTTTTGGAGGCATGTCACTCCTCGCCTGTGGATGGGCATCATAGTGGTATCGGGATTACACATAAAATCTTTAAATGTCTCTACTACTCGCAAACCGTCCACCAAGATGCTCATGAGTTTGCCAAGGCATGTGATAGGTGTCAAAGAGATGGAGGTATTTCTAGACGGTAAGAGCTCCCTTTAAATCCCATTCTTGTAATTGAGTTGTTTGATATATAGGCCATTGACTTTATGGGCCCTTTTGTGAGTTCTCATGGGATGTAGTACATTCTTGTGGCTATTGAATATGTGTCAAAATGGGTGGAGGCCATAGCACTTGCACATAACAAAGAAAAGAGTGTCACCTCATTCTTTAAAAAGAACATAGTTTCTAGATTTTGGCACCCCAAGGTCCATTGTATGTGATGGGGGATCCCACTTTTGCAACAAGTTGTTGAAGGGTTATTGGGAAAATATGGGGTTTGCCACAATGTGGGCACTCCTTAGTATCATCAGACTAGTGGGAGAGTTGAGGTGTCAAACAGAGAAATTAAGCTAAATTCTAGCGAAAATGGTGAATGCGAGTAGAATGGATTGGTCAAGGAGGCTTGATGATGCTCTTTGGGCCTAGTGGACAGCATACAAGACTCCAATGGGTATGTATCAATACAAACTTGTATATGGGAAGTATTGTCACTTGAAGGTTGAGTTAGAGCATAACGCCGTGTGGGCAATGAAAAAACTGAAGATGGATTGGAATGAAGCACCGGATAAGAGGTTAAATGAGCTTGATGAGTTTCCCTTGAAGGCATATGAAAGTTCAGCAATCTATAAAGAAAAGATGAAGAAATAGCATGACCAAAAGATTGAGAAGCGCGAATTTGTGGTTGGGGATTTGGTGCTTTTATTCAACTCTAGGTTGCGCTTGTTTCCGAACAAATTCAAGTCCCAATGGACTGGTCCATTCTTGATCACACATGTCTTCCATCATGGTGTGGTTGAGTTGGAGAAAAAGGAGGGTGTAAAGTTCAAGGTGACCGGACAATGAATTAAAATCTACCTAGGGCATGCGGAAAATGCGAATGAAGTGGTTGAGGAATACCATCTTGATGATGTCTAAATAATAGAGAGTCCTGCATCGTGCCGCGACAGTAAATAAAGCGTTGATTGGGAGGCAACCCAATATGTATCCTCTAGCCAACACTAGATTTTTCTTGATTTTCTAGGAGTAATCCATTATTTCGCTTTTACTTACTATCATGTATGCATTTTCTTAAATTTTATTTTAGAATTGTTGGCTAGAGAGTAGACTAGGGTGTGTCTAAAAAGTTTCCAGAAAAAAATTTAGCTTATTTGGTGTTCAATGTGCAGGGATCAAATCACTAGAAATCTGCAGATATTGGTTTGGTGTACTGATCGACCGACAAACCGACGGACTGTCGTCCCATTGACGGACCGTCTATGGCATTCATGGATCCCAGGTATGATTTCTAATTTTTCCTAAGTTAGGGCACAGTCGATGGACCGTCGACTGACTGAAGTTCCATCGGTGGGGAATCGTTAGTTCTCCAGACCTAACTACCTGACCCGACCCGACCGACTATATATTGAATTTTTAAAATTTCCAGTTACCCCACCATTTCAAATCCCCTTCCCAACCATTTCACTCCCCATTTTCCTCCAACTCCTACACTCACTCACCCATTTATTTCCCCCTTAAACACTCTGATTTCCCTCTTCCCCATTTCACCATCAATCCCAAAAGCTTTTCCCTCACAAATTCCCATCTGCTTCTGTCTTCCTTCCGATTGGTGTTCAAAGCTTGGCTCGGTGTGGTTTCATATACAAACTCATCTCCCTATTCACTCTACCTAAGTACATAGGTATGCCATTCTTCTCTTCTCAATGAATTCTCATTCATTTACATGCTAAATTGATGTAATACGTATGTGGGTCTTGACTTTGGGACAAAATTGCATGTTTGAATTGTTGAAAATGAGTTCCTAGTCCCCTCGAATAATGGAGAGTGAATGGGTTAGGGGTTTATTATCGAAATGTACTGTGTTTTGAGTTATTTTGTTTCCGACTTAGGGTTTGAAGGTCATTTAGAATCTAGGTTTGAAATTGCGATAATTAATGCCCTTGGAATAACGAAATTGTTTGTTAAATGATAGATGAACTTATTGTATCTTAGATTTCTTGAACATTGTTTTTTGGGGTAACAACAATGGCTTACAAAAAATCTGTCTGACCAATAGTACGAGACCCCGTCTATGGACTGTCAGTCAGTCACGAACCATCGATGGGGTCCATCGATAGCCACTCCCCCTATTTGCCTAACTATGGGATAATGGTTGTGGTCTACGGTCCGTTGATTTAACGACGGATAATCCTACAAGATATTTGTCTCTAACAGAACCTTTAATCCTGCAGCTTTCAAATATTCGCTTAGTGTTCACCAACGGACCCCATCGAAGGACCATCTTTCAATTGACGGATCGCCTGTATTGCCCGCAGTCAGTTCTGTAGTTCTTAACTAGACTGTTTTTTCTATTTCCAAGTTTGTTCTTGCTTATCTTGGCTGTGTCAAATGTTTACACTAAAGATAATAAATTTTTATTACAGGTACCAATGGTTTCTAATCGAGACCTAGTGTACTTTAGAGGACGTTCAAATTCTGTTGCAGCTTCACATCGGCTGGTGATTGGCCCGGATGATGATGATCATCAAGAATACGTGCCACTAGGCACCTGAACAACGACACGTGCTAGTAGGACTACTCGGGGCACGCCCACGAAGGTGGAATTCAGCGTATTCAGTGCCTTCTAGTCTGATGAGGAGTGCACGCTGATCGACACACCGTTTGGGTCTGCCGTTGGTTCTGAGGGAGCGTCTTGCTCTAAGGAGGCTTCCGGGTTTGAGGAAGCATCAGCTTCACATGGTCTGACTGTTCGTATTGCACCGGTCCAATCTTCCTCGTTTGATGAGGCTAACAGTACGGATTCCAATCCTACACCTTTCACCGACATATCTGCACTGGTTGCTGATCAGCCCAATGGGTGGTGTGTAGAAGGACAATACCACGTGTATAGGGATGCCAATCTTCTCAATGATAAGGGGTTCATAAATCGGACACTAACATTCGAGCGGCGAGTTCTTTTACAGGGAGTCTTTACAATGTCCTTGATGTACATGCTCTCTTCACCCGCCATCGGCTAGAGTGGAGGGCTAGGATCTTTGGACGCTACTACGAGGAGGTTGTGCGAGAGTTCTACAAAACTTATGTAGCGACTCTCTGGTCTTCCCAAGATAGGCGGTCTAATCCTGCTAAATAGGCACCACTTGATCATCTTCGAGTCTATGGCCGCAGTGTAGACATCTCATAGACTATTATTCGTTGGTTTTTATATGTCACTGACACAGATGCTATCAAGAATCTCCTTACCTCCGAGTTCGACTATCGGTGGAATCTTATAAAGGTGGGTCATTTCTAGCGTGATTAGGGCTTGAGAGGGACCACCAAGAGGTGGATATCCCAGCACATTTCTATGGATGGAAAAGGTGGAGATTTGATGCTAGAGCCTATAGGGGTAATCAAAAAGGCCAACCTTACATTCACGGCCAAATTTATCTGTCTATTGGTCCAGTACTGACTATCCCCCACTATTGCTGACATTATTGTTACACAGGATAGGGCAGTATTTGTAGCTACTTTTGTTGGTGGGTTCGACGTTGACATTCCGAGACTGTTGTTGGCAGTCATTCATGAGAGGGCCATGAAGGCCAATACCACTTACCCTTTCCCCTTATTTATTTTCGAGTTGTGTAGGTCTTCTGAAGTGACCATATGGCATATTGACGTTCTCAAGAATTTCACTGGGCGGTTGATATAGGTCTCATTCGGGATGAGGCAAATGAGGAGGCACCCCACAGAGGTCCAAGAATAGAGGTGCAGCCGCTAGGTAAAAACTTGGCAGACACGGTAGAGAAAGCCTAAGGTGCTAATTAGAGTACATCAGAGCCTACCAGCACCACCCCGGTCGAGTCTATCTCGGGTACTAGCACAACCCCAAGTTCCTCTTACTCCACTCTATCTGGAGCACTGGTCTGAATTGTTAGGGTCCAGAATTTATAGGCCAAGATGGACACACTACTGCACCATATATGAAGAAGTCCATTACTGAGGCGGAGGAGCGGATTGAGAAGGATATTGCCCAGCAGACTAAGCGGCAGATTCTGGCAGTCCATCAGCGCCTTGACGCCTTCTAATTGAGAGTTCTCGCCCGACATGCCCTTACTATTGACTTGACGACTCTTCAGGGTGCTACGGCGAGTCTGAGGTCTGACGTGGATGCCATCTTGGATGTGCGGGTACCTGAGTCTAAGGCGACACCTAAAGAGTTTACTGAGGATACGGCGCTTGCTTCACTGTTCCAGACCACCGTTGCGCCACTGCCTCAGCCACATGAACATTCCAAGAGGCACCGGACCAGAGAGGGTGATGAGGCTCGTACTAGAAGGAGAGAGCGTACTGAGTAGGAGGCTGCGAGGAGAGCCTCGTTGATGGATGAGGAGGCCCGATAGTCCATGAGTTGGCTACTAGGTGTCCAGCTCTAGGATTTTTGATGTTTAGAGAATTACTTCCGAGGGTGCTTTTATTGGTGCAGACACTACTGATGGTTCCCCTACGTCTGAGGGAGCGGGTTCCAGGAAATCGGACCCGCCAGCTTGTTGATCGTTGGCTCTATGCGCCTAAGGATTTCTTCACCTACCACCTTATTTTATGTTTCTTATGCATTGGGGACAATTTCATGTTTTTTTGTTGGGGGTGGGGTAAATAGAAAGTGAGTGCTAGGGTGAAGTCTGAGTAGCCCAACTCATGGTCCTCTCCTGGGGTTTTCTAACATGTGTTCTTTTCCCACAAGAGACTGATTATTTCACTGGTTAACCGGCATGTTATCACCTTGTACAAAGTATGTGTGAAATTTGCAGCATGATACCTAAATTACAATGATATCATGTCTAAAATGAATGTTTGCATGATTAGGCATAGTGAATATTGAATGTTTTTGGTCTAAGCATGACAAAGAGGTGCACCATTGCATGACGCTTGATCTAACGCTAGAACTACGTGTCCGATAATCTGGTAGGGTAATGAGGTGTTAAGTGAGTGTGAGGAAATTTGAATAGTCCACCGTTGTTACCTACCTAGAACTTTCCCGATTAGTCTTGCAAAAAAAGTAACTTGTGTTATATAATAAGGAAAGTATCATAGGCTCTTGTTGAACATAGTCAATATTTAGCCTAAATGAAAGAAAATCAAATGAAATTAATGCCTTTTTATCCAAATAATTTGAGCTTAGACCTTTCTTTTCTACCGAAATTCATCTTTTCTACGTACAATGTATTGAACCTCTGTCCTTCCTTGGACATGTGCACCTCAGCATAAGCTGAGGGCAGATAATGCAAAAATAAAGCTCGTCCTGGTCCTGACCCAACCTTGGGTATTGTGTACTTTGAACTATGTTAAAGCCATGAGTTGAGGGTGGCTATTATAAGGAATGTCCTGGAAAGCGGGGTTGAAAGAATTATTGAAAGAAGAAAAGAAAAGTGGCTCAATCAAAGTTGAAATCAAGTGAAAATTTTGAAATTTAAAATAAAAATGAAAGAAGAGCCCTTTGCACAAAAGAATAAAGCAAGAGAAAATCAAAGTGCAAAAGATATAAGAGATGGAGAGTCAGCATAATAACGCGGAAAAGGTTAGACGCTTAGGCAGTTATGTCAGAAGGTTCACCAAGTCACTAAAATCAATCCAAATGTACCCGACCTGACCCTGATCCAATGTACCATCCACGAAGTCCTATCGTGATCCTTAGAGTCTATATGTGAACTTAAAGACGTGAAAATAAAGGCAAACCTATGAACAAGTATCAACTAGGTGTCCATGGTCTGAGAGCGAGTGTTTTGAAAAAGTAAATCTTTAATACTCAAAGTGTGAAAATCACTTGTGTGAAAAGGAGTGATGTTTCTTTTTTAACAGTGATGACCACTCAGTTGCAATCTTGGAAAGTTGGTACCTTGGAAAGAGATAAACGAGGAGAAGGGTGTCGGTGCGTAGGAGTCTTTTTCATGGTTTGATCCACATGATAGGCCTAAGAGGATTCATGCATTAAAATGAAGGAAAATTATCGGGATTGATAGCCAAAATGATTGTGAAAGCTTAAAAGAAGATACTTTTGTACAAAGGTGTTGTGATGACTCATAGTGTGTCGCTTGAGGACAAACAACGAATTAAGTTTAGGGTGTTGATATACCGTGGTTTTACCGTACTTCCAACGCTTTTTCCTTAAGTTTAGTGTGTGTCTAAGGCTATTTTGTAGTAGTTTTTATGTTTTTTTCTCTATGATTGTGGAAAACAGTCCTGAACAAAGACGCTGAAGACTATGCTGAAATCTGCAAAAGTGATGACCTACGGAGCCACTGATGGACTGTCGACCCTGTGATGGTGCATAGGTGATGATCGTCGACTAAAGTTCTAAGCAGCTGAAATAAAACAGGGAAATCTGACTAAGTGAGGGTCTATGGAAGGAGTGACGGTCGATCAATCCGTTGACGGACCGCCATGGCTAACCGTAGGTGGTAAAAGAAAATAGTCCCAATACCCGGCTTGAATAAACAACTAAGTATGATGGAAAAAAGGCCTTCGACGGAACGTAGGTGCACTGACGAGTTGTGTTGTTGGTCCGTCGATGGTAACAGAAAGTATTGAAAAGTGGAAGCTGAAAAAGATTTGAAGTATGGTTTTGACGGAAGTTGTGGGTCATCGAAGGAAGACACGTTTTGGACAGATATTTTTCCTTAAATAGAAGTCCTTTTTATTTTATTACATTATTATTCTAAATAGGACTAAAAACCTCATTTTTGGGGTTAGACTCTTTACTATTTTTTAGATTTTTGTTATTGGAAGTTACACTTAGGTTTTCGGGAAACACTTTAATTTTCCGGAATGATTTCTTACAATATTTTAGTGATTCAAGTGATATTTCTGGGTTTTCTTCTATGTTGTTAAAGTAATCACATTATTTCTTGTTTAAAAAATATGAATTGTGTAATTCTTAGCATGGATAACTATATCCACACCTAGTGTGTGGTTGATATAGTTATCCATGCTAAGAATTACACAAATTCATATTTTTTGTAACAAAAGTAATGTGAATTAACGTTTGTTGTGGGAACCATGGGTAGTTAACAAGGTTAAAATAGCTAAATAACAATTCTAGAACAATTGTTTTCAGAAAGGACTTAACTAAATAATTGTTTTCGGAAAGGACTTGACTAAATAGACGTTATCGTAGATTGAAGTTAAGTCTAAATCATTTTCCTCGTGGCATCGACCCCAACCTAACAATTGGGTTCTTTACTTGATACGACCGCTTATACTTCTTTACAGAAGTATAATTTGAGTGTATCAGTGATCAAGCACAAAATACTAAACAAGAATATAAAATTCACTTATAATGACAACCAACAATTAATTCAAAAAGACTTAATAGTCTCTAATAAAAGAAAAGGCAGAAAAGAACCCTATAAAGTATAGAATATTTTCAACTTGATGCCCTATGATTAATTTCCCTTCTCTATAATTGTTCTACGGACTATTTATAGATATCAAAATTCTAAATAAAATAATTCAGTCCAAAGAAGATAAGGAATCCAAAAATCAAGTAGAGTTGGAATTGTTGTACGTGCATACTGTCAAAGGCCTCACATATATGTTGCACATTCAATTGCTTCCACGTGGAAGCGAAGTTGTTAAATTTCGCAGTTTGGTGCAACTTTTCTTTATACATTACTATATTGAATTTATTTCATTAAGTTGTCTACTTGATTTCCTTGTATAATCTTCCATATTTAATTCATTTTAACTCCAAACTATACATCAATTAATATTTTACAAATAAAATATACTATTTAGTACAATTCATAAATTCATGCTCAAAAAGGGAAAATATCATATATTATTATAAGTAGGAAGCCTCCAAGTCCAAAGTTGAATTACGAAATGCCTATATAAAAATTTTACTACGCTATAACTAAAAAAAAATAAAAAAACTTTTCAATATAAACCATTCATTTCTACATTGAAATTTGAATACAGAAATTGTGTCATCTCCCACATTTTAAATTGTTTGAATTCGCCCTTGTTATCACCGGCATTTTAATGTTTTGTATCTATATCTCAATGTTAGTAATAGATTTTTTCATATTCTTACACATTCAATAATCTGTATAATAAAATATATACATTGATCAATCAATTATTAACGTACACGTCTAATTTCTTCAAAAAAAAACAATGTTAGAAAACAAATCATAAGACAATTTTATATATTTGTTTCATCAAACATATATAACTGTCCTCCTGCACTTTTCATTAATCCTTTTAGATTTGGAACCTTTTCATAAGTGTCTATTTTGTTGCCGAATTGATCCTTCCCTAGAAAGTCTGTCACACCTGGGACCACCCCCTAGACGTAACCGACGTCGTCTTCCTCTTTGAGGACTAAGACTAGCCTCTAAGCTTATATCATTACATTCATTGGCCAAAAATGCGAAAAATTTAAAACTTTTCATTACCACTTCTACTCGGAGGTTTACATAGACCTCTACATACACTTAGTATATATATATATCGAGTATACATAGACCCTTAATATAGGAAGATTACTAAATATTCTATTTTATTACACATTGATATATAGAATATAACATAGTCTCAAAATAGTCTTCTTATCTCATAATTGACTATGTTTACTAAATTATACTGGTCTAATTATTTATCTAAGAGTTTCAAAAGAAAAGAATTCAAGAAAAAAAGAATAAAATTACTCATAATGATTAAAAAATCCAGGGCTGCAGCATGCAATGAGTCTCATGTATTATATTCTTAGCTTAGAACTAATTTTAGTTGTCAATGCACTCGTTTATAGGATTAATTGTACGAGCCGAGTCACACACCTATCGTCGCCTACTCCAGTAAGCTATATAACTACATCGTTGAGCGTGAATATATAGATAAATTGGCGACCATTTATATTTCATCTTATTTCGTAACCAAGCAAGTTGTTCGTCCGGCCGTCACACCTAAACAAAATAACCTAAATCAAATGGGTAGATCTCTATCTCTCTGTTATATAGTCTATCAAACCCCTCTTCTCCTGATTTTAAGATTAGACAAAAGATTTATCTTGTGGTCATCTAGCACAAAATACTAAAACATAAATATAGAAGTAACTTATAATGACAACCAATAATTAAATAAAAAAGCCTTAAATAATCAACAATCAGTCCGCAGGTACAACCCAAGAACAAGGGTGTTTAGCCATTATTCTTAAGAAAAGGAAATGAAGAAGAGGAAAAAACCCTAAAAAGTATTGATGATTTTCTACTTGATGCTCTATGATTGATATCCCTCCTCTATAATTGTTCTATGGATTATTTAATATATACAAACCCTAAATAAATTAATTTATTCCAAAGCGAATCAGGAATTCAAAAATCAAGCAGAGGTGGAAATGTTGTATGCATATGTTGCCAAACAGCCTCACAAATATGTTATGCATTCAACTGCTACCACGTGCAAAGTTGTTTGTTTGGAGCAATTTTATTTATATATTATTATATGGCATTTACACTATTAAGTTAACTATTTGATGTCCTTTTATAATCTTCCATATTTAATTCGTTTTAACTCAAAAATTCTTCAACGTTACATCAAATTACTCTTACAAATAAAATACACTATTTAAAACAATTCATAAAATTCATGCTCAAAAAGGAGAAATTATAAATAATAAAAGGGAGGCAAAAAATGATTAAAAATATATATTTTTGGACTCATATCAGTTTCACTAACCACACGACTCATGATGAGAATTTATTTAAGTAGCTGAAGCCAACAAAAATTTCAAAGGCTCGAATAGGAAATGGAGATCATCTTCATGTTAAAGGAATTGGAACCATAGCTATCAAGACGAGCACTGGCACAAAGGAAATTTCAGAGTTTCTTTATATTCCTAAAATTGATCAAAAATTTTTAAGCGTAGGACATCTGATGGAAAAAGGATTAAGGATTTTCTTCGAACAACATTACCATCAAATCAGTGACACTACTAGAAATGAAATTTTTAGGGTGAATATGAGAGGAATGAGTTTTTCGTTTGATCCAAGAGAAAGAGAAACTAGCTTATTTCGTGAAGGTAAGTGTAATAGAAACATGGCACCAGAGACTTTTCCATTGTCATCTATAAGCACTATTGTTGATGAAGAAGAAAGATATGACAAGAAAACTATCAACACTAGTTGAGAACTTACCTAGTTGTCAAGCTTGTCAATTTGGTATGCAGAGTACGAAGTCATTTCCTAAATCAACATGGCGAACTTCTGAAAGGTTGCAACTGATTCCCATATATGTCGAAGGACCTTAAACAACACTACCCCTTAATGGTAGTCGATACTATGTTATATTAATGAAAATGACATAATTCTTGCTGATTTTTATTTGAAATATAAATTAGAAGGGGCTGGAATTTTCTTGATGTCAACAAGATGGTGGGAAATTCAATGTTGCAATCCATCCATACCTGGAAAAGATATATAATTCTGAAGAACTGCAAATTTTTGAGGAGGCAGGTTATTACTCATCGCTTACTACTTCTCGATAACTCCAAACAAATGGCGTTATTTAAGGAGAAATAGATATATAAAGAGTGTCACGGTGTCTGTTGCATGAAAAATATTTTCCAAAATGTTTTTTGGGCAGACGCACCTGTACAAGTAACCCTATTTCTCCAAAATCAGTTTCCTACTAAAGTATTACGTTATAAAACGCCATTCGAGGCTGGGAATGGATTCAAACCGTCACTAAGATTCATTAAAGTATTTTTTGTGTTTTTTTCTTTCATATGCCACAGGTTAAAAGATAAAAACTTGAAAGGAAGGCTCTTCCTAGAATATTTCAGGGTGATCATCCTCCAAAGCCTACAAAAATATATAATCCACAAACTAAGAAGATAATAGCCAGTAGAGATGATCCTTTTGCTGAGGAAGAAAATGGGACTGGAAGGACATCGACTTTCAGCCAATGCTTCAGATGAGCAGGCCACTGATCACTGAAAAAATGAGTTGGTGGATGATCTTCCAATTATAGGTACAACACTACTCTGTGACATTTACCAACAAAGTAACATGGAATTTTGTGAGCCTACAGGTCATGATGAAGCACTTCAAGATTAAAAAAAAATGTATAAACACCATGGAGCAGGAGCTGCTAATGATCAAGACAAATAAAACTTGGGAGCGAGTTGACTGACAAAAAGATAGGATGGTCATTGGAGTAAAATGGTTGTTTAGAACCAAGATCAATTCTGATGGTGCTATCAATAAATACAAGGCTAGGCTTGTTTTCAAAGGATATGCCCAAATATTCTGTATTGATTAGTAGGGCACCTTTGATCCAGTAGACCGATTGGATACCACTAGATTGTTGCTTGCAATAGCAGCACAAAAGGGCTGGAAAATTTTCCAACTAGATGTGAATGTACCTTTTTAAATGGTCTACTACTACAATAAATCAATGTATAGAAGCCCGTGATTTCTTTGAGCAAGAAAAATGAGAAAAAGTGTGTCTGCTTAAAAAGGCTCTTTATGGCTTAAAACAATCTCCAAGAACTTGATAGAGCACGATTGATGATCACTTGTTGAGTTTACGGTTTGTATGAAGTGTATATGAAGTTACTCTTTATATCAACAATAAAGGAACTGGTCTTTTGATTGTTTCCATTTATGTTGATGATATCTTGGATACAGGAAACAATGTGTGGCTAGTTAAAGAGTTTAAGAGGGAAATGATGCAAGTCTTTGAAATGACAGACTTGGGGCTAATGACATACTTTTTGGTAATGGAAATCAAGAAAGGTTGTGATGAATCTTTATATTCTAAAAGAAGTATTCTCTAGAGATACTCAAGAACCACACCAATTAATCTAAAGGAGAAGTTAAGCAAAGAGGATGGAACCGCTCAAATTGATGAAGGAAATTTTAGAAGATTTATCGTATATTTGATGTATCTCACTACTAAAAGGCTGGATATTCTATTTATTGAAAGTCTTTTATCTATATTTGTGCATAATGCTATTGTAATGCATTTACGAGGAATAAAAACAATTATAAGATACATTAACAGTAATATTGAATACGGTGTCAAATTCAAGAAGTGTGGGAATTTCAAGTTGTATGGATTCTCCGACACTAATTGAGATGGATCCATTGACTACATGAAAAGTACATGAGGATATTGTTTCAATCTTTGATCAAGGTTTTATCTTGATGTTCAAAAAAGCAGGAAATTGTGGCACAATCCACGACAGAGGTTGAATTTATTGTTGCAACTGCATGAGTAAATCAAACCTTATGGCTAAGAAAAGTATATTATCATTTGCATATGGACCAAAAAGTTAATATTGAGTTTCATGTTGATAATCAAGCTTGTATAGTCGTTTTGCATAATTCGGTATTCTATCAGAAGACTAAACACATTAATATCAAGTTGTTTTTAATAAGGGTTGTGCAAAAAAGGGAGAAGTGATTCTCGTTTATTGCTAATCTGAAGATCATCTAGCAGATGTATTTATGAAATCCCTTCTTCTCAGCAAGTTCGAGTTCCTAAGGCAACAACTTGGAATTTGCATCTCCTAATGCAAGGAGGAATATTAGTTAGTTTCTTTAGGACTGCAGTTTCTCTTTCTAAGTTTCTTGTACTTCGTTTTTCAATTATCTAAGCGGTAGTTGACATGGTTTGCACCATGAATTAATATTAGGACCATGATCTATTTCATTTTTTTAATTGTATGTTTATGTATTTTCTGGTTCTTTATTACATAATATAGAACTCTTTGCATAAGATTTTTCTCTAAGTCATCTTCATATTTAATTTCTTGTATTCCCCTGCTTTCCATTTTGTAGCAAACTAGACATTGTCTGCATTGTGTAATCTATCATTAGTCTTATTACAACTTAAGGGGAATTTCATTATTTAAATTTGGGAATCATAGGGACTCCGGATGGAAGGAATTCATGGATTACAATCTATGATACCTTGATAACAAAGTCCACAAATGCTTGAATATTGGAGACTTGACCTAGATCGTAGCTTAAACTTTTTCTTCTTCTTCAAGTTCTAGAGAGAGAAATATTTGAGAGAAGAACTTTGGTATTTCCTTTGGGGCCTTCGAAATAATGACTTGAATGGGTGAGTTTGTTTGTTAGGTGTACTAGTCTTGGGTTAAATGACCTAAATTTATTCTAATTAAAATCGGAAAGACCCAATTTAATTACATCTCACTTAATAGTGTACTGTCAATCTCCACGAGAGGCTCCACGAGCCGTGGTCATCACAATAAGTTGTCGTCCTCCTCGTGGTCTTGAATTAGTAGATAGTCCACCTACCCTTGACCCCTATAAACCTAAGACACCTTTACAACCCCTCCCACGACGCGTCAAGCCCTTCACGAGCATCCGTCTAATGACTCGTGGGGAGGGTCTCTTTTTTGGGCAGCATGGTGAAGCTACTGCCTCACCATCATGAGTGTCACCACGATCCGTTGTGAGCACAACAAGCCGTGAAGGCTCTTGGGGAAAGGTGGTCAGTGCAGAGGGAAGGCTAGGCTGCGCTAGTACTCTCTCTTGGTTCTTGCCCTCGCACTTAGCCCTAAGTTAGCCTACTATATTCGGAGGTGTTACAAAAACTCCTGAGGTCCTAACTCCTTAAGTCTAATATTTTTAAAGCTATGGAAACCTATTTATTTTTTTATAAACATGTATTCTGCCTTACAGAACAGAGAGAAAGTCATGAAACTCAAAAATGACAAAATCTTACAAAAGGTAAAGGTGTAAACTATAAAGCCTCATCTAGGTCTCTTCGTGTCTTCTTTATTTCTACTCAATTGCTTCTCAAATCTCAAGTTTGTTTGCGTAATCCTTCTCGTTCAAAGGTACTGATTAAAGTCTTCATCTCTCTTTTCGTTTATATATTAACCTCCCCTTTTAATGTTTTTTTGTCTCTTTCTTCTTTTTAACTTAGTTTTTTTCTTCTTCTTTTGAATAATTATGTGTATGCATTTTGGATATGTATGTCATGAAGTGTACTACATGTGATATTTTAGCCTAATTATTTATGTTTAGTCTTTTTCTTGTCGATTGTGCAAGGCATGTGTTTTCTGAGTCCTGAATCTATTTTAGTATCCAAGTATTGACTCAAATATTCATTTCAAACTTCATAATTAAAGATATTATTCGCTTAATTTTTTATGGGTCGCTATTTTCTTGAGATATTGTGCTCTCTTTTTATTTTTTGTTGACTTCTGTTGTTAATTTTCATGTTGTTTGTGACTTAATTTTGATTTTGATTATTCTTTTATATTGATATTTTTTTCTTCACAATTGCTCAAAATCAAACTTATAGCATGACTAAAGACAAATTGATAAAGGTGATGGGTGATTGTGAGGACCACGGTTACTTCTGAAGCTACAAAAGTAAAATATGACCATCTCTCTCATGAGTATTCTTTTAATACACGGACAATAAACCTACTCTTCTCGATCATATATTGACAAGTACTAAGCGACCTGCCGGTGTTGATAAAAATAGCCAAATATAGACTATTTCCAGAGTGTAGCCATCAGTATATTCTTCGTTTGATGGTCAATGATCCTTTCCTATGTTGTTTTTGTTGGGTTTCTTTGAATTTCTTACTTTCCAACTCTTGTAAATCCACTTTGTTTCTTTATTTTCTATTATTGCATTCCTAGAGTAAGAGATTAAATGATTTTAATCATGATATATTTCAATTGTGTTATTCAACCTTATTACATACATGTATATTCAATGTACTGATGTCATTTAACTTGTATCATTTCATGGTGCAAATTCAAGTACTTAGGATAATCAACAAGAGTTTCACTGAGATCATATCATACGCTCGTCAGCTTTTGGTGAGGCCTCCATACTTTCAAAGGACTCTAATTTTATGATTTGTTAGTAGTAATTCTTTTTGGTGTCATGGGTCATACCCCAACGCCTAGCATTATACATTAGTGGTTTCATAGAGAGACAGTCACAGTCTTACAGTATTCAGTTTTAGATATTTTATTTAAAATTATACGTTTAATACTCAGTATTTTCAAATAAATTTTAAGATTCAATAAGTTATTTTAACTAATTCTTCCGTGTTAATGCTTGTGTATGTTTTAGTTAGTAGTCCACTTGTACATAGAAGGAATGAGAGTTCGCTTGGGGACCAACAATGATTCTCAAGTGTCGGCCATATTTGGGGTGTAGACTCGAGCTGTGATAGGTCCGTGAAAGGGGCTACCATTTGCAAACGTGGTGAGACCCACATGTAGGCTGTGGCCCTAACACATTGTCTCCACCACTGCGACACCTTCAACACTTCACCAGCAGCACTACATCAACAATTACACAACGAAGCAAAAATCCTCTGTTTAAATTTTGGAATTCGTTCAGAACCCCATGAATGCATATATGATCTATGCTACCTAGTTTGAAACAACATTCCAGACATAGCAAAACTTATGAAACAACCAATAGAGGTGATTTGGTCAAAATATTGATTAGAGCTTACACTTATTAAGAAATGTCAAACGAAACGTTAAACGCCACAAGATTATTATGATTACCTTTAGAATCAAACTAAAATTTATTATACACCAAACTCAGCATTTCACAGCTTACCACACCAACGAAATTCTATTCAAAAATTGTTTAGAAAGAAAGGTTACCAAGGTCAAACTTTGGGCAAACCTCAAAATCTAAAAACACCAAAAAAAAAAAAACCTTGACACCTAATCCTATCATCACACTAGACCAAAATGACCCTTCTACAACTGATGGAACTAACAAAATTTCCATTACACATCAAAATATCAAGATGATGAGTGAAGTCAACTGTTGCGCACCTTAAGCCTCCCAAATGGAAAAATCCACTCAATACTCACTCAACCTCCTTGAGAAACATGTTACCCAAAACCACCATCATAAAAAATCTATACAGAAGCTGCGATAAGGGGGAAACTAGTAAAAGCACACAAAAATGACCTTAAGGGTCATTGAACTTGATGAATTTTGAAATAAACCTTTATAAATGTAATTAATAAAGGCAGAGTAAATAAGTAATTGACAAAGTTTATAAGACAACTTGCATTTAAAAAATTTTAAATGAATTGATACAATTAAACATTCAAATAAATAATTGGAATGCAATCTTGAAGCTAGGTGAAAGAAGTCAAAATCCTTTTCTTTCTTGTTGTATTGTTATCTCGCTTGCTTTTTTTTCACAAATAACATTCTTCTTATTTTATATTTTTATACTTGAGTGTTCTTTTGCTTAATGATTCATATTTAGATCACCTTTAGTTGAAAGATTTCAATCAAATTCAATTCCAACTAGTGAGAGCCTGTTAGTACATACATTTTGGGATGCAAGAAAACATGATGAGATTATAAGAATATGTTTAACAATTTCTTTCATTTTTGAAAGATTAAACAACCAAAAGTGGAGAAGAAGCATACTATAGTTTAACAATAGTAGAAACTTGTTAAAAATATTGAATGTTATAAATTAAGATATACTTAATGTTTATATGTATATTCCTATAGAGGTTATCGCTCTAACATAATTTATTCTTCTCCATATTCTATACATGATACGATTACAAAAAAACAACAAACAACAAACCAACAAATTACTACCCGAACAGAATAACAACACAAAAACAACGAAAGGAAACCACAAACATCCAAAACACACAAAAACAGCAAGAAACACAACAACTATTTACAACACAAGCAACAAACCAAATACACAAACAGCAACAAAGACGAACCCGAATACACTCCCCCCCAGAACAGAACCACCACCACCTACAACGGCACGTTCCCCCAACATAATTAAATTTTCATATTTGTCAAAAAGTTGCTCACATAAATTGACAATATTGTAATTTTTAATAAGATCGCAATCATTCAAAAGACTATGTTCACATTGTAACTTGGTTGAGATTGCGTGATATATGTGAAGATAGTCTTTCGAATCATAAAGATCATATTTTAAATGAAAATATCATCATTTATGGTCAAACCTTTTGACAAAATATTAAAATGATGGAAATTATTGTATTATGAAAGGAATAGCGAGAAGTATAACATTTTGTTCCATCGATGACCTCTATAAGGTAATGCATATAAGCATATGTCTATCCTACTTTCCAATATCACATATTTTCAACACATTTCTAGTATCGTTCAATAATATTTGGCTTTCCATATTTACTTTTTGTCAGTATGTATTTTACAAATAAAATAAATTGTTAATCTTATTTTGATTATGTCGTCATGTTTCCCTCCACTCTACATTAAATTAACAAGGTCTCACTAGTTGAAGATGAATTTAATTGGAATCTATAAACTAAAGAAGATTCAAAAATGACTCTTTATGTAAAAGAAATATGCGAGCAGTCCCTCACCCATCAGTCCTCCTGGTGAGGATCTGTCAATTCTTTCTCAACTGGTGTATGACACACACAGTGTAACACACGGTGTTGTGGACACAGACTGTCCACTATAATAATGAACCAAAGAAAAGATTTGTGACTTCTTCCACTTAGCTTCAATATGGGATTTTAATCATTTCTCGTAATGTACTATTGTATCAGTTCACTAAAAATTTTACATTATTAACTTTTCTAAATTACTTCTTTGGTTCGTTTTTATTAACTATCCTTTATAAAGGTTTATTTCAAAATTCGTCAGCAAGACCAGTATGATCTATCAAAGTGTGTTTCCCATCCTTTTCAATCTGAGATTATCTAGCTTACCCAATTTATGTATTTGCCTCTATTAATTCATGTGACATATAAGTTAGAGTCATACCATTGTTTATTCCCATGGTTACTCTAAAAGCTTAGAAATCTTCAGCATTTTCTTTTTAAATTTTGCGTCATTTTCTAGCCATTAATTGTTCCTACATTTGTTAAATAGACTTTTTGTATGAACCAAAGATCATCACGGGTTTCCAATAGTCTAGTTTTTAAAAAAAAACTAAAATTCTAAAAGTCACCTTTTAGATGGAATTGTACTACACGTCAACTTCGGTAGGATCTTTTTCCGTGCTAGCTAATCTGAAGAGAACAACAATATACAACAAATATAAATCATTTGAAACAATAATATACAATAAATATAATAAAAGTACTCATACCTTGTTAAATTTGCTAGAGATAATCTAGATTTTCTTCAACACTATCAAGTTGTTTTAATTATTCACTTCGTAGTCAACATTAGACACGCTAAAACATGCACCAATTTAGAAACAATGTACTTCTAAATGAATCACGAAGAAATTCTCCCTTACAAAACAGAGATTTGGATGCGACACTTGAAATTGGAACACACTTCTATCCCAACCTTGAAGTCTCAAAAAGTAATATCTACAAGAAAAAAAAAAGGAAAGACGAACTAGAATAATAAGCCAAGATTTTAACCATACGTATCAACCTAAACTAAGGTTTTCCAGCCAGAACTATAGTAAGCAACCCAATAATGGCTAAGTCAACTAACGATAAAAAAGCCTAAACTTATCCTAAATTCCAAGCTAAACACACAATACTACTCAAAATACAATTGAGTTGAATGATCAAAGTTGAGGTCGAAACGCACATGAACTACAACTGAGGTGCTTTTTCCTTTCAAAGGGCCTTTGAATGATGTGAAGCTATCAATAACGCCATGGGAACACAAAAACAAATACAACAATACCCAAATCAATAAAGGAAATCTAAAGTGTAAAGAAATTTGAAAAATGCAAATATGGGACTCGCAAATACAGTAAAAAATATACTTCATCATGAGGTCCCAAATTTCTCAAAGAAGTTGTGCCCCAAAAATGGGCACAATCCGAGCTACCATCGAGCCTAAATAGTATCCCCATTAATTTAGCTCAAAGGAATAAACAATGGAGATTAAGGAAGAACTTGCGGGGATAAACAATGAAAACACAACATTAATTGCTCAAGGATTGTTCCCATGTAACTCCCCGATCAACTCCACCAAGAAACACGCAAATCCATCAAAACAATGTCTCTTAATATCCCATACACCAATTAGTTAGAAATAATACATGCAAGCTATAAAAACAACAATCAAGTAGCTCAGGTAAGCAGAGATGACCCTCCACAAACTGGCAAGAGGCTTGTGAACATAGATTCTAGGTCAATCAACTATTCGTAAATGAAGCCAATGTACAAAGAACACGAAAGGGGATACCCTTCACAAATGTGGCGAGATCCACACCAATACAGAAGCCCAGGAACTTGGTTTCCATGAACGAGGCACCTGCAACACTATATTAGTTGTTCTAAAAGAAAGCCAAGGTTCTCCTGGGACTTGGAGTTCGTTCTGAATTTGTCAATGCAAACAAATTATGCTACCTAGTGGCCGGAAACAACATTTCAAAAACAATCGATGAAACAACCAACAAAGGTCATTTGGTCAAAAAAATTTTACCAAATACTACGTTTATAAATAAAAGCCAAACAAAACTCTAAGCTCCATAAGGCCATCACAATCACATCGAAAACTAAATCAAAGGTCGTTCTAGGTCAAACTCGGTATTCCGGAGCTATTTGTGCTGACATAATTCCATTCAAGTGTTTTCACCAAGAATGTTGACCAAGGTCAAAGTTTGGGTAAACTCAAAAGCTAAAATGCATAATTAGACAAATTTCAAATAAAAGCCTTTACACCCAAACCGATCATCAAACTAGAGAAAATTACCCTTCCAGAGCTGATAGAACTGCCATAATTTCAACTCGACATTTAAATATACAATTGTTGTTTGAAGTCACCTCTTTCAAATAATAAGCCTCCCAAATGGAAAAACTAATCAAAAATCACCTGACCACCTTGGGAAAATTTCACCCAACTCAGCACCATACAAAAGCCACGAGAAGGGGCAAAACAATAAATCACACAAAATGAACTCAAGGGTCATTACAATTTATGAATTTTTAGAGAAACCTTTATAAAAGTAATTAACAAAGACGAACTAAAGAAGTAAATGAAGAAGTTTATAAGAGGACTTAACTATAAAATTGTAAATGAACTGATACAATTCAACATTAAGATAAAGGATTAGAGTGTAAACTTGAAGATAGGTTAAAGAAGTTGCAACACCCTTTTGTTTTTGTCGTTATTGTTTACTCTCCTTTTTTTAATCAAAGCTAACATTCTTTTTATTTGTTTTGATTCGTGAGTGTTCCTTTGCCGAATGGTTCATATTTAGATCTTCTATAGTTGAAAGATTTCAATCAAATCTAGTGTCAACTACTTAGAGCCTATTAGTACACTTTGGAATGCAAGAAATATGACGAAATTTTAAAAGTAAGTTTAACAATTTCTTTTATTCTTCAAGCATAAAATAACCAAAAGTTAAGTAGATGCAAACTATTGTTAAATAATACTAGAAACTTGTTAAAAATATATGATGTTCTAAAGTAAGATAGACATAATGTTTATATGAGTTGTCTTGTAGAGGTTATGGATGTACAAAATTTATTTTTCTCGATATTCCTTACATGATATGATAATTTCCATTATATTCTTATTTTAAAAAAAAATTGGGCCATAATTGATAATATTGTCATTAAAAATATGATCAGATTTATCCGGAAGGCTATGTTCACATGTAACTTGGTTGATATTGTTTGATATAGGTGAAGATAGCCTTGCGAGTAATACATATCATACATTAAATGAAAATATAGTCAACTATGGTTCAGATCTTTTGACAAGATATGAAATGATAGGAAATTATCAAATCATGCATGGAATAGAGAGAAGCATAAAATTTCATTCAATTGATGCCTCTAGACGGTGATTCATATAAACCTTATGTCTATCCTACTCTATAATGTCATATATTTTCAATAAATTTCTAATAACGTCCGATAATAGTTTTCTTCTTGTTTACTTTTGGTTAGTACGTATCCTCCCACTCTGCAGTGTATTAAGAAGCTCTCACAAGTTGAAGTTCAATTTAATTGGAATCTATCAACTAAAGAAGATTCAAATATGAATCTTTCGGTAAAAACGATTGAACTATCAAAAGAAATAAAAAGAATGATTGTTCTATTAGAAAAGGAAGATAAAATAATAAAGAAACAAATAAAAGGATGTTGTGATTTCTTCCACTTAGCTTCAAGAATGTATTTAATCATTTCTTTGAATGTTGAATTGTATCAATTCACTAGTAATATTAAATCTAAGTTAACTTATAAGCTTTTGTCGATTACTTCTTAGGTTCATATGATCTATTGACTACCCTTTTTAAAGGTTTAGTTCAAAATTAGTTAGCAAGAACAGTATGATCTATCCAAGTGTATTTATCATCTTCTCAATGTGGGAAATATCTATCTTAACCATTATATATATTAGCCTCTACCAATTCATGTGTTATATAAGTTAGAGTCATACCATTGCCATTCCCTGTTGTTAATCCAGACCATGGTTATCTAAAAGCTTAGAAATCTTTAACACCTCCCTTTGACATTTGCGTCATTTTGTGGCTATTAAATTCTTCCTACATTTCTTCAACAAATTTTTGCTTAACTCAGGAATTTCTCAGTTATCCAATAGTCTAATTTCTTATAAACTGAACTTGTCAAAATCACATTATAAGTACAATTGTACTACATGTCAACTACGGTAGGATTTATTTTCGTGCTAGCATAGTTTGAAGAGAACAAAACATAAAAAAAAATACATCTTATTTGCAAAAATAATATACAATAAATATAATAAAAGTACTAATACTTTTTAAAATTTGCTCGAGATTATCCAGATCTTCCTCAACGCTACTAAGTCACATTAATTATTCACTTCGTAGACAATCTTAAGGACAAACTAAAATATGCATCATTATCAGAACAATGAATTCCTAAACAAAATCAAGAAGGCGTCCTCCCATACTAAATACAAACTCGGATGCGACACTTGAAAACGAAACAACTAATGTATCATAAGTCATTTGAGCTTGAATTGTAAGTCTAATTTAGGGCATTTTCCACCAAAGTTGGATGTTAAATTCTTTAGTTCCATTCTCAGTTTATCCACCAAACCATTTATCTAATTAAATTCTAGCATCAACACCTCCACTGACAACTCTATATTGCTTTAGATCTTTCATGAGTAAATCTAATATACTTTTAAGGAATTCTTACTTTACTATCAGTAATTGATTCTGATTTTCAATGTCCAATGAAAAACATCTTTGTCAATAAATAGTTGTAAATTTTTAAGTTGCATATCTTCAATATCCTATTAATACAATATTAAGTCACTATATATCATTTTTGACTTATCATCTAAGTTACAAAGGAAATTACATCATATATACCATGAAACTAGTATATCATTCTCCTTCTACTTTTTTTAATCAAAGATTAAAATTCATTTCATTTTTATACGATTCAAAGAGGAGGAGGACAACGACGATCTCAAACTACAAAAGGATATATAAAAATAATGACAAAAGACAATTCAGAACCCCAAGAAGAATAACAAGAATCTCAAACTACATATTCATATACTTAATACTCCTAAAAGTATATCTACAATCAATATGAAAAAAGACAATAAATAACCCCACCCTCAACTCACTAGTAAAAAGTAATAATATCTAATTAAACTTAATACTATGCAAAAGGGATACTGGATAGTCTTATTTCAATGTAAAATTGCAAAGTATAGCAGCAAAAATCAATATATGAACGGCTAGGTGAAGACCCCAAGAAACTGTTGCACTAACTTGAATATTTAAAGAAAATGAAATAAAGTAAGGGGGGGTGGTTTGTGTTGTGTGGGGAAAAAAACAAGAGAAACAAAGAACATGCGTCGCTGTGTAAAATCCAAGACAACATTGATTATTTTTTGGTTTTTTTTAGCTCTTTGCGATCATCCATTATATAGAAATTCAAAAAAAGAGAGAGAATATATGCTAAATAAAATTAAAAAATATATTTTCAAAAATCTAAGGATCATCCGATTTTCATATTATATAGAGAAGGATTATTGTGCTTCAGAAGTTAAATATTCTTTAAAATCTAACCTTGTAAATGTCGAGGGGCGGTTTTGTCTATTTGTAGCTGGTGTGCAAGTCGAAGGAGATTTGTCTACGTGGAGCTAGTGATTGATCGATATGACTCCTAGAAGAGGTCGTGCACTGATGGCCTTAAAATGGTTTTGGAAGGCAGCTACGAACAAAAAGCATCGCACAAGAAAAAGGAAAAAAAACACGAAAGCAAAAGAAAGGAAACCAAACAACAGACGCAAAAAAGCGACAAAGTTGAGGAAGACCGGGCGGGGTTTTAGTTAGGTTGGACCAAAAAACGTGAAACTACAAAAGAAACTAAAAGGGAAGGGTAGACGTTGTGTCTGTGTTTGCGAGCTTGATCTTGATCGGGCGGGGTATAGTAAGTTTTGGGGCACCAACAAAGTGGAAAGTGCAGTTTGTCTGGGGAGGTCTGGGTGTTGATTGTGGTTACACTGAAGTGGCAAAGAGGACACACTAGGGTTTTGGTGGTGAGATCTGGGGGTTTGTTTGTCATCCACTAGAGTTGCAAAGAGGACGAAGTGGGGGGGGGTTGGTTATGAGATGTAGGGGTTTGATTATGTCCATTGGAGTATTGAAGATGATGGATGAGGGTTTTGGCTGTGAGATCTTGGGATTCCATTGTGTTCATCGGAGTGGTGAGAGGACAATATTGGGTTTTGGTGGTCAAATCTGGTGGTTCGTTCGCTTGACTGGCAAAGAGGATGGAGTGGGGTTTTCGTTTCATGTGTTATGGTTGTAGGTGGAGCTACTGTTGGTTGTTGATTTTTACTCCGGTTCATCGGAGGGTGGAGGTCCTCACTTACAGCACCATGAGAAAAGATAAATGAGGGTATGGTAGTGGTTTTGGGTTTGATAGGAGCTTTGAGCTCATTTGACCATCTTGTTTTGTCAAAACATTGAGGTCACCTATGAGTTCTTCGAGTAAATTCCATAGATAGTCACCCATGTTTGAAATATTACCTAGGGATATCACTTATATTTGTTTTAGGACAACAATATCACCCGTGTTTGCCTATTTTTTTCAAAATATACTTGATAGAAAAAAAACATTATTTTTCTCCTACCAGGGTGTCATGTAACATTTTTTTTTTAATATTAATATTTTTCTAATTCTTTTAGAAAAACCAAAGGAACCCACATATTTTTTTGGAGAACCGGAGGAGCTCATATTATTGTTCTTAATGTATTTTTTTTACTGGGTATAATATGTGGGTTTGTCTATTTTTTAAAAAAAAAAATCTATCTATATAGTATACGAGGAATTAAAGTGTTACTGTCAGCACCAAATATGCAAATTTTAACTTTGCAAAAAACGTTTCAATATGCTCTAGAAACTACGACGGATTTAAAAGGGTATAGGTGTGAGAGCCACGATTTTGTGTTTAACTATTTATGGGCGTTGGGTGGTGTTAAGCTGGTTGACGGGGCTGCAATGTGCTAAACTGGTAATCTGTTGGGCGTGTGGGGGTGGTGGTGGATTGTTGTGTTGTTTGCACTCGACTTTTGTGTCTTGGTCTGATGTTTTGTTGGTGGCTGTGTCATAACACACAAGTGGGTGAAGTTGTACAAAGGAATTGTTATTTAGAGGGGATGTTGGGGCCGCTGGAGGTTTTGATTGTGTCGGCTATTGGTTTTGCAGTACTGGGGGTTAAGGAAACTGTACTCAACACATATGGGGCGTGTGGGTGAGGTGAGATTTTTGTTTTCTGGGGATTTAAAGTTGCTGTAGGGAGTGGGTGTAAGAGTGGACTTTGGGAGAAGATAGTGGTTGGTTTGGGGAGTACTAGGTATTCTACGGTAGAGTACTGTACGGTGGGTAATGAGATTCGGTGGGGGGTGGGGGATAAAAAGGAGAGTAGCTGTAGGGGTTCTGTAGACTTCTATCGTGCACTGGGTCGTGAAGAGGAATATATACATAGTAAAGGAAGAGAAAATAAGACAGACCATGAGACCTTCCATCAGAGAAACAAATGCACCCGGCTCAACAAGCTGGGAGCCCAGACAAAATGGTTTGCATCCAGTGGTCTCTATATTGATTATTGTTAAGTAGGATTGTTATTGGGGGTCCCCCCTATGAGTGGGTCATCACACATACAATATTGGTTAGAATCGGCTTCTCAAGTGGATTGTCAAGGAATTTGAATCAGAGGAAGAAAGTGCACCAAAAACCTTTTGCAGGGGACAAATACAAGGAACTTATAAGAAAAGTAAGTGAGGCTAAAAAATAAATAACTGGGGGGGGGGTGTGGTAAAAAGAAAAACTCGGGAGCGGGGTAGGGGTGTCAAGTGGAGGGACTTAGGGGCATGTCAGGGTATAAGGGTAGGAGTTGAGAGTACTAGAAAAAAATGCAAACAATGGGGGTGAAAAAGACATTGAACGACGGAAGAGGTGGAATACGGGTATAATGAAAAATAAATAATGTGACATGGCCATCCTTATAAGAAGAAAAGCATTTTTTTGTGTCAAGTATAGTGGAGAAAAATAATGAATGTTAGGATATTGTTAGTCCTAAACACGACATAAGTGATATTCCTAGTAATTTCCCCAAAATGTGACTATCTAGGAAAGTACTCCTAGTTATTCAATTAGTTTAGTAAGTGTGGGGGGGTTGATGTCCTGATATGCCTCTAATGGGTCTGAAGTAACACTGGAATAAATCAGATTAAATACATCACTCTGTAACACCATTGATAAAAAGGAAGAAGAGAGAAGGGGGGGGACACACTGCCGTAAATTAAGGATCCTATCTAAATGCCAACTACACAACATCCACACAACTCATCGAGGAAGTGGTCTTTTTCGTATTTAAATTAACTAGGTAATACCTTGCGGTCGCAACGGCTTGAACTACTTGAGGAACGACAGAGATCAGGTATAGAATAATCTATAGCCAGAAGTCCAAAAAAAGGGAGCGTGAAAAAAGGGGGCGCCGAAAGCGAAATATAGATTGTGAAAATTTTCATTTTTGTGATACAAAATTAGGATCATAGATAGTTGGAAGATGAGATAGAAAGTAAGAAAAGCTCCGGGGGAAAAGCGGTAAGATCAAGGAAAAAAGTGGTAAAAGGGGAAATTTATAAGAACCTTTAGATGTTAAAAAGGACACCAAATTTGTTGAACCACAACACTTCCCAGGAAGGGGAAAATCAGGCACATACAGAGTGCTAAGCAACCGAAATCAAATGGATATGCGGGGTGGGTGGAGTGGGTGCCGGGGGGTTGCGTTATGTGAACCTTCGCATAGAATAATCTTTTTTTACTATTGTAATGTCATATCGAAGTGGTAGGTCCTTAAAAATGACCCTAAAATTGTTATTAGCATAAAGATTTGGGTGGCATAGGTTCAGAATATCATTGTTATTATTTAAGGGTACAATAACACTGGCCCTAACTTACTTGGATTAAGCATAGTTATTGTTATGTTAGAGTAAATGTAGTTACAAAAAATTAATGGCAATTACATCAATTATTAGGTGACATCTCAATGTTCGCAAGGATATAGTAATCTCAAAATTTGGACACATAACATATTAAAATCTAACACCATTATTTTTGTGGAACTTGAACACACAAATATCCAAAAAATAATAATAAAACGACTTATTTTTCCTAACAATGAAGAAGAAAAAGACATGTTTCGTAATATATTTTTTAAAAATATAATCTGTTGGGGATGTATCAAAGTTTACAGTTCACAATTTAATTGAATTGAAAAAAGCAAAAAGAAAGATTTATTTCTTCTTTATCAGAAATTAAAAACTTTATCAAAAGAATGAGTTATCACTACACCAAAAATGATCTTTCATGATAATTAATAGTTTAATTATCGTTAAATATATATTTTAAGAGGCAATTGATACTCTGTATAAATGTCGCTAAAGTCTATAGCAACATGATTTAAATGACAATTAATTAATATCGGTATATGTTGTAGCACTCTTTGTCAATGTACATATTTATTAAAAATAAAAAATATTTTTGTTATAGTGTATTTTAGACATTTGTTAGTTTTACCAAAACTTAATATCTTACTATGCTCAAATATTCTAAAAATAGTGCAATGACATAAAAATGATCAATATAATATACTAATTGTGGAAATCAAGAGAGAAACAATTTTGGTTCTTTTACAGAAACTTCTCATTGATCCCGTGTTAGTTTATCAAATAATTTGTTGTTGTCCGCTATCAAATATGAGCACAAGCACAGCCAACAAGCATTTTCTCAAAAAGAATATGAAGAGACCTATACAAAGCGCAAAAAGAAGAATAAATTTTTCAATCTTCCTCACTTAAATTTTAACATATTCAAAAACAAGTTACCAAAATAACAATAAAAAGTTGCAATAGATACAGCATCCCTATGATTTAAAAGTAAAAAGAATAAACTTCATGAAATAGGAGGAAGAAAACTTTGACAAATGAAATACACTTTATAAGAAGCGGTTATTCATTTTATTTAATTCGAAAAAAACACATAAGAAATACTTACAATAGAAAATAAAATATTTGTTACTAAAAAATATAACATGAATTCACAACGCATCAACCATTTCTAGTGTATGATTTTGTGTCACTAAGAGGGCCAACCGTAGTAAATGTTTAGCATTCCATTAAAATCAATTCGCTTTTGCTTATATGAAGAAGCATGTAGACAGGGACAAAAGAGCAGATCAATTTTCATTAATCCTTGTTGACATTTTTTAATAACAAGTTACAACAAGTCCCACAATGAAAAAATAAGATTATTATAGGTTGTAATGAATCACCTATAACTTGTAGTAAAGGTTTACTCTACATAAAACTCTTTAAGAATGAAAACAAATTGCCATACGGAAAAACCTCACCTTAACATAATATTTAAGGTGACTGTGACTACCCTATATGGGGGGGGGCTACCAAATTAATAGGGCAAGAAATTCCTGTAATTTAATAAAAACATTGGGTAGGTGTGTAGGACTAAATATTTATTTGGTCTTATCTGAAGGCCGCAACTTTTTTGAAAAAGTACAACCCGTTAAAGGAGTCACACGACCTGCATAAAATATGCTTTTCACAACAATCACAACTCTTCATAAAAGTCACAACTTTTCAAAAGACAGTCACAACTTTTTATAACAGTCACAACTTTTCAAAACACAGTCACAACTTTTAATAAAAGTCATAATTTTTTCATGAAAATGGAATGCTAGTTTTAGAAATAAATAAATTTAAAAGGAAATTCTAGTTTCTGGGGGCGCCACGTACTTGGGCCTAAGGTTCTCTTTTATATAAAACATGATATTAGTTACATGCTTACCGTTTTAATTTCCTTTATTCCTACTAACTTAATATACATATTTTATTTTCATAAATTAATCAATATATTTAAATTAATAATCACTTCATGATATAACATTTAACACGGTTCCAGAAAATAAGAAAGTATTAAATATTTAATCGATAACAATAACAAATGTCCATTATAAAATAAAATATTTTCATAGATATTATATTACTACTCTATGTAAACTGTTTTACATTCCATTAAATTAGATTCCTCAAGTTTTTGATACAAAGAAGTCCATATTAATGAGTAAACTCATGTTAAAGTCTTAATAGATAAATCATATTACCTTGTTAGCGATAAGAATGTTCCAAATATTTTTTTCTTTAAAAAAACTATTTTACTAAAATGATGTTTTTATTTTTATTGACATAACGTTTAGTTTCATGTGTACATTCAGATATTGAAAATAAAAAGTCCCAATAAATCAGTGTTCAAATTCAGAGACAACATCTTAATAATTCAAGATTTGTTTTATTCAAATTACACATTTAGACTAATGCATATCTTTAATATTCAGGTGTGGATTCAATGATGTAGACCTCTTTATTCTTAAGTGAAAAGTAAATGGAGCTAAGTGGAAGAACAAAAAGCTAATAATTAAGAGGGTCCAATGGGGTTTTAAAGAGGATTGGTGAATATGTTAACTTGGCTTACGTAAACGGCGACTGACGACGATGCATCTTTACGAAGGTAGGAGGAAGTAGTTGAAAAGTCTCTCAACCGTTTTTTTATCATGGGGGGGGGCCCGAACATAACGAAGTGATGAGCTGTTATGGTTAACGCGGAAATCCGTCACATACGACTTGCTATGTGTTGTTCGTCTTAAGTGTGGCAAACGAGGGTTAAAGAGTCCATCTCTGTCTAATAGCATACGGCGCATCTGGAGCTACATAATCGCGTTATTGTCGCCGCGCGGGAACAAGGTGGGGCAACTACTGATGTGTTGGGGAGGCGGTGCGTATCACGTTGGCTACTAATCAGATATGAGTCGATGTAAACAACATCGGTTGGACCACTTCTCACAAACCAGTTAGAGATAGACAAAATGCGATTGTGGAGATAAATAACACTCGATCCATGTTATGAGACGAAATGAGATAAAGAAGTACACCACCTGGGGCGACGACAACTCATGAAAGTAGTGGAGACACCAAACTAAGCAGTGTTCACTAAAAATCAGGATCCCGGCAGGTAAAAGCAGTCGCATATACCGATGGTTGTGTGGTCTGGGAAAAGAAAACAGTGGCTGTCAATCGGTGTACAAGCAAGTATGCAGAAACTTCGTCATCAAGCTATCATACTCACGAGAAGAAACATGTGAGACTAGAGAAAAAATACAATACTCGCGAGAAGGGCGATGACAAAACCATCAACTAACGTAGAGAGAGCAGCGGTCCTAGCGGCACCGGACCATCGATACCACGGACAAGGATATAGAATCGACAAGGGCCGTAGATCGACACTCGAACGAAAGTGAAACAATCACAAGTGTAAGGACACACAGTGGTAACATACGAATTAATCTCACCCCTCGGAAGCAGTCTTCTTGTCACAGAGAAGGACAGCTAATCACTAGTAGCCGAACGCACTCCGCCCAGGGGCACAAGACGACGCAAAAGAAAGAACTCGGGAGGGGAAAAAACAGACAGCGGAATGTGAATTGGGGGGAGTAGTTCTCAAAACTTGGCGCAAAGTCTAATCGTGGAATATCTCAGTTATTCAGTCACAATCTCAGTTGCAGGCGCGGGCGGGGGGGGGGTGGGTGCCCGGTTCCGTTCAGGTCATTCCGATCATCATTTCACGGCACCGCTTGATTCAGGTGGAATGTTAGGATGCGCATTCCATTACTCCTTTGTCTTCTCTTTATTCTCGTCTGAAAACGAGCCCGAAAGCGCGGTGGCAAGCTCAGGTTCCAGGCAGACTTTACGGTGAAGAGATTGGAATACTTTTTTGGGACATAATTAGTAACCCATATCCTTTTTGTTTTGAAAAAATACTTCAACATTTCCTGTTTCATAAACGCAAAAAAACATAAATCTTAAAACAAAGTTAAAACGAATGTAAAAGACTTATGAAAACTTGAAATGAACTTCTCTTACTTGACCCTTGACTATTCATAACTTTCATCTTATTTTCTCTTGACTTGACTCTTAACTAACCCTTGAATTTAAAGTTATGAATTCCAGGTTGTAATTTATGTTTCTATATGATTTCTATATGTTTAGAAGTCATTTGGAGTACTTAAAATCATTAGGAAGTGTTAATACATTTTGGAAAGGCTTAACGGATTGAATGCTGAAAACTGGGCAAAAAACACCAACTTGGCGCATCCAGGGTGCGCCGCGCCAGCCCCAAAGTTCAGTGGCCCCATTTGGGTGCACGGCAGGCGCGCTGCCCTTGTCCCTCTGGCGCAGATGGGGTTCACCGCTTCTGATTCTCCGCGGGTTTCTCCTGACAAATTTTCCTCTCGTATTCTGACCTTAAATAATTTTAATTCGATTCCCTTTCTAAATTCACTTTAGATTCATGTACACACATCATATACACATGTATTTAACCCATGAACTCATGAAACAACGCTTCTACATCGAGGAAGTTTCTAACTCTCAACTTATGTTCTAGAACAAAAGCAATATGCTTGGCATGTAGGTGAATGAACCTAAATTTACGAAAGACTCACATACCTTTTTAGGGATCACCTTGACGAAATCCACACTTAAGCTCGAATGTTATTTGGCGAATTCTCGATTTCTCTTCTCCTTTCTCCTATTTTCTCTTTTCTCCAAGCCCTAGCGCGAATTTTATTTTTTCTAAATCATACAAAGTCTTGTTTTACCTTAATTAAATATTAAAAATGAACAAATATAATTAGGTAAGTAAAAGACCAATGTACCCTTACCAAATCCCAATTAAACTTCTCTTAATCTAACAGCCAAACTTTCGAAAGGCTTAAATCACTCATTTGAACTCGGAATCACACAAACTTAGCGGCGTTAGGAAGATCATTCTAAAGGCTTTCCAACCAGGTGCTTACAGTAAGCCAATGCAATTTCCATTATTATGTGATTTAATAAAGTATAATGTACTAAAAAAATTAACACGGCACATGCAATAACCCAAAAGGTGCGACATATAATTACAAACTAAAACTAAAATCAAATAGTCCAACAAGACCAAAGCTAAAATCAAATAGCTACAATTGCAAACCTTGGGTGAAGTGGGTAGAGAACTAATAATTTGATATGGTTATAATATATGGAACCAGACTCAAGGTCTGTGTACCATTCGAAAGCATTGTCCTTAAGAGAGCGGATAAATTGTTTGACGAGTTAGTCGTAGTATGTCCAGGCATTGTTGCACTTTTCAATGAAGTGTTCCACATGTTGCTTTGAACTTCCCTTACCATCGAACTGCTGAAAATTTGGACGTTGATAACCGTTAGGCATTTTCAAGCTATCAATCCTTGTAGTGTATGCCCTTGCATATGTCAAGGAGGATTTCATAGCAATCTCGTACTTGTCATTAATGGTTCCAATGATGAACTTCTTGATTTGGTTGATCCGGATCATTCCTTCAGAGGAAACTTGGGTCTCTTTAGCATGTTCCACTTGCTTTGAAGGGCGATCAACCGTCTCTTGTACTTGTGGACATTTTCCAGGAGCATGACTTGATTCTTAATCCATCATGCCTTCCACACTAGCAGTAAGCTTAACATCTCGAGCATCTTGATCTTAAACGTACTTGTTAAAGCCTTCAATATCTCTTGTCAAGCTCGCAAAGTTGTTCTTCCTAGGGATGTAAAGACCAGATTTGGGTGGCAGATGTAGATTCGAGTTGATCGTCCATCAGAAGCCATCTCAATGTGCTTGACTTGTTATTTTTCGAATAGAAAGATTGAGATAAATAAAAAAAGGGGATTGTGCCCCTAGGCCGGTGCCAATTCGTATCGCCAATGAAAGCTTTTGTCCCTGAAAACATCAAACATAAAGGAAAAAATTAGCAAGCAAACAAGATTATTTGTATTTGATTAATAGATTGTTACATATTTTATGAAATCTTTTATAAAAGATGTAATCCTTTGATTTTTATCTTCATGGGTTTTCTTGATTTGACAGAATAGTTGCAGCTCAACACTTGGAGCAAAGACTTCTTTGTATGCGGAAGACTTGTAGATCACCACTGAAGAGCAACTATGTATTTTTGTATGTATGTATTTGTGTGTGTTTTGGTCAAAAGAAGACCTCTTTATATAGGCTTGAGTTACACGTAAGAGCGAAGTCTGATCGAGGTGATAAATTGGTTAAACTTTACCTATCTTGGTTTGGTTTAGCTAAGTTGATATTGGTTGCCAAGTAGAGCTTTAGGGGTATTTTGGTTCGAGCAATTTTGAACCCTGAGACTAAAGAAAATGAGTTGAGCTCATCTTATCAACTTAATGGACTGGCCCAAGTGATTTGGACTTGATTTAAGTCATACAATTTTTACTTAGATATTAATCCTACTTTATCAACTAGTAATTTGATTTGGTCAACGTATGGTGATTTAAGATTTAATCCAAATTTAATATGAATTTATTAATAAAACTTCACTGTCTACAAAGTTTCGTTAGAATAATATGCAATTAACCCTTTTTATTCTTAGTATATTCCTTAAATAAATTTAAAAAACCATTCTCCACTATATGTTAATATATTATTTGTTATTTTTGGTGCAATTGATATTTATAATTTGCCTAAAAAATAATTTAGAATAAATTTAATATAAGTTATATTACATCTTCGTGAGTATCACACAGTAACAAAAACAAATTAAGCAATATTTAAATTTTAATACACTTGAAAGCAACAGAAAAATTCCCACTAAGGGAAAAAAACCAAATATATGTAATCGAACTTTTAGAAAAGGTACATTCATATCATCATTTAAAAGTTTGGCTCATCTTTGTCTTTGTTACTAAAGAAAAAACGCATCCATATCATTCTTTTAACTCCGATTTTGCAAAAGCATTTTTGACTCCGAAACAAGGTTTAATACTTTTCAATTGGTGTTTTTGAATTAAATTTACATTTTGTTCTTCTAATTCAGTAAGAACCTAACAATTCCCAAATTTCAAACTTGTTTAATTCTTCATGAAATCACCTCAAATGTCAACAGTAGTTTCCCTCCGACCTAGATACAAAAACTAAATATATTTTGAGTTGGAATTCAACCTAACTCAACAAAACTCACTTAAAATTTCTTTAAAATTTCAACATTCATTAACGGTAAAATTTTCTCGACAACTTCAAATCATTTAAAATTTTAAACATACACTCAAAAAAAAACTAGGTGACAAAGATCTAATATAAAAAACAACTACAAACACGAACCAAAGCAAACTTTTGATATTTTTGGACTGATTTTCATTTTTTGGATCTTTTGTTAATACAGATGAATTTTTTAACTCTACAAAATGACTTTATAGTTTTAGTTTTTCTTAAAAAAAAATTAACGATGTAGGCAAATTTGAGATGATTTCCTGAAGAATTGAAGATGTTCAAAATTTGAGAGTTGTTTATGTCTTAACGTGTTCTTGGTGTTCTTATAGAAAAAGAAACACAAAGCGTACATTTGATCCAAAAACTATTAATTGTAAAACGTTAAACCTTGTGCGGGATGTAAAAAATGGTTTTAAAAAATCAGAGTTAAAAAATTGTGTGAATGAGTTTTTTCTTAGCAGCAATGGCAGAGATGAGTCAAAACTTTAACAGATGAAATAAATGAGCCTTTTTTCTAAAAATTCGATGACATATTTGAGTATTTTCCTTCTACTAAATATGAATTTTGTCAAAATTGGAGAAAACAACAAGTAGCATATATAACAAAAAGCTTACAACGTCATAAGTTGTAGTCGTGCCACTACAAAAACATTTGAACTAGTAATAATCATAGACCTACTGGAGTGGGACTCAGCCTGCACTCTTCACTAATGATCTAAATGAGTAAGAACATAAATTTTCATTACTCTATAATCATATTTTGTGGATCCTACTTATTCAAATATGAGTCGCACTAATTTATTCTTTAATAAATAAAAATTGACTCATAAAAATTTGTCGAAGATAACAAAATATTTATAAACTACATACATTTTAAGATCATAACATTAAACTTGTATGTAATACACTCTTTGTCACGCCCTGAGCCTACACCCTGGGTATGACTGACACTCGATGACCATTGTTGGCCCTAAATGAACTCTTGACATGACTTACTTACTCAGTGGAAGACAATGTTCATATTTATTAAATTAAATAAACTACCTGAACTGAAAACGTAATAAGTGAGAATATATTAAAGATTAAACATTCAACTTGGCTAGAACTTGCAACTCAAGTCTCAACAACAGAAGTAATAGTTAAAAGACCCAAAGCTATCTATGAAGCTTGTAGCATAACTAAGATGAATAATTGGACAAACCCCATAAAATCCTAATGATCAAAACTTGAAAACAATTAAAAGATTCCTCTGAAATGCAAGAAGTCTCACCAACTGACTTTGGAGTGCTCAACTGGATCAACAGTGTGCTGGATTCCAATCCTCGTTGCTTGCGTCTGCATCATAATATGATGTAGGCCAAATGGCTCAATACATTGAATGTACAAGTATGTAAGTTGGAATTCTAAACAACATAGGCTTGAAGAGGTTCTAAAAGAAACACTTACCTTGGTTCAGCTCAACTCATAACTATTTACTAAATCATTTCATTATAAAACAATTTAACTCAAGTGCAATATAATAGAAAAATTGTTTAAAACATTATGTAAACTCTCTATAAATGCAAGCATACAACATAATTCTAAAATATATATATAAAAGTACAGTAATCCAATGTACACAATAACACAATAACTACTAAGGGAGTTTCTCTAACCGACAATCATCACATAAGAGCTATAGTGAGGATACATCGATCTACCTCGCTGTAACACCCCGTGACTAAAATAGACCAAAAATCAGCTTTTTCAGAAATATCTATGGTGTAACCAACAGTGGGATCAACGGTTTGTAGGAAATACGACGGTCCATCCTGCGCAACCATCGATGGATCAGAAACTCCCACTAACTCATCCGGGAAAAAATTGGCTAAGTCTTGATCAACGGACAAACAGATGGTGCGTAGATCAGACGATGGTGCGTAGATCAGACGATGGTGCGTAGTCCGTGACCGTCAATCAAGACCCCCGTTCACCAACTCTTTGACAAGAGCTACGAATGACCAGCACGGTCCGTAGGTGGAAATTTACAGACAATTAAGGGGGAATGTAGTAGGGTCAACTTCAAATGGTCATAACTCTTATCACAAAATGAATTAGGTGTCCCATGACATAACCATAGATACATAATTGAATTATCTTTCCATATCCATCGACCTTTCTAAATTCAAACCTTCGAGTAAAATGTTATGTCTATTTTAGTAAATGCTTGTCGAACAGGCCCAGTCAACGGACCCAACAACGGGGAGTCAGACAGATGGCGGACCATCAATCCTGGCCGTTGTTTGGTCCGACAGCAACTTTTATAGGGGTATTTTGGACCTTTCCCACTTTGTTTAAAACATATCTAAGTCAAATCATTAAATTAAAAGGTTGAAAAATAGAAGCAAGAAAGGAGACAATCTCAAGAACCCTAGTTCAAGAATGCAACAAGTTCCAGCAGTTCTAGCCCCAAAACCTAAGTATTTTTCTGTGGATTTTATCACCAGGTTTGTGGATTTCACTAGTGGGTTCCTTTCACCCATTTGGTCCCTAGTTTTTAGTCAGATTTCTTGATTCCCATATCATGATTAGATGGGTTCTAAAACTTTGATAAAACTTCATGAATATATTAGCATTATGTTCCAAATTAGATTATCATGTTATTATTCAGTTTATTCGATGAATTTCAGAACCCTAGCTTTGTATTTCTTTGATTCTTGAATTACACATGCTAGGCCAGATATTTCAGATAATTCAGATATACATGTCTCAGTCATAAATGCATAATTACAAGATTAATTGTTGCATTCTCAATTTGCATGTTCAGTTTTGATCTATCCAGTATTTACAGAAATTCATACATAATCAGTAAATTTACAGAGAGTAGCATAATACTGAGTTGGACTAGGTTTTTGCGTACCCAATAGTCCCAAAACTACTAGCCAAGTAGGTTGTAAGTTCCCTTTATGGGCAATCAGTTTAGTGATCACGCCAGCATGCCTTTATACCTCTTGCAGGGTATATTGGGTCCTCTCGATGGGGCGTATACATCGAACTCCACATTTAACTCATGTTGTTTTATTATCGATTATTAGTAGCTCCCACAGATCAGTCAGACTCTCTGCATTGACCATTTATCGGTATATTGAGTATTAAGTTTCAGCAAGTCATATATTGGTCATTGCATCCACTTAGCTCAAAATTAAGTTTATCATGTCAGATTATTATACTTGCTATTATGCTTGTTCGGTTATGTTTTATTTCAGCTTTACTCTATCCTACGTGCTCAATATCTTTCAAGTACTCACAGATAGGTGCGCTACATCTTCTCGTGATGTAGGTTCAGGTTCTTAGCATCCAGATCACGCATAGATCAATTTTCGATCTCCAGTTCATCAAATACAGTAGTGAGTCCTCATTCGTCGAGGACAACAGTTATGAGTTTCATTTCAGTCTTTAGTCATTTAACTTTAGTTTTTGCTAGATTTAGCTGGGGCTTGTCCCAGTATTTCTAGTCCAGTTTAGAGGCTTATTTCAGACATAGTAGTTTCAGCCTACAGTTAATTTAATAACTCATTGTATCAAACTCATTATTCTTCATATTATAGCAATTTTACAATATGGGTATTCCCCATCTTTTCATTATAAGTTTCATTTAGCTTCCGCATCAGTTTATATTCTTTAGTATGCTCATGATTATGCGATCAGGGTTAGCTCAGGATCAGTTGTGGTTTTAAGTTCTGCGTCCACATCTCAGGGGTAGCTCGGGGTGTGAAAAAGCTTGGTATCAGAGCATTAGGTTTAAGTTTCCTAGGATGTCTGAAAAATCGCACTAAGTAGAGTCATTTTCATGGATGTGAAGTGCACCACATCTAATGAGAGGGAGGCTTTGAAATGTTTAAGGAAAAACTTCATTTTCTTAGTCTTCTTATCGTGCTCGAGGTATGATCTTATTCCATTCTAACTTGACATTCTATGTTTCAGATCATGCCTCCTTGTAGATCAGCAAGTCTCTAATGATGAGTTCAGAAATGCAAACGCAACTCCTCCAGTCCCAGATCAGCAAGTCTCTAATGATGAGTTCAGAAATGCCATACAAATATTTTCTTAGGTTATGAATAACCAGAACAATTGGTTTCATGGTCATGTGAATGAAAATGGTGGATCAGTTGTAGAAAGGGTCCGTAACTTTGTTAGGGTGAATCTTCTTGATTTCTTAGGATTGCCAGCTAATGAGGATCCTCAGAATTTCTTGGATTAGATCAAGAAGATCTTTGAGGTAATGCAATTTACTGGGAATGATCGGGTTGAGTTAGCATCATACCAGTTGGATGTTGCTCATATTTGGTACACTCAGTGGAAGGAGAATATGGATGCAAATGAGGCTCCTATCACTTGGGACTTCTTGAGTGAGACTTTTCTCGACATTTTTTTCCCAATAGAGTAGAGAGAAGTAAAATCCCAAGAATTCATGAACTTAAGGCGGGGTAACATGACAGTCCAAGAGTATGGGCTCAAGTTTAACCAACTCTCCAGGTATTCTCCTAAAATGGTTGCTAACTTCATGGCTCAGATGAATAAGTTTTTGTATGGAGTGTAAGATTTGGTAAAAACTAAGTGCAGAAATGTGATGTTAATTGGAGATATGAGCATCTCTAGACTTATGACTCATGCTCAACAGGTTGCGGGTAATAAGCTTAGGGATCAGGCTAAGGAAAATAAGAAGTCTAGAACTTGTAACTATGACTATTCTCAGCAGAAATTAGGTGGTGAAAATCACTCGCAGGGTCAGCAGAAGTTTTTGGATCCAGCCCCTTCATCAGCCAGTGTTCCATCCTCTAAGAACAAGTATGACATGAAGGGTAGAGCACCAGGCTCTAAATCTCAAGGAAGTTATTCAGGCACCAAGACTTACCCCACTTCGCCTAACTGTGGTAAGAACCATCCGGGCAAGTGTCTTGAAAGAAAAGAGGGATGTTTTGGGTGCGGTCAGTCTAGTCAAAAGTTGAGGGATTCTCCTTCTAGACAAGGTCAAGGAGGTGGTAATGGTAGAGATTAGTCTACAACTTTAGCAGCACCAACAAGTTTCCCAACTCAACAGGGTAACTCATCTAATACAGGTGGCGGTCAGTGCCAGAACAGGTTGTATGCTCTTCAGGCTCGCCAGGATCAGGAAGATTCTCCTGATGTAGTCACTGGTACATTATGTGTCTTTGACCTTGATGTTTATGCATTGTTAGATCCAGGGGCTACTCTTTCTTTTGTAACTCCTTACATAGCAGTATAAATTCATTATCAGTGTAGAAACTCTCTCAGAACCTTTCTCAGTCTCTACTCCAGTCAGTGACCTAGTCATAGCTAGACGCGTATGCAGAAATTGCCCTGTCATAGTCTCTCATAAAGTCACCTCAACAGATCTAGTAGAGTTAGAAATGGTAGACTTCGATTTCAGTCTAGGCATGGATTGGTTACAGCCATGTTATGCCACAGTCGATAGTAGATCTAGGATTGTTCGTTTTTAGTTTCTAGATGAACCAATCTTAGAATAGAAGGGTAGTAGCTTAGCGCCTATGGGTCGATTTATTTCTTACCTTAAGGCTAAAAAGATGATCTCTAAGGGTTATCTCTATCATCTAGTTTAGGTTAAGGATTCTATACTTGAAACCCCAACTCTAGAGTCAGTTCCAGTAGTCTGTGAATTTCCAAAAGTGTTTCCAGAAGATCTTCCCGGAGTCCCTCCTGAAAAGGAAATTGACTTTGGAATTGATCTCCTTCAAGATACCCGGCCTATTTCTGTTCCTCCTTATTGAATGGATCCATTGGAGCTTAAGGAATTGAAAGAGCAGATGAAAGACCTTCTAGATAAGGGCTTCATCAGACCTAGTATTTCACCATGTGGTGCTGGGTGCACCAGCATTGTTCGTAAGGAATAAAGATTGTTCTCTCTGAATGTGCATTGACTATATACATTTGAACAAGACAAAATCAATAATAATATCCCATCCCCAGGGAATTGTGACTTTGTGTTGAACCACTTCGGTTGCTAGCCATTCTCAAGATAGACCTCAGATCGAGTTAATCAATCACTCAAAGTCCATCTAATGACATTCTGAAAAAAACCTTCAGAACTCGGTAATGGTCATTATAATTTGGTAGTTATATTGTTTGTATACTAATGCTCCTAACACCTTTCTGGGTTGACGAACAGAGTTTTTCAAATAGTAACTTGATGTCGTTTAATCTCTTTATTGATGATATTCCTCATTTACTTTAGGAGTGAGGACGAACATGCTCCATTTGAGAGTTGTTCTGAAAACCTCAGGATCGCCAATTATTCACTTAAGTTTTAGTAATGTTAGTTCTGGTGCAATCCCGTTGCTTTCCTTTGTCATATTGTATTTAGTGGATGGGATACCTAGTAGATTCACAGAAGATATAAGTATGAAAAAATGGCCCAGACCACCTCTACTACTGCATCAAGAAGTTTCTTATGTCTAGCAGTTATGTATTACAGAAATTTTTATTGACAGTATTTTCATCCATAGCCTCACCATTGCTAGGTTGACTTAGAAGATAATAAATTCCAACATCAGATAAATTAGTGAGAAAGCTTTCAAGAATTTAAAACTAGGGGGGATTGACACAGCTCCTTCTTGACTCTACTAAGGGTTCAGATGATTATGTGATCTAATTGTGATGCACCCTGATTTTGCCTAGTTGTGTGTTTGATGCCGAGGTAAGGTGTATAGCTTATGCCTCTAAAACAACTTAAGGTTCTTGAAAGATGGATACCTCGATCTTACGCAGTGGTGTTTGCTCTCAAGATCTCTAGAACACTACTTGTATGTGTTCACTGTAGATGTGTTTTCCTGACAATAAGAGGCCTTTCAATATGTTTTCACCCAGAAAGAGTTGAATATTCGCCAAAGGAGATGGCTTGAATTCCTTAAGGATTATGACATGAGTGTGCATTAACTTCCTGGTAAGGCGAATGTTGTATCATATGCTCTTAGTAGACTATCTATGGGTAGTGTAGCCCATGTTGAGTAAGAAAGGAAGGAGCTAGTGAATAATATTCACAAGCTTGATCGCTTGGGATTTCGCCTTATGAGCATATCTGACAATGGTGTAACATTTCAAAATGGGGCAGAATCGTCTTTGGTAGTGGAGGTTTAGGAAAAACAAGACAGTAATCCAATCTTATTTGAACTTAAGGGTTCAGTCCATAATCAAAGAGTGGAGGTTTTCTCCCAAAGGGGAGATGGTGTACTTCGCTACCAGGGTAGATTTTGTGTTCCTGATGTGGGCGATTTGAGACAATATATTCTTACAGAATCCCATAACTCTAGGTATTCTATTCATCCAGGTACCACTAAGATGTATTGCGATCTGTGGGAAGTCTATTGGTGGATGATGAAGAGGGCTTAGCAAGACTTTTTGTGAGTAAGGTGCCCCAATTGCCAGCCAAGTCAACAAGGTAGAACATCAGAAAAACTAGGGGGTATGACACAAGATCGATATTCCACTTGGAAGTGGGAATTGATCAATATGGACTATCAAAATATTGCCTCGACCTCGAACAGCATTACTCAATTTGGGTGATAGTTTTGAATAGGATGACTAAGTTTTCCACTGTTTCAGCGTCAAAGACAACAGATGCGGCAGAGACTATGCTAAGCTTTACATTAATAAATTGTTAGGTTGCATGAGTTTCCTTTGTCCTATCATCTCATATAGCGTCCTTCGTTTACCTCTCATTTCTGGAAGTCATTCAGAAAGGTCTTGGTACTCAAGTTAACCTTAGTACAAACATTTATCCACAGACGGATGGGAGGCAGAACGTACATTCAAACTGAGAGTATATGTAAGATCTTGTGTGATCTTTCAGGGGAGTTGGGATGAGCACCATCTCTTGATTGAGTTTGGCCATACATAATAGCTATCATTCCAACAGTCAGATGGCCTCTTATAGGCTTTATATGGCGTAGATGTATATCTCCTGTTGGTTTGTTTGAAGTAGTTCAAGGTGAGTTTGATAGGGTCAGTTTCAGTGCTTTATGTTTATGGAGAAAGGCAACTCAATTAGAGATAGACTTGAGACACTCCCCAAGTCGTTCAGAATCTTATGGCGATGTAAGGAGAAGGGAACTAAGAGTTTCCAGTTGGATGATTTCGGTTTTTTTTTAAGGTTCTCACCTATGAACGGGTGAGAGATTTGGAAAGAAAGGGAAGTTCAATCCTAGATATGTAGGCCTTACAAGATCTTGAAAGGGTTGGCAAGGGGGCCTATGACTTAGAGTTGCCAGTAGAATTAGCATAGTTCATTCCGGTCTTCCATATCTTCCTCTTGAAGAAGTTGTGGGGTAATCATCCCTAATAGTTCCATTGAGAGTGGGGCGTAGAAAGATCGTCTTTTTCTTATGAGGATTTACCAGTTACGATTTTTTAACTGTCAACCAGGTCATGAAGGTTGGAAACAAAGAGGTCCTCTCACTCAAGGTCTTGTGGAGAAGTTTAGTCATGAGAGAGGAGATACTTGGGAACCTAAGCTCCATGAAAGCCAAGTATCCTCACCTCTTTCCTTCCGATTCCACTCCAGCTTGAAGTAATAGTTTCTTTTCAGTTTTCCAGTCATTCATGCATAAATTTAGTCTTAGAATCATGTCCCATCAGTTTGTACTTGCATTTTTAGAGTATTTGTATGTACTCGGAACTCAATTCAGTAAGAAACTCAATTCTGAGTTCTTAGTAGTGGGATTTACAGCTCTCTCCCTCTATTTCAGCTAGTTTAGTCTTCATTCGAGGACGAATGTTCCCAAGGGGGAGATATGTAACACCCCGTAGCCAAAATAGACCAACAATCAGTTTTTTTTAAGAAAAACTGTAGGTATAACCAACGGTGGCATCAACAATCCGTAGGCCAGACGAAGGTCCCTCCTGCACAACCGTCGATGGGATTAGAAACTCCCAAAAACTCAGCCAGGAAAAAATTGACTAAGTCTTGATCGACGGAGAGACCGGCGGTTTGTAGGTCAGATGACGGTCCGTAGTCCGTGATCGTCGATCAAGACCCCCATTCACCCACTTTCTAACAACAGCTTCGGATGACCAGCACGGTCCGTAGGTGGACCTACGGTCCATAGGTCTGACCGTAGGTGAAAAATTGCAGACATTTAAGAGGAAATGTAGTTGGTTCAACTTCAAATGGTCATAACTCTTAGCACAAAATGAATTAGGTGTCTAATGACCTACCCACAGATAGATAATTGAATTATCTTTCCAATCCATGAACCTTGATAAAATCTATCTCCGAGCAAATTTATGACCTTTTAAGTAAAGGCCGTCGACAGACCCAATACCCAGGCCCAAACGATGGGGCGTCAGTCCATACGACGGACCCCGTTTAGTCCTTGTGTCGTTTGGTCCGACAGCAACTTTACCCTGGGGTATTTTTGGGCTTTCCTCCCAACTTTAGTTTAAACCCTAAGTTAACTTATTTTGACCCTAAATCACATCATATTTAATTCATTTTAAGCATAGAAACATAACTAAAAGATATCTAACTTAAATCATTATATCAAATTAGAAATTAAAGCAAGAACAGAAAAAAAGCCTCAAGAACCCTGTTAAGAACGCCAAGTTTTCCAGTAGTTCACCCCGACCCCTAAGTATTTTTTTTCGTGGATTTCATCACCAGGTATGTGGGATTTCACTAATGGTTCCGGTCACCCATTGGGTCCCTAGTTTTCAGTCAATTCTTATTCTCATCTCCTGATTGAATCTAAGGGTTTCCCTAGAACTTTGATATTAACTTCATGAAATTTATTAGTATTATGTTTCAAATTAGATTATCATGTTTATTATTCACTTTATTGCATAATTTCAGAACCCTAGCTTTGTATTTCTTTAGTTGTCTTGAATTACACATGGTAGGACCCGATATTTCAAGATACGATCGATATAGATGGCCTCAGTCATAAATGCATAATTACCCTACCCACTGATTAAATTGTTGCATTCTCATTTACGTCTCAGTTTTAAGCTATTCCGTATTTACAACAATTCAGAAATAATCATAAAAATTTACATAATTCATTTGGGAGTAGCCATAATACCTAGTTGGAATAGGTTTTGGGCGCACCCCTAGTCCCAGAACTACTAAGCCAGTAGGTTGTAAAGTTCCCTCTATGGGAATCAGTTTTAGTGATCACGCCAGCCATGCCTTTATAACCTCGTGTAGGAATCATTTGGGTCCTTTCCGATGGTGTTTATACATCGAACTCCACATTTAGCTCATTGTTTTATTATCGGTTATTAGGAGCTCCCCAGATCAGTCAGACTCTCTGCTTGACCATGTATCAGTATATTCCAGAAAAAAAATTAAGTTTTAGCATGTCATATATTTGGTCATTGCATCCATTATCTCAGCAGAATTTCAGTTTATCATGTCATTTAATTATACTTGCTCTTATGCTTTTTCGGTTATATTTTACTTCATCTTACTCATCCTACGTGCTCGTACCTTTCAAGTTACTGACGGAATACGTGCGCTATATTCTTCCTCGTGATGTAGGTTCGGTTCTTAGCATCCAGATCACGCATGATCGATTTCCGATCTCCAGTCAGCAGATTAGTATGAGTCCCTCATTCTCCGGGACAACATTTAAATGAGTTTCATTTCAGTCTTTATTCATTAATTTCATTATTTGCCTAGATTTAGTTGGGGCTTGTCCCCGTTTTCTAGTCCAGTTTAGAGGCTTAATTTCAGACCGTAGTAGTTTCATCAGCTTAGTGGTTGAGTTATAACTTCGTTGTATGAACTCCCCCCCCCCATCATCTTCATATTATATCAGTTTTACAATATGGGTATTCCCCATCTTTTCATTATAAGTTATGATTTAGCTTCCACATCAGTTCATATTCTTTAGTATGCTCATGATTATGCCAGCAGGGTTTCCTTGGGATCACTTTTGGTTCTAAGTTCCACATCCGCGTCTTGGGGGTAGCTCGGGGTGTGACACTCACGCTGCCAGCGCATCCTATACACGGGTGCCAAAGGTATAGCACCTGATCTGCCTAACAGATTAACTGGTCTATTGTGAAAAAGGTTTATCTAAAAAGTATGACCCTTTTTTACCCATGGTGGCTACATGATTTTATGGAGAAGTGAATTATTGCACTCATGCTCGTCCCGAATTCGATTCTCAATATTACTCCCAAAATATACTGGCTCTGTGACTTGAGATAAGTTCTCAAAAATTTAGCTCAAAGTCTATCTTTGAAATCTCAATTTCCTTGATTGCTTCATTTAGAAAGCTATTACACTTTTCTGAAAACTAGCCCGAAGCTCTTTGGAAATTTCAGTTTCCATTCTTAGTTAAAGGTGAAAGTATTTTAATACTTCTTAGTGAATACTTAGTACCCATATACTTCTTTGAAGAAAAGACTTCAAAATTTCTCTGAACTAAACTCAAAGCATTAGTCTTAAAACAAAGTTAAAACAAATGTAAAAGACTTATGAAAACTCGAAATGAACTTCTCTCACTTGAATCTTGACTTCTTTTAACTTTGATCTTGTTTGTTCTTGACTCGATTCTTAACAGCCCCTTGAATTTGAAGTTATAGATTGAAGTTAGTAATTTATGTTTCTTGATGATTTCTCTATGTTTAGAAGACATTTGAAGTACTTAATTAGAACCATTAGGAAGTGTTAATACACTCTAGAAAGGCTTACACTGACTGAATGCGGAAAATTGGGTAAAAATGATGGTTCAGCGCGTCCAGGGTGAGCTGCGCCAGCCCCAAAGTTGAGAGGCCCCATTTGGACGCACTAATGGCGCGCTGCCCAGGCCCTCTGTCGCAGATGGGGTGTGTCACGCCTGACTCTCCCCAAGTTTTGCCTGACGAATTTTCCTCTTGTTTTCTGACCTTAAATCATTTTAATTCGATTCTTTTTTCTCAATTCACTTTTAATTCATGTAGCTACATCATATTTACAAGGATTTAACTCATGAACTCAAAAAAACAACACTTTTACATCGAGGAAGTTCCTAAATCTCAACTTATGTTCAAGAAGGAAAGTAATTCAAGAACAATAAACAAGAACATTCAATTTCCAATCGTTTTAGAACTATTTCACGTTGAACCAAACATGCTTGGCACGTGATTGGACGAACCCAACTTCATGGAAGACTCATATAACTTTTTAGTGGTCACCCAGATGAAATTCACACTTAAGCTCGAAAGTTTCTTGGCGATTTTTTGATTTCTCTCCTCATTTCTCCTATTTTCTCTTTTGTCCAAGCCTTAGCATGAATTCTATTTTTTTCTAAACTGAACAAAGTCTTGTTTTACCCTAATTAAATCCTAAAAACGAATTAATATAATTAGGTAAGGAAAAGACCAATTTTCCCTTCCCAAATCTGGATTGATTTTTCTTAATCCAACACCCCAACTTGAGAAAGGCATAACTCACTCATATGAACTCGGAATCGCACAAACTTGGCGGCGTCGAAAGATCATTGCAAGGGCTTATCAACTGGGTATTTATACTAAGCCAATGCAATTTCCATTATTACGTGATTTAATGAAATAGAATGTACCATAAATTTTTTACACATGAACAGCAATAACCCCAAAGTTCCCAACCTCCATTACAAACTAAACTAAATAAATAGTTCAACAAGACACTTAACTAATCAAATAATTAAATGAGAAACTAGTAAATGAATGGGTAGAGTACTAATAATTGAATATGGTTATATTGTTTTTATTTTGATAACATCAAATTATTAATATTAATATTTTTACCAAGGTAAAGTTGTAATTATTATTGTCTATTGCCTATCGATTTACCCAATAATCCAAGAGTAAAAAGTCGTTATCGAGACCACTAAACTAATCATTTTTTATAAACTTCATTAAAAATCCAATACACAATAACTTTATCTCTATCGATTTATTCATCATTAGGTTTTTATACAACCCGTACCCTTGTAGCTTCTAGGCACCATGTCACTCTAATGAATATTCTTGGATTGTGACATCTGATGACTGAAATATTTTAAACATAATAAAAATATGAAGAGAAATTACTGCAATGATGTCATTTTTCATCATTGCCATACAGTCCCGCCCGCCATTACAAATAAAAAGTATGCACTAAAAAGATTTACTTCTAAAATATGATGATAATTTGATTTATAATATAACTATGACCCAAGTTATCCTTAATATTTTTTAGTTCTAATTCAAATGCTTAATATATCATGATAATATTTAAAAATATTATGCCATTATCTTTAAAATTGTTGGATGGTGAAAAGAAAATCTACAATGATTGTACACCAAACATACTCATAAATTATATATGTGATTATTGCTCATTCTTCCTATACTAATTGACTTTCTTATCATATATATGTAGACACTTAAAGTTGAACAAATAGACACACATGTCATTCATGTCATTTTTTGTGCTATGTAGTGTTCTACATGCATTTTGTCATGTAGGACTCATGTGTTTATTGATATAAAAGTTGCATAGTTAAAGTGTTTGTTTGTTCATTATGAAAGTTGGAGGTCAAAGTTAAAACATAAAACCAAGTTTAGGATCCAATATATGTATTATGCTCATATTAAAAGTGTGACATTTTTAAGTTCAAGTTGGATTACAAAAATATGCTTTTTAAATTAAAAAAATAGCTTAGTAACTTTTAAAATCGAATAAATAATGACAATTAAAGTTAACCAAATACATGATTAGATGTTACAACGTTTCATTTTTCATTTTTTAATGAGGTTTAATTTTAAGTCTTTAACTATAAAGCCTATTAAATATTAAATAATTATTTTGTCTTTCAAGAAAATATTGTATCAAAAATATTTAAGTGTAAAAATATAAGTATATATTTTATAAACATGATGAATAAAAAAGAGTAAATACAAATTAATAGAAAAATGAGAGTTGTATAGCCACAGTAGATGAAAAGGCAAATCATTCTTTTATATTCATTTGAACTGATTTTCTCTTTTATTTCTTATGAAATAAATGTATTTTCTTTTATGTTGTCCAATACATTTCTATAATAATTCTTATGTTCTTCCTTTTTAGTTTTTCATTTTCATTCTTCATTCCTCATTTTTTAGCAAAAAAAAATAAAAATTATTCCCATACCCATCTACAAAATCAGCTAAATTTACGTTTTTTAAATCACATTTGCATTAACTCATAACTGTTGATGTACACAGTTTCTTTCTTAATAAACTGGGTATAAAATTTTAGCCCACTACACTTTTGTATTTCGTCTCTCCTTTTTTTTTAAAAAAAATAATTTAAAGACTAGGAGGGTCGTTCTATTAAAATGATTTACAAATGGACTTAGCCCAAAGTAATAAGTCCAAAAAATCAGCAACAAATTCATAAATTAAATAGAACAAAAATATCAGAGTAGGGAAGTGGAAATGTCGGTCCTCTGGAATAGCATCTCCACCACGACCTCTTCATCATTTATCCATGGAGCTCCACAAATTGAGCTCCCCGCGGGGACCTGTCGATAGTGTATCAGCAGCTGAGGTGAATGAAGGGATCTCTGGAAGCTCGAAACGTTGATTTCCAGTAAGAAAAAGGTATCCAGTAACTCAATCTTTATGTCTTTTGAATGTTGATCTTTCTCCCATTGTAGGATTCAGATTCAAACTCAGGTGATTGCTTTCTCGATGTCAGCAAGGGTAAGTTTATACCTAATCTCTCAAATCTAATGAAGGGATCTCTGGAAGATCGAAACGTTGATTTCCAGTAAGAAAAAGGTATCCAGTAACTCAATCTTTATGTCTTTTGAATGTTGATCTTTCTCCCATTGTAGGATTCAGATTCAAACTCAGGTGATTGCTTTCTCGATGTCAGCAAGGGTAAGTTTATACCTAATCTCTCAAATCTACTCTCGGTGGGTTGAATACCACAATGGGATTCATACCACCACCTGAGCTTAGATCTTAAAGAGAGGTATTGACATATTAAATCATATAGAAAATTTAAGAACTCAGATCTTTACGCTGAATCGATGAGTAGAACAGTTGAAAAGCTCAGATACACAACTCCATTTGCCATCTGTTATCTTAGATTGTTGAAGCAATAACATAATATAATATATCGCAGTATAATACATCCTAATAACCACTTGGTCCCCTGATTTGATATTAGTTGTGACACCTTCAACTCTCATAGATTCATGATATTGTCCCAACAAATCTAATTTTAGACTGAAGTGGTCTATAATCATGCTTAGATTAAAATACTTTTATCAGTTATTTAGTAATCTATGTATTGTGGGACATAGGATGATTAGTCTGTCTTGTTCTCAAGATTAGGAATATCATATTTGTCTGCATTTATTATAGCTTTCCCTCCTCTAGGAACTTCCTGAAACTGATTAAACTCAAATGTACCTGCAAAATGAAAAAATATGTTAGCAAAAAAATTAGCAATATATTTCCCTCCCTTAAGGAGTGTTGTGCTCTTACAGTCATCAATTCCCTCAGTCTATTAATGGAGTTAACTTCAAAAGTTACACTCCATGGAACATCACGTTCTCTACTAAGCATTTTCACCAAAGCATAAGAATCATATTCCAATAGAACTTGTACCAAACCATGTTCCCAACAGTATTGTAGACCTTCCCTCACAGCAATAACTTTAGCCACAATGTTAGTAGAATCTTAAATTTTCACTTCTTTAGCTTCTACTAGGTCACCTGCTGAGTTTCTTATACAAAGTGCAGCTGCACTTGGGCCAGGATTACCTCTAAATGCATCTGTGTTGCATTTCTACCACCCCACAAGTGGCATCAACCATCTAACTACTTGAGTCTGAAATACAGGCCGATATAATTTCAATAGAGCTACCATTTGGGCCAAGTGTGAAGAATGATTGTGTACTTAAAATTTCATCTCAATGAAATTTCTGATATTATTACTAATATGCCAAATTACCTTGTTGATAGAGTATGCACCTCCATGTAACAGTGTGTTTCTCCTCCACCATAGAAACCATAAGATCAAATTGGGAATTGCTTGATAAACCATATTTGTCTAGGATTACAATCTGTGTCTCACCATTTTCTTATCACTTGCTTCACCTGAATCCATGGACCCAATAAAACAGCTGCTTTGGAAAAATAAGCTCACACAGTGCTGACAGTTTCCTCTTTTAAGAATAAGTGCTCTACTATCTCCCTCGCTAGAACCTAACAACAACCAGACATTGGTGAGGTATATGAGTTCCATTGTGCCATTAGAGAGGGCGATTGGGATTTTATTTGTCCACACCTTCCAAGTCAAGAGTTGAAAGGAAGACCTTGTACCCATAGCTTCTTGTAGAAATCAGTCTCCACTTTCCTTTTTCTAAGTAGCTCCCATGCACTCTTGACTATGAATTTACCTGAACAAGTTTCAGTCAACCAGGGCCTATAAGAAATATCCTCCAGTTTCACATTCTCCATATTTTGTTTGACATGTTCCACTACATGAACCGGTATGTGCATTTTCATACAATCATAATCCCACCCATTATAATTCAAGAAGATCTCATATCATTCTGTTATGGAAATTGTTGTTTTTATGGTAGGTGTCGCAAAAATCGGCCCAAATCGTGTCCATTTTATCAACCAAATAGAAGAAGTACTACCTTTAAGTTCCCACCACATATGTTTTTCAATAATATCCCTATTCATCAGCATACTCTATCATAGTTATGATCCACCTTTCCATTGTACTAAACTTGACATTTGCTTCTAACAATATTTATTCCATATGAAAATTGACCATAGAGTATTTTGAGTTCTAAATCGCCACAAAAGTTTAGCAAATAAAGCTTAAGACATGTCAATCATTGACCTAAAACCTAAACCTCCTTCCTGATTAGGTAAACAAATATTATTCCAGGCAGCCCTGTGTTTTCACTTAGTATTGACTTTGTTACTCCAGAAAAATTTGGCAAAGATGCTATGAATTTTTTTAAAATACACATACGGGAGGCACAATAGTAGAAAGAACATGGATAGGAACACTTCAAAGTACACTTATAATCAACACTTATTTACCTCTGTAAGATAACAAATTTCCTTTCCAAGTCTGTAACTTTGCTTTAACTCTTCCAATAAGATCAGAATAATGCTCTTTCTTTTTCCTAGCATAAGTTATAGGACATCCTAGGTATTTAAAAGGGAACTGAACTCTATTAAAACCTGTATATTGCTCCACCATAGTTTTATCAATATCAACTATATTTTGGTGAATATAAAAGTCACTCTTGTGTCTGTTAATCTTTTTCCCTGATTGAATCCCGTATTTCTTCCACACTAACATAATCTTCTTTAATCAATATTTATGGTCTGATGCAAACATAATAGTATCATCTACATAGGCCAAACGATTTATGCTAACACTCCATTTTGGCATTTCATATTCCTGATACTGGATATCCTCAAATAAAGCATTTAGGGCCCTGGATAAAACATTCGCTGACAATATAAATAATGTAGGGGATAGATGGCCCCCTTGTTTCACCCCTCTGGTGGAATGAAAGAAGCCATGAGATTGCCCATTTATTAATACAGAATACCAGTTATTGGCCAATAATCTCCATATCAAATCAACAAAAGTTTCAGCAAAGCCATCTTCCTTAGCACCTTTTTAGAAAAAAACCAAGAGACCCTATCATAGACCTTAGCCATATAAAGCTTAAATATAATATTTGAAGGTTTTCTCCTCTATCTGATATCTGTAACAAACTCCTGCGTAGTACACTTTTTCATTACTACCTTCTACTACCATTCAACAAAAACGGTTGGTTTGACGCGATCTTAATTGGGAGGTAAATCCTTCCGATCTATCATGAACAACCCTAGAACTGATCTTATTGGTAAAGTTACTCAAGCTAATTGTCCTTAGATCAGCAAAGGTGTAATTTGACTTTTTTCTTGTAGTAAAATCAAATTAGTGTAAGTTACCCCTAAAAATCTCTTGGATAATTCTGAAAAATGTCTTGACCTATTATCTCCCAACAACTTTGATAAAATTTACCTGTCAAACCATCAGGGCCACCAACACTGTCACCATTTAGGCTCAAACAGTTCTCTTTACTTCATTAAGAGTAGGATCTCTACACAACTTCATTTCCTCTTTTATAATACTCTCTGGAATGTGCCTCAATAGTGAAAAAGATGTAGCATCTCTCTCTTGAAGAAATTGGTTAGCATAGAATTATGCTGCCTCTGCTACTATTTCATTTTCACCAGCTAAACACCCTGACTATCTTGAATTCTATTAAGTTGGTCTCTTTCTTTTACCTTTCATATTGCTTATAAAAAATCTTGTATTTTTGTCCCCTTCCTCAAACAAGTTAAATCCAGCCTTCAGTCTCCAAGATTTAAGCTTCTTAAAAGTGAAAGTACTTCTTGTGTTCTGCCTGAGCCTTCTAGGGTACTGCTCCATTTTAAACATTGGGAACCTCCTCAAACAATTTCTTTTTAACTTTAACAATGTCTTCTCGAATCACTAATTGTTTAAAGATATCACATAAGTGTCTTTACTCTACTTACCCAAGGCATTTTTAACCCTTCTGATATTTTCTTTGAATAATAAAAAAGGATTCAGATTTCATTAGCCACCCAATACTGTCTCACTACTTAAGTAAAAGATGCATTTTCAGTCCAGATTTTCAAAAACCTAAAAGGTTTCCTATGTATAATCACCCCTCCTCCATGTGTAGTAACATATGAGCATGATCATATAATGTTATGGCAATATGTTCAACCTCCATATGAGTAAAACAATTCTGCATCAGTTGATTAGATAAGATTATATCTAGTCTCTCAAAAGATTCAATCATTTCTAGTTCTTCCATTCCACCAGGTGAATGGACTTCCTTTGAATTGAATTTCTTCTAGTTCCAACTATGAATTCAAATATCAAAATCTTCATGATCAGCATCTTGGACGGGTAATCCACCAATTTTTCCTTCTTAGTTCAATCCGACATTGAAATCTCCACCTATTTACCAGTGCTTGTTCATATCTGCTGATAGTTGATATATGTCTTCCCAAAGCATTAGTCTATCCTCAGCATTATATTTAGCATAGACCAGTGTAATAAGTCATTTCTGACTTTGCTGGTGATGTTTTAAGCATAATATCAATTGTTGCTCAGTATCCTTTACCACTGTAATATAAAAATCTTAATTGACAAAGCATCATATTTTACCATTACAGCTTGCCTTCACCACCTGCATCTCTTCTGCTTTACAGTAAATCTTGGTAATGTTCTGATATGTTGAAAGGGTTCCAATAACCCATGAAAGACAATGTATGAAATTATGCACTATTGCCTCTATGGAAGCTTGTTGGGATTTTACTTACCTAATGTCTTAAATTAGAGCTTTCATAATTAAATCTTTGACTATTTTCTCTTTTGGCTGCCCCCAACACATAGATTTCACTTCACTTGCTTGCGGCTTTCCCTTTTCTTGAGCTTTTTCAATAACTTTGGTGATAATCTGCTTTCCTATGGTGAATACTTCAGTTCCCTCTTGGGACGTTCAACACTTTTTGATCACATGTAGCCTAATTTGGCCTCCAACCAGTAGTTCCTCATCTTCCAAGTTGAACACTATATCATGTAAATTTGACTTTGGATCTGTTTATTTCTTTGTGTTTACTTGTTGACTATCACATTCATTCCCCGCTATTGACGATAATTGTCATTGTTGCTTCCTTCACCTCCTTGGCATTTCTTTCTTCTTCTTTCGGCAGTTTATCCACTATTATTTGTTTCGTCATTACTATTTTTTTACAATTTGCAGGAATTTTCTTTGACATCCTCCCACTTCTTTGATCAGTTGAATGTTTTGTCAAACGACTTGGTTTGAAACCAATGCTTAGTTTGTTTTTCCTTTTTTTTTGTGTGTGTGTATCCTCCTCCCCTGTCTCTTTACGCTCATTACATTACGCTCATGGTATCACTCCAACTTAACCAATCGACTTAAACGCAAGGTCTTTAGCTTTTCCAATGTACTCCATTGGCATATTGCATTTCAAGACATATTTAGAAACATAAGTTATAAATCTAATTTGAATTTCTTCAATCGCATCTCTCCATCTCCTACGTTTACATACCCATCATAAACCGATTTTGAAAATTTCCTTGCTAATCCCCAACCCCCCCCTACTTTACCATCGTACAACTTGGTCTGTTTTTATTATCATCGCTAGATGAAGTTGTACAGGCTTCCCACTGCATATGCCAAAGGAAAATTGCTTTTCCTTGACAAAGAAAGTTTGGCAATAGTTTGGAAAGGCAACCCAAGCCATTGCCATATGGGGTCTTCATTAATCTTCAAACGGTGCAGCAAAGAATAATGTGGCGCATAGAAATATACTAGCCATCGTTGCATCTCAATATAGTAGGCCCCTTTTGAGATAAGGTTAAAAAATATCTGCATGCGATTAAACCTAATAACGAATGTGTGTTGGTATGCGGAAACGGGGGTACTTGAGTCTTAATCCACGGACAAAGACCACAGACTGTAGGTCTTACTTACAGACTGTAGGTCTGTCCGTAGATCGATACTTAGTCGATTTTTTTGGGCTGAGTTTTTGGGGAGCTCTAATGGAAAATGATGGATGCACAGTTATAGGTCATCGATCACTATGGTCCGTCAGTGGTAACCATCGATTGCACCTGCAGATTTTATTAAAAGCTTATTTCTTGTCTTTTTTGGATGTAGGGTTTTATAGTTTCTAACTAAATGTCCACTTTAAAATATTATTTTGCATGGTTACTATACTTAGTGCATTCTTATACTAATACCATTCTTCTTCATCTTTTTACACAAGTGTAGGTGGTGATGGCTTATGGACCTTTCCTAGAATGAAGAATTTGGATTTTCTATTCCCAAGTGTGGGTGTGTCCTTAATGATTCAAGGAACTTTATGTCAAGAATTTTCTTTAAGTTCAAGTACTAGATAGTAGTTGCTTTTATATTATAAGGGTCGTGTCCTTATTGTGTTGTAGTCGTGTTGAAGATGGCTACATCGAGACTTAGTACTTCCATTGTATTTTAAAAAGGTATTAAAATGAGATGACTTTCAGTCTCGTGTTATATTGTGGAAAAGTTTTTAATTATGCTCCTAATTTGATGACAATACGATAAATGAATTCTAAGGGCTTGTATAAGACCTCTGAGAGGTCAAGTATGTCGTGTTACTTCTTGGGGGTACTTCCCGGTCGTGAAAATTTCATGTAATTTCTTCTTGTAGATTCCCCATGTAAGAAAGAATTGTTGACATCAAACTTTGAAACTTCCCAACCTCTTTTAACAGCCATAACAATTAGACATTTGATGGTTGTCATTTTAACAACTCAAAAAAAGTTTGAGTGTGATCGATTCCTCTTGTTGAATGTATCCTCTCATGACTAATCTTGCCTTCAATCGCTCAACACTACCATCATAAAGTTGCTTCACCTTGTATACCCATTTACACGGTAAGACCTTTATCCTAAGTGTGATTTGATTTGATAGCTTCTAATTCCCTATCCATAGCTTCCACCCAACCCGGATGCGTGGAAACTTCAACATATGTGCTAGATTCAATTATTGATGAACCAGAATTGGCAATGACTTTATTAGGAAAGGAAAGGTCAGTGAAAGACACATTAGGTGACTTAGGAGGGCAAAAAATATGAATTAGTCACATCACTAAGAAAAATGTTGTTGCACACATAATTGCAAATACTTGGGTTGAAAACTTTTGTTGTCTTTGTGATTGTCTAGGGAAAGAATTTGGTATATCATAATTGATAGGGTTGATCATTGGATTTGATGAAGGAGATGAGGGAGAGAGCTGATCGGTATGATTAGAGGAACAAGGCTCAAAAGACAGAGGATTGGATGTGTCATTTGAAGGATCATGAGAAGAAGAACTGGATGATCTATATATTTATGGTTTATGAGGAATAGATGTGTCAGACACATGTAGGTCTGACTGAGTGAATAAATCAGTAAAATGGAAGAGGGGGGGGGAATAGTTGATGAATCGTTGGTTTCAGTGTGTGCAAATATGTTTTCATGAAATTTTATCTCTTGAAATAAAAACCTTGTTGGTGTCTATATCCAATAACTTATAAACCTTTTGACCAAAAAGATAACCAAGAAACACACAAGCCTTTGCTCTTGGTTAAAATTTGCTTTTATGTTACTGTAAAGTGTTTTTTTGTGAATCACCTTAGAAAGAATTCGATTGATCAAATGAATCGCAGTTAAAATACATTCCCATTAATACTCGATAGGTAACCTTGATTGGAACAATAAGGCTCTTCCAGTTTCTAGAAGTATGCTATGTTTTTGTTCAAAAACTCCATAATGTTGAGGAATCCCAATACATGATGTTTTATGCATACTTCCATGTGAGTTGAAAAAAATCGATCCTGAAATGCTCACCCCTAGTTCCATTGCATTATTTGATCTCACTGTTTGAATTTTTGCATAAAACTGCCTTTTGACCATGTGAATGAAATTTTTAATGACCAAAAAAACATTGCCTTTAGTACTTAATAAATAGGTCCAAGTACCCCTACTATATTCATCAACAATTGTTAGAAAATAATTGTAATTATTTATAAGTTGGTACTTTATAGGGACCGTATGTATCAACATGTATCAGAAACTAAGGGACCATGAATAAAGCCCCAATCTAATGTGTCATAACTTGGAACTACAACTTGCGGTAAAATAGAGAGGATCAGAAATAAAAACTTGAAATGAAACTGAAACATTACTACTAAGACTTCCTGAAGAAAACAAATAACTAAAGTCCTTAGAAAAATTACTAGACTCTAGATTGCTAGGTTAAAGAAGATATAGTCCCTCTTTTGCTTCACCAAAACTGTGTGGTCTCTTCATTAAAGGGCATTGAAACATACACCCAAGAGGAGTGAATAACATAGTGCAACCAAACTTACATGAGAATCGAAAGCAAATTATACCTAAAAGTGGGAACACAGAGAACATTTTTCAAAATGAGATTAGGGAATCTAGAAACATGTTCTATATGAGTGACAATGATCTTATAAGAGTTAGGGCATATTAATATTTATGGGACAAGCATGGGGTGAAAAGTATATTTAAGCATGTGAATCAACGCACATGTGCTTAGAAGCACATGAATCTATCATCCAAGTACTAGAATTGAAAATACAGAAACACGATCCAAAATGTTTAAATATAGTACCAGCCACTGCATTGACATTGACATCTGATCCTTGAATGTTTTCTGAGATTCTTTCTCCTATTTTTTCTTGGTTTATCATGTAGGAAATCTGACCTTTCTATTCCTTAATGTTGATCGGTGGCATTCATGGCCATATTTGTGAGATATGTGTCCTCCATTGTCATGATTCCACTGCCTCTAACCTTTCCTTCATTTTTTTTCATGTTCTTAACTGAAAATCTTAGGGGAATCCTAGCATTCTATAGCATTGTTCAATAGTATGACCTACTTTCTTGAAAAAATTACAAGAGAAATTATGTTTATATTTGCTTTTCTTTCCCTTGTAACCTATACCCTGAAATTTCTTCCTTGAGTTTCCAGGTTTCTAAAAAACAAAATTTGGTTTCTAAGTGTTTTCAAAAGCATTTTTAGGCTTTTATTTTGTTCCCCTAAAAGTATTTTGTGCTTTCCCTCAATCGATCGCAGTGAGAGAGCTTGTGTAAACTTCTTTTGATTCTCATATTGTAAGAGAAGAGAATAAGCATGGTTAACAAAGGGAAATGGGTTCTGCATCAGGCTATTCCCCCTAGCTTTTTAAAAACATCTTCAACCCATGAGGACGTGTAATTAGCCTCTATCTTCCAATTATTTTTTCCACTCTCTTTTCTTACAACACAACACAACTGCAATTTGACAGGTATTTAGAGATCTGTTCCATCCTATATCCTCTTTAGTTTAGTGAAATAACTTGCAATGTTAGTGTTTTCCTAAACTAATCCATTCAATTATTTTTGTAGATGGTACAACTTGGATCCATTAGATTGACCAAATTGATGTTCCAAGGTTGTTCATAGTTCTTTAATAGATCTGGAATAGATGACACTATCTGTTATTTCTCTTGAGAAATAATTAAGAAGCCATGAAGTTACCATGTCATCGCATCTGATCCATGGTTGATAACCCTTGTTGCTAGCATCAGGAGCTGCACATGATTTATAAATGAAACCAATCTTATTCATTAATGAATGTTCTATAAGTATTGTTCTTTTCCAGCCTTGAAACCCTTTTCCATCAAAAGAAGTGTTGAAAAGAGTCATTCATAGAGAGTCTGATGAATGAAGAAAATAAACATGATTCGGGTCTGATGCAACAATGTGCACAGAGGTTTGAGATGTAAGAACGGTGATGATGGGATTTTCGTCACCCATGATTGAGTAGAGAGGCTATAGAGAGATTGATGTAATCTTTTAGCCTAAAGCTCTGATACCATAATAGAAATGAAGAAGATTTGAAATTTTTTTGGGTATTTCTCAATTCCTTCTGTACAATCTTTATACAAAATGTAAAGGACTAAGTTGTAGTAAAACAAACTTAATAACAAACTACCAGTTGTACAACAGAATTTCTACACCTGTACTTGTTCTAGAAAATTCTAAGAATATTCAGATGATTTGCGCCTATTTATAGCATCTAGTCTCAAAAGTAATGAAGACCTTTTTTCTTTCTTCGACCCATTTTGTTGGCCCATCTTGAGAGGATGAGCTCAATGTATTATTTTTTCGACTCCAGAAATCTTTATTTTTCATCTTTTTTCTTCTTTGAGCCCAAATAATTGTAAGATAAAAATGTTGACTCTTTGTTTCTATCGTATTTAGTTCTTTACTCTATCTCATATACAGACATCATTTTTTGCAATATATTTGGTACTGTAATTTAGCATTATTATCGTGAGTCTATAGGTTATCAGGCATCATTAATTGGTGCAATAATTGATATTTTAGTTGTAAATCAACTAAAGGAGCTAGTGCTGTATTTTATGAACATTCCTAACGTTACCAGTCTGTCTTAGAATTCTGATATGTGACATCTGTCTATTTGAATGTCTCCCTTTTCGTAGTACATATATTACATAAGGTAGATTTGAATTTATATTCAGTTTCTAATATATTGTTTATAATATGATCACTTTTATTTCGTCTTTCCCTCATTTAATATAGTTATTATAGTTCAAATATCTCATAAATAATTTAACTTAAATGTAATATAAATTTTTTCATGATGATACATAAGACAACTAAATTTAACCCCAGAAGAAGAAAATTGGGAAGAAGTGGGAATAATGAAGCGCTTGTGAAAGAAAAAAGTTCTGGGAGGGAAATGGGGGGGGAGTAGGGGGGTTAGCGAAATAGCAGGGTGCATGACAGGAAGGTGGAGATGGAGTTTGGGGTAGGGGGTGGGGGGGGGAGCCTACGGGGGCGGGGTTGAGCGGAGAGGGTTAGGGGGTAACTTTGGCAGGAGGAGGGGTTGGGATATGGTGAGGGGGAATGGGGGTGCGGTTTATCGATAAGTGGTGTGGTGGGGGGGTAGGTGGGTTGGGTTGGGAGTAGGAAGTGGGGGATTGGGGAGGGGGAGGCAGAGATAGGGGGAGGGTGGAGAGCTCCCCTTCGCAAATTAATTCAGACATGACAACACACACACACACACCCACCCCCACCACCCAACACCCACACACACACACCACACACATAGAATATATGAGAATATCGAGCTATATATAGATAGCGAATATAAAATCCAAGGAAGAATGCGAGGAACGTGATAATCTAGGTTGGAATTGAAAGTGACTGATTCATTCGGATATGCAGATTCTCATAATCCCATAATCCTGGACGTAGCTTAAAGGATCAATGTGGTGTGTGATAGGTGAAAAATATATCATAAAGAAGCGCTGCTTGCTAAGTGATGAGGCAAAGGGGATGGGAATGAAAAAGTGGCCCCGCTGATAAAAGTGGAGCCAATGTCTGCAAAGAAAAATGAAATGGAGGGGGCTAAGATTATCTAGGGTTGAGACAAGCAAGCAGACGTGAGGGTAACTATGTCCGAGGAAGACGGCACAGGCCGAGGGGGGAAGTCGAAGAAGGCGGAGATATAGACGCATGCCGAGGGGAAGGAACGACTGGAGGGGCAAACGAGGAGGGGGCGTAAGCGGCGTGGGGGCGCATAGGTAGGGGAGTTGCGAAGGCGCGGGGGCCCAAGCTAGCCTCGATCGGGACCTAATTAACCTAACGGGGCAACGCACAGTGGGAGAGCCGGTGGAGAAGAAGGAGCGTGGCACTAAAGACCTGAAGAGAGGAGGAGGGGGAGGAGGGGGGGGAAGAGGGGGGACCCGGAAAAGCCAAGACACAGGGGGGACAGCCGGAACAGTAGGGTCGAAGTCGAAGGATGGGTGCGAAGGTGCCCCCCCCCCCCCCAGGGGGGAAGGAAGATAGGCATTTAGGAGGGGGAAGAACCAAAACAGCCGAGAACGTTCAGTACGTCCGGGAAGGTGGGTCAGGGAGGGGAGAGTGCCGTAGCGAGTGAACGCACGGTGAGGAGGCGAAATGTACAAGCATTGTGGAAAGTAGTGCTGAGTTGTTTCATGGTTGAAACGTTCGGTACGACTCCCCAAGGACGCAACCAAGAGCCTTTGAGGAGGACCCTTATAGATTTATACAATATGCCTGGCAGTGTTGCATCGACGGGAAACAGAAACTGACCGGTGTATATCAACGGCACTGATGCCACATCGTACCACCTTAGTCGGGTGGAGAAGGCCCCTTCACCCGCTACACCCTCTAAACTCATCGACTGAGTGCAGAGGTGCAGGCTACGTTCGTGTGAGGAATCACGGGAGCGTCGATGCCACCGGTCGTCCTCATTAGATAATGGAGAAGCTCCTCGAAATTCAAGTCTCTAACCAAGACATCTAAGTGAATGACGAGGGGGGAGATGTTCGTCGACTCACAAACGGCCCGTCGATCGGGGTTTAATCTGTGAGGGTTGAGTTTTCTGCCTAATTTAAGTTGGTAACATTTAATTAGCTAGAGTATTAGGTGGTTTAAGTAGGGGTTAATGGAGTCTAATTAATTTTATTTAAGACCTAATATAAATACTCCCAACCCTCATGAATCTAAAGACAACTCTCAAATAAACTCTCTTCCTTCTCTCTTATTTCTCTCTCTACATGAACTCACCATTGAAGACTAGCAAGGATTAGGGTTTTAGGGATGTAAAGGGACAAATTCACCATCAATTGTTGACAAACGTTAAGGTATAAAGTTTATTCACACCTTGGAGAACTTCCTCAAGGGTTCCTTCCCATAGATTTCAAAGTTATGTTTTCTTATGTTTCATCCAATGACAATTGAAGTTACGATGAGTTGCTGGACTATTTTTAGGTTCTATTGATTTTCACACTAAGTCACCTTGTTTATGGTAGATTGGGTTGATGGTTTTTTGTCTAAATTTGAATATATTAATCCTCCATCCCTACCCCTAAGTAGTGATCTTGACCCTACCTGTCATTTGATCATTCAATTGAGTTGTTGTTGATTTGATTATGAATCATGGTGTTAATTATTAAATTAAGATGAATTATAGGCCTATCATGCTTAGTTTCTTGATATGTGATTTAGGTTATGATTATTATTTAAATTAGGCTTACATCTTGCTCAATTTGTGATCTTGAGTTGAATGTGTTATAGCGAGCAATTGGTCCCCCCTTTTTTATCTTATTGTGATCATTGTGTGATGATGTTACTCCCCAGTTGGGTTTATTTATGGGTTTAATGGTGAAGACCTTGATATCGACTATGAGGAAGACGTGGTAAGTCTAAGAATCCTCTATCTTTATTCCAATTCTGATTAATTGTTGTTAAGTCATGTACTATATTGGAGTTGCCTTATTCAGGATTGTAGGGTGTTGTTTCTTTTGACTTATGTTGTGAGGTATAAGTTGTATGTGATATAAGGATGGTGCAAACTAATCAATGTGCCTTGATATGCATTAAATCTAAGGTGTTAACATCACTTATCCTGAATTGTGATGAAGTACTTTGTACTCATTATTACGTATTGATCTATTGATGATGATGACTTTACAGGTGGGTATACCCTATGACCTAAATTAGTTTTATCTTAATTAAAGTCCTAAAGACATTTCAAAAAAGGACTCTAGCTTAGCAACCGAGTTGAACTAATTGAGGAGTGTCCCTTCCCACATAAGGAAGGTAGGAACACTATATTACTCTCGAGATTGGAGACTAAATGCATTGGCCTCAAGAGGGTCCCAAACTAAATATCCCTAGTTCTTGAATTATATACCTCATAGTAATACTAGCTAGTTGATCCACGTAGATTCATATTTCATGTTGGGTACTACCTTGCAATAGTCCGCCTTCTTCGTGTCGTGTTTTTATACACTGGATTCCACACTAGCTCAATGTGGGTCTATGTCATTTAGGGCAAGTGTTTCCAAAGGTAAACGAAATTAAAGAACTTGAACTCTAACTTGATCCCCTAAGGGTCCTAGCTTAATCTAAGGTAGGGGTAATTGGTACTACTATTTACACATTGTACTAGTTAGCCTTGAGGGGGAGTCTTAGGAGGAGGTTCTTATAATAAGTTTATGTGTATGATAATAGATGAGTATATATAATGACCAAGCCATGTTGATACTATATGTTGATTAGTTCATTTATGAATATGCCTTAGGTTATAATGTTTATATATAATAAATGAAACCTAATGCTATGATATGTACCGGGGTTGGGGGACATTGGTCATGTGTTTCGTGTTGAGGGACACTGATTGATAGATGTTATGGGCTTTGCTTGGTCATTGCACTGTTGACTTGATAAGGACCTTGTGAGTCGTTGTCTTGCTTATTATGATATGTTTTGAACGCTATTCATTCTTATGATATTGTCTTTGATGTTGGGTTGTAGTAAATTCTGGTTCAAGTATGTTGGGATAGGTATTACTTGTTGCGATAGTAGCTGGTTTGGTTTGGTTGATATGACTTACTTGCTTTGCAATTAAGTCCCTAAAGGGTAAATTTAGAATGTTTTGATAAAAAGTCCTTTTTAAGCATGTTTTGCTTGTGTATGTTTACAAAATCCCAGATTGTACATGTGGGATCTACCCCATTTCTTTCTTTCCCAAACATTTTAGGTTCGGCTCTTGAAGAGTTTGGTGCAATATTGTTAAAGGCCTTGGATTCTTCCTTCATCCAGTAGGTAGGTCCCTCCACCTTCGAGGGCAATGACATCCCTAGCTTACGGATGGTCTTGTGAGAGTGTAACTCTTTCATTCCTTTCCTTTTTAAATTGAGTATTTATTTCGTATGAATATATATGGTCCTTCTTGGATTTATGTAAGGTTTATTCCCATATTTGATATTCGTTTAATGGAATTAATGAGACAATCGTAGACTATTTCTATATTTTACGTATCGTAGTTGCAATAAAGGAGAAGGCTATGTAACCTTTCTATAAGAAGGTCTATGTATACTCGATATGAATATATATTATGTATATGTAGAGGTCTATGTGAACCTCCAAGTAGTGATATGTAAACCTCCAAGTAGTGATAATGAATTTTAATTTTTTTCCGCATTTTTCAACCTATGAATGTAAGGACATGAGACTAAAAGTCTAGTCTTAGTCCTTGAAAAGGACGACGATGCCGATTACGTCTATAGAGTAAACCTGGATGTGACAATAGTTGTGTGCAATATCCCTTCCTTTTGTTCTTGATGAGCTTCTAAAATATTTCCAATCAATATAAACCTTAGTTTGTTACAATGGTGCTCTCATTGACTCCATCAACCATGTACTATGGCGGACAACGAACTCACAACTCTTTCATATTCAATAATGGGTTTCACTTCATCATTCTTTTACATAGTCTGATTATAAACTGCTTCAAACTCTGCGGTCTCAAGTAACTTCAATGAATTCTCAGCCATCTCTAGTGGAATTGGATCGATTCAGCAGCTATAATGAAGTAACTGGGTTTTACAGGAGGGATCTATTTTGCTTTTTTATGCCATCTAAAAAGCCCATAAATTACATTATGTCTCCTCCTATTTCGATAGAGATGCCCTTGAATGGTTTCATTGGATATCTCGCAACAATCAATAAGTTGATTGGAAGTATCTTAAAGAGCAAATGATGCTGCGATTTCATAACAACGTCGCCAATGGAGATTTTGGTTTAACCTTTCCAGGCTCCTTTGACTATGCCAGCTATGCATTAATGGTTCCACCAGTGATCCAAGTATTTCCATTTGTCTTATTTGAACATTATAATTTTGAATCTAATTCAAAAGATGGAAATTCAAATACTGAACAAATGTTTGATGAAATGCCACTAGTTGAGAATTCCCCATTTAGTTTAAATATTAAGGTCGTTATGTCTCTAGAAGGATTTGCACAACTACCAAATCCCTCTTATTAAATGAATATTCCCAACAATATGACCACAAGGTGTTCGTGGATAAGCAATTATATGTAACAACCTTCAGCTGAGTTCCTGATGAATTTGCCCCAACCTTAGGGAATATCTAGATAAATGCCTCTATTTCTACAACCGGGCCTATGTCTAAATGTGCATCCGATCTTATTAGTCATTGCTCATGCTTATTCATAAATTTCAACTCTTATGAACTGTCTTATATTAGCGTTAGACACACTAATTTCAAACTCTCGGGTGAGACGCTTCTTATCGGTCGAGTACTAGATACTTGTTGTTATCATAAGAGAACATGCTCATATCTCCATTTTGAGCTTGAGCCAATTCTAGATATTTACCGTTTGGTAGTGTTGTGGGTTCTTGGTTTGATATGGGATAATTAAGTTATTCGTTGTCTTATGTGGCCAAGACACCTCATAGGTTTTAATAACAAATTAGGCAGGTATCCTTACGCGTGGAATAGATTCTCTTAACAACTATTTGATAATTTGTCCCAAACATGTGATTGTTCCAAGGTGTGTACTAAAACTTCCCAAGGAGATGCAAATTGTGTCAACCTTATGTTAGATAGCAGTCTTCATTGGTGTCTCACATTGAATGTGTTTCCTGCAATACCAACAATGAAGTTTGGAGATAATCAAGTTGCGGCTATTGCAAACTCGTCTCTTGTTTTCACATTGGAGTTTGAAGAGGCTTTCAATATGACATTCTCTGTATTCAGAGCTTGACTGTTGGAAAACTTATATTCACAGTGAAAGCATAATATGATCTATACTGCTTGCATGAATAATAGATAATAAATACTGTTTACGCTAGAACACATATAATATGCTAGAACACATAAACATACTAAAATTTAATTCTAGAATTACCTCTTCAAGGTGAGCGAATACCTTCAAGTGAATCCCCAAGTTATACAAACCTTCAAGAGAATCTATAAGATAGCTATGGTCTTTTACGATGATCCTAAGTCACATTCGAACTTTCTCAATACTTGGGTGGGCAAGTATCGAATAGCAAACTAACTTCTCTCCTCTCTAGATTAGGAGAATTCCAATTTATAGAAAACCTTATTTTTCTAGAAGACTATAAAAAACATATTATTCTTCTTTTTTGCATAGAAAAGGGATTCTGAGTTCTAGTTAAATATGAGCACTATAGGGATCACGTAATTAATTATTGAGACTTCCTGCTGTGGAAATAATTCCAAATAATTTATTTGAATTATTCTTACCATAGTAAATTACAAATCATTCCACTAGAAATTCGTAATTACACTCATCTATTGTATTTTGTAATTCCCATTAAACACTTATGTAATTCCCCATGTTAAGATTTCAAATACTAATAAACAAATTAAATTAATAACGAATTTAACTTAATGATTAATTTGCCCTTCGAGAACTGTTAACGTCTTTCATGTGTCGGATTCATAAATTCACTTGCAAGGTCTAACACGATGAAAAAATTATAAGTTTCTCAAAGGAATATCAATAAATCTCTATAACTGACATGGATTCAATCAGCAACCATATATTCACCCATACTATTATTATATCCAACTTATTAGGCTATGACCCCTCTCAGAATCTCATATTTTATAGCTCAAAATGATAATTAATGATACAGATCATAATTAGTTTATATTAGGATTAAGAAATATAAGTACATTTAATAGTTTAGAGACTTATGTTTTTGTCAGTCAATTTTAAACAATCTAATCTACCATCTCGTTCAAGACGTACAAAAATGTACTGCACAAGAAGTTGGAACTATACCTTTCCCCTAATTAGATAAATTACTATAATATTGTGCTACAATCGTACCCGATGTGAATGTCCGATTTTCATCCTAGATTGTGAACCAAAAACTTATACTTATAAGAACAGATGATTTATCCTCTTTGTATGGCTCAAACTCTAAATACGAATCATCTACTATACAAGTAAATAGACACTAACGAATATATGGTTTATATTAAAATTCAGCAAATTATATTCTCTAATATATAGTATTTCTTAACACATGGTTAATAGTATATATCCTAACAATCTCCCACTTAGACTTTTAACCATTACAATTGGTATAATATACTATATCTAAAATGCATGGTTAATAGTTTATCCCCTAACAATCTCCAACTTAGATATTTAATCGTGAGAACTGCTAGAATACTATGTCTAAACACATAATTAATAGTATATACCCTAACTCCCTCAGACTCTTAACTATGTATTTACAACTATCACAAGCATTCTTTTATTTCTTATCAAAAGAAATTTACCAAGTTATTTTCTCATGGAATTTTATCTAGTAGTGTTTCGTCATAACAAATTGATTTTGTACTAGTTCTTGAGAGAGCTTATCATGAAACCTTCCAAGAGTTTACTTCTTTCAAAAAAACTATCATAAAATTTCTCTCAAACATATAAAATAAATCAATCTTCGCTATGATTCTCCCACTACGACTAAGCACTACATAATCACACATTCATGATCTGAGTCTTAATATTTCTTCAAAATCTTTCGATATTGAAATATTAACAACTTTTCATTTAGTTTTCTTAATTTTCTCAACATCACTTTAACTACATGAGGTAATAGTTTTTCTTATGTCTAGTAACATTTCTCCCACTATTTATATTCAATGGAACGTCATTTCTTACATATCTATTAGATGTTCTTGACCATATGAATTTATAATTGACTTATTTTTAATTTCTTTATTTAATTTTCGTAAAACTAATTTACTTCTAGGAACATGGTTTACTAAAATTATCCTTTTTTAGGAATCAGACATTTGTTGTTAACAATTAACTTATTTTATTTAGGACACTGTAATAAACCTTCTTTCATACTTTAGGATATCCAATTAACACACACATTTCGTTCATAATTTCAATTTTCTTAGACTCTCACTCAACACATGTGCTTGACAATTCTATATCCGAACGTGTCACAGATTAGACTTATGTCAAATCCAACTAGTTCTATAGTTGTCTAATGTACTAATCTAAAAGAAATTGAATTAAAAATGTGATATGTAGTTATTAGAACTTATCACGAAAGACACAAAATAACTAATAATAAGTCCCTAGAATCTTTCATCTTCAAAGATCTACTTCTTTTCTCTTCGACACATATTATAGAGTGTCTAGTGTAAGACAAGTGTAATGCCTTATCTATAAGATAATGACTATGAGCCTTCGCAAAGGTTTACATTACTACAATCAGATTGGCAGTGATTTTTATATTTTTCATGATGCTATATTAGTTTATCTTAAATATTTTGATCGCTTTCATAGATTTAGATTATCAAAGCATCAAAAAACATATATTTATATCATGAGTTTATAAAATCGCAGAATCTTAAAGTCACCTCTTCCTGAATACATTTACCACTGTAGGACGACACAGGGAAGGAGAACTGGGGAGTCTGTTAAGAAGGATGGAGAAAAGACTGAAATCGTGAGGATTTGAGGGGAGCGTAATAATTGGTTCGAGGAAGTTTTGAGAGAGCTTGTGGGTATAGTGGAAGGGAGGGGAGCCAAAAGTTGAGGGAGTGGGGAAAGGGAGGAGAGTCTAGGATGTGCGTGGTCAAGAGTTGGTGGGGGGAGTAGGGAGGGAAACGGTACTGGGGTGACATGGGTGAGGGGAGTGGGAGGTTTATAATGGGGGGTGTATGAGAGATCCAGGAAGTGTATGGGGGAAATGAGGGGAGGGGGAAGGAGGGTGTGGACAGGTTTGTTGGAAGTAATTGACAATGGGGGCGGGATGCGAGGATGGGGAGTGAAACATGGAAGTATGGAAAGATTATTATCCCAGAAGTGAACTGGGGTCGATGAGTAAAGGGACATGTTGGGGAGTAAGAGAGGGGATGGAGGGCAACTGACAGGGTTAGAAACCGGGAAGGGTGTAAAGGGTGTTATATGAGGCAGAGGGTGGAGCGTGGTACGGGCTGAGTAGGGAGTCGGCGTGGTTATTGGGGAGAGGTGCGAGGGGAAGTGAAGGGTGGTTTCTTGTGGGGGATATGGGTATGAAGTATAGAGGGGGGGTGGGGGGGTAGTGGTGACGTGGGGGGAGAAATGGGTTGGTGCAAAGAGGCTGGTGGGGGAGGTGTGGAAGAGTCCGGTTACGAGTGGTAGGGGGTGGGGGGATGAGAAGAGAGAGGTAAGTTGGGAGGGTAGAAATGTCGGGAGATAGTAGCGAAGGATGTAAAGGGTTCGGCTGAGGAGTGGCGGATTGGAACGGTTCGTTGGTGCCGCTGTAGTGGTGGCAATGTTGCAGGTCTGGTTGAAAATCGGAGGGGGTGCGGGTGGGGGGGCTAACAAGAAGCGGTGGGGGTGGGATGAGCCATAGAAGGGGCGAACGAAGGAGCTGGGTTGATGGTGTGAGTCGTTGTCTGATGGATAAGCGGTGCGGGGGGGATGAGGGGTAGAATGGTGGGGGGGGGGGGGATGGGGCGGGGGAGGGGGGAAGGAGATAACGAGCTTCGGGGTGCAGGGTGTTGGAGTGTACGTTTGAACAAGAAAGTAGCTTTAGGGGACTCGGGGTGGTACGTAAGGTATGGGAGGGTCGGGGGAAAAAAAGGATTTAGATAAAGAGCCGTGAGTAGGTTAGGAAAGGGGAGGGAAGGTATAGTGCGAAGAGAAGGAGTGGAGGGAGGTCGGGTGATGGGGTTTGTACGAAGGGGGGAAGCTTGTTGTTGGAGATAAGCGTCGGTAAGGGGGTGGAGCGGTAAAAATACCGGGAGGGGAAGGATGTAGCAGGAATGGATCGGGGAGACCTCTTGTGAGAAAGTTTTTCGTGGAAAGGGGAGGGATCGTGGAGGAGTAAAAGCAAGGGTCAAGTAAAGGAAAGGATGGGAAGGGCGTTAGGGCGGACAAACAAGTTTGGGTGGGGTATGGCTCAATGACTGCGCGCAGGAGATGGTGGCCGAGAGGGCGCGATTGTGGTGATGGTGCAGGTGAGAAAATTTGCAGAGGGAGGGGGGGTTGGGGAATATAGGAGAGGAGGAAGGGATGAGGGTGGAGAATAGTGATTGGCGTGATGTGGGAAGAGTGGGGAGAGTGTGGGAGCGCTTTTGGCTGGAGTTCCTGCCCGCTCAAGATATAATAATTCTAACTTTCACTACCACCTTTTCCTTTTTAATAGGAAAGGTCTCTTAGTTATTTTTCCTTCTCAACATAACTCAATGTTGGTAGTGACTTCACTTTGAAGGAACCGTTATATCCATCTATTAAGCAACCTCGAAGTTCTATTAAAAATAAATAACTTAGACGCTAGTGTACAATAAGTTTCATTTAATTTAAATGATACTTCTTTTATGAGATAAATTAATAAAATTCAATTTTTGTGAGATAATATTAATTAAAAAAAATCATGCATCAATATACCACTATAAAGAAATTGCAATCACTCATGATAGGAGAGTACAAAAAAATATCAATATGCATCTCTTATCCTTAAAAATTGAAAATCATTCCTCCTAACACAATATTAGGTACAATGCTTCTTTGAATCATATTTTGTATCTGTATCAAAAGAAAAAACTTAAGTGGATTAAGTGGGTGTGTAAACTCTATTGAGCATATAAGACTAATACAGTCAATAGATCTACCCAATAACAAATATCATGCTCATGTTAGATAATATCTACTCTGCACTACAGATGTAAGCAATGACCGATTTTCACTCATAACTTATATAGATCTAACTCAGTTGAGAGTCTACTGGTTTAGTATAGTCAATGAAATCCTCTAGCTACATGATCCCGCTTTATTACCAGTTTAGAAATTTATATACATTATCACAACTATATATAAAATACAAATGAAGTGTATCATTTTCATCTGATGGAGGAGAAGTCTAAGCCAATACATAAACTATATTTCACTACTGTTTAATCAAATATGACCCAAAAATTCATATACCAATCCAAAAAATTAATTACTACTAGGTCGTTCTTATGAATCTACAATTTGAACTATTTTTTTCAAATTCCAAAAACTGATCCAATTTTGGTTGAAACGGGGTTGACAAAATAGAATTCAGATTAGAGCTTAGTAATTCTATCCTTACCACATTTGGTGAAATAGATATACGAACAAGAAGAAAGAACGAAATCATTTAAATGCCCAAACGAAAAAAGCATGTTATGCTGTACATTGATTCTTAAAATTCAAAACACACTCATATATCCATGGCTCTTAAATAATAAATATGGATGACAAAAATGACTACTCCTGCAACTATACTAAGTCTGTTGTCAGATATTGCACTCAGTTTAGGAGAGTCAATACAGATAACAAAGAAAATAGAGATTAATACTTTATGTACTGTATATAATTAAATATCTCTAGGGAGGAAGTCTAAAGCCATATGCAGCATGAAACTTAATCACTTCACTATAATGTAGTCAGAAAACCACAGAAATACTCTCTATCACCACTAATATCTAGTCGAGTAATTTTGCATCTAAAATTAATTTAAATCTACAAAGTGAAGTCTACAATCATTAGCTAATGATGACCTAAAATTGAAAATCACTTCATAAAAATGAGATTTCAAATTGATCGTTTCTGAGAAATACGAATTTCAGATACATCGGAGTTCAACATAAGATTTATATCCAAAGCTATGGATCAAATTCAATCAAAATCGGTTGAGAATAATGAACATATCTACTTATCATATATCATTTAGTTAAATCATCATATATAACATTGTAGGATCCAATATACATAATTAAGAATTCAATATAAAGGATGTCATTCATGCAAACTCACATTTCTTAACAAAAAAACAGACTATTAGAATCATTTTCAACTACCTCAAAAGAAATTATAACCACATAGCAATGAGGGTCGTTATCAGGGGCGGATCTAGCCTTAAGGGTGGGGTGCCACGTTACCCGCCGACCTTGGTTAAAACTTTGTATATATATGTGTATAAGTAAAACAATATGTATAAATAATACATCTGCCACCTAGTGAATGATATGTTAAGCGGCGCAACTGGCAAAGGGTGCATCCATCCAGCAGAGCGTCGAGAATTCAAATCTCTGTGACAGCAATAAGTTTTTTTTATTCATTTGTTTGCGAGGGCTTTCAGCTTTTCCTTTTTTTTTTTTGGTCTTTGCTTTCGGTTCTTATTTACTTATCTTTAATTAACACGAGTGTTGCGTTATATTCTATATTAAAAATAGATTAATATTAAATTTTGAATTAGGATATTAATAAATACTATTTAAACAGCGTTTTCTTTTTTTTAAAAAAAAAAGCTTAAAATGAGGGATATACTTGCATGTTAAAGCTTGAATTAAAGTTTACTTCAATCTTTATACGCACACTAAGTGGGATTAATCGATTGAATATATGTTTACTTTTTTCTTAACTATATTCTATTAGATTATGTATACAAATTTGTCATTTTTCAGGTGAAAAAATCTCTTGTTTTCTCAAGTTGTAGGACGGATAAGGTCTCTTATTCCTAAAGTGAATTTAAAACAGAAACACTTAAGGTGTATGAGTGCTTTATATTATGAATATTAAAAGAAAAAAAAAAAATTACAAGATGTTATTGATCAATATCTTGATTAATATCGAAAAAAAACCTTAAAAAACAAAAATTAAATCCGAACAAAACTAAAATGAAGAGCGATCCATTATCATTTCGAGGATAGGGGACACCCCTATCCTCTGATCCTGATCTCGCCTGCTGATCCGCTATCAAGTGAACCTAACAAAGGTCAGATTATTGGAGTCTATAAAATCTTATTTCCAAATCATGACACATTCAAATTCAAAGAGATAAACATCTTTAGAAATCAAAACAATTTGACCTACATTCTTATCAACATATCAATTCAGTCAAAACATTCATGGCAATCATGCTTCCAAATTTAACATAAAATAACCAACCTAAGAAGGATCATATATTCAAATTAACTTATCCAAAAATTTTCCTAAACCATTTAAACGCTTTTTTTGTTGGACATCAAATTCAAGACATCACAGGACCATAAAATCTATCGACCACCCTCAACATGAAAAAATTGGAGAAATCAATGGTTAGGACGATTAATTAAGAATTAAAAATACTTGATACGAGAAGTTTCATTCTCTTCTAATAATTATCTCATGAGCACAAGACATTCTTAGTGTCTTCTCTTTGTCTAAGATACACAACACCTTCTTATATCAAATTTTCCTTACTATTAACACGTCTAAGAATTCAATATATTAAATTTTTTGTTTTCACACCAGTGAAAAACATTAATATCTCTTCTCATGAATTAATTAAGTGTTATTAGTGGCTAATGGTAAATTTCCTTTGGAAAAGAATTCACTACTAATATTCACTTAGGACAATTTATGCATGGTACATTGAGAATATTCTAATGATTAAAATAAATAGATTACTTTCATAAATTTCGTTTCTTAATCATAATTATCAATTCATGTATGGATATAATCTCACATGTACAAAAATTTAACAATTTCCAATGACTCTAAATAAATAGACAATTTTAGCAATAACTATTGATTAATCACAATTCCTAATTTATACAATATTATATTTATAGGTAATTATACAATGCTCATATAATTATCCTAGTAAGAGAAAAAAATGTCAAAAAAGAAAAAAAAGAATTAACAAAAGAGAGACCTAGGATTTGGTAATAAGAAAAAAATTATCTTCGACTTGGATCATAAATAGTCACTGCCCAAACCGCCTCAAACTCTTGTCCTTCAAATTTTAGATTTCCAATAGCCTGGCACTGACACATTGAAAAATAGGGTTTTAACCTACTTTGAAGGAAAAGAAACCACAGCCATCATCTTTCATGTGAACAAAGAATTACACCCACACTTATTTCTTGGCATTGAAAAAGTTTTCAATTGGGATTCCATTGATACAAAGATTAAGATTTTCCTTCTATATAAAAAAAATTCCAATAATCTCTATCCATTCGCACATGAAACATAAAAAAAATGCAGGTAAACAAGTTGCTCTTTGATTACATACAGAATATGTGCACTTTCGCCAATAAAACAAACACTCTCAGTAGCACGTTTCGTTTCTTTTCGTGAAAAAAAATAATTTAACAACACGATATTATAATCATTATGGTTAGACCAAAATAAGCCAGGTGAAAAGGAGGAAGCTACGACAAAGCAAACCTCGAAAGACACGAGTAAGAAGACCACTGAGAAATATACAAAAAGACACAAAGAGTAACGTGGCGGTCAATCGACCTACGTACACAAAGAGATGAGTCAATCCACTATAAATATGAGGAGTACAAAATACAGAGGGAAAACAACCATCAACCAATTCACTCGGAATACATGGGAGGTCACACAAGTGATAAAGTATCAAACTTTTTGTGACCCATAAATTCTCTCCCTAACCAAATCTCAAAGCCTTAAGATACATGTGAATGCTGATTAAGGTAGAAGGAACCAAGCCTTCTATTCTATTAGAGTGCCTAACTTTTCCTACAAGAAAAGGATAGTCAATTAAAACCTTTTCTACAAGGAAAACATATTTAGGGTAAGAAGTTAGGGCAAATAAAAAACAAACAAAGCCTACTCCTTGACCTTGAATGTTCTGTACAAGATAAATTGTCCACCTTCATTGACTCAACAAATGCTTCTCCTCTCCAAATGATCCTTTGAAAATTTAGGCTCAACACAGAGAGCCTCCGTGAAATAATTTCTCAGAAACAAAATCTCGTTACTGATCAAAAAGGTTTTCCGGCTAGAACTACACCCGTCAAGATGAACACCTCTTTCTAGACCGGTTCAATCACGATATCGAACCCAATAATCATGGGACCCATCATTGCATCTGGCTCTGATACACTGTTAGGACCGAATAATAAGAGGGGTAAATGCTCTGACGCTAGCAAAGCAAAAACCTCGAAAAAGACAGAGTAGAAGACAACGAGAAGCTATACCAAAAAGACACAAAGATTTAAAGGGTTCGGTCAATCGACATACGTCCACAAAGGAGATGAGAAACCACTCAAATATGAGAGTACAAATCAAGGGAAACACCTCAACCAATTCACTAGGAATAAATGGGAGGTTCACAACAAGTGATAAGTATCCCATGTGACCACTAAATCTCTCCCGAACCAAACTTCTCAAAGCCCTAAGGGACGTACTTGTGAATGCTGATTAAGTCGAAGGAAAACAAGCATTATTATAGAGTGCCGAAACCTTTCCTACAGGAAGAAGGATGAGTCAATTCAAAAACTTCCTACAAGGAAAACCTATTTATGGTAAAGCAATTTTAGGGCCCCTAACCCCCAACACCATAGTAGCACATACATATATACAAAAATTCATCCATAAGAGATGCCTGACTCTTGATGCAAATTGCTGGAAACTGATATGCCCAATGACAAAGCATCTCAAGGATCTTACTTGTTCCATGCTAATGATAATGCTAACTACTACTTTTTTTTTTATTTTTTTGCTAGACCACGCATAAACCACAATGAATGTTAATTCAAGAATGCTTCTTGAAGCGTGAGAGAATACTTCAAGCGAATCCCCAAAATAGAAGACCTTCAAGGAATACAAAATCAATTATGGTCTTTTCTACAATGATTCTAGTCAAATTTAAACTCTCTGCAACTTGGGTGAGCAAGATTGAATAAAGAAAACTAAACTCTTCTTTTATAGATAGAGAACTTTATATTAGAGATGGCTTCCTAATCCCCTAAAAAAGAACTAGAAACCGTGTTTTTCTAGAAGACTAGAAAAACCCCATATTATTCTCACTGCATAGAATAGGATTCGAGGATTCTAGTAAAATGGGCCATAGTGGAAACACAAAATTAATTACTGAGGCTTCTATATTGCATGATTCACACATATAAGTTAAACTTCCTACATGACAAATACAATCTAGAAAACTTATAGAGGATGAACTATGTCATTAGGGTTATGCGATGAGTTATGTTATTTTTTTAGTTAGCTATTTTGTAATAGCAGTCTGGAATCTCCCTATCTATTTTCTTTTTGCTCTTGATCAACTTCTAAGTTCTTTTCGATGAATACAAACCTTAGTTTGTTACTGGTCCATACAAATTTCTCCCTTTTGAGATATTTGCATATATCATATCTTTGAAGGTTTTGGTTTATTAGTAACAAATGTGGGGAAAAAAAATATATAAAGTTAATTTTAAATAACGAAATAATAATTATAATAAAACTAAAGTTTAAGCAAAAAATCTTTTAAATATTTTTATCCATTTGTAGAAAGTCTATAATTTTTTAAATTTTCTTTAGGTGCTATTAAGTTGTATTATGCTTAAACCTTAATATTACGTCCAGTTAACGAAGTTTGACAATTGAAATTTATCCAAAAAAACCATAAAATTACAAGTATGCAAAAGAATACAATTATCAACATGACAAATAGTTGATCCAAATCAACACCAAATTAAACATATTTATCACGAAAACATGAAACATATCTCAAAGATTTTCCAAGTTCTTAAAATGTTTGGTAGAACCTGTTAAGTACTTTGTTAAGTATTGTAGTGCAAAATTTATTTTTCCAACAAAATAACTTCAACCAAATTTCATACAAAATAAAATATATAATACGAAGTTAAAATAATTTTGAAAACAAAAAAAATCATAAAATCAACAAGATGAAAGGAAGAAGAATCAAGTCCTTTGAATTTACAAAGTTTAAGAAAATTATTCCCCTCAAGTATCCGAATTAATGAAATCTATCGTCCCAAGATAAAATGAATCGCGATAAATAAATAGTGGTACCTCAAGTATTTGAGGTTATGGAATATATCCGACAATGATTCATGCATGATATGTGAAAAGGTAATCTAGAAATAAGAAAAGTTGCATTCATCTGCCATGACTACTCATGTTCATATTTACATCACTTTCTATCAAGACCCAAAATCACAAGTCGTGATGACACCTATGTTCCCAACCAATAGGTAAGCCAACCTAATAAGTTTACCAATTCAATTCAATATTGAAGTAAAAAGATAAGTGAAAACATAATATCCAAAAACTAAGTCATGTACAAGTATGAAATGTGGAAAACCTATACCCAAAGATTTAGTGTCATAAGTACAAGAACTTCTAAAGTCAATACAAGCCTCTAATTATTTAACAAGTCTAAACATAAGAAGTATCATATTAGAATACAATCACAACCTAGTGTATATAGATAGATGAAGGTATGAACCACAAATATTCCAAGAGCTCACCAAACTCCAAGATAAATCCAAAACTTAACTTCCACACTCCCCCCCCCCAAATCACCATGAAATGACGATCAAATTGAAATGGACGGCACCACAAAACAGGCAACAAGTGTAGTATGAGTACGAAAACCACGGTACACAATTATCTCATGTACAAGATATCAAAGAGTAGTGACTAATAATATATACGAAACAATATTCCTTATTTTGACAAGTCCACATTCATTATTCTCCAGGTTTCACAATAGGATAACAAATGGCACCATAAGCCAGCCCAACATAAAAAATCACAAGAACTAACAAGAATAGAGGGATTTAATGAGGCTGCACGAATGCAAGTGTGACACCATGATAGATAGCCTCAGGTAGACATCTCATAACTTGAATTAAACAAAAGATAATCTAAGAACCAAGAGAAATTACTGTTTGGAATAAGTGGGCGAAAAAAAAAAAAAAAAAAACTTGGAAAATTCATAGCTTACAAAAGAGTTCTTGGTCTATTATCAACGGCATAACTGTTCAAATATAGGAGAAGTTTGATACTGAGTTCTTATGTGGTTGGAGAAAGCCCTTGGGACTATCTTCCAACTTCGTCCGAGTCTTGCACAAATCCCGATGTGTCATTGCGAATATGACTTTCGGGGCTGAGAAAAATCTAATCGGATTTGTAAGGAAGATTATCTTTTACCTAGTGTATTTCCTAATTTGTTGTAGTTATATTAGGGGTAAAAGCAACTTCAAAACGCTTAGGGCTTGGGAGAAAAGATAAAAAGGTAAGGAAGATCAAAATCGTCCAGAACGCAAGAATCATGCGTGGAGTTCCTTCACGGAATGATCCTATCGCGTATGTGGATCATTAGGTGTTTTCTCCTTTCACCCACACCCCAATTCAATTAAATATAGCAAATTACAGTATATTTCAATGAAAATTTTGAAGTTCTTGATGAAAAGTTGTGAAGTTCTTCTTGGTTGAATTGTAGTTGATATCTAGTAGATTTGATTCATGTTTTCCGACTGTTTTTGAGTCTAGTTTATTGGGTAATGAAGTATTTAGGGATCTTAAGTGTTTTGGTGGGATCCATGGGAGTTTAGAGGAGTTAGAATTGAAAAATGGAGAAGAGAAGTCTGAAATTGCGCTGACAAGCCCTGGGGTGCCGCGCCTGCCAGAGCCCCTCTAGGAAGCCTCTGTGTGACAAGCCCTGGCACACCGTTCCTCTCAGAGCGTCCCAGACCAAGGTCTTTATGATAGGCTCTGGCTTGCCGCGCCTCTCAGATAGACAAGACCCCTTGGAGACCCCGTTCTTCACCTATCTTTTCGTACTAGTTCCTTAGTGATGTAACTTTCATTCCTAGTTTATTCCAACACTCTAAAGTACATCTAAACATCATAAAATCATCCATAAACATGATATCATGATCCTTAAATTCATAATCCAATTCAAGGAAAGTTAAGATCAAAGTCAAAGAAGTTAAGAATCAAGTTTAAAAGTAATAAGCAAGTCAAAGTAATGTCTTGAAGTTTTAAAAGATTCCTAAAAAATCATTTTAACTTTGTTTTAAGGCTCAAGTTACAAGTTGAGCAAAAAGTAATGAGTTGAGTTAAATTCTCAAAATGTATAAAAGAACTAAGTATCCCCTAAGAGTTAAGTTTCAAGTTAAGTAAAGAGCAAAAGTTCTGTTCATTTCTCAAAAATCTACAAGGTAACTAAGTATTCCATTAAGTTTTACAAATCTTTCACATTTAAGTTAAAAAGGAAACTAAGAGTTCCGAAAGAGTTCTGAACTAAAAGGGAATATTGATTACCAAAGGAGCTTTTTAAAAGCCAAAGAGTTCATTAAATTATCTCAACTCTAAGAAAGGAAATTTTTTATCAAAAGTATGAGCTACAGTATGTTTTGGGAGTAGTATGAAGCACGGATGTGGGGATGAGAGTTCATGTTAACTCAACTCTCCATGTAAATCATAAAGCCATCATGGGAATTGACGGGTCATTATTTTTAGATGATCACATAAGTTGATCTAGTGGATCCACTAATCTAAGTAAGGTCTTATTACGTAGGCACGGGTATAGAAAGTTTGCTTTTGGGCAAGCATGGACACGACGTTACACACTTTATGCTCATAGTGTGGTTGTTCGGTTGAGAAACTCCGACATGAAAATTATGTTAATCATATATAAGTAAAATTGAGTTTTACTATTATATTTATCTTTAATGAACTAAGTGTTTTACAACTGTTTTTTACCGTTTTATATCTACTGGCAGTATGTCTTTATTGGGCGTTAATATTGAGTTGTTATCTTATATTCAAGTAGAGTCCAGTAAGTTAATCCTTAAGCTATTTCAAGATGTATAGATGTATTTAGCAATAGCATTCCAACTTGTATACTCGGCCCTTGAATGGGCGATGTCAGTTGGCCTGCAGCTATTTTATGATCAGGCGCAGATAACCAGGATCAACACGCAACCTTCGTTGCTCACGCACTTGAGCTCTAAGTGTGGTGAGCCTCTTTGCTTCTGTGAGACATCCTTTACATTTTGTTTTTACTAGTTTATTCATTAGGAGTTGTGGAGTCTGTCCCCAACATCATCTCATAAGTTTTAGAGGGCTTTCCATAGGCAATTAGTGTTTTTATAGTTTTTATAGTTTTTTGAGGCTCAGTATATTTATACTTCGTATGTTACAAGTATTAGCGACTTAAATGTCCCTTTTGGCCAATCCAATTATAAGGTTTGTCTTTTGAGAATGTCTTAATTCTTTTCTGATTTCGCATAGTCGTATCCGCTGAGTTAAGTAAACAGTCCAAGGTTCTCTCAGGATAAAACAAAAAACAATGTAATTGGTCTGCGTCACGTCCAGGGTGTAGAATATGGGTGTGACACCTCTGAAGCCCAGTACTCTATCAACTGTATATACATGATACTCCTCGTAAATATAGAGAGAGTTCATGACCCATAAGGGACTCGCGAGGTCCATATAGTAACACAGAAGATCTACACATGTTTGTGTAGACGATCTGAACGCACTATCATAAAGTCAAACAATCCCAGCATGAACGATCTCTACATGCACAACTTGTTATAATCCAATCACTCTCATGGACGATCTCAATGTGCCTACATTTTAAACGTAACTTCGATCTCAACGCGAACGATCTCTATCGGTTAGACCTTTACTCATATTCAATCTCATATCAATGTATGTGCACAATATAATATCAATAAATATGGGATGATACAACATCTTAATAAACCAAATGTCACTACGATATATAATTACCTCAACTATTACAATTATACGGGTTCAATAAAGGAATACAACCACACAGAAGAAATCAAGTCACTAAATACATTAACTAATGCCCATAGGTTTTGGCATTCTCGAATTTCAATCTATCAATATTATAGTAATAAGCTTTCCCTTTAATAACATCGCTATTCATACCAATGTCCGTCACACCATTGGTATGAGACCCCCATCTTTCGCTTTACCCATTGTCTATTCCCTTTTTAACATTTCATTAGGAAAACATCCTCCAACGAAGTCAAAAAATATTAACATACCTTGAATGCCGAACATGTGTTAAGAATCCTCAAAATTTGTCTTTCTTTTCACAAAGCTTCGAGTGTTCCCTATCTATGAGATATGTATTATTCGTAAGCAAGCAAATCTGTAGACAGACTATATGTCTATAGCCTAGACCCAAAATTCACCCAAATCGATTATTTAATTAATAAAACTTGGTGCCAACTAATATGTCAAGGTGGTATTTCTAAATTTAAAGTCTAAGGTTAAGTCTCAAATCCTCCAAATATCATAAATCTAAGGGAAAATGTAAAAAATGCCCTTAAATTATGTGAAAGGAACAAAAATACCTCCAATTTATAGTTTGGATCATCAATGCCCTTGCCGTCAATACTTTGGTTCAAAAATATCCTTGCAGTCAATACTTTGGTCCAGAAATGCCCCTATAGTTACCAAACGAGTCAAAAATGCCCTTTTCCATATAACTTTATTATTTTTTCTATTTTTCAACACATTTTTTCTTAATTAAATTATTATAAAAGAACCATGTTCTTGTTTTTTTCTTTTAAAATCACTTTAAAAGTAAAAATGTAGGAATTTTTTTTTTCTTAATCTCATTTTATCAATTAAAATTGAATAATTTAATGAACCTTTTCGAAAGATAATGTATGTTTTATATATATAAGATCATAGTATATCCATCATTAATTATATTATCTATATAACCATAAAATGTAATTGTATAAAATAAGAAATATTTTCTTTTTTTATATATTTTTCTGAATTGATGTAAGATAATCATTTGCTAATTTAAAAAAAGATATTATTAGAAATAAAATCTTTTAAAAAGAAAATAAACAATATATTTATTTGAAAAAATGAGCATTTTATTAACCCAAAATAACAATAAGGGCATTTTTTAACCAGAATATTGACGAAAAGGGAATTTTTGGACCAAACTACAAATAAATGACACTTTGTTTTTTTCGCATAGTTTAAGAGCATTTATAACCCTCCAAATATCATAAATCTAATAGTGGTTATATAATATAATACACCTAATATTTAATTACCTATACACATTTATCAAAACTTCAATTGGAATAATAAAGTCTGAGATATAAACCAAGTTAGAATGTAAACACCAATTTACTGGAACAACAGTTACAGAAACTCGAACTTACAACACAAACACGTAATGGCTAAAGTTTATTTCCCCTAATAATGTTAATATACAAATATATGCATATCATCCCAAAGTATCTCCTTAAGAAGTTGAGTATAATTGAGGACCAAAATATAAAGGGAAATTTTTCAAAATGTCAATATTTTGCCATTTAAGAGGACTCATAACCAACAATTTCCCAATATTTAGTCAAAATGGTCATTTTAGTTTGTTATGTATCTTATTTATGTTTTTAATTATTTATTTTTTATATTTAAGACAATTAATTATTTTAAAAACAAAAAGGATAAAATTTAAGGGGGGAATATTTCAAAAAAAGGAAGCCTCCTTACTTTTCTCATCAGTTTACATTTTCCAAATAAAATTTGAATTTTGTTTTGTTTTCTCCAGAATTTTTAACCTTTTTAAATTTAATTCATTCACAATATATTACACTATTTATGACATTAATATTATAGTTTTTTAATTAGTTTGTATCATTTCAATAGGTACTGCCGAATTTATCCTATATAGTCATTGTAAAGAAATACATGTGTATTTTCATATTTTTTTTCCCTATAAGTTATTTTATTTTTTTCAAATCCCTGTAATATATTCATTTCAGATAGTAATTTTATTTGGATGTCTATTTTATTCTAGTTTTTTATTATTAGAATTTTTGTATAATAATATATAAACAAAAAAGTAGTAAAAAATGATGAAGCATGAATGAAAATGATAAATTGGAAAAAGAAAATGTTGCATATTTTGATTGTACTCAATTCTTAAATTAATACATAATCGTTTTTTGAACATAACCTTTCGAATAAATACAAAATTTAGAAAAAAATGTCAAATTTCAGTTGACTACTTTATTAGTTTGTATTCTTTTCCAAGATGTTTGGTCCAAATAAAATGTCAGCCTTAGTTAAGACATATATTTGTATTCGTATATTTTTTTTTCCACTGTGTATTTTTTTCTTTTCAAACTCTTTGGTTTCCTTTGCTAAGTTGTATTCATGCCAATTGTCATTTATTTTTCATTTGGTGATTCGAATCCAAAATAATTAATCCGAAATTGTTTCTTCTTATAAATAAAATACATAACTAGTTTGACATACATTTGATTAATACAATTAGGGAACAAAATAACAAAGATTCATAAATTCAATTCAACATGAATTTTAATAATACAAATATTGATAGTATAGCAATTAGTGGGAATTTGAATACAAATTAAGAAAACCATACAATGCTAAAAAAGAACTATCACTCAAAACAACTTAATAGAAAAATTGTTGACAACTATCCCGATCTCGTCCCGTCCCCTTTTTTCAAGAATCCCCCGAGTAACAAATATTTTTACATTTGCGTTTCGTGAATTTGAGGAAGGTTTTTTTTTCACACCAATGATTCCCCTTGGTAAAATTTATTTTTCCTTCTTGCGTTTCTTCCCTCATTTTAAGCACGGAAATTCAATACATTACACTATTGTGTTTAACTAATAAATAATTAATTTTAACATGATAAAAATCAAACCAAAAATTGGGTTTGATTAGATGAATACCTCGTAATCCCGCGTTTGGTGGATTCGCCATTGGAGAAAGTAAATCCTCCGGAACTTAAAAAATACAAACAACTTTTTTTAATATTTTAAACAAAAATAAAATTACAAAGAAATCCTGAAGATAGTGATAAAGATTAAAGCCACTAATCACAGGAATTGCTTGTTTGATTTCAATCTTGGATTAAAAAAACACTCAAATATATGGCAAAAAAATATTTGCCAAACTTGATGTTGGAGAAAAATCAGAAAAAGATAACCATGAGAGAGAAAAAAATTCCATGGGAGAGAGAAATTAAAACAATTTTTGAAAAGATAATTATGATAGAGAATGATTTTTTTTTTTTTAAAAACAAAAAGATATAATAGAAAATTATTTGAAAAGAGAATATAAAATAATGAAGAAAATTGAGACACATAAATTTTTTAAAATAAATGACATTGTTGGACATTATTGGCGAATATTTATAAAGTATGGATTATTTTTTTTACTAAAATATGTTATTTATTTTTGAACTAGTTTACATAATTTTTCCAAATAATCAAATACAAAAAACCCCCCCCCCACTCATGAGAAATTGATGTACATAAGCTTGAAATCCTATTTGCAATTCAGCCATTTAAGTCCAATAATTTCTCATTCATTACCCTCTTCACTACTACTCCTTAAGATTCCCCATTCAATTGTTCCATTTTCATTGTCATAAATTGGGACACAACTACAAAATGATTGGGTGAAAAAATCAAGTTCTCCTCCTATCCCTACTAATTTAATAATTATTTTATGCTTTTCATCTCCTTTAAAAATTAATGCCCATTGGACAAGGGTGGGAGATTAAGATCAAGTTTTGTTTTACTTGAAGTAATTCCTTGTTCACACGAAGATAGTGAAAAATCATTTCATTAGCGGCATTGATTTTTTTATCTTCCTAGAGTTGTGTCAAAAGTTATCAAACCCCAAAATAACCTATTCAAATGTATGGGCCAAGTGATAAAACATATTAAATACATCCATAACTAGGCCCATTATCATCCTTAAAATTTAATTTATTGTAAAAATTAACCTATCAATTAAATAACCATAGTTAAAAGAAGAGTACAAAATTCATATTTAAAATTCACGCGTGGCAGGGGTCCTTTTTTAATGAAGGAAGATGTCCTAAGCTCAAACAACCTAATAGGTCATACGCAATCTACCAAACCCTAAACAAATGTTTGGCCTTGAACGTTAAAACAATATAAAAGTTTAACAAAAACGCAAAAAATTTGGGAATAGGATTGATAGTCAAATTGTTACTCTCAAGTAGCCCCCTCAACTGAATGATGCTTTAACTAAATCTTGATTAAAATAATTTCTTTCGACTTCAACTTCCAAATGCCTATCTAATATGGTTATTGTTGACACTCAATTTTGGACCTCCGCAATGTAAGTTAACCATCAAGCTTCTTAAATTCCAAATGAGTTTTGAAATAATTTGACTTTTAAAAAATTCAAAATATTCTTTTTTTTTCACGTTATTTTCTAATATATTATAATTATATATCATATATATCTATTATATATAGATATATATATACTAGAATCATTATATATATATCTATATATAATATATATGAAAATTTTTGCATATAATTAGTATAATTTACTGGAATATTTGAAAACCGTCTCAATACGCACTCTTAATTTTATTTAATATTTTGGTAAATTAATGTAGTATATAATATATTTATATTTAACATTCTTTTTTGTTCATAATTAAATGTTTAATTATTTTATTTTGCCCGATTGTATATAATTATTTCATCATACTACAATTTTGGTCGAAATCACCATAAGTAGATTCAACGATGGCCTAAAGTCTTAAAATTTAGTTGGGCCATTTGGTAATCAAATTGGCCAAATTCTAAATGCCAATTGAACCTCTTTTCTTGCCTCACCCAGTTTCTGAAAGCCATTTTAGGCCTTTATTTTTCAATTTTCAGCAACTCATTCCTTGTTTCAACACAATAGCAAAGACCCAGCTCATTCCTCTTACCAAAATACAATACAGAAAATGCGCCCCTACCCCTATACACGTTATAATCTTCTTCTTCTTCCAGTTGCGAATGCGAAACCCAGAAACAATATGAAATATGTAGCCCAACGACCCGAGTCCAACAGCGATGTGGTCCCCATCTTCGTAATAGAACGTTTTTTCCAAAAATTTTGTCCTCCAGTGGTTAAAATCCAATCCTAGTTTCCACCTCGTCCTTTGTTCAGGAATCGGACGACTTTCCTTTGAGTTCCTTTAGAAAATCGTACAAATTCCAGTTGGTTGTCAGCCTTATCTCTATAAGGAATTTTGAAATTCAACTTTTTATCGATCCTTTTCAATCGATTTTCCCCCCTGATTTTCGGTCTTAATCCTCTTCTATAAATACCTTTCTTGTTCACCATTGTTAGGAGTTGGTCTCTGGTTGGCAAAAAGGTTAGAAAAATTGGAGAAAAGTTTAGGAAAAAACAGAGAAAAGGGGTTGGGAAAAAGAGTTGGAGAAAGTTGGGAAGCAAGTTGAAATTTTTTTTTTGCAAGAAATGGAACGGAAAAGAGAGAGTTGGGAAGAAACTTAAAAGGAGAACAACTTATAAGATTTTTAGATACAAAGTAAGAGACAGCTTACACAATAATGCTCCAAAGGGCTATTTCGATTCATTGTTTTTTTTCATTCCTTCAGTCGTTTCATTTCACTCTCCATATCCCCCTTCTGGACTGAAGTCGGGGGTGAATTTTATTCAACTCGTTTGTCCCAGTCTCTGCTTCAAAGAAAGGGTAAAATTCCTTTTATCCCTTTTTTTACCCGTTTTATATCTTATCCCTTCCTTTTATGAATTGTTTTAAATTCATTGTTTCTAATGCGTAATATCTTTAGTAATGTTTGGAATCCTTTGTGCATCAAACTGGGGTTAACTAGTTAGGATCCCTTTTCCTCTACTTTATTTTTTTATTTGGAATATGGGTTTTTTGTTATATAAACCTATAACGGTTAATTTAGCAAAATTTTTAAACCTAGAAACCGGGTTTTTTCGATTTTCAGAGAATCTGGTCCATCTAATCGGGTTTCGGATTACTGTGCAATCAGTTTAAAATTATATTACTGTTTTCAGCAGATGAAGAGCATAAGATATCTAGTTTTTTGTTTGGAGGGGGAGTTGAAACATAAATACAATATCCTCGTTTTTCCCAATTTTCTTTCCCTCCAAATTAAAGAGTGATTATTTTTTAGTATTTGATTGTCGTGTTTGATTTTTTTTCTCTTTTTGTCGAGTTGTGCCTTTGTTAGGAGTTTACGATCAAAAAATTATGAGTTTCTTCTCCCCTTATTCTCATATGTTACTTAATTAGAGATCATGACAATGTTTTGAAACATTTTTAGTGTAGTGATTAAAGTCAATGTCCCGCTTTTTTTCAACTTCGCCATGGTTGCAGTGGTTTCACTATTGGGTTTTGAACAGTAGCCACTAATGCTTTTTCCAATGTCGTTCATTTTTTGGACATCTTGCCCATGACTCTCGTTTCTCAAATGTATTTCCTTCTTATTGTTCTGATTTGGCATGGTTTTTTTCAAAGTTTTTAAGCATCATTTGCGAGAATTTTTGAGTTTTTGGTCCCCCCTCTCTGTAAAAGTGTTTTTTAAGTTGTATATTTCCCTTAGAAGATCTTGTTCCATTATTAGTTATAGAAAAGATTCGAATTCGGCAGGTTGGGGAAATGCCCTTGCCCTTTGCTTGTTGTTTTCTTGTTATTTGTGTTTACAAATCGTGTTTCCAACAATAGTAACTAGTTTATTGACTCATTGTCCTTGTAAATTAAAATGTTTTCCCGTTTATCACTTGAAAGATCTCGCATATTCTAATTTGTTTAACTCGTCTTCTTCTTTTCCTTTTTTTTTTGTATGTAATTTTGTCCGATTCCATTTGGGACTCCGTTTCTCGCATTTTGAGGGAGTCATCAAGTCTCAAATCCTTTCTTTCCGAGCCAGCCAGCCAGGGATGTTCTAAGAGCAGTCCGCGGAAGATTGAAGTACAAGATTTGGAGTCGATATACCCAGAATATACAACAATATACACTAAGTGTATATGTTGTATATTGAGGCAAAATGAGCCTAAAGGCCCACTCATTATTTTGTTTAAGTTGTGTTTTGTTATTTTGGGCTTAAGCTGTTGTCTTTTTTTTTTAATCGTTATTAGTTTGTTAGAATTTTAGGACAGGTGAAAAATTGGGCCTTAAGCCCAAAAGAAAATGAGTCCAAAAATTGGTCCAGGCGAACAGAAACCATAAATTGGACCCGACTCTCTTCCCTCCCTTTAGTTATTATGCTTTAATTTTATTTTGTTTATTAATTTCGTTTAGTCCCCCTTAGGTTTTAAAATTTGTCAAACCTCCAACGAGAACCTTCCGTTTTTTGTTTTTTAAATTGAACCAAATAAACCGACTCTAAATAGACTTGACAATAATAAATTTTGTAGGGTTAAACTTACTTAGATAATAAGTTTATTTTTCACCCTTTTTAATGATTCCAAATATTTTCAATTCAAATCAAGTTAAGTTTTAATCCAAACAAATTAATTGTCGGATAACCACAAGTAAGCAGGGGGCTTAGGTGCTTTCAAAACCTTCCTCAAACGTCAATATGAGCCCTCGAACCCCTTAAATCTTTTTTCAATTGATTTTTTGTTTAGTCGATTGAAAAAATAGTTTTATTAATTTTTCTTAAAAATTAAGTGGCAACTCTAAACCAATCCAAAAAACATAAAATTATTTTTCTTCAAATAAAACAGTTATCGTCTCCTTCACAAAAATCAATTTCTAATCCAATAACCCTCTATCCGATTGAAAACATGAGCAACATCCTGATGATATATATCTTCAACATCAAATATAAAACATAAGATGAACACCCGATAAGCCATGTGGAAATCCAACTCATAAGACAAACTCACTTTTACACTCAAAAATCTAAAAAAAAATATATACCTCGGGTTCAACTTTCCTTTCTTTTCGAATCTCATCACACCCTTACGAAGTGAAACCTTTAACAAAACATGTTTTCAATCATGAACTCTAAATAACAAACTATTAAATATGTATACCTCTTTTAAATGCTTGAGGCATGAGAATCCTATCATGAATATACTTGACCTTATCAAAGAACTCTCTCAAACGATCAATGTCCCACAGCCTAATCTCAATGCATCAAATTAACCAATTGGATATTAATATCTCCTACCATATAATATCTCGAATGAGGCTAGCTCACCACTCGAATGATAATTGTTATTCTATGTAAACTCTACTAAAAGAAAAACTTATCCCAATGGCTACCTAGTGGATCGCACACGCCTGCAACATGTCCTTTAAGACCTAAATAGTTCATTCAAACAAAGCATCAAGCTGAAGGGGGATGTTTTTACTACGATAAAACCTAGTACCCAAATCTTTTTTCATAGACCTCTAGAATTTATATGTAAATGACATACGTCAACGGAATAATAAGAATGAGCATCTTATACAAGCAAACTATCTCCCGAATATTGATCTTATTGTAGGTAGTCTAGATTGGTAAAAAGTGTGGAGATTTAGTCAATGCCATGACCCATATAGTACAAATTTACCCAAGGTATGTGAGAAATCTAGCTACCACAAAGGCAATAGCAATATGCTTCCACTTCCACTAAAGTATGAATATTCATTGAGTCATACCTCAACACTTTGATGTTCATACTTCACTTGATGACAATCCAAACTACGATATTGAAAAACTATTATGTCCCTCTTCATATGATACCACCAATAATGTTGTTTCAAATGACGATACGTTACCCAAATAAATAGAATACTTTAAATTATATGTCTCATCAATGATCAGCCTAGTGAAATCACCTATTTGAGAAACATAAATACGATATTTTATCCTTGAAAATCCCTCACCATCAAGAATTTTCTCCTTGGGTTCTCCTCGTAACACCTTTTCTTGAATCTTAAACAAATTTCCATCACCAAGTTGTCGAAGCCGAATTTGCTCCAATAAGGACTACCACACCCCATGTAAGCCAAAAATCTACTGGATTTAAGATATCAAGTATCACAAAGTTATTGGTTAAGGACTGGACATCCATAGCCAAAGAAATCTCCCCTACATGTAACAAAGGTAGACTATCCATATGCATCGCCTTTCAACCTAAGACATCTAATATCACATTCATCTTGACCCAAAGATAATCGATAAACATTCCATAGTTCTTGAGAAACCATAGCCATCTCCATTGTATTAAATTCAGATTACTCTAATTGAATATATACTTAAACACCTTGTAATGTACACCTTTAAGATAATGTCTTCAAAACATTAATAAAACACTTCACTTAACTGAAGTATATCTAAACTTAAAATAAAATTGTAGTCAATCAAGAGAATATCGAAGGACACCTTGAGTCAATATAGTTAGTTATTTACTAATAAAATATTTCCAATAAGTATTGTATTAGTCTATGATTTGTATAGAAATTATTAATACTACGCACATGTCTTTATGGACATCCTCATATAATTTCATACAAATATCCCTTCAAGAATTTCATAATTAAAGAATCTTTATCCCCTCTTAGTTTCAATCAATATTATTGATCGTTTATTCAAGATATGAAAGGTTGTTCACTAAATAAATGTATCGATCTTTATCCTTAACACATTATATGTAATGATCTGAACCATCGTTATTCAGGAGGAACAAAAATCATTGAAAATTCTGGGCTACTGTCTCACAACAGCGGTCCTGTTGGCGCTAGGGCGGGAAAAGTTAACGTTATAGTTGGATAGGTGAGACTATACATAAATTACGAGAAATCCTATTTTCTCCATATTTCTAAAATACCTAAATAAGTCATAAAATACCCTGGAAACTTTAGAAAAGCTGCTCTAATCTTGGGAATGAAGGAGAACGATATTTCTAGCGTGAGGATGGAGAAATCTTATGAATTCTTGGCCAAATTCATCGCCACGAAGCCCGGAAAACTCATATCAAAGTCAAAAACTCTGTGCAACTTCTTGGTGCCCAAGTAACCTAGGTTTTTTAAATTGGGTATTAAATCTATGCTCATTGAATAATATATATAAATCGATGGTAAGATTTATGTGTATGCCTTCGTGCACTGATTAATTTATGCTTTATACCTTAGAAAGAATCTTTAGACGATGACTTAGGGCTGCGTATGGTTGAATTTCATGAAGTGCGTGACGACAAATCCCTTGGAAGGTAATAGTTGTGATTTTATGATTGTGTGATATTTGCTTGTTCTTGCTTCATTATGACCCATTTGTATACGTATGAATGTTGCAATGTTGATCATACTTTATGAAATGAGATAGAGGATTGATGTTTACCGTGAAATCATGACTTAAATATAGGATCTGGGTGATATTCTTGTGATTGTTGGCGTGTTCATGGATTAGTTTGCCACGTTCTGACATAAAAGATGGATAGGATTGCCACGTTTCATCATAACTAACTGGGATCGGATTTCCACATTCCGTCATAACTAACTTGGATCAGATTTTCACATTTTGGCATCACTATGAGATTGGGTACCACGTTCCAGTGCACTAACAGTTTGGGTTTGGGTTGCATGAGAGGGCCTACTACTTGACATATTTGTGTATATTGATAGTCATGAAATTATACATTATTCATAAAATAATATATTCAAATGGTATATGTTCTTTTGTATGCGCGTGATGATATGGTTGTGTTGAATCATATAGGTTGCACTTAGTGGTTATATGTTTTGACAATTTATGTTGATTGACCCTGTGGGATCAAACTCGTGGGGTATAGTGGAAAGAGCAAAGGTTCAAGTGACTAGTAATGGATAGCGAGGTTTGTTGGGTGTTTCAATTTTGAAAAAGAAGTAGAGGTAGCGTATTTGACGAGATGTGCTTAGGTGGGTTCACCTTGGCGAAAGAGATAAGATTAAGTGGTAAGGAAGTTTAATGTAGTGTATTATGCGACCGTAGTTGAGTATGTGATGAAGAGGTAGGATTCCAAAGTGAGCTGATAGTTTGAGTGCTTGTGGGTAGAATTGTGGGTTCATTAAGGTATTAGAATAGTTAGGATATGATCAATAACCTGGAGAGTAAGTTTTTGAGAAGGTAGAGAAGCTGGTAGCTAATTTCGTAATCCTACTAGTTGACTTCTTATGTTATGTGGTGGGCGTCGGTTGACCGATGTTACCTACCAGTACGTGTGGTTTTACTAATACTAGTCTTGTTATGTCTTTTGGACATAGTCTGGATGCATGATTGGTGATGTTTCATTAGGCGAAGATGAAGAAATTCTCCAGCAGCTTCCATTTTTCCTTCTGCATTGTGGGAGTTGAGTCTGTTATTTATTTTGTCCAGTAGTACTCTTAATAGCTCTTGTACCTATTTAGACTAGATCCATGGGAATTATTTAAATTACATTACAAGTTTAAACCAATAATGTGTCCAAAGATATTATTTATAAAGGAACGTTATTATAATTTTCTCCGTTTTGTTTGAAATTTTCCGCATGTTTAACTATAGAGATAAGAGTGTTCGCATACTTAGGTGTTAGAGTGGTTACCCACGTGGTCTGGTGGGTTTGATCGTGACAAATTGGTATACAACTTAGATTATCGGTCTCCCATACAAGAGCAAAATGTGGATTATACTCTTGCGGATTGGTGTGTTGACGTTGATATACCGTGGTTTCACGGTATTATTAATACTTTTTCCTTAAGTTTAGTGTGTCCAAAAGCCTTGTTTGTGCTAACTTTTTATATAAGTTTTCTCCTTATTTGCCAGATTCTGTCCAAAGCTGATGCCGAAGGTTTTAAGCGAAGAAATGTAGAAGAGACCACCTACGGAGCTTTGACGGTCTGTCCATGCTTTGTGACGTCCGTAGGTGGCACGTATTGCAGCTAGCTGAAGGAAGATGGGGAAGTCTTCCAAGTGATGGGTTACGGAAACGTGCGGACCGTCGTAGCCATGACGGTCCCTCCTGCAGGTTCGATCATGAAGATCGAGAATTAGCCCCAGTCCCCATATTCCAAGAGTTTCAAGTGTTTTGGAACGAGACCCTCGACTTACTGTTTGTGCTCGTAATGATCCGTCATAACATGCCGTCGAGGGTAATGAAAAGAGAGCATCAGAAGAAATTTCATCAAGTATAGGACGACGGATTCCATGACGGTCCGTCGTGACGATGTCCGTCGATCCATCTGCCTTTTTTGACAAGATTTCCCAGCAATAGAGCCTTGTTTTAATTAGGTTTTTATTTCTATCAATAGTTCGAAAATTCGTTTTTGAGTTAGACTCTGGAATATTAGTAGACCTGGATCATTTGTTAGACCTTTTTGACATAAATTGTTTAGACCTTTGATTATTTTGCCTACTCTTTGAGAGATTATTGATTTCTTAGACTTTATCATTATTGTTGGTGACTTTTTTTGCTGATTAATCAAGTACTTTTCAGATTTTACTCTTTCTCATCGAAAGTAAGTGCATTAATTCTTAAAAAATCACATATTTGAATATTGTTAATTATGACTATGGTAACTAACTCCATAACTAGTGTTGTGGGAACCATAGGCCAATAATCGGTAAATCTAACTAAATAACATTCTAGAGTATTGTATTGGCATGGTATGATAATTCTGTCGTATAGAAGTCCCTTTTTAAAGGATGGAACAACTTTAACTCGCCTTATGCTACTTTCGATGTTGACCGAAAAAGGCGAATAAACTGGGCGATAAGGTGCACAGGAAAGGGAGAGAGAGGGCAAAGCAGAAAAGTGGCGTCCTTAAAGGAAACGTGAAATCACAGAAGATAAATGTAACCCGGTGGAAGAGAGGCATTTAGTGTTGGAAAAAAAAGGAGGAAGTAGAACGAAAAACACAGTAAAAGACGGGGACAAAGAGCTATGTAGGCATGGACGAAGGGAGAGTTAGAGAAAGAGGTGGAGGTCGAATGAGCGTAGACAAAGGGGAATGAGATGGGCGTCGGAGCAGTGATGGACGCACGCAAAGCAAAGAGAAGGTTGAGAAACGAATGAAGAAAAGCAATTCAAGTGTAGTTACAAGAAGGGGAATTGGGAAAGAAGTAGTGGGGAGTGAGGGCAAAGAAGACAGAACGAGAAGGATCAAAACGACGTGGAAGAAGGAAGAAAGGGGCAACGAAACGAAAAAAAGAGCCAGAAAATTAGAGAAAAAGGGAAAGGTGAAGTCAGAAGGAACATGGTGGATGGAAGCATGTGACGCGAGGAATAGTTAAAAAAGAGGATTAAGGCTGCAGAAGGGAAAAGCGAAGAAGGAAGGTGAAGGAGCAAGGTCGAAAGGAAGAAGAGCGGAGGATCGGATAGGAAAGAAAAATGAACAGAGAAGGAAATGGGGGAGGAGAAGACAAAAAAGATAAAGAGGAGAAAAGGGACAAGAAAAAATCATAAGGGGAGTTAACTAGAAAGGATGTGAGGGGACAGAAAAAAGCGAAAGACACAAGGCGAGGAGGTCAGAGAGAAACGAAGGAAGAGGATGGGACAAAGTGAAGGGAGGAGAGGCGGGTGTGACGAAGAGAGAGTGGGGGCATGAAAGTTGGCAGATTAGAGAGCAGAGGTGGAGACAGCACGGAAATATCGAATCGACAAGAAAGAAATCTTAGGATGAGAAAAGGGGGTGAAAAAAAGAAAACAAAAGAAGAAATGAAAGGGGTAAGAGAGAGCTGGAAAGGAGGTTAAAACATAATGAGTGAAGAGGGAGAAATAGGGAAAAGGCTAGGAAGGAAGGATGAGGAGAGAAATAGGGGGAGAAGGGGGTCAGTACAGAACAGTGGCCGGGGAACCCAGCAGAAAAGAAGAGGAAGCTATCAGAAGATTAAAGAAAAGCAGATTAAGAAAAGGGAGAAGTGGGTAAGATGTGTGCAGGGTGAAAGGGGGGGGGAAGAGAATGGGAATAAAAAGAAGACAATAATAGGAAAGAAAGAGAGAGATTGAAGCGAAGAGGAAAAAAAGGTGAAGGCAAGAGAAAAAGGAATGCGAGAAGGAGGACGAAATAAAGTGCCCGAAAGGAGAGAAAAAGGGTGAAGGAATAAGTGAGAGCGGACAAAAAATAGAGAAGGGCACACACGAGAGACTGGAGGAAAATGGGAAAGGGCGATTACGAAGAGGAGAATGTGAGGTATAGAAAGGTGCCCAAAAAGAAAGAAAAAAGGGGCGTGGTTAGGGGCAGAGACAAGATTACGAGCCAGAGAGATGAGGGGATAGTAAAGGAATGAAAGGAGAGGGAAAGATTAGGGAAAAGGAAATAGCTAGGTGGAACGGATAAGAGAGAGCAACGAGAGAGGGGAGTCGATATGGAGAAACGGGTAAGAACGTGACACGGACGATAGAAAGAGTAGACAGACGAAAAGCAGCAACGAGAGATGAACGTGGAGGACATAGGGTGAATAAAAGGGAATAAGAGAGAAAGCAAGAGGGAAAGAGGGAGAGAGCGAGTGATAATAGAGATGAGAGGGCATAAAAAGGACAGAGGCACAGAGAATGGAGAAAAGGAGAAAGAAGAGAGAAAAAAGAATAAGCCAGAATAAAAAAAAGAAGTGAGAAAAAAAATAATGCGAAGGGAGACGAGAAAAGAAAGAGAGGGTGACGGGGGGAAGAAAAAGAAAAACACAAAAGCAAAATACCAGGGGTACGAAGGAGTGAATGGAAGAGATGAAGCAGGTAATAAATGGGCGGCAGAGATCAGGGAAGTTCAAAGGGATGTAGAAAAGGGGAATAGCGTCCAAATAAACGGGTGGGAGGACGGCAACGAAATGAGATAGACACAAACAGATAAAAAAGACAGAGAAAGTTGGGTAGGGGAATATGGGAAGTTCAAATGGGAAAACAAAGGGAGTGATTGAAGTACATGAGAAGTGAGAATAAGTTCAGGAAAAGACGGAAGAGGGGCGTAGCAGACGGAGTAGGGGTCAAGGTGGGAGACCGAGGGGCGTCAGTAAAAAAATAGTAAAGAAACAGGGGAAAAAGGACATGGATGCGGAAGCGTAGGTAGAGAGAGCAAAAAAAAGCGAGTAAGAATACGGAATCAAAAATCAGAGGGCGTACTCACTGAGGAGATTAATAGAAAAGAATTATCAACATAATTTTAGTGTACATACTATCTAATAGGATATTATTGATTGGTACTAGTAATAACTTATTCCAAATATCGATACGATGCTTACATTGAGGTAAAGATAAGGGTTAGAAATTGCAACAGCACGTAGCCGGACCAAGGTGCGGAGTGAAATTTTCTAGATGCCAGACCAAGGAATTTCAGAATACCTAACTTATCACTTTGCATCAAGATACTAGGAAAGAATTGTTCTGTCATGACTTATCAATTAACTAACCGGTGGGGAACACGTAAACCGTAGTTACTTTAGGATTAATTGATTAAACTCAACCATTCGAAGCTGTTAGTTTGTTCTCCTTTTATTTCGCTAGTTATTTTCATTTATTTAGGAATAAAACCCCCCTTTTTATCATTTTATGACTTTTTCTAAGGAAGTATTGACTGACACCATAAGTAATAATAGATTGAAGTTAATCTAAACTATTTTCCTCGTGGAAACGATCCCGACCTCACTAGTTGGGTTATTTACTTGAACGACCGCTTTACTTCTTATTTTGAGAAGTAAGTTTTGAGCGTATCAAATTTTGGCGCCGCTGCCGGGGAAAAGTAGCTTTTAGATTAACTTAAACTTCTTACTATTAGTTTAGTTGATATTTCTTGATTTTTACTTTGTTTTTTATTGTTTTTGAATTAGTGCAAGAACCACCCTCCTTGTAAGTTCCAAACACGAGTAGACGAGAACCCTTGTTTCCCTATGATCACGACATTATAGCGTACACTACGCCAACATAATCGAAACTTGGGAATAATGATGATGATCCAAACCATAACATCCCAGCCCGATTTGATGTTCATGGTCAGTTGTTACCGCCGATGTTCTGAAGTGAACACCAGCGCGGGGACAGAATCCTCTCCACGCGCCCAAGCATACTACATAGGCTATTACAACTAGAATTACTCCATGGGCCACTTTTTCTTGCCTCCTCTACCACCAGGCCACACCGTCGTGGTACGCTAGATATCCTTATGAAAATTCTTCACTGCCAGAGGTTTTTTTTAAGGCTACCTCTGAGGATACCATGCCCATTATAGCTAAGTTACAGGGCAGTTGTGGGGTAAACTCCTGTGTAAGGGAGCTTACTTGGACTATGGATGTAATAGGGCTTAGCGTGGTTTTTCCTCTCTCACTGACGGGAGATGGCCACTATATGGTTCACTGAGCTCCCCTACAACTCAATTTTCACTTGGAACCACTTAAGGGTGTTTTCTTAGCCCGCTATTTTACCCGGTACTGACCATCATAACCGGTGGGTGTGTCGACGGGATTCAAGTCTATTCCGATGCAATTCCCTGAATGACAAGGAGTTTATGACTCAGACACTTTCCATTGGAGCAGCGGGTGCCTTAGGGAAGTCTCCTGACGATGCCCGAGATCCACAATCTCCTCACAGACATCCTCTGAAGTGACAGCCGTCCGGTGGGACGTTATAGTGAAGAGCTTGCCCGAGCGTTCTACCCTCCTATGTAGCGACTATCCGATCGAAGATTGATAGGTGGGCTCCCCCGCCAAACAGGCTTACTGGAGCAGGTCGGTACGTGGCCGTTCCGATTGATATCTCCGCGCCTGCTATCCGCCGGTTTTCCTATACGTCTAAATGTTGATGCTAATCGGACCCCTCTACTGCCGGATTTGCCTCCGATGGCAGATTTCAAAGATTGCAAATTTCTGTGTGAGTCATCGCTGAGATGAGACCTCTCAAGAGGTGGATGGGGTCCCTGCACTTCCTAGAGTTAAACATGTTTAAAATGCCTTAACTAGGGGGTTTGTTGATCGAGAGTGGTGCCGACTAGTTACTTGAGCCGAAGGGGGCCATCAACGACAGGCCAACCCGACTTTCCACGGTGAAGTTTTTTGTGGTGTTATTATCCCCACTGCCTTCCCCTACGCTGCTGATAATCTCGTCACATGGGATCGAGCAGTACTAATTGCAGCACATGATATCGTTGTTTTCGAGGTGGATTTTCGTGGCTTCTACAAGCAGTCCATGCACGAGAGGGCTTTAAGGTCACAACTACTTACCCTTTCCCGTGCATGATATTTTCTCATGCAGATCCCACAGTTGTGCCTTATATTTCACCAGTTGATCACGCTTCAAGACCCCTCTAGGCACCATTGATTCGGCCTCATCATAGGATGATGCCAATGAGTTTTGATCCACCAGAGGGCCCCTCCAGAGCGCTTCCACTTGGTGACAATCTGGCGGAATACGGTAGCCACATGCCCGCCGGCTTATGCAGGCGGCTTCCTACTACACTACTCGGTCTGAGTCTATCCGGGGTAGTAGCACCGCCCCGAGCTCCTCTCAAGCTCATCCCCGTTACCCGCTCTGGTCCCGCTTGCTAGGAGTCCCAGAAATTAGGGCACAAATGGCTACACTTCTGCTCATTTCCAGCCTTAGATGTATAGTCTATTCCGAGGCAGCAAAGCGTTTGGAGCGTAAAATGGTCTATCACACAGAGCGGAAGATCAGTGAGGTTTCATCAGCGCTTGGACACCTTTGAGTTACGATGCTAGCCTCCATCCCTTCGGTGGATTTGTCGACCCCCCCCATGTCAGGCTCGCAGTCCTACCAGTCCTTTCGTGCAATGATATTGTATATCTTAGAGGCTAGGGTGCCTGAGTCTGATGCCCCTTATGTAGACATGGCTGAAGACAGAGTGTTGGCGGCCCTATTTGGCCACTTCAGAATTCCACTACCTACCCCTCGAGAGCAATGCCAAGAGGGCGTAGGGGTCGAGAAGAGGATGAGGCGCGAGCTTTCGGAGAAGATAGCGTCGTGAGGTTGGAGCTGAGAGGAGATTCCTCGCGTGCTGAGTGGATGAGGCGCGTCATATGAGAGTAAAGAGTTAGCTCTGGGGCGTCTAGCTCCAAGAACTGTGGAGATAGAAGGGAGGCACTGCTGATAGTGTTGTTGATGCTGAGGAAACCACTGAGGTGGTTTCCAGATTAAACAGAGGTAGTGGGTTCCGTGGAACGTGACCCACCATTCTTGCTGATCGTCGGCGCTTGCGCCCCAGGTTTTGCTTCACCTACCACCCCAGTATTTAAATTTTTTTATGCATTGGGGACAATTGCATGTTTCCTTTTTTGTTGGGGGTGGGTAAATGGACAATGAGTGCTAGGGTGAAGTCTGAGTAGACCCAATTCACATCCTCTTTTGGGGTTCTCTTGCCTGTGTTCTCTTTCCCCAAAAGACTGATTACTTTTTCCGTTTAAACCGGCATGTCTAGTTCTTTTGTACATATTTATTCTGTCAGCATGAATTGCTAAAATGATATCCTGATAAACTGGAAATGGTGCATGACTAGGCATAGTAATTAGATAAATGTGTGGCTCTAAGCATGAAATAGAGGTACACCCCTGCATGATCCTAAGTCCTAAAAGTCAAAACTAGGTGTCCTTATAATCTGGTAGATGATGCGCTGTCAAGTGAAAAAGTGTGAGGCATATTTGAATAGTCCCACTATTGTACTAAGCTAAGACTTGGGCCCTGGTTGTCCTGCTAAAAGTAAGCTGTATAGACAATTAGGAAGGAACATAGGCCATTATCAATATAGCCCAATTTTTAGCCTCAATACAAGAAAACCAATGAAATTTTCCCTTCTTTGATCCAAATGATTGAGCTTAAAATTAGACCTTTCTTTCTCACCCCAAACTGATCCTTTTCTGTGAATTAATGGTTGGCCCTGTTCCCTCCTTGGACCATGTGCACCTCATCTTATGCATAAACATAAGTTGAGGGTGCTAAATGCAGTAACAACCCATTTTTTAAGGCCCTGACCCAACTTTGGATATTGGTGTCACTTGACTCAGGGCAAAAACCATGAGTTTTGAGGGGGGTGGGCTATTATGAGGAATGCCTGGAAAGTGGGGTTTTAAAGAATAAAGAGAGAGAAAGACAGAAGTAAAAGGACAAAAATAATTAGTTGAAAGAAAATAAAAAAAAATACAAATAAATAAATAAAAGAATATACAATCAAGAAAAGAAGAGAGTCACTTACACAAATGAAGAAAAAAGGGAAAATGCCAAGGTGAAGAATGTGGGAAACTTGCAAAATACATGATAGAAATGTATTTTCAGCCGATATGTCAAGGAGGGCAAAAAGTCACTAAAGTAGACAAAAATTACCCTACCTGACCCTGAGCCTATGTTAAAAGCTAAGAAAGTCCTATCGTGATCCCTACGTGTTGTATATCTCACTTAAAGCAGTGAAATAAGGGCACGCTTATGGCAATAGGTTTATGAATGAGTGGTGAATATTTTTCGAGAGTGAGTGTGAAAAGTAATCTTAAACTCAAACTGATCATTGTGTTAAAAATGAGGATTTTTGTTTTTGAAGTGAGGACACTAGTTGCATTACCGAAATATTAGCACCTCGGTGATAAAATTGAAGAGGATAGTTGTTAGTGCAGGTGAGTCCTGTTGTCATGGCTGAATTCCACATAAGTTTTAAGCCTAATAGTAATGGCATGCATAATGATGATGACATTCAATCCGTGATTGTAATCCAATGATTGCAAAGTATAAAACATGGATACTATTGTATAAAAAGGGAAAAATTGTGTATTGAGTCATAGTGCTGTCGCTTTCGACACAACGAATTTAAGTTGAGGGTGTTTTGATATACCGTGGTGTTCCACGTAATTATTAATACTTTTTTTCCTTAGTTTAGTGTGTCCAAGACCTTTTGTGCAAATTTTTATATATTTCTCCTTAAGTTGCAGGAAATCTGTCCAAGATGAAATGCGGAGGTTTTTGTAAGCGAAGAAATGGTAGAAGAATCACTTACGGAGCTGTGACTGTCCGTCATGCTTGTGACATCCTAGTGGAAGCATAGTGCCAGCTGCTGAAGGAAGATGGGGAAGTCTGACCAAGTGTGGGGTTTCGGAAAACTTGACGGACTCATCTTGCCATGACGGGTCCGTACTGCAGTTTCGTCATGAATTATAAGAAAATTATTCCCCAGATAACCCCTATTCCATAGTTCAAGTGTTTGTGGAACGGAGACCCCTCGACGGACCTTTGTGCTCGTAACGATCCGTCATACATGCCATCGAGGGTAATGAAGAGAGCAGCAGAAGAAATTTCTCAAGTATGGGGGACGGACGGAGTCCGAACGGTCCCGTCGTGACCACGACAATCTGTCGCGATGTCCGTGAACCAACCGCGTTTTTTGATAGATTTTCCAGCAAATAGTTTCGCTTGTTTAATTAGGGGTGTTTTATTTTCTATAAATAGTTCCAAAACACCTCATTTTTTGAGGTTAGACGCTGGATTATTAGTAGACTTCCTGGATCATGTTAGACCTTGACTATTGTTAGACTCTGATTATTTTTGCAGACTTCGGTTGAGAGATTATTTGTTAATCTTGAGATTTTATCATTGATTGTTGTGACTTTTTTGCTGATTAATCACGTGAACTCTCAGATTTTAGTCTTTCTCATCTAAGAGTGCATGATTCTTATTACACAAAATTTTCAAAAAACATATTTTGAATTTGTAAAAGATTATGACTATGGGTAACTAAACTCCATACTATGGTTGTGGGAACCATAGGCAAATAATCAGTTAACCTAATCTAAATAACAATTCTAGATATTGGCATCTATTGATAATTCTTTTGTATAGAACTCTTTGGTTTAACGGATGGACAACGTCAGAAATCGCCTTAATGCCTACGTGCCGGACAAGGAGGTAGATAATAAAAAAAGAATTATCACTAGATTTTAATGTATACCCTATCTAATAGTCTAAGTATTTGATTGGTACGAGGTAATACAACTTAGCATATCCGAAACGATGCGTAAATATGAGGTAAAGATAAGGGTTAGAATAGCAACACCCGTAAGCCTGGCAACCAAGGTGCGAGTGAATTTTCTAGATGCCGGACCAAGGATTTTTAAATACATAACTTATTCCTTGTCATGCAAGATACTGGAAAGAAAATTGTTTAGTTAGACTTATCAATTTATGGACCTGTTGGAGAACACGTAAAACCCTAGTTACTTTATTAATTGATTAACTCCACAGTCGAAGCGTTTTGTTGTCTCACTTTCTTAATTTCGCTAGTTATTGTCATTTATTTAGGATAGAAACCCCCTTTTTTATCATTTTATGCTTTTTAAGAAAGTAATTGACTGACACATAATATAAGTGATTGAAGTTAATCTAAACTATGTTCTCGTGGGAACGATCCCGACCTCACTAGTTGGATTCTTTTACTTGACACGACCGCTTTACTTTTTAATGTTTAGAAAATAAGTTTGAGCGTATCAAATTTGGCGCCGCTGTCGAGGAAATTACTTTTCGATTAAACTGAAACTTATTACTATATTTTAGTTGATATTTTCTTGATTTTACTTTGTTTTATAGTTTTGGTTAATGCAGAACCCCCCATCCTTGTATGCCCAATACACGATATGAATAGAACCCTTGTTTTCCTAACGATCACAATTAAGCATACACTACGCAACATGAATCAAAACTTGGAATTAATGATGATGTATACAAACCAGAACATCCCCAGCTCCGATTGATGTTCATGGTCATTTGTTACCCGATGCCCCGGGGAACACCAACAGAGGGGAGCAAATCCCGCTCCACGGCCCCCAAATGGCATCTCAGAGGCTAATGAGCAACATAGCATACTCCGATGCCACTTTTCTTGCCTCCTCTACCCCAGGCCCACACCTTCGTGGTAACTAGTAGCCTGAGCAATCTCACTTCCTAGAGGTTTGTTTTCAAGGGCTACCTTCCTGAGGATCCACATTCCCCATATAGCTAAGGTAAGGCAGTGTTTAAAAGTTTGTGTNATTCTCCATAAACAAGCTAGAGAATGATGCCAAGTCAAGGTGGTGCTTGTGCTGGTTGACACTCAACCTACGATCGCCACCACATTTGGCTTCCCCTAACAGTGATAGGGCAACAAAATTCGAAGCCAAATCGTTTCTACATGGCCCATTTGTTGTAGTAGTTCATGATAATCGACTAGAAAATCAAGGCATCCGCAGATTCAGCACCCTTGAAGATGGGAGATTCAATTTCAAGAACTACTGAAAAGTTCGTGCTGATCACTGTTCATTATGGGCCCTTGTAGTTCAACGAGGAAACGTGCTATTTTCAATGAGGAATCCCGGGGGGAGCCACAATCGCCCTGCATGTTGTACCCCCGGAAACTGAGGTGCTGGTGCAGAAAGAAAACACTGGAGGTGTTCTGGCCCTGATCAGATAACCCGCTAAGAGGATAAGCAGAACCTTGATTAATCATCTCTGGGGGTAGGTGGGGTCGGTAATCCTCATTTGCACTTCGCTCATTTTTCCTTCCTCACACTCTCTTGACTACTCCTCAGTTGGTGGGAGGAGTTCCACCTCACCTAGTACTAGATGGGCCAGGTGCTTGTCCTCTTCCTCTAGAGGACGGTCCTCCCGCGACTATACCACGACCTTCGCGACTGCTCTCTTTGAGCTACAGCCCAGTCCGGCTGGCTCAGACGAATCTTGTCTGGAACCGGCTGATGGGTGGCAAAGTTGTTGTGCTTAGTTTAACCACATCGAGCGAAATAGACGTGAGATGGTCAGATACCAGTTTGTATCACCTAGATACCAATTGATCCAAGTATAGCACGAAAGAAAGAAGGATGGAATTTTCTCAAAGTCCTTTGCCTCTCAAAGAAAAGGTAAACGCGTCCCCATACCGTTCCTAAGACTTATAGACTCGTTTCTTGTGTGAAGTGAGACCAACGGAAACCTAAGCTTGATACCCAAGTTTGTCACGAACCAAAATAAGCCGCGAGTGGCACCCACAGTTACCTCCTATGTGAGCGAAAACAAACCCCAATCTAATCCCAACATTTCAATACCAAATAAACAGAAAATAATGCGGAAGGACTTTACAACTCATTAACGAAAATCAATTTTAAATAACTATCAAATTTATCAATTACTATCCCCAAAACCTGGGAATGGGAAGTCCTCATCAAAGAACATCTACTCCTCAACGTACTACATCTAAGAGTATTTTTTTTTTCTTTTAAGAACTAATATAAGTAAAAGAGATGGTATGTTGTGTCCGAACTTAAAGACATCAAGACGCGAAGGAAAGAATCCAGTCCGAGTAGGAACAAATAGCTCACCCTGAAATCTGCTTATGCTGATGTCTGGATAGATTGCGATTGAGTCGATAGTCGATGGATCGTTTGCTGGCACCTCCACAAATATAAGAAAGAAACATACAAAGTAGGGGTCAGTACAAAAACAAGTACTGAGTAGGTATCATCGGCCAACTCAATAGAAAACAATATATATCAGATAATAACATAAACATCGACTAAATACTAACAATACAACCAAAAAACAAGTTAGCAAACTATTGGCCACCACCCAAGCACAATTTATGAGGACTCATCCTCACACCATACTCATTTGGGGAAATAGGTCTTGAAATTGAGTAATTAACCATGCTTCAAGATTCATTTCTTTTTACTATCCGTGTCGGGAACGTGACCACTTCCGCTCTACATCCTGAGTTCGGAATGGGACACCCGATCACTACTACTACCTGGTGCCGCGAGGACGTGACAACCTGAGCCATTAATACTATCCTTTTCCTTGGTGTCGGAACGTTGACCCACGAGTCCATTACTTACGATCCTCAGTGTCGGAACGTGACACCGATCATTACTACTATCCTGTGTCGGAACATGACACCCGATCCACTAACCTCACCTCTTTTAGTTCATCAAGCCTTCGTTTATACCAAGGCATCATCTTAACGAGAGGTTTAGTTTTAAGATTCAAGCCTCACTTTCCAACCCATTATCAATTAATAATCAATACATGAAAGCATGACAATTAAGCATATAGAGATCTTTGCAATCCTATCCAAAGAAATAATCATTCGCTACAAGAGTGAATATGAAATAGCATCAAACCATTAACCTACTCCACTGAAGATCGCTGATCACACAATCTACTTATCCAATGATTTGCTTCCTCTTCATTTCCCTCTCTAGTTCGTTTCTCCACCTCTTCTCGTCTGTGTCTTTCTATTTGTCCTTATTCAAAACCTTTTTCTTTTACCCTAATGTCATATAATTAAGAATAAAAAGATGATAAAAATAACCCACTTTTATTTCAATGGTTATCTCTTTTAACCACCACGAAATTAAAAATTACATTAATCCACTAACTTTATAATTATAAGCATTAAAGTCAAAACGCCCCTTTAAAACTTTTAACAGAAATAAACCAGTCAGGGGTACGCAGCCGCGTGACGGTCAGTCAAGACTTGAACGGTCCGTACGCAATCTTCACGAAGTTCGAGGATAATTCTGTGGAAAGATTTTGTGGACGGTACGTCGGGCCAACGACGGTCCATTCTGCCCATTCCGTGTGACGTTCAGAGAGTCGACCTCGTACTTAATTTTCAGGATTCTAAAGGTTTTGGAACACTACACCTCCGACGGTCCGTCGTGGGAGCCGTAGACCAAGACAGTATTACGAGAAATAAAATCTAATGCCTCCAAAACGACAAAGGTCGGTCTAAAATATATATATTCTATATACTATATATATATATATATATTTGTTTATTAGTCCCTAATCCGAAAGAGTGAACCGTTGGAATAGTCACGCGAAGTAATGTTGTTCTTGAAATCTCTAATGAGAAGCAGTGTAGAGAGTTTTTTATATAATATGATATGAGTTTACAAAAGTGGTGCAACCTGATACAACAAATTAATTACATCTGTATAACTGCCCATTGGATCAACAGTAAATGTAAATATTAATAATAAAATTCTCTATTTGATAAGTGCTTACGTAAGGATAAATCAAATCTTCACTTTCGCAATTGATAATGCCAACTCAATTGATGTGACTAAGAATTTTCTATGCAGTTGACTAAGATGAAAACTGATTTGATTAACGGTAATCACATTCAAATGAGGTGTACAGCAGAGATTATGAATCTTATCAATTAGGATAATTTAAAAGAAAAATATTCTTTTTTTAGACGTGATAGACATGTCATGCAATATTTTTGGAAGTCTCCTAACAAGGTTTAAAAGCTTTCAAGATAAAGTTGTGATGATGAACAACTCAATTGCAAAAATCTTTATGCTATACCTAATGGTAATTAGTGTTGTTGAATTTGAGAAAACATTTTTAAATTATGCTTCTTGTGAAATTGCCTTGAGAGATGAGATTGAGAATTCTTTTGTTAAAGTTGGAACCATTGGAGGTGAACTAGTAAGGAATGATATATCGGGTGCACGTGAAAAGAGTTATCCAATTTCTTAAAATCGGTTTCCTCCTTACTTTGAAAATATCAAGATTTAGTTTTATTCACATCAAATATTCATTTTCTTGAAATTGTGCGATCATATTTATGGATAAGTTAATGTTGTTGAAACTGAATTAAATTTTGTAAGACATATTGAGTGATCTTGATTTTTATTTTGTAAATAGTTCAATATATATTTTCTCTACTGATCCGACTATGGATAATTATCTTATTTTTAAAGAATATGGATTTAATTTTTATTTTGAATTTTTATTGATTTAAATTTTTAATATTTTTGCCACAGTAGGTAGTAGAGTATGAAATATTTTTTTTTATTTTCTAAACCATCATTTTTCATTAAATTAAATTTTCTATTGCCATTAATTATACTTATTTGGGCACAATCTATTAATTCATTAAACAACCAATGAATTACATCTATAAACATTTAATGATCATAATTTTTAGCACAATTTAAATAGTCTATAATTTTGATTGCTTTTATAATGCTTTACTTAATCATGAAGTAAATAATTGATGAAATATTTTTGTTTTTTTTGTTGAGTGGGGGGGGGGGGGAATGGGTAGGAGAGAGGAATTTCTAAAAGGGGAAACCTAAGAAAAGTTTTCGCCTCCATGCCTAGATCTAAACTCACCATTGTTTTTTTAAAACAACTCAAACCACCACTCGTTTTCTCTCCTTAAATCTGGAGAAGACAACAAACAAGACACCACCAAACCAATATAAAGCCTCCACCAACCACAATCTAGCTTTCTCACTCACCACATCCTCTCACCGGTGGAAGAACTCATATAGGTGAGCTCCAAGTTTCGATAGAACTCGTTAACCAAATGAGCTCAAAGCTCTTACGAGACACAAAATCACTGACTTACACTCCTTTCTCCCTTATTACGATGTTATCCATGAGCAGCTCCACCCTCCGATGAACCAGAGAACTAAACAACAACCAACAATAGCTCCACTATACAACCATATATACCGCCAGAAACAAAAACCGTCTCCATTCTCTTTTTCACTCCAACAAACTGGCAAGAAGGGAAGAAAAAATTATCTGTAAACGAATGGTTTGTTTAGTCGTGTTAGCAGTAGAGTTTATTTCTTGTAATAAATGTCTGGGTCAACGGATACCACGAAGGACCGTCATGGACGCGACTAGAGGCGACCGGTCTAGTCCAAACAACACTTAGATCACTGAAAAATTTGAGTTACTAAGATCAACTCTCTGACGTCACGACGGAATGGCGGACGGGACCGTCGTTGGCAGGACGGACCGTCACAAATCTTTCCACAGAATTTAACTCTATGACTTGTGACGGAAATGCATACAGGACCGTCACACGTGCGTATTACCTGGTGGGTCAAATTACTGTTAAAAGTTTTAAGGGGGCCGTTTTTTGGGACTATTCATGCTAATATTATGAAAGTTAGTGTAGTGGATTAATGTTAAAATTCAATTACGTGGGGGTTTAAAAAAGATAACCTTGAAATAAAAAGTGGGTATTTTTATCACTTTTATACTTAAAGTATATGGGAACATAGGGAATGAAAAGGGTTGAATAAGAAAAATAGATAAGAACAGAGAGAAAAAGAAGAGGAGAACGAGCGGGAGAGAGAGAGAAACGAAGGAGAAAAACAGGATTTGGAGAAAGAAGTTAGATGATCGATTCAGATTTTTCGGTGGAGGTTAGGTTATGGATTTATGCTATTTCATAGTAAACTTTAATAGCGAATGCTATGTAATTGGGTAGTATTTGTAACTCTTCTATATGCTTAATTGTATGTTGATGATGTGATTATGTAATTATAGTGGATGGAAATGATGGGCTATGAAATTTACCCTTAAAATCAACTTGTTAATGATGATTGACTGGTATAAAAGAAGGCTTGTGATCTAAAAGAATGAGGGTAAGGATAGGGTGTTCCGTTCCGACACCAGGATAGTAGAGGAATCAGAGTGTACGTCCGACAACAGGATAGTTAGGGGATCAGGAGTGTCACGTTCCGACTTTGTGAAAAACTTAGCGATTAGTTGTTTTTTTTAGTTAGGGCGATAGTAGGGGATCGGAGTGTCACGCTCGACACCAGGATAGTAAGGAGCGAGTGTCAAGTTCTGACACCAGGATAGTAGGGGATGGAGTGTCAAGTTCCGACACCAGTGTAGTCGTAGGGGACGGAGAAGTGCACGTTCCGAAACAAGAAAGAACAAAGAGAATGAATCTTTAATTATATCACACTGATGAAGAACCTAATCGTAGTGAGTACGGTGTGGAGGCTTGATGTCCTCATAGATGTGTTGGGTGTTGTTGCAAATGATTCTTATACCTGTTGCTATCACCTTAAGTGCATTTGGTTGGTTTAATGTACTTATCCGATATATATGCTTTTCTATTTTGAGTTGGCCGAGGATACCTACTCAGTACTTGTGTTTTGTGGACCACTACTTGTATTTGTTTTCTTTGTGATTGTGGAAGTGCAGCAAACGTGCCCTCGTCTTCAAACTCATCCTCACTACTAGCCAGTCTCCTCACGTCATGATTTCAGGGTGAGCTATTTATTCCTAGCTCGGAATGGATTTCTTCATTCACTATCTTAATGCCTTGAAGTTCTGGCATGGAATAGTCGGTTCATTTTTTTAGCTTCTTTGATATACTCTTAGATTAGTAATTTGAGGGATATATGTCTTTGTGGTTGATGACTCTAGATTTGGGAATAATAAGTATTTAAATTTTAGGAAGGTAGTTATTTTTGGTTAAAATGGAGTTTAAGTCTTCGCTTCTATTATGTTATATGATTCAAAATTGGTAAGAAATTGGGATTAGATGGTTGGGTTCGCTCACATAGGAGAATCAATGTGGGTGCCCACGCGGGCTCGTTTGGGGTCGTGACAAACTTGGTATCTAAGCATGAGGTTAGTTCGGTCTCATCCCAAGAAGAGTATATTCTGTTAGAGTCTGAGAATGGTTAGGGGGACGCTTTACTTTTATTTTGAGAGGCATATGACTTTAGGAAAAAATCCATCTCCTTCTTTCTTTCGTGCTATTACTTGATCCAATGGTAAACTCGGTGATACAACATTGGTATCGACCAATCTTTCACTCATTTCGCAGATGGTTAGCACTAGAGCAAAAACTGCGCCAACACACACCGGAAAGACTAAGATGCGTCTGAGCCCAGCCACTGGCGTGTTTTTGTAGCTTGAAGACGAGCAGTAGCAAGGAGGTCGTGGTAGAGGGTGGCGGGAGGAAGTCTCGAGAGGAGAGGACCAGCACCTGGGCCCAGGTAGGTAGACTAGGGCGGTGACCCCTCCACCGGAATGATGAAGAGAAGAGAGGTGAGGAAAGGGAAATAAACAAGTGATGAACGAGAATTACCACCCAACTACCCCAGAGATTGATAACCAGTTCTTGCTCTATCTTAGCGGGGTTATATACAGAGTAAGGCCAGACAACCTCCGGTGTTTTCTTGCCAAACAGCCACCTCCGGTTCCGAGAGTACAACATGCCGGTGTTGTGGCTCCCGAATGGATGCCTCATTGGAAATAGGCACGTTCCCTCGATGACCACAGGACCTATAAGCCGAGTGATCAAAATGGCTTTTAGTTAATTTCTGAAGTTGAAACCTACCAGTCTTCAAGGGTGTTGAATCTGAGGATTTGCCTATGATTTCGGGTGATTGTCATGAGCTGCTAAATAAGATGGGCATAGAGAACGATTTTGTGTTGAGTTTGTGGGACCTTCAGTTTCAAGGGAACGCAAAATTGGTGCGGTCATATGTTGAGTGTAAAACCAGCACAGACCCACCACCGATGACTTGGGTATCTTCTCTAGATTGTTTTGATGGAGAAATATTACCCGGACTTGAGGGATAGGAGGGAGAGATTGCAATTCATAAGCCTAGAACAAGCAATGGCAGGATGTCGTTACTGCTATGAGGATAAGTTTCAGCGAGCTATCCAAGGTATTGCCACCCAACTTTGCTTCAGTTACAAGAGGGATTCGCTGTGTTCGTGAAAGGGTTGAGGTCAGAGTTGAGAATTTCAGCCCGTACAGGTAGCTGCTAGAGCAAAATCCTTTAAGAGGTGGTAGATTTGTGATACAAGTGGGAAGGCCGTGAAGAACGAAGATTCACCATGGCATTCGCATCTAAGCAGTTCGTCAAGGGAGGTGAGGTTTTACTGGCTTCTTACTCCAGAGGAAGGGGTTCAGGAGGTTACAGCCAGACCCTATTCAGTCTTCAATGCTTTTCGAAACTGGTATGGGCATTGATTCTTAGTAATGTCTGTTTGGACTTATGAATGCCCCCGTGCTTTACATGAGTCTGCATGAACGGGATTTTAAGCCATATCTGGATCTCTTGTTCATTGTGTTATGATTATATATGGTATACTCAAGAGAAGAAGAAACATGAGGAGCATGAGGATTGTGTTGGAAACGTTTTGAGGAGAAGCTCCTCCCCACGGCTTTATGCTAAATTCTCCAAGTGGGAGTTTTGGCTAGATTTTAGTGTCCTTTGGGGCACGTAGTTTCTAAGGATGAGTGAGGTGGATCCTTCAAGATCGAAGCGGTGTGAAGAATTAGGTAAGACCCATTAATGTAAGAGGTAAAGAGCTTTGTTGGTTTTTTAGCTAGCTAATACCGTGATTGTCAAGGGTTTTTCTCGGTTGCCTCCCAACTTGAAAAATTTGACCAAGCAGGAGTTAAATTTGTTATGGTAGATGAATGTGAAAGAAGCTTCCAGCATCTCAAGACCTTGTTGACTATTGCACCATTATTACTTGCCCAGTGAAGGCAAGAATTTCATTGTTTTTATTGTGATGCATCTTATTTGGGTTGGGTTGCTGTGCTAATGCAAGAGAGTATGTGATGGACTTATGCTTAAAGGCAATAAAAGTGCAGGAACGAACTATCGACCTATGCTTGGTGTTGGCCACGGTCGTGTTATGCATTAAAGCATGGAGCATTATCTTATGGGGTTTTCGTGTGAAGTCTATACGGATCATCGTAGTTTACAGGAGTCTGCAATCAGAAAGATTAGAATTTACACAGGGAGATGGATGGGAACTATGCAGGACTATAATATCACTATCTGTACCACCTGGAAAAGCTAAGTTGTGGCAGATGCCTAAGTGAAAGGCATGGGAGCATGGGAAGTTAGCTCACTTGCAAGGTTTAGACGCCGTGGCTAGAGAGGTTCAGACTGCTGGCTAAGACTTCATGATTCGGGCTGGAGGTGTGGAAGTACAAGTATAGGAGAGGAGGATTTGTGTCTGGTGGAGGCAAGATCTTTCCTTTCTTGACCTAAAATTAGGATGAAAGCAGTTTATGAGAGAAGCTGATTGGATCAGAGATAAGGTGTTGCGAGGAGAGGCTTAAGGAGCAAAAATACGATTGCGGAGGTTTGTTTTGAATTAATGGAAGGATATGTGTGCATCGTTGGTGATGATTTGATACACACTATTCTACAGAGGCTCATAGTCAGGAGATTCTAGAATCCTGGTGCAACCAAGATGTATCGTACTAACGCAGCAACATTTTTGGTGGAGTAGGATGAAGAAGTGACTATTGTTGGTGATTTTGTCGCACAATGCCCTAATTGCAGCAAAGTTAAAGTTATGAACACAAAGAGGCCGGAGGAAACCACTTCAGAGAATTGCCCATTCCTGAATGGAAGGTGCGGAGCCTGTGAGAATTGCCCAATGAAATTCGTGGTGTTGGTCTTCCAAAAGACATTGGGTAAGTTTGATTCTATTGGGAATTGTGGAATGATTAAAACTAAGTCTGTGACGTTACAATGCAGACGAAGTAGCCAAACTCTATATCTCAGGAAATTGTTCGATTGAATGGAGTTGCCACTTTTCCTCATATCAGTTAGAGGTACACAGTTTACTTCTATGTGTTGGAGAATATTGCATGCTGAATTTATGGTACTAGGTTGGACTTAATATGCATGTCACCATCAGACAGATGGTTCAGTCTGATGAGCGAATGATTCAGGTGTTGGAAGATATGCTTCGAGCATGTGTGATAGATTTGGTGTGGTCATTGGGATAACTTATTACCCTTAGCAGAGTTCTTCATTACATAATAGACTATCACTAGTATTGATGATGGCCCCATTCGAAGCATTGTATGGGAAGGAGATGCAGGTCTCCCATTGGCTTGGTGTTGAGGCATCGAGTAAGACCTGGGGTTACTGTCTCTGAGGATCATTAGAGAAACTGAAAAATTCATCAAGGATAAAGCTTTTAGCGGCGCAAGTAGCAACATGAATATGCAGATCGAAAGTTAGATACTTGGCAGTTATGGAGGGTGAACAAAGGTTGCTGAGGTTTCACCACCCGAAAGGGTTGATGCGGTTTGGTAAAAGAGGTAAGCTAAAGCCCAAAGGTATATTGGACCACTTGAAAAGGACTTAAGCGCGTAGGGGAGGGAGCTTAGAGTTTAGCTATCGGATTTCTGTTCAAAAGTTTTTTATAGGGGCGTTTTGGACCTATTCATGCTTATTATATAAAGTTAGTGGATTAATGTGACTAATTCAATTACGTGGTGGTTAAAGGAGAAAGAAACCTTTAAATAAAAAGGGGTTATTTTTCTCATCTTTGATACTTAATTATATGACAAGTAGGGTAAAAGAAAACAGGGTTTGAATAAGAAAAAATAGAAAGAATAGAGAAGAAAAAGAAGATGAGAACGAGCGGAGAGAGAGACGAACGAAGAGACGCCAAGGATTTGGGGAAGTAGATTGATCGATCACGATTCTCGGGGAGGTAGGTATGGTTTATTGCTATTCATAGTAAAATCTAACTAGCGACATGAGATGTTATTGGTAGTATTGTAAAGTATTCTATATGCTTAATTGTATGCGTGCATGATTGTGATTAGTAATTTAGGGGTTGGAAAGAGTGAGCCTATGAATCCTAAACCTTAATTCAACATTTGTTAATGGATGATGCCTGGTATAAAGAAGGCTTGATGATCTAAAAGAATGAGGGTAATGGGATCGGGTCCGTGCCGACACCAGGATAGTAGAGGATCGGAGTGTCACGTTCCGAACCAGGGGATAGTAGGGGATCGGAGTGTCCGTTCCGACACCAGGATAGTAGGGGATCGGAGTGTACGTTCCGACACCAGGATGTAGAGCGACGGGTGTGTCAGTGTTACGACACCAGGTGTAGGGACGATCGGCGAGTGTACGTTCCGACACTAGGATAAGTGTAGGGGATCGGAGTTATAGTGTCAAGTTCGACCAAGAAGAACAAAGAGAATGAATCTTGATTATGCACCGATTGAAGAACCCCTAATCTGAAGAAGTGAATCCGGTGTGAGGCTTGATGTCCTTATAGATGTGTTTTGGTGGTGTTTGCAAATGATCTTATTCCTGTTGCATCACCTGTAGTATTTGGTTGGTTTTATGTTATTATCTGATATTATATGCTTTCTATTTGAGTGGCGAGTGATACCTACTCAGTACTGGTGTTTTGTACTGACCCCTAACTTCTATTGTTTTTCTTGTTAATTGTGACGTGCAGCAAAGTGCCGTCTTCAATCGTCTCAAATCTAGCCAGTATTCATCACGTAAGATTTCAGGGTGACATATTGCTATCTCGGAAAATGTGGGGGGGATTCTCTCTCATTCACAGGTCTTGATACCTTGAAAGTTCTCTGGGCATGGACTAGTTCGTTCATTTTATTTTAGCTCTTTGATTACATTAGATTTAGTAATTGAGCTAGATGTTCTTGCTGGTGATGACCTTCCAGGATTTTGGGAATAATAAGTATTAAATTTTAGAAGTTATTATTGCTTATATTAAGAGTTTTAAAGTCTTCCGCATTCTATTCTTGTTTAGATGATTGAAATATTGGTAAGAAAATTGGGATTAGATTGGTGTTCGCTCCCATAGGAGAAAATGTGGGTGCCACTCGCGGGTCGTTTTGGGTCGTGACATTATCTGAAAATGGAAACCCCTTCCCATCCTCTTCACCACTCCAATGAACACAAAGGAATCCCCAGATCTTCTTTATCACTCCAGTGAACACAAGCAAACCCCAGATCTTACAACCAAAACCCCCCACTCAATCCTCTTCGCCACTCCAGTGGACGACAAACGACCCCCAAAATCTAACCACCAAAACCCTATCCCGTCCTCTTCTCCACTTAGTGTATGAAAAACGAACAACCAAATCTCACCAGAAAAGCATCGCTGCTCCACTTCGTTTGTGCTCAAAACTGCGACCAACATGATCAAGCTCAAGCTCGCGCAACCAACAAACAACCCTCTTATCCACTCCCGTTTTATGTATCTCTTTTTCAAGTTTTTTGGTCAACAACATCTAATAACAATGAACCAGGTCTTCATCAACCCTCCTTTTCTGGTGAGATTAACTACTCTGACGTCATCGATTTTGTAGTCTATTTTGATCTTTCTTGTGTTTCTTTTATTTTTGAGAATGTTTTTTTTAGTGGACTGATTAAAAAGTTTAGTCCTATTAGTGGAAGTACTTTAAGGAGTTTTTTATATTTCCAGTTAACTAACTCAAGGAGTCCTAATTAGTTGATGTTAGTCACTTAGTAGTTAATGAGTTAGTGCAAAAATGGGGCCCTATTTTTTTTTCGCGGTTAATTTGTTTCCTAGTTTTATTTAAATACTTGTATCGTTGTTTTCAAAAACAATAGAATAGATCAGTTTCTTGTGTTAACATCTTATTTAAGAAGTCGTTCATCTATTTTGCAAACAACTTTAGTAGTGTTGTTTAATTTTACTGAGGTTGTTGTTATTTTAGTAAAGCTTTAATCTACTCTATAGATCTCGATCGAAAAATTAAAACTCCACAGGAAATATTCCTTTTTTGTTATGTTTGATGAAGCATTATTACATTTTTTAGTGTGATAATTTTAGTTTAGATGGTTGTTGTCGTTATGGTTGTTCTCCAGTGATGGTGAACTTTTCCAGACAACCTTTTTGTTCATTAAATAATGATTTGTTATTATGGTTAGTTATGGTTAATTTTGATGGAACTTATGTTTTTTCAACGTTTCTTAACCTACTTTGTTTGATTATTAATGTTCCACTGTTAGTAATTATTGTTAAGAACTATTTTTCATTTATTCATTACTTCTCTATTTGACTTTAAGTATTACATAATAAATTTACTTTTAGTGATTATTGTTAAGAACTATTTTTCATTAATTCTTTACTTCTATGTTTACCTTTAAGCATTAGATAATAAATTTACTTCGGTTATCATGTAATTATTGTTTTTAGGCAATTCATATTTCAAATAATTGTCTTTTATATTTTTTTTAGTAATTCTATTTAAGTTATATGTTAAAATTCGCCTTTGAAAAAGCTTTCATAGATGGTTTTCGAGGCTCCCTATTTTTTAAAAGTTGAAAATTTTAATTTATACTAATATATATTATATTTTGAAATTGGACGATAAATAAATCATCTTTGATTTTCAAGCCTTTCGTGTTTATAAGATGAATTTTATTTTTCTTAACTATTATTTCTTTATATTTAGTTTATTCATATTAAATCATAGACAGTATTTTTACTAAGTGTGTTTACAAGTACCTAGAGTTGCTTTCCAATTAAGATACTCGAAACACATTCGAATAACATTTTTAATGAATATTTTTTCATGATAGGAAAATATTATGTTATTTTTCATATTATTATTTAATATAATATTTGTATATATTTTTTGTTTCTTATATTTGTACTTTATTTTTTCTCCTTATCAATTTGTTTTTTAAAAAAACTGAGTTTAGCCTGGACTTACAATTATGAATTCTGAAGGGTGCTAATACTTCCCCTCAAAGTAACTTGAGCTCTTAGAAAGAATATATTGGTTTCGTTTGCTATATTCTAATTAACTAATTAATTGGTTTGCTAGTAATTTCTACAATTAGGCGTGGAATATTCAATCTTTTTTAAAGATTTTTTTAATTTAATTTGATTGAGTTATTATCAATTTTTCAGTCTCTTGACGTTTCACCTTATTTGTAAAAACGAGGATGTAAACAATTGCAAGTGAATATACAGATTTAAGTGATAGAGCAACGAAGATGAAAGAAAATTTTGATAAGTATTTGGGTGATCCAACAAAAAGAAAAAATATAATTTTTGTTTCATATGTTTTGGATCCTCGTTACGACCTTGAATCAGTTGGCTATGCACTTATAATGATGTTTGAGTAAGTGTTATTTATGGCATGTGATGTATTAGTTGTTCCAATCTCAAGTGTCACATATGAGTCTGTATTTGGTATGGGAAGACATCTTTTTGATGCATTTTTAGGAGTTCATTGACTCCTAATTTGGTGCAATTTTTTTTGTCTATCTTCAGGATTGGCTACGATGTGAAAAATTAAAACAACCCATTAATTAGTGTTAAGAAGATTTGGTCAATCTCGAACAAACTGAAAAGAGTATTAGTATTTTTGTTATATTTATTGTGTATTGTTGTTACAAATGATTTATGTTTGTTGTATATTGTTGTTTTCTACAGATTCAGCTAGCACGGGAAAAGATCCTAATGTAGTTGATGTGTAGTACAATTGTGCCTAGAAGGTGACTTTTACAAGGTTAGATTTTTTTTAAAAAAAAAAAATTGATGCACAACAATCCTTCTCTACAAAATATGAAAAATGGATGATCCTAATCTTTCTCATTAGTTTTGTTTTATTTTATTTAAAAAATATTCTCTCAATCTTCAATTTTTACATAATGGACGATCGCAAAGAGGTAAAGAAAACCAAAAAAAATTAAAAATTCTTGCCTAATTTTTATTGTTTGTCTTTGCTTTTTTCTTGCTTATTTTAGTTTCTTGAGAATTCAAAGTTGGGTAAGAATTTCTTGGGTCTTCTTGAAATTCATCAAATGATCCTTGATTCTATATTTTCCAATTTACATGAAACAAGACTATTTAATATCCCTTTTTCATTGTTTGAAGTATAGGTGTCCAAGATTTTGATAAAAACGATACAAAATGAAAAATCAAACCTAACCGATAAAATAAAACTGATTTTATTTGAGTTTGGCTTTGTTTGGTTTTAAATTTTTGAAAATCGATAATATTTGGTTTGATTATGATTTTATTTGAAAAAATGAAAATACATATATATATATGAGTGTATATGAGTGTCTATGACGATTCTCTGTGGATTGAAAATGTTATTCTCTCTTCCTTCTAGTCCAATATTGAGAATTATAAAGCTTTATTGATAGTAAATTTAGTCATCAAAAGTCCACTAATTTAAGTCATTCTAACTATTTTTTGTTTAGAATGAATTGTTGTCACTTTTCCACATTTTTGAGTGAACTGTACGTCTTTTTTTTTTGTATATGGTTATAACTAAATAACCAAACCAAACCAAAGTGAAACTGATAACCACCAAACCGATAAATAATGTATATTATAGTTGGTTTTATTTGGTTTTTATAATTTTAAAATCGATTAAGTTATTTTGATTTTGGTTTTTACCAATAACCGATTCAAATCGACCCATGTACACCCCTTAAACAACATTAGGGGTGTTCACAGGTCGGTTTGGATCGATTATTGGTCAGAATCAAAACCAGAACAACTTATTTGGTTTTAAAATTATCAAATCAAATCAAACAAAATATAATATATATTTATCGGTTGGTTATCGATTTCGGTTTGGTTTATTTTGTTATTCGGTTATTAACCATAATACAGAAATAAAAGAGACAAAACAAGACTATCCAGTATCCCTTGCATAGTTTTAAGTTTTAACAAGATATTATTATTTTTTACTAGTGATTTGAGGGTGGGGTTTCAAATTGTCTTTTTTAATTATTTTTAGACATCCTTTAAGGAGTATTAAGTATATGAATATGTAGTTTGAGCTTCTTCTTCTTCTTGGGGTTCTGCATTGTCTTTTTTTTTATTATTATTTTTAGATATCCTATTATAGTTTGAGCTCCTCTCCTCCCCCTCTTTGAATTATGTACAAATGAATGGATTAACAAAATAGAAGGAGAATGATATACAAGGCTCGTGGTATATATAACAGTAATTTGCGTTGTAACTTAGAAAATAAGGAGAATGACTATATAGTTACTTTATGTTGTAATAATAGAATACTGAAGATATGTCCTTAAAAATATACAACACTTTATGAGTTATTGACAGAGATGCCTTCATTGGACATTGAAAATGGGTCAATCCATTAAAAATCAGAATCAATTACAGGTAGTCAGGTAAGTACCCTAGGTAAAGGACTTTTTAGATTCACTCATGAAGATCTAAAGAAATATAGAGTCGTTAGGGGAGGCGTGGATGCTAGAATAGAATTACATAAATATTTTGATGAATAAACTAAGAATGACAATTAAAAGTTTAACATACCACTTTGGTCGAAAATTTCCAAAGTTTGATTTAGAATTCAAGCTCAAATGACTTGTGATATGTTAGTTGTTTCTTTTTCAAGTGTCGCATTTGAATCTGTATTTAGTATGGGAGGACGAATTCTTGATTTTGTTTAGGATTTCATTGTTCCTAAATTGGTGCATATTTTAGTTTGTCTTCAAGATTAGCTACGAAGTGAATAATTAAAATAACTTATTAGTGTTGAAGAAAATCAGGATAATTTTTAGCAAATTAAAAAATAGTATTAGTACTTTTATTATATTTATTATATATCAATTTTTAAAATAATTTTTATTTGTTGTATATTTTTGTTCTCTTCAAATTTGACTATTCGATAACTGAGAAGTTCCTGGGTGCAAATAGAATGTTAAACAAATGTAGGAACAATTAATGGCCACAAAATGACACAAATGTCAAAACTTAATACTGAAGATTTCTAAGCTTTTAGATTACCATGGTCTGGATTATCAACAGAGAATAACAATGATATGATTCTAACTTATATAACACTTGAATTGATAGAGGCTAATACATATAGTGGTTCAGCTAGATGTACCTCACATAGAAAAGGATGGGAAACACACTTTGATAGATCATATTGTTCTTGCTGAGAATTCAAAACTAACCTTTATAAACGGTAGTTAATAGGTACGAACCAAAGAAGTAATTGATAAAAATTGATAAGGTGAGTTAAATTTAAAATTATTAGTGAATTGATACAATCCAACAATCAGAGAAATGATTAAACTGCAATCTTGAAGCTAAGTAGCAGAAGTCGCAACATCCTTTTATTTGTTTTGTTGTTATCTTATCTTCCTTTTCTATTACGACCAACATACTTTTTATTTGTTTTGATACTTGATATTTTTTTACCAAGAGATTCATATTTGAATCTTCTTTAGTTTATAGACTAATTCCAATTAAATTCAACTTCAACTAGTGAGAGCTTATTAAAAAATGGTAGAAGTGGAAGAAAACATGATGAAATAATCAAAATACCATTAACAATTTATTTATTTGTAAAGTACATACTAATCAAAAGTAAACATGAAGAAAATTATTATCGGACGATACTAGAAATTTGTTGAAAATAAATGATTTTATAAAGTAGGATAGATATAAGGTTTATATGGATTACCTTATAGAGGCATCAATGAAATTTAATTTTATGTTTCTCGCTATTCCTTTCGTAATCTGATAATTTCCATCCTTTTCACATCCAGTCAAAAAAAAATTTGAACATAATATAGACTAGATTTTCAATTCTAGGATATGATTTTGGATTATTATTCGAATGCCTATCTTAGCATTTTATATCACACAATATCAACCAAGCTTACAAGTGAACTGATTATCGTCTGGATAATTTACCTTGATCCATATTTTAAGATGACAATATTGTCAATTATGGCCGGTCAGAATTTTATTGACAAGATATAAAAATTCACAGAAATTACACGTATCGAGTAATGACCCGTGAATATCGAGCAAAAAATAAATTTTTGTTCCATTAGTAATCTATAATAAAACAATTATATAGAGAATTATGCAAAATATTACTTAGAACATCAGATATTTTTATATAATTTTCTGTATTGTTATAAACAACTAAGCTCTGCCTCATCTTCGCTATGACCTTTTGCGTTATTTAGCACCATTTTTTCCAAAAATTAAATAAATTGTTAAACTTATTTGTAAAATTCTCATCATTATTTTCTGTCGCATTGTAAGGTAAGTGTAGTAATAATAGGCTCTAAAGAGCATGATCTGGGTACATTATTCATTCGTGATATCATTAGCAGCCCTGAATTTTGATTGAAATAATTTCAACTCACTTATGCAAGGCATATATCTAAATATGACCATTCGGCAAAAGAATACTGAACTCAATTTTTTTTTATGTTAATGCGATATTAATTTGTGGGAAGTTTATTAAGTACGTACAAGATGATTAATTTATTTTGTAACGCGTTTTAGTCTATACTCACACAATATTACATCATCTTTTTGTAGGTAGTTCTTATTTTTAGAAGTTTGGGCTGTCTTGAGGTAGAAATCGCAACAGTGAGAGTAGTAAATACTTTTGGTGGCGCATTTGACCGACCCCCAAAAAAATTTTTGTTCACCATTGTTCACTTTAGATTTAGTTGTGGTCACTCAATATCTTCTCAAGGCCCAGTGATAGTACATTTAATCTCCCGCATCATGGCTTGAAACAAAAAAAAACATTACTTTAGATCAAATATATATTGATCCAACTAATATATTGGTATGTCTTCCGAAAAAAGATCAAGCAAATGGTCAATGTCCTTTCCGAACAGTAAATTCATGTAAAACTTTTGATTTGACAAAAATAAAATATAATATTATGAACGGAGAAAATTTAATTTTGCATAAATAGTTCTGTTATACACACAATGCTATAATAACAACGATTTAACATGAGTTCATTTCTACGTAAACAAAAATTAGGTTTTATAATTATTCAAAATCATAATCAGGACATTCTTTTATTTAGATATTAGCTTTTAAGTATTTCTTCACTTCTCCCCCCCCCCCCCGCCCCCGAGTTACTATTTATACGTAAATAAAGTTACGGCGTCTATAATTGTCAAATCATATCATGACATTCATACCTTATTTAAATATATTAGTTTAAGTAGTTCTCACTTCCTCCACCCACCCGCCCCATGTTACTAAAGAAATAATTATAAATACATAATAATTTACATATTCGAATAGGAAATAGGCTATCGTTTTAAGTACGATCGGGCTCTCTCTTGTTACGCCTACGACACAGGGGACCGTAGTCACGTTTAATACTTATATTATCACAATTTTGAATATGCTAAATTGTCCTTTATTTTCAAATGGTCAATTGAATCAAGTAACTAAGAATCATTTACATTAATCTGATTAATCAAACAAAAATAAAATTGCCCCAAGAGCTTACACAATTCAGCGCGAAAGCATGCAGCCAAAATAAATGACCTTTTATGTATAGCGTCGCGGGTAAAAAGTTTTCCAAACAAACCCTGAAAAAAAGGCTAAGACATTCAATAGCATTAGATTAAACAACTTGCTAAAATACAAAATATCTACAAATTAAATAATACTTAAATAAAATAGAACAATTTAATTTTTTATATGAATAGTAAAACTCAACATAACAAAGCACTAATCTTTATATTTAAAAAAATAGTTACATCTATATCATGTGCAAATCCTACCAGAAAAAATAATTAATTAGCAAACATAAATATTCACCACTCACAAAAATTCCTGAAAATTGGAGGTATTAAAAAAATTATGCGTGCGCAAAGGAAAAAGGAATTGAGGGGCTGACAGTAAAAGGATATGTGGGTTTAAAGGGAAAAAAGGATAATGAAATTTATTCTCTATTCGCGTTTTAGAAAATTTTAGGGAAAAGTTATTTTTTTTTTTTTTTAGTTTTTGATGGGGGGAAAAGCCATATGAATTTAGATTGCACACAAAAGTTTCTATTTTAATGTTATAGTAATTATAATTATTAAATAATAACATACTTTATCTTAAAAAGTGTATATTTCTGCAAATACAAAGGAGCTTATAATTAACGTTTAAATTGGCAAGCATAAATAACTACAATATTATGAATATGACTAGATAAGATAGTATGTCATAAATCACTAAATAAATATCAATATCTAATTAAATTAAAGTATTACCTGGATAGATGTACAATGGTGAATTGAATATCTCCCATTCGATATAAAAAGGTTGAAAAGATATTTAAGTCTATCATTCTTCTGAAGCATTAAAAAAAATTACGTCCGATAGAACTGAACAAACATATAATGTTGAAACTTAATTTAATTTATACATACACATGTTCATTGTTTCTTCATGTCAAATCGGATCAGATTATTTAATATTCATCTATAAACATAACGATGAATATTTTTTCAACTTTAGTATAATCAATTTACGTTTCAAATTGTATCTTACATGGTAATACGTTAATTGTAATTTTAAATCTATTGTATTATTTAGCTCCGAGTGGACTCTACAATAAATCTTATATAGGTCATATTCATAAATTCATTATTGATGATTGCCATGTTGTTCAAACGCTTAATTTAAGCTTTGTAGGTTGCAGAAATAGTGTAAAACTTTTTTATGATAAAGTAGTTTTATTATCTAATAATGATTAATTACTAATAGACATTAAAAAGAACTTTTTCTGCTGCCCATCGGAAAATAAAAATTTTGTAATAAAACAAAACTTTCACCTCTGAATTCCCGAAAATCAGCCGCAAAACCAACAAAATAAATCACCCCCTTCCCCACTCCGACTAACCTACTAACCATACAATATTGATTAATACCCTTTTTCCCTTTTAACCCAATGCCACTCTCTCGATCACCGCTCTTCGTTGTCTCTTTGTCTCTAATTTTTTTTACATCACATTTCCAGGTATAATTTTTTGTGTGAATATCTCTAGCCATGTGGGTGAGATATTGGAACGCATGTTCTGCCCTAATTAATTTTTCTTCTTGTAGGTTTTAGCCACATATATAGATCAGTAAACTATTTTTAAATAGGAAAAGCACGAGGTATCTCTCAAACCTATGCCCCGAGAAATTCCAGAAGACACACTTACTTGACAGTCAACTATATACAAAGATTAGCTGCATGTAAAGGCCAGAATTTAGGGGTAGAAAATTATTCATTTAAAATCAAAGTTCAAGGGGGCTACGTATAGGCCCAGGTACAGGTGCTTTGCCGTATAGCCTATAATTGTGCTACTCAAGTTTTGGGCAATATATTCAGGTGTGGGTACTCTGTCGACCATGAATATCTCCCTTCACGTTAGGATGTGTTATTAGACAGACAGAAACATTAAATTCGTATCTCGCTCCGTAATTTATATATTTTTATTTTTGTCAAATCAAAGTTTTACATGAATGTACGGTTGAGAATGAATGTAAAACTATGATGATTTTTTTCAGACATACAAAAATATATGGTGGAATCCAATATATATTTATTAATAATTGTCTTTTTCAGGCCTGATGTGGGAGATTAAGTGTACGCTTCACCTGAAAAGAGATTGGAGTGACTAACAACTAATACCGAAATCACAAAATAAATACTGGTAATTTTTTTATCTTATTTCATAGTAGAATTTTATTATGACTTAAAATGTTATGTTCTAAGTTATTATAGACAAGTTTTCTATTTTTTTTGTTTGACAATGAATGTCCGGTTGAACCAGCTGATTAGCTTTATTATAAAGAATAAATTGGTATTAATGAATTATGATTTGTGTTGAGTGTTTATTCAGCTAAAAAATTTTGTTTTTCATGTAGTTGCTTAAGACATTAATATAAATCAAATTTCACATTTATTATTAAAATAATAATAATTTTGTAATACTTCACAAAGAAAATTGTATAAATATTGATTTATATCACACAAATTTTATATGTACACAAATAAAATTTAAACATATTGAGATCATATTGTGTAGGTTTTAAATTGTCACATATTGATACTAGAAAACCTCCACAAATTCAAAAGTCATTCAGTGGGGGACGTCATGGTAGTTTACTAAAATCGCTACAAATATGCTTGTAGCAAGAGTAATTATAGCGCTTTTAAAAATCGCCGCAATTTAATTTGCGGGGCCCCTAAACTGGCACAAATTGAAAAAATAACCCCCAAAAATTGAGCATTTTTTGTGGTGATCAAAAAATAAAAAGATTTTTAGTTTTGAGGGTAAAAAGGAGAGTAAACAATTACGGAAAAAAACTAAAAGGTGTTGCAACTTCTTCAACCTAACTTCAAGATTGCACTTTAATCATTTATCTGAATGTTAAATTGTATCAATTCATTTACAATTTTAAATTTAAGTCGTCTTATAAACTTCGTCAATTACATCTTTGGTTCGTCTTTGTCAATTACCTTCAATAAATTTTTATTTCAAAATACATAAATTGTAATGATCCTCTAGTTCATTTGTGTGTGATTGGATGACATTTTTCCGATGTCTTCAGGTGTGTTTTTAGTTTTTGCCATTTGGGAGGCGTAATATTTTAAAGAGTTGAATTCATTCAACATCTTGATATTTTGATGTCGGGTTGAAATTATGTCAATTCTATCAGCTTTGGAAGGGAATTTTTCTTTAGTTTGATGATTCATTTCGATGTAGCGACTTTCATTTGAAATTTGTTTAATTAGGCATTTTAGATTTTGAGTTTTGCCCAAAGTTTGACCTTGGTCAACTTTCTTTGTAAACACACTTGAATGGAATCATGTTAGCGGATTGCTCTAGAATGCCGTGTTTCGCCTAGAATGACCTTTGGTTTAGTTTTCGATCTGATCGTCATGACATTGTGGTTTTTAGATTTTTGTTTGGCATTTCACTATATAGGTGTTGTCTCTGGTAAAAAATTTTACCAAATGACCTTTGTTGGTTGTTTTTCATTATTTTTTTTGAGTTTGGAATGTTTTTCCACTAGGTAGCATAGTTTATATGCATTGACTAATTCAGAAAAAATTTCAAGCCCTAGACCGAGGACTTTGGCTTCCTTGCGGAACTACTAATGTAGTGTTGCTGGTGCCGTGTTCATGGAGACCAGTGTCTGAGCCTCTGCATTCGTGTGGGTCTCGCCATATTCGCAAAGGGTAGCCTGCTTCGCGTTCATTGTACCTTGGTTGCATTCATGAGGGGTTGACTGGCCTAGCCTCTGTTTTTGCAAGCCTTGTTGCGGTTTGCAGAGAGCTGACCCACATTATCACATGTGGTCTCCACGTTTGCGAAGGCCAGTTAACTGGTAGTTGGTGAAGGAAACATGACGAGATAATAAAAATAAGATTTAACAATTTATTTTATTTGTAAAGTACATATAACCAAAAGTAAACAAGGGAACTAAACTATTACCGAACGATACTAGAAATTTGTTTACATATGATTATAAAGTAGGATAGTTATACGGTTATATGAACTACTTTATAGAGGTCATCGATGGAACAAAAATTTATACATCTCATATTCTTTGCATGACACGATAATTTCCATCATTTTCATTATTTTCAAAAGGTTTGAAACATATATAATATTTTCATCTAAAATATGATTTTTATTGTTCGAAAGACAATCTTCACACGTATCACGCAATCACAACCAAGTTACGTACATGTGAACATAGTGCTCTGGATGATTCTGATCATATTTTAAATGTCAGTATTGTCAATTATGGCTCAATCTTTTTTACAACATATGAAGATGAAGGAATGTATCGTATCATCTAAGCAATATCGAGAAGAATGAAATTTTGTTCCATTGATAACCTTTATGAGACCATTCATATAAACATTATGTATATCTTACCTTAGAATATAAAATTTTTTGAACAAGTTTCTAGTATTGTTCAACTATTGCTTGCTTCTTCTTCACTTTTGGTTATTTGATGTTTGAAAAATAAAAGGAATTGTTAAACTTATTCTTATAATCTATTAATGTTTTCTTGCATTCAAAAGTGTATGTACAAGCAGACTCTCACTAGTTGAAGTTGAATTTGATTGTAATATTTTAACTAAAGGAGAACAAAATATGAATTATTAACACACAAGTACCAAAAAAATAAGAAGTATGTTGGTTGTGAGAAAAAAAAGAGAGAGATAACAATACGACAACAAAGAAAATGATCTTGACTTCTTCCGTACCTTCATTATTGCATTTTAATCAATTATCTGAATTTTGAATTGTATCAGTTCATTTACAATTTTAAATTTAAATCATCTAGTTAACTTTTTCAATTACTTATTTTCTCGCATTTATTATATTTTATAAAAGTATATTTCAGCATTCATCAATTATAATGACCCTTGAGGTCATTTTGTGTGTTTTTACTATTTTCCCCATTCTTGTAGCCTCCGTATTTCTTTTTTATGATGTTGGGTTAGGAGACATGTTTCCCAAGGTGGTAGGGTGAGTATTGAATGGGTTTTTCCATTCGGGAGGCTTAAGGTTTGCAAGAATTAACTTCGGTCAACATCTAAATATTATGATGGCCAATGGAAATTTTGTTACTTCCATCAGCTATAGAAAGGTCATTTTTGTCAAGTGTGATGATTGTCACAGGTGTGGACGCTTTTGTTTGGAGTTTGTGTAATTAGATGTTTTAGCCTTTGAGGTTTGCCTAAAGTTTGACTTGGTAAACTTTTTTGTAAACACGCTTTGAATGGAATTTTGTCAGTGTGTTTAGGTCTGAAATGTGGAGTTTGGTGTAGAATGAGTTTTAGTCGGATTCTCAATGTAATCATGATGAGCTTGTGGCGTTTAACATTTCGTTTCACATTTATTCATAAGTGTAAACTTTAGTCAACATTTTTGACCAAATCACCTCTGTTGGTTGTTTCATCAATTTTGTAAAGTCCAGAATGTTGTTTACAACTAGGTAGCGTAGCTCATATGTGTTGATGGGATTCTGTACGAATTCCGAACCACAAATGGAGGATTTTGGCTTTCTTGTGGAATTTTTGATGTAGTGTTTCTTGTTTAGTATTGGAGGTGTCACATTCGTTGAGACCAAGTACCAGGGTCCTCTCGTCCGTGTGGATCTTACTATGTTCTCAAAAGGTCTCCCCTTTCAGGGGCCCGTCACAACTTGAGCCTATACCACGGACGTTGCCGACACTTGGGACTCGTCAATATATGATCGAGAAGAGTAGACATACAGTTGTTTGTCATGCCTTCAATGAATACTCATGAGAACAATGATTATATTTTACTGTTGTACTTTCAAAAGTAACAATTTCTGTAAAATTATCCCACACAACATATCATTTTTTCCTTTTATCAGTACCTAACGCGGTTGTTTATGATTCACTTTCTATATGTGAGTCCTCATTTTCACCCATCACCTTATTAGTTTGTTTGTATTCTGTCATGCTATGAGTTTGATTTTTCATAACTGTGATTAAAACATAAGCAATATAAAAAAATTATCAAAATAAAAACAAAGTCATAAATAACATGAAAATTAACAACAGAATTCAACAAAAAATTAAAATATAGAAAATTATCTCAGGAAAATAGAAACCCATCAAAAATAAGCAAACAATATCTCGAATTATGAAGTTTAAAATAAATATTTGAGTCAATACTAGATACTAAAATAAAGGGAGGACTCAGAAAACACATTCCATGCACAATCGACAAAAAAATACTAATCTATTATAATTAGGCCCAAATAACACATGTAGTACACTACACTTATATATCTAAATGAATACCCATCATTATTCAAATTAAGAAACAAAAAAACTAATTTGAAAAAGAAGAAGAAAGAGACTAAAAAACACTACAAAAGGGGAGGTAAATAGTTAAACTAAAAGAGAGATGGAGAATTTACTTAGTACCTACGAAAGAGAAGGATAAAGCAAACAAACTTGAGACTTGAGGAGCAATTGAACAGTGAGAAAGAAGAGACGAAGAGACCTAGATGTGGCTTTATAGTTAAGGCCTTTACTTCTTGAGTTTAATGAATTGCTCTATGTTCTATAAGGGAACATAATTATATAAAAATAAATAGGTTTTCGTAGCTTTAAAACAGTAGCCTTTGTGAGTTAGGACTTGATGAGTGGTTGTAACACCTCCCAACCTAGTAGGCTATCCTAGGGCTAAGGGTGAGGGAAAGATCCAAGGAAGAGGGAAAGAGTCAAGGGATAGAGATAGGGCAGCACAACATTCCATATGCACTCGACATCTTCCCACAAGAGTCCTGGCCATAGCGGATCCTGGTGCTACTTATGGTGGTGAGGCAGTATGTTATCACTCCTTAGTTATACAATATTTACAACAATAATTTCTTTTTCTTAGTAGTTAATTTTAATTAATAGTAAAATTATTTTCATGTTATAGTACAATTTATCATAAAAGTCGCAACTTTTCCTAAAAATCGCAACCTTTCATAAAAGTCGCAAATCTTCATTTTCCATTCGCACTTTTTAAAACAATCCTTTGCATGAATGGGGAATGAGTCCAAGACAAAATAGTTGGACAAGTATGTGTACTTAAAATGCAAGAATTAATTGCATCTAGATAAGTAGGTTTCCCCTTGGACTTTCCGTAGTGAACATATGTCGGATACAGTCGGTCAATTGATAGATGTGATATCTTTGAATCGTCGAGCTTTGGTGTATACCTAGATTACAGTATGTCATTTAATTAACCCTTAAACGTTTATTTTTTTTAGGGTTGTGTCATTTCACCCATGAAAACCTCATAGTTTCATGAGTGTATAGAGAATAGGCTTTTGACAATGATTCTCTTTGAAGTGGCATACACTTCACACTCACATAGGTGATTTCTAACCGTGTTATCGAGTATATACTCTATTTGGTCAAGTCTCCCAAACTTAGCAAACCATTAAAACCATTAAGCTTTATTAACTCATTAACAATCCTTAATGGTGTATCCTTGTTCCTGAGCATTGTCTTCATCATGAGAATGAAATGAGTTGGCTGACAATGCTACCATCATTCACAACTTTAGTTTTCTCTTGGGATCTCCAGTCTTCTAGATAGAGTTACCGCCATGATGACTTGTCCTAAATCGTAAATCCATTCCCTACTTTCTCTCTAGTTAGGCCTTTTTGTAAGTGGATCTGACACATTATCCTTTGACTTTACATATTAAATTTTGATAATTCCACTAGAGAGTAGATTTCTAATGGTATCATGTCTAAGTCCTATATGACGAGACTTTCTGTTATACATCATGCTCCATGACCTATCTATTGCATCTTGATTATCAAAGTGTATGCATACTAATGCCAATGGTTTGGGACAAAAAAATTATATCTATCAAGAAATTTCAGAGTCTTTCAACTTATTCATCGACCTTATCTTGAGCATCTAGCTTAAAGATCATTATAGAGCTAGCAATATATGTATCTTTTGAAATATTTCCAAGAGAGTGATCCTCTACCAAGAGTAAATATATATCCACTCGTGTATTTTACTTCATTTGTCTAGTGATTAAATTTGCATTACTATATCCTTTCAATACTGCTGGATATTGCTATAATGCAAGACATAATTTTAAGTATTTTTTAAATACTCCAAAAACTCTATTTATTTCCATCTAATGAGTTTGACTGGGATCGCTTGTGAACTGACTTAGTTTATTAATAGCAAATGTTATATCTGATCGCGCACATGTCATGATATACATCATACTTCCCAATACTCTAGCACAATCCAATTGTGAGTCACCTTTTTTTCAATCTTTTGGAATGCAAAGTTACATTTATTAGAGAATTGACAATAATGACATCCAAATATATGAACTAGTCAAGTACCTTGTCAATGCAACAAGATCGTGAAAATGCTAAGCACTATGAAGTTGTAAGGATTCTTATACCTAAGATCGCATGAGAAACTCCAAGATTTTTCATTCCAAACTTGCTTTCTATAATACTTTTAGTAGCATCTATGTCATTTGTGTCTCTATTAATGATCAACATATCACTAATATACTAACAAATAATGACCTTGTGATTTTAATACGAACACAATTATCAATTCCATCATTCTTAAATCCATTTATGTCATTGTTTGGGTGCTTGTTTTAGTCCATAATGTGACTTAACAAGTTCGCACACTTTCATTTAATTACCAGGAATCACAAAACCCTCGGGTTGTTCCATGTAAATTTCTTCCTCTAATTCTCCATTTAATAGAGTTATTTTCACATTCATTTGATGATTTTCGAGGTCATATACCACAACTAATAATATTAGCATCCGAATGGATGTAATTCTAGTTACTGACGAGTGTATATATCAACAAGATCAAAACTTCATTTTTGTCTATAGCCTTTGACACAAAGTCTTTCTCTATATTTGTCTACAATTCCATCAACTTCAATTTTCCTTTAAAGGATTCACTTTGAACCCAAAAGTTTATTTCCTGGAGGAAGATCAACCAACTTCCAATAGGATTGCTGAAGATTGAACCAATCTCACTATTGACACCATTTGTCCAAAAGGATGAGTCTACATAAGACACAAGAAATACTACAAAATCATATTTGAAGGAAGTATATGTCACTAGACTACTCAATTCTAATTTTACAGCCCACAGTCTTAGGTCCTATTGCAATCCTTTTACGAATAGGAACTTGGATTTTGACTGGACATCCCCACACTTTGAAATACTTCAAGTTGGATTTCCTTCCTTTCAATTTCTCATATGGAATAGATTGTGTCCTGGACAAACAATATTTCTTTCTCTATGAAAAGACAAAACTTTTTGTTGTTTACTTTTGGAGTAAGGATAGTTCATCTACAAAAGTTTTGTGGTAACCCCGAACTTTTGAATAATGCCTCTATCATTTCTTTCAGCTATCCGTTTTTTTATTAAATTTAGGTGAATAGATCATCAATTTGATGTAGAATTTCACTTTTCAAACACATTTCTCTAAAATGAGATTTATACTCTCTATCCCTATCACTTCTTATCCTTTTCCCAACTGATATTCAATTTCAATATTATATTGTCTAAACGTTTCTATTGCTTCATCCTTACCATTCAACAAATAGACATAGTCGTGTCTAATGCAATTGTAAATAAAAAAGTAACTAGATACTTTTTCCCATCACGATATGGTATTGACTTAATATCAAAAATGTCTGTGTAAATCAATTCTAAGGGATTAGAATTCCTTTCAACATATTTACAACAATTCTCAGTATACTTAGATACCACACAGACTTGACATTTTAATTTATTGCACACAAAGTTACACAAAACTTCTAAGTTGATCAGTTGTTCTTACAAGGTTTTTTTAATTGACGTGTCCCAAGTTCTTATGTCACAAACTTTGACTCAAGCAAGTAAGAACAAATAAAATTAATAAGTTTGAAAAGCTCTTCACCAGGTAGCTTTTTTGTCAAATATTTTGTTCAAACTTCTTCAATTTTGTGTGATACAAACATTGTTTAAAATCAACACCTTGTCAAATGTCCTTTTCATAAGGACCTTTCCATAACTTTCAATTTTATTGTTATTGAACTACTCATGAACAAAGTTTCATCGGGTCCAATAAAAGCGACGATATAGTCCAAATGCTTCTTTTATTAAACTTGACAAATGACTATTCACCAATATTCATATCTACAAAAATATTTTTATTATAATAGATATATATCTTTATGAAAAATTACAACATTAAAAGAACACAATTATTTTGAACAAGTATATATATATATATATACTAGTAATAGAGAAACTCAATAACCACAATATCAAATATACTCCAAGAATTTTGAGGGTCTAACATAAAACAAAAGTATCATTGAATTTCATATCTTTTACTCCAAAATTAAATGAGACACCAAATATAATTTTATCTTTATAATAAGCAAAGAATCCCCACATTTTAAATGTGATCTAAAAAATATTTTTCAAGAATGTTAAAATAGTTTTTCCACATATTTCCAAGACTATCAGAATATCATTGGCAGTATGAAACCTCGTTTGAAACTATTATTCTACGAAAGAATTATAGAGTTCCAATTCGCTTTGACAATCTTTACATAGCGGCATAGTTCATTCCATAAAGGCACAAACTCACAAATTTTAAGTCACTGTTTTTTTCCCTGTACCACAAATAGACATGCCTCAGTATTTAGAATGTTTCTTTATAACAGTGAAATTTATAGAAAATAAAAAGTACACCACAAACTTAGTCAAATTTATTCAGAATAGAAAACTACAAGAGGTTAATCAACAATAATATGACATAATGAAATTCACAAGGAGTACAAAACTACAAAACATCTTTTTAGTCTCCAAACAAAATTAAACATATTTTTTATCACATAGAAATATTTTTCTTTTCAAACAGTCTTCCATTTATAACATTTTGACATACTATTTTATCAAATGAAAATATGGATCTCTTATTTTTTAAAACTAAAGAATTTTAAAGGCAATAATATTTGTCAAGTATAATTCATTCCACAACATATGAGTTGCAAATAATTTTTTTCAAAGATACACATGATAAAAAATTAAAGATGTTAACTCTTAAAAACTATTTTTCTCTTTAGACAAAATAATAAGAAGGTTACCTGGTAATCTTTAATCGGAATGCCACAATTTTTTTCTGTTGCATTCTCGCTTCAACTTTGTTAAATAAAGCAACGAATTATGGAGAAGTAATACATTTATCTTCTACTTCTCTGATCAAATTATCTCAATAAGTAGAATACAAAAAATACTAACAGTACAATAATTTTGTTAAGATTGTTGTTCATCTTGTATTCCAAAGATACGTAGAACAAAACTTTGAAGAACTTGATAAGACACAATAAACTTTAAGAACATTTTTACAACTAGGAAATTAAAACCAGTAGAGATACTAATATAAAAAAAAAAGAAAAATATACGAAATATTTTTCTTAAAGAATAATTATTTTCAAACCGTGTTTAAAGAATCTAACTAATTCCAACAAATTTTGCAGAAAAATGAAGTTACCATAGTTCAATGAACCATTGAAGAACATAAATTAATTCACGAATTTAAAATTTGTAACACGTACCAGAATCTGGAAAAATAGAGAGATGTTCAAGCACATTGAATGCACAGTGTCCCCTTAAGAAAATTATTCCCCTCTAGTATCTGAGGTTCAATTTGGAATATGTCCTCCCAGGATAAAATGATCTCAATCACCAGTGTATTGATACCCAAAACGCTTGTTTCAACGAGTCACTCAATGAAGGTAAAGTACACTTAAAATACTAGATTTAGTAGTAGTAGAAGAAGTCAAGAAATTATATTCTTTAAATGAGAGAAAATTCCTCAATTTATAGTAAACAAAGGGTAGTGAGAAAAAGTTCTTATTGTTCATTATCAAAAAGGTCACAAACCTTTGGAAAAGCCACAATCTTTCAGAAAGTTTGTATTACCTTTCATAGAAGTCACAAATTTTCATAAAAGTCAACATTTTTCATGAAAGTGACAACTCTTCATAAAAGTCGCTACTCTTCATATTCCATTCAGACCTTTTAAAATCCAACAATAAGTGTTGTATTTAAACTATTGTGTGTCTCAGAAAATGAGAAAGAGTCTTTCAGTACTTCAAACGAAAGAGATTGCAGTTTCTCTTTAACGAACGAGCGCCATAGGTAGAAAAAAGAAAACTTTAAATTTTATGTTGAAACACCCCATAACTAGATCCTTAACAAGGGACCATAATACAGTAGCTTCACCAAGCTGCCCAAACAAGAGATCCTCACCACGAGCCACTAGACGGCTGATCGTGATTGCATCGACGGGCCGTGGAAGGGGTCGTGAAGGTGTGTTAGGTTTATATGGGTTAAAGGTGTTGGGTTTTAAAGGTGCGAGCAAGAAATGCAGGGTTGTGACTCTCCTGAAGGGTTGTGACTATGCCAACGGTTTGTGACCATTATGAAAGGTTGTATCCTTTCTAAAGAGTTGTGATTTTTACCCTTTGTTGGCTATAAATAGAGAGACTTTCTCTTATTTTATAGAATCAAATTCTTTCCTTCTCTTGGGTACAATTTTTACAAAATAAAATCCATCGATCGTGTATCTGTTTTTATTTGTTGCTATCAATTTGAGTTCGTTGAAATTATTGAAGTTTGAGGTACTTGTACTTCATTAATTGTTAATCCGTTTTATTTTGAGAGAAATTAATCTACATCCTCGGATACTTGATGGTATTAAATTTCTTAAGGACAAATAGTGGGTTCTATGGACTCTAATAGTTATTTTGTTTTTTCTATTCATCTTTTATTATTTCTTGTTTGCTAATTGGAATACAAGAAATAAAAATCATAAGATATTTAATTGTTGGTATTTTTGTGTATTTCTGTGGTTAGGAAATTACTCTATTTTCTGTGTTCTTTTTATTGGAAAAAATAAGATAAAAACGAGAATTATTTTATCATATGATAAAAGAAATTAAGGATGAATGAGTACTACTTTAATATGTTCGAGTATATTTTCTGTAGTAAATTTTTTTAGATGGGCAAGATTATCTTTATTTTCTTACCAAGTGCATTCAATCATTGCAACCCTTTAGTTTTCTTTTCAATGAGAAAAGTTATTTTGTGCATAAAGGTTAAGATGATGAGTACTTTCATTATTTTTCCTATATTCTTGATTTTATATAACTACTAGTTTCTGAGTACTCCCACGCGCGTGTGGCCATATAAATAAAAATATTTTTGTGAAGATTGTATGTTAACAATATTTTCAAGTTATATTATGTGTTATAAAATAGAAAATACAAATTACATGTTCTTAAAATTGAGAAGCATCCTATATGGTGTTTTTGTTTCTATGATCCAAAATCCAAAAAACTATACAACTACATATTTAAATGAATAAGTGAAATGTTATGTGCTACGTTAATGAAATATGTGTAAAATAAATAACTTATAGAAAATAGAAATCTTTTACCGTAAAATTAATGTTGTGTGTTGCACATATTAAGCCCTAGCAAGAAAATTAAATAATAAGTGTCATGAGTGTATTTTTCACAAAGATATTTCTTTGACGAATCCAACAACATCAATAGCTGAAATTCTTGCACAAATACAACAACATTCATAGCGTATTTTAATAGCCTTTAACTTTGACGTTGATTGAGAAAAAACTACTTAGAGAAATGATATACTCTTCTTTAGAGCCCATAAAATTGAAGAGGGGACTTGAGGAAAATGAAATCTATTCTCGGCTTTATATAATACTTTCACTTTAAATGATTTATTAGTCTCTTTAGCTTCTTTTCATGTATTTATTATTAAAAATAACATATATTAATATATTAACTATGAGATTGTATTGAAATCTACAACTTTTAAGATTCTAGCAATGTAAAGGTAACTGCTTCTATATTTTAGTTAATGTGCAACTTAAATCTCTACCTATTTTCTCTCATTAACTAACATTTGTCTTTTCATTTTCTTTAACATTTAGATTATTTAATTTTCATAATTGTTCAAATATTCTCAATTCATTATTAGTAAAAAAAGTTTACTACTCAATATTTTTCAAAAATAAAGTAATCAAATATGAATATAACATTTTTATTTAGTATAAGGATAAAATGGTAATTCAACTTTACATCTTAGAGCTTTCCACTTATAATATAATATGATGACAAGAAGTAAATGAACAAGTGGTGTCTCCTAACAATATTTGAACATGAGTTTAGTTTCTTGTTGAAATTAAATGTCTTCTTCCGAAAAATTAGAATATGATGGAAACTGAGAAATAAAAATATAAAGAAAAAGTGACTTGCTTGGAATCATTGTTGATTCAATGTGAGTTAAAAAGAGGTTTTATCTTTTCCCTTGATTATTATTTTCTTTTTCTAGACATTATAAATTATGACATCTATTTCGTAAATGTCAGGATATGTGCTTATAATGTGATGATCTCAGGATATGTCTTTATTATTATTAATATGCATTATGTTTAGAGAAAAAAATATTTGTAGTTTTCTACTCCATATGAATCTGATTGTGTTTCACTTATGGAGACTAAATATATTCAAATCATTTTTACTCCATTCGTATGAAAAATATAAGAACTTCATGAACAAATGAAATTGTGCATTAGTTAAAAGAATATAGAAACTTCACCAATTTGTTAAATACTCTTTTGAATGAATATTCTCTCTTGAAGAGTACAAAATCTTTGCTAGGAATATTAAGGCTAATAGAAATAAGGTTTCATTTGAGGTTTTTGGAAATAAAAACCTTTTTGGTTTACTACTCTGTCTGAATATGAAACTAATTAGAAGAATATAAAAAGTTCATAAGAATTCGAGGTTCACTCGGTTAAAAATTATAAGAATATAAAAACATCATCGTTAAACTAGAAACCATTTGTTTTTATTGTTATTATTCTAAATACCAAGTTGTCTATTTAATTATAGCAGAAAGGGGAAAAAGAACACTGGTGACATAAAATTAGTGATTTTGTGCCTATAATGGGTGTTTCTATGGATAAAATTTCCAAAAGAATGCTTCATGTTTCCAATGTGTATTTGATGATAAACAATTTGAAAGCATGAAAAAAAATATGTAGAAAATATTTTCAAATACTTGAAAAATATTTTTATAACATATTAAAAATGTGGGAAGAAATTCTTCTAGTATATTTGATGTTGTGGTTGTTGCGTCTGTCTTTACTACTATATGTTATTACTAGTATAAAACTACAAAATTATATTATTCGTTCAAAAGAATTGCATTTTTGATTAAAAATTCACTTAAAAAATGTGATTTTTCGTGGAAAGATATGTGTATTAAAATATTTTTTTTTTGTATAGATATGGACATTGGTGAAAAGTTATATGTTATGTTTGTGTTGTAAAACAAACATTATGGTCATATCGCCCTCATTGGACCGATGATACTATGATCATGAGTAATTCTATAACAAATTGAATGTTATGGAAAGGTCCTTTTGAAAAGGACATATGACAAGGTGTTGACTCTGAAACAATGTCTATATTTGAAAAAATTATAAAAAAAAGTGAAGAACAAAATATTTGCGGGAAAATGTTACAATACAGAAGGTCTTTTCAAACTTTGTATTTCTGTTTGTTCTTACTTGCTTGAATCATATTGTTTGTGACATAAATGTTCGAGATATGTAAATTACATATTCTTGAAAAAACTGATCAACTTAGAAGTTTTGAATAAATTCTAGTGCAATAATCAAAGATGGCAGATGTTTTGTTAAAAATTAATTTTACTACCTCGTATGGGGAAAAAATGTTTCATTAAATTTATAATTGACAATTATAACTAATATTTTAATGTTATTTGTTTAATGTTAGATGAAATAATAGAAACCCCTATAGTCAAAAGGAAACTGAAGTTGAAAAAAACACAGGTGAATACAAGATTGTCATGATTAGCCGTGGTAGATTGGAGAATATGAATCTTCTTTTACTAAAATATATTGGAAAATAGAATCATCCATCAAATTACTGCACATTCTCACCTCAATCTAATGAAATTGTTGATGGAAAAAACCCAACTTTGAAGGAAATATTGAACCCTCTTTAAAAGTTAAGGTTTACCAAATAATTGTAGGGGGGGGGGGGTGCAATCATCATAGAAAAAGAGAACAACAAAACGTTTGCCTGTTCAAAAAGAGAGAAACAAAAAGTTTTGTTTGTTAGTAAATGTAGTAACAAATAATTATTAAAAACCTTCTAGTTGTTAAGAAAGGGAGCTACAAAAAGTTGTGTTTATTCAGGATTTGTTGTATCCTAATAAAGAATCTCTTATCCTCCCTTAAAGTATATACAAACAATAACTCTTGAAAGAAAATGATTTTACAATTTCCAATATAGTTTATTGGGAAAATGAACAAGTACCCCCTCAACCTATGCCCAAAATCTCATAGACACACTTATACTATACTAAGGTCCTATTACCCTCTGAACTTATTTTATAAGTAATTTTCTAACTACCTAAAACCCCTTTTTTCGGCCTAACCTTGCCTAACATGAAAAAAAATCAACCAACTTGGCCCCACAAAATATTGCCTCCGTAGGCCGAAAGGGGGTCAATTTATTAATAAAATAGTCAGGGGTATAGGACCTTAATATAGTATAAGTGTGTTGCATCAGAGATGTTCGGCCATAGGTTTGAGGGGGTACTTGTGTCATTATCCCCTAGTTTTATTCCTATTTAGAAATGAAATTTGAGACTTTCTAGAAAGGGTCAAAATAAGACCTAAGACTGTGGATTGTATGTTCATTGGATATGATACAAATAGTAAAGCATGTCGATTTATTGTTCATAAGTCCGAACTATCCGATAATCCAGTGAAAGGTCTAAATGACCTTGGAAACTAGGGAGAATGTACTTAATCAAGAAATTCAAAGGCGTAGTAATTGTCAATGGATAAATTACTTCCTTCGGATATTATTTTGAAGTATTTCTTCTTGAAACTGAGTCCATATAGTCGAAGAAAATATGTCTTTTGTGGACTTATCTTTTTTGGAAAGAGGCTGTCAGTAGTAAGATAGATTCTATCTTGAGTAACCACACTTGAGAGTTGGTTGACCTTCCTCGAGGAAATAAACTTAAGAGTTCAAAGAGGATCTCCAAAAGGAAAAGAAAGTTGATCAAACTATTGATAAATACAAAGCAAGTCCTGGTCATTGACATTAGTTTATTATTTTGTTAAATAAGAGCCTCTAACTAGGATTACATCAATTAAGGTATTTATTGCGCTAGTTGTGAATTTTTCTAAATGGATATGAAAACTTTTTTTTAAGAAGAAATTTACATGGAACAACCCTAGCGCTTTGCGGTTCCTGGTAAAACACGAATATAAGTGTAAACTGGGTTATTTCACTTTACTGAATCTAACAAGCCCCAGAATAATTCACATGCAAAGGCAGTTAAGCAAGCTCAGAGCTACATACTGGTAAATTAATGTAAATAGATGAAGATAGACTAAAGTGAGCTGATACTACACAATATGTTCTACATTAAAGACATTTCAAATCACAATGTCATTATTTATTTTTATGTTGATGAAATGATAATCATCAAAACCGACATATCTGGCATAAATGATACAAAGTAACTTCGATATGAAAGAGATTGAAGTTACTAATGTGATTGAAAAGGTACTTGACAAGTTCAAGTAGTTGTCTATCAATATTTACTAAACTCCAATAACTGTGAGATTTGTACCTCAAAAGAATGAAGGAAAAAGTGAATCACAAATGTATTATTCTAGAGTATTTGTAAGTATGATACATATATAATAAAGTGTACACGATCATATATAGCATGTGCTATTAGTAATCTAGTTGATTAACGACTAATCTTAATCAAACTCATCGGATTACAATGAAAAGAGTTTTGGAGTATTTGAAACATACTTAAAATGTTTTTGTTGTGCATTATAACTAATATTCAATAGTATTGGAAGAATATAATAATGCAAATTGAATGACCAAGTCAAATGAAGTAAAATCCACTAGTGGATATATATGTACTCTTGGTGGAAAAGCATTTTCTTGGAAATCATCCAAATAGAGATGTATCACTCGCTCGACTATGAAATCTCACTTTATCACTCTACATAAGGCCGGTGAAGAAGTTGAATGATTCTTACATTTCTTAAAAGATTTTTGGCCCAAACCTTTTAGCTCTAGTATGCATATACTGTGAGAGTTAATTTGTAATAGGTAGGGCATGAAAAATAATGTATAACGAAAAGTCTCGTCATATATGACGTATACATAATATCTTTAAAGAACTACACTCTAGTGGAATTATCATAATTGACTTTGTAAAGTCAAAGGATAATATGTCGGATCCACTTACAAAAGGCCTAACTAGAGAGGGAGTTGATAGATTATCAAAAGGGAATGGGATTACGGACGAGAACGATACATTATGGCGGTAAGTCTACCTAAAATATGGGAGATCCCGAGATCTAGGTTCAAGGAAATCAAACAAAGTTATTGATGATGGTTTAACATCGTCAAATATATTTTATGGTCCATTCTCATTATAAGACAATGTTGAGTAACAAGGTAAAGACATTAGGAAGTTTAATGGTTTCTAAGTTTCATACATGCTATATAAAATGTTGTATCTATGAGATAATACATTTAGAAATCACCTACATAGGTCTGAAGTGTAAGACGCTTCAAGGATAATTCAGTAATTTAGTTCTATATGCACTTTATAAAGCAAGACGTGTTCATGGTTGAGACAAACATAACAATGAGAACCAAAAGAAATTAAAGGAGTGATTATGTGAATTATATTGTCTAGGTATATACAAAAACTCGACGGTTTAAACATATTGAATCTACCGATTGAACGAGTATATCCGATATAAGTTCACTATTGAAAGTTCAAAGGGAAACCCACTTATCCAAAAGCAATAAATCCTTACTTATGAATCAAACAGTTTTTCATGCATATGTTTTAAAAATAGTCATTTTCTATTCATCTGAGGGATTGTTGAGTTTTAAAGGTGTGAACAAGAAATAAAGATTTGTGACTCTCCTGAAGGGTTATGACTATGCCAATGGTTTGTGACCTTTATGAAAGGTTGTATCCTTTATAATGATTTCTGACTTTTACCCTTTGTTGGCTATGATTAGAGACTTCTTCATCATTTTTCGAATCGATTGTGTTTTACCTTCTTTTCTTTGCCATACTATTTCGTTATAAAACTAAATGATCCGACTCCTGTGTATGTGTGTGATTTTTTACATTCATTTTGAGTTTAGTTAAATCATATTATGTTTGAACAGTAACCCTAAGTCTTTTATGGAGACTGCTTGCATTATTGGTTACTAGAGATTCGAGCCATTTCTTAATTTATCCTTCGGGAGGAATTAATCTCCAACTTTCGAGTATTTGAGGACGTAAAATTTTTAAAGGACAAAACTAGAGTGGGTTTTGTGGCGTAGTGGGTATTTCTTTTTGTTTTCATATTTTTTACTTCATTTCTTGTTTGCTAATAATAATAGAGGAGATAAAAAATCTTGTCCTAACACTCGGTCGAGCTCACACCAACGCAAAGGGACCCACGGCTCGTGGAAAGCCTCTTGTGGAGAGGAAACACAAGTTCTTGGTATATTTAGGGGTAAATGTGAGTGGTTTCCGCTATAATTTAGGATAATATCTAGGAAAGGGGGTTTTTTTTTTGTTTACCCAAGCCTAGACACCTATCTAATTGTATTTAAAAAAAACTCATAAACTCACCCATGTCAAGTCATTATCTCCGCAGGCCCAAAAGAAATCCCACAGTTCTTCTCATCAAGATATTCTTTCTCTCTAGAAACTTGAAGAAGACGAAAAAGTTCAAGCTAGAATAAGGTCCAACACTCAAATCCTCAAGCATTTGTGATCTTTTTATCAAGTCATGATAGATTTTCCTCCATGAATTCCTTCCATCCATGGACTCTCCATGATTCCCCAATTTAAAGGATAAATTCCCCAATATGAGTTACGGTTTCTTCCAATGTTGTGGGTATTGATGAATGTTTATTCAATTGACTAGATTAGGATTGTTTATGCTTGAATTAAGTAGATTCAATGTTTTCAGGATGAATTACATTAATGTATGTATTTAACGATGAATTAATGTAAATGGGTTTTATGACATTAAAGAAGAATTTATAGGTTTAGATGTATTTAATCTTTGATTGATGAGATACATTCGAATTAAATCGTATATGGTGAATCATGATTATTAGTTCTTGAGATTGAGGATATATGACGAAGTACTATTAGAATTGCTTGAGAGTGAATAATATAGACATAGATTGTTGAGAGTAAAGCTCATAGGATGATTCATGAATAAAATTGCTTTGGGATTGAAGCTTATGAGATGATTATAATGTTACATTACGTTGAGAGTCAAACATATGGAATGACTAAGAGATATAATGTTTTGAGAGTAAATATTATGTTATGAATTGTTGATTATTGATGTAACTGTTGTGGAAGAGATAGTTCTCGTCCTCATTTAATGATTATAGGTTTAAAGGATTGTTAACCAAAAATGAATCTAGACTAAAGACTAAAAATGATGAGGCAAGAGATGAATACTCATGACCTCTAAATGAGTAATATATGAGGTGATATCTCAAAGATTAAGAGACGACATATAACACCCCGGATTTAGAGAAAGGAAAATTTTCACTTCTTAGTTGACTAAGCGATCTGCCGAGTTGACAAGGCGATCCACCAAGTGGATCCCCTTGCCTTTTGGCTTGATCCCAGATGTCCCTCATTCTGTAACTTGAGGCGAGCAAATTCAGGCTCGTCGTTCCATTCGGCGAGTATGAGAAGTCAACACTTCATCGCCTAAGTTGACTTAGACCCTAGTCAACTCACTATAAAATTAGGCAATCTGAGGGAACATATGGTGAGTCGCCAAGTGCCCTTGGCGAGCCGCAACGGGTCTTTTGTTACTTTCCTAATTGGGACTAAGTCATTTTACTCCTTATTTAGTAAAATAATATCAGCATGCACTCTCAAAATTCATTCTCCCTGGAATCCAAAAGAAAAACCCCAAAGTTCCTCTTTCCCAAATTATTTTTCTCTATAATTTGAAGAAGAAGAAGAAGAGGGAAGTTGAAGCTAGGATTTAAAAAGAAAACAATTCACACCAATTTCATTCGGATTCATAGCTAAGGTATGGTAGTCCTTCATCCATGTATAACTTTCATCCTTGGAGCCCTTCGAAACTCAATTTCTAAACAAGTGAATTTCCCAAAAGTTACGGTTTGACTTCAATCTTATGCGTTCTTTTCAAAAATATTTTTAATGGTTGATTTATGATGGATTATGAATGAATTGATAATTTATTGATTATTTATGGTTAAATTATGGTGAATTTCCCCATGAAACCATGAAACCCCCATGTGCCCAATTTGTGAACTTGTGATGTGGGTGAATTGTAGACAATACCAAGAAATAATTCTAATAGTAATAGTCGTAATCGAATCATGATAGCATCCATGTTAATGTAGTAATTCTAGATTTTTTGTTGAGTTATGATTCATGGTCATTAAATAGAAAATTATGAGAATTATGTATGATCATGATGTTTACGTACATGTTATATGAATACTTTGAAAGTAATATGATTATGACTATAATGTATTTGTGGTGTTGATTGGACGACTATTCTCAATTATACACTCATGAATGATAATTACATTTTGTGGGACGTTTTCTCATAATATGGGGATTCTTAGGTTGAAAGGTGTTTCTCTATTATTGAATATGAGCTATCTTATGAATGAATGTTGGGATGAGATAGGTGCGTCACGTGAGTTGTAGTGGGGTATCTAGAAACAATATCTTTATCTCATAAATAATGAATTTAAGTAATTAATGAAATTTTAAGTACTCTGTGGGCATTAACACTAAGAGTCAAGTGGATATTGATTGACATGGATACTCATACATGAGTTTGGGTGGGGTATCTAGTAGAAATCTCTTGAAATGGATGCCCATACGTGAGTTAAGGTGGGGTAACTAGTAGAAATCTCCTTATCCCTAAACTATGTTCAACATATTTATTATATAGTGTATCCACATAAGATAAATATTAATGGTTCTATCTTAGGTAAGTAGGACACATGATCTATGTCAGTTAAGGCTCACCCCCTCTGCACAATTAGTTATAATGAACTGTAGATTCTCAAGAATGTACTACTTAGTGTTGGTGGGGGTATGGGACTTCATTCATGCATTTCATAAGCAAGCTTTGAGAGTAGTTATGGTGTGTTCTTATGTGTTATGATGATTTATGAAATGAAGTACGCCTAATGTGGATTGTTTCTAAGAGTTGATTTCCTTGATATGACTTAGTAAATTTGAAGATTTCATTGTGAATGAGTATCAACTAAATATGATAATAAAGAATAGTAAGTATGATTATATTGACCTAAAGGTGATACTTAGTATGGATGGGATTATGGGATCTTTTTCTATGAATTGCACAAGTATAACTTAGGGTTTCTTATGGGATGGTTTTATTATTTTGTAATGATTTATATGATGAACATGTTTGTCTCTAATGCTTTTATAATGAAGGTCATGATGTTTCTCAAACTTGGCATATAACATGGTTTTCAATTAGCATGATTTTGTGCATGATTACCATACTTAGTGCATTTTTCTACTAATCCATATTTTCTATATTTTCACACAATGTAGGTTTCGGTTCTTAAAGTGATCCTCTATTAGTTCAAGTTTGGATCGACTATTCTCCTAGCTTGTGGTGAGTCCTCAAGATTCGAGGATATATGAGCCATTAGTAGTTTCATTCTTGTACTTCCATTTTTGGATTTATGTTAAGGGGATTTTGGCCTTATTGTGGATTCAAAGATTGTATCAGACGAATAATTCAGAAAAGTTAGACTACCGCTTACTTATTAATGATAAGGGCTTTTATGACACTCCGTCGGGGTCGAGTACTCTCTGTTACTTCTACGGTCTACCCCTAGGTCGTGACACGACTACCCTTATTCCCTAATGTTGGACATAGTTATAAGTACCCATGAAACCTTATAAAAAGATATGAAAGGTTAAAACTATATCTTATGATAAAATATCTAGTGATTAATACCCGTATCTTCTATTGAAATATGTAGAGGTGAATACCCGCATATTATAACGAAATGATGTGGAGGCAAATACTCGTGTCGTATGATAATCGAGAATGGGGGAGAATAACCATGATCCATAAGATGGACATGGAGACGGATATATGCGATCATATAAGAAAGGAAAGAGGCGACTACCTCTTAGCCTTTAAGTAAGGAGAAAGGCAGTCACCCATGAGCCTTTATAAGAAGGCAAAGAGTTGATCTTCTCATGTCCATAAAAGATAAGCTAAAGATGATCATGATACATGATGATTTTGCCTACTATGATAAGTGAGACTAGTGGAAGATTACCCATGTCTTAGTTAAGTATTATTTTAGGTTACTTATGAAGTATACTTTTTATGTTATGATGATTTATTTGGTTCATTATACTTATGACTTATATTGTCTAACTCTTATGTTTATGTTCATGCTCATCCAAGCTATCATATTTAGTACATGTTTGTACTAACGCATACCCTTTCCTACATTTATTATCCAATGTAACATTTGGCCATATCGATTCTCATCCCCGTGGAGAGGATCTTATTAGAAGCAAGGATCGAAGATTGGTGAATCCTCTTAGATTCGAGGATATAGCCACCATTTGCTTATGTTCTTTAATTTTATGTTTTGAACTATTACATGGGTTCTGTCACAAAGATATTCATGTTTTAGATGGTTTGAGATAAAGCGTATTAGCATTCTGCTTCGTTTTATAAAGACTTTGATTGTGTGCAAAACATTGTAGATTTCTGCTAAATTCTATTATCTTATGTTATGAAAGTTAAGTCGCTTGTATAAGGCCTCTGGGGGTCTTGTACGCCATGTCACATGTAAGGGTTACCCTAAGTCATGACAAAGGTATATTTTCACTCATTTGACGCATATTTAACTCAAAAATTAGTTTCCTCATTGCCAAATTGTGCCATATTCTTAAGATATTTTAATGATCTTCATCTATGAAGGCTCAAGGAGAAGGCAAGGATGAATGAATAAAAGAATGACAAAAAAATATAAAAGAAGTGTAAACTTACAGTGTTGATCGTCAAACAAGAAAGGAAGATCACCTGATGGGTATGAATCTCCCAAATTTAAAGTGCAAAATACTTTCATTAATTGACCAAAGTCGACGAACTCCTAAAGAACATTCGACTACGTTAAATAGAAGGGAAAACTTGTTGGCCATCGCGAAAAGAGACAATGCAAAGAGAAAAATTGAAGTCTTTAAAATCGAACTAAGGTGATACTTGATGAGTCCACAGATTGGACTCGTTTAGGGCTATATATTAATATAAATAATATACTCAAATGATTATTTTATCTCAATATCTGATGAAACCCCTTAAGTTTTACGTATTTGGAGATTCAAGGAAAACATGGATACTATGTTGCAAAAAGGATCAAAAAGGCTGAGAAAACTGAAGAACTTAAAACCTGAGCATCACCGATAGGCATGGACGCCACCTTTTGTTCCATTGCGTTGAGCTTGAAGGAAGGGTCAAATCGATGGAAGAAAGGAGCAGTTGGCGCACCACCGAGTAGTTTCGCTAAGTAGTGTCTCATCATCCAACAAACCAAAGTATGATGATGGTAAAGTTTGTACCAGAAGCCGATGGACTTCACTAATGGGTGAATCACCGAGTTCCTCGGCGATTCCACTAAAGTCGTTTAATGATCTGCTGCAGGACAAATATGAAGGTTATAATACTAATAGTAGAGTGTATGTTTTAGGTGGAGGATAATTTTCATAGAATTCCAACATAGAAAAAAACAATAATATTTTCTTAGTACGGTTTATATTTCATTCTCATGTTTTACAACAATTTTTGTAGACTTGAAGATGAAAGGGTCTCTTTTCCTTCGATTTGGAAGTGGGCTGCTTGATTCTTTTTTCTTTGCTCAAATCAAGTCTTTATTTCTTATACCCATTTGATTCCAACTTTATTGAATGCATAATTTCTATTTCTTGATGATTGGCTAAAACCCCCCATTCTTGGGGTGTGATTTAACAACTATGGGTTAATATTGTTGTTGGGTTTTGCTCGTTGGTAGATTAAATGTACTTTAATAATGATTTTCTGTAACAACCCGAACCGCCATTATTTGAGAATAGAAAAATTCACAAGATTTTTCGACTCTTTTTCGCTGCAACGGGATAGCTATCATTGGCGTGGTGGCGCTACAGAGGAAACTTACCCCGCTGCCGCGGGATTAGCGAGGCAAAATATGATTTTACAAGAAATTCTTATTTTTCATCCCTTCTAAAATACCCTAATATGTCTTAAATTACCCTAGAAACCCCATAAAAATTATTTCAAGTTGGAAAATGGAGGAGATGGAGCTTTCTAGAATGGGGATAGTAGAACCTTGCGATATGTTGACCAAATTCACCATAGCAAATCCAAAAAAAGATGGAAACAAAATAAAAGCTTTGTATAGATAGTTTGGCGTCCAGGTAGGTTACGTTATTGTGTAGAGTAGTTATAAATCCATGCTTACCATGTAATATATGAATATAAAAGTATGAGGTACGTCTACACTTTTGTGCACCAAGTAAATTCCATGGAAATTTGCTATAGTTCAATGGTTCTGGGCTTAGTGTTGTGTTGAGACATTAATCGGTCGAGGTTCCTTTTTTGTGTCATTGAATGGGTTTGTTTTTAGGTTATGGTATAATGGTCGCAACGAGTTGTAGTTATACTTAAAAAACTAGTAACGAAACTATGTAATTCTGTAAGGAGAAATTGAGGGGAACCTATGTGTAAGTAAGTATATGACTAGGTGATGTCTGTGATTCTGTGATGGTTTGATATACACATGTTTTTCTTCGTTGTGATACTTATATATGTATGCATGTTGCAACAATGGTCTTAGATGTTGAAAAGAGATATGTGAATATCGATATAATGAAATCAATACTTTAATGTGTGATCTTGATGTTATATTGTGATGTGTGATTAGGATCGGCTGCCACATTCTGGCACTCTAACTTGGATCTGATTTCCACATTCCGTCATACGAATTGGGGTTGGATTTCACGCTTCAACACTCTAACTAGGATCAGTTTCCACGTTTTGGAATAAACTTGCATCAGATTTCCACATTCTTACATGCTAACAGTTTGACTTTGGATCCATGATAGGGCCAACTACTTGTGATAAAATGTGTATGGTGAAACATGATATGCTTAATTTTGTGAGGTGCGTATATGTATCTATGCATCGGGGGTTTTAAGTTATGATCTATGAGAATATTTAGGTGTGGTAGTTTACTCGTAGTATACAATGAAGTTAGTATGTTTCAGCTATGATCTATTGGAATCGTCTTTGTTGTAGTGTTACTCGTAGTATACAATGTGGTCAGTATCTTTTAGTTATGATATATCAAAATCTTAACTGTGATAGTGTTACTGGTAGTATACAATGTGGTTAGTATGTTTAAGTTATGATCTATTGGAACCTTAAGTGTGGAAGCAGTAGTCGGACTAAAGAAGGTGTTAGTGTATTTAGATAGTACGAAAAATATAGGTGGAAATTGGAGGGCGTTCTAAGAAAATACTAAGGGTGGAGAAGCAAGGTTTCTAGACATGATATTTTATTTTTATGTTCATATATTATGCGGTGGGTGTCGTATTGATAGATGATGCCTACCAGTACGTATGGTTTTACTGATACTACTCTTGCTATGTCTTTTTGGCATAGTTTTGATGTAGAATTGGTGATGTTTCCTTAGGTGAAGAGGAATAAATATCAAACAACTTTGACTTTTCATTCCGCATGGTGGAAGCTATGTCTTTTGTGTAATTGATCCTATTGTACTCGTGATGGCTCTTCTATTTGTCAGAATAGGTCCTTGGGGATTGGTAAAATATTTTTGAATAATTTAGAAAAGTTGTATTTCGAATCGGTTAATTCTTAAACTTTCTAAACCTCCCTTCATTTCTTTAAGTTACACATGTTTTCTAGTTGTTGGGTTGTGAGGGTTCTCTTATGTACGTGGTAGAGTAGGTGCCTGCACAGCCCGGTGAGTTGGGTCGTGATATTTTGTCTATTGGTTGTGATTTAATATAATAGATTTGTAGTTGCAAATACAAGTTGACCTATGTATTTTTTCGCTTGCTCGAGAGATAAGTAACTAAACCAAGACCACTAGATTGATGAGCTAAGGAGTGGTCGACATGAGGTTCAGCATGAGAGGGTTATCCGTAGTCCCATATCCTAACACTCAGGTCGAGAGAGTGAGTGGTGTAAGGTGTCGGTTAGTCTTCATACAACTAATGGGTGTCCGATAGGAACCCATTTGAAACGGGGTAAGTTTCTTGTGAGAGAACTTATTTCCATATAAATCTTAACCTATTTAATTTCAAAAGAAATAGGACGGGATGATGCGAATGTGTGTGGACTACAGGGTGCTGAACAAGGCAACTCTAAAGAATAAGTATCCAGTTCCATTGGTTCGGGATTTGATGGACATGCTGAGTAAAGCATGCTAGTTCACGATCTTAGGGCAGGCTACTGGAAGGTTAGAATAGCAGAAAGTGATGAACCAAAAACAATATGTGTAACTAGATATGGTTCATATGAATTCCTTGTAATGCCATTTGGGCTAACTAATGCTCCACCAACATTTTGCAACTTAATGAAAAACAATGTTACTGTTGACTATCTTGATGAACTTTGGGTTGTGTATCTGGATGCTATTGTCCTTTATAGGGTCGAACATTGGAAGAACATGTTAATCACTTAGTTGGTTCTGTATCAGTTGAGAAAAATACACACTTATGTTAAGATGGAAAAAAGTGTGAGTTTTGCCTCAGTAGGAGATAACAATGTTGGGTTAGATGTGGTGGGGTTGAAAAAACAAAAAGTTTCGATCTCGAATGGTACTACAGAAAGTGCAAGCCATTGTTGATGCAGGAACCCTCTCTGTGAAGGATTTTGAGGTGCGGTTTCTTGGGTTGGCTAACTTACTATAGAAAAATCATTGTTGGGCTATCAAAAAGGAAGCAGCTTTGACAGACTTGTTGAAGAAGATACCAAATAAAGTGGGTCGGGGGACGGACGAAGCATCCCCCGCTTGCCCTGTGTTGATGAAGGGGGGCAAATTCCGAATTAGATGGAACAGTAGTTGGATTCGGGAAACCAATACTCCAACGGGCCTGGTTTTCAGTTTACCATTTGAAGTGCACACTATGCATCAGACAAAGAATATGGGGGGAGGAGGACGTGCCAGGAAGGTCCATACGGTTGGCATTTGAAAGTAGGAAATTGAATGATGCTGAACAGGAGATACTCAACCATGGAAAAAGATATGGTTGTTGCTTGTCACATCTGCCTGAATATGTTGGGGACGATGGTAAGGGCAGAATCTGCCATGCACATGATTTTCGTAGTAAGAATCCCGATTAATGTAGCAAATTACATTTTTAAAGACATAGAAAAAAAGTTTCGAGTCTAAGAAAAAGAACGGCGGCACAAATTCTGGTTAGAATAGCGGTTTCGGTGTGGAGGAAACATAAGCTAAGGAAATCACAAGTAGGTGCTGACTGCGCTGAGTAGAAAAGCAGAAACTATTCTGTTGATTTACTAATCACATTCTACACACAACCCACCCAAACTCAAAACTGGATTTCTATAGCAAGCAGAGGAGTTTAAGGCGACATTGTCAGAGTGTGAGGGGGCCCTCCCTCCCAAAGGTAGTGTCCAAGGTATGTTAAATGAATTGGGTCAAGTGAAGATGACACAATGAGACGGTATTGGATCGAAGTACGACGAGAGGATCGACGGTTAAAAGGGGGAGGATCGTTGTACCAAATCAGGGTGGATTTCGCAAAGACTTAATAAAAGAGGAACATGATTCTTCTTGGGCTAGACATCCAGATGTTAAAAGGATGTTACCTCTACTGTCTCGTGTTTATTTTTGGCCAAAAATGGAAGACGATATAGAGGCATATGTTAGGACTTGTCGTATTTGTCAAGTTTACAAGGCTGAATGTAAAAAGGAAGCAGGTTCGATGCAACCTTTGCCTTTTCCCGAAAGGCCGTGTCTATCGGTAAGCATGGATTTCATTTTTGGATTCCCTAAGGTAGATGGCAAAGAATCTATCATGGTGGTAGTTGACAGGTTTTTGAAATATTCTATTTTTATTGCTGCACCTCGACTATGTTCAACTAAAGTTGACCCTGATTTATTCTACAAATATGTGGTTAAGTATTTTGGTGTTCCGGCTAACATCGTGAGTGATAGAGATACAAGGTTCACTGGTAGGTTTTGGTCAACATTGTTCAATATTATGGGAACTGAGTTAAAAAAATTTACTGCGAATCATGCACAAACAGATGGGCAAACAGAAAGAATTAATAACATGTTGAAAGAATACTTGAGGCATTATGTGATAGCAAGTCAACAAAATTGGGTGGCTTTGTTAGACACAGCGCAGTTCTGCTATAATCTACACAAGTCGTCTGCAACAGAAATGATACCTTTGAAATTGTTGTAGGCTAAAAGCCTATGATGCCACTAGATGTTGCCAATCTGAAAATCTGGAAAGGTGCCCAGCAGCATACAAGGTTGCAAGGGACATAGTTGAAATGTGTATGAAGAACATGATAGCTTGCGCAAGGCTCAGTGGCGCCATGAAAAAGTATGTAATCAACATCGTCGCTCTTGAGTAAATGTGTGGGGGTAACAAAGTGTGTTACTGAAAACTTACTCACACCAAATCTGGAAGGAAACAGATTGTAAGTAAGAATAGACATCAGGGTTAGGGTTTGAAGGGTTTGATTATAAATATGAGGTCTATTGATCGATGAGGAGGAAACGAGTAGGTGAAGTGCTATTATTCTTTAAATTTCCAGAAATGTTGAAAATTCATCCCAACATTCCATATGAGTTTTTGATGGAAAACATTACTTTGCAGATGCACATGATTCTGGATGAAAGAGGTCAAAGAGGGCTCTTCCTACATTCAGTACCTACATCGTTATGATGCTGAATTTAGAAGATCGTTGATCAATCGTTTCCGGGCATTAAGTAAGAAGAATACTAAGACAAAATTCTTGGCCAAAGAGTGGAGTTGGATTTAACACGCTCAAACTTACTTCCCAAATAAGAAGTAAAAGTTAAAGTAGTCGATCAGTAAAAGAACCAAAACTAGTGAGGTTATGTGGGTGGGGTGGGATAGGTCCCGAGGAAAATAGTCATCAGGAACTTTATGCTACTATTGACGGTATTAGTTCAATTACTTTGATAGATTTTAATAAAAGACAGTAAAGGGGGGGGTGAAATTTATTATAAATTGATGTGATTGAAATTAAATTGTTGGAAAAGTTAATTAACCAGATTAAAGTAAAAAAGTAACAACTAACATATTCAATCTTAGAGCTTAATCAATTAATAAAAGTACTAGGGCTTAAGTTAGTTTCCCCACAGGTTCTCCTAACTTGATAAGTCTAACTATAACAATTCTTTCTATATCTTGCATGTAAAAGTGATAAGTTATGATCTCTAAAATCCTTGGTCCGCATCAAGAAAAATTCACGCGCATAATTGGTCCGGCTACGTGTGTTGCTATTCTACCCATACCTTTACCTCATATTATGTATTGTATTCGATTTTCCACTAAGGTATTACTCGTACCAAATCGACACTAGCCTATTAGATGTATACATAAAAGCTATGTTGAGAATTGTTTTCCTATTTATCTACCTCCTTGGTATGGAAAGTAGCATTAAGAAGAGTTCTAACGTTGACCATCCGTTGCAAAAGACTTTTAAAACGAAAGACAAGAAGAAGAAAAGAAATACAGAAAGACAAGACAATTAAAAAAAAGAATATTCAATACATCAAGACACTATTCTAGAATTGCTAATGTTAGTTAGTTTTTTACCATCATTATTTCACCATGGTTCCACAAACCTAGTTATAGAGTTTAGTTACCCATGGGTCATTATCCACACTGATTCATATTTTAATTATAAAAATTCATACATTGACTTTTGATGAGAAAAAAATAAAACCAGAAATTTACTTGATTAATCAACAAAAGCACCAACAATCAATTCTATAAAAAAGTGTAACAATTAATTGAAATGCTCCTTCATACATGAACAAGAGAACTAAAGATTATTCCCAAAATCTAAAATATCAAAAAGTCTAATATCAAAGAGTCTATTTATCAAAAGAGTGTTAACACTAAAACGAGCGGCTATGTATAATTAAACAAAAACATAATAAAATAAGGATATCTAATTACTGAAAATTCTATAAAATTGCGTCCGAGTTGACGGCAACTCGCGAAGGAGCGGTCGTAGTCACGAAGGGTCCAATGCATGGCATCGTCGTCCCATACTTCACAAATTCTTCTGTTGTGTCCCTTCATTACCCTCAAACTTCAGGTAGAAACGTACCATTCGAAGCACGGACGGTATGTCGGAGGGTCTACGTCCATTATACTTAACACTTGGAATTTGGGTAACTGGGACACTACTCTCTGCATCATGTGATGTGAACCAGCAAGAAGGGACCGTCATGGCTATGGGCCAGTCGTATGGACTTACATAATCCCACACTAAGTAAGACTTGCCATCTTCCTTCAGCATTTTTACTTAAAAGGCCACCTCTACAGTACGTCACAGGCTCTACGGGACAGGCATAAAGCTCCGTAGGTGGTATCTTTTGCATTTCTTCGCGCACAAACTACGCGTTCGTCTTTTGACCTATTTCTGCAATATAAGAGAAACTCTCTACATTTAAAAAATCAATTAAAAAAAGGCTTTTGCGAAACCACACTAAAGTTTAGGAAAAAACATTTAAAATATCGTGAAACCCCGTTATATCAAAATCCTCAACATAAAATTCGGTTAGTTTTAGTTTGTCATCAAAGCGACGCAATATGACTCACTACAAAATTGTACAAATAATATCCATATTTGTAGATTTCGCAATCAATTTGGATATCAATCCGATAAGTCTCATAATATTTATGCATGTATCACTATTAGGGCTTGATTAGTGGGAAACCAGACCTTGACACAGAGTCCACAACATATTTGACACCTCTCCTCTTCAATTTCTCAACGAGGTGTAATATTTCCTGTATTGCAATAGTGTTCCTCACTTCAAACACATCCCTTTTTTAACACAATGATTCCGGTTGAGTATAAAGATACTTTTCAACACTCACTCTTTAGAACAAATCAAACTCGTTCATACATATCTGATATCTAGCGTACCCTTTTTATCTTTTTGTTTCACCCAATTTCTTATATTCTTTAACCTTGCTATTTTCTTTTCTTTCTTCATTTGGGTACGTGACTCTTTTCTTGTGTTGCTTGTATTTATTATATTTTTTTTTCATTTTTCTTCAACGGGTTCTTGAGTCACTTTACGTTGGTTCTTCTCTCTCTTTGTCTTTCCACCCCAAATTCCAGAAGCATTCCCATAATAGCACCATCAACTCAGGCTTTGTCTGAGTCAAAGTACACATTACCAAAAGTGGGTCAGGGCCCGAAAAGGTTGTTTGAATGCATTAGCCACCTTCCAACTTATGGCTTTTGGCCATAAGCTGAGGTGCACATGTCCAAGGAGTGGGGACCAGACCAATATATACTCCCAGACAAATATCAGTGGGCGTGAAAAGAAAGGTCTATTTTAAGCTCAAATCAATTTGGGTCAAGAGGGGGATTAATTTCATTCATTTTTTTATGTAGGATAAAAATTGGCTATATTTAAGAATGGCCTATGATCCTTTTCTAATTGTCTATTGCAACTTACTTTTAGCAGGACTAACCAGGCAAGTTCTAGCTCAATACAAATAGTGTACTATTTAAATTTTCCTCACACTCACTTGACATCTCATTACACTACCACATTATCAGACACTTAGTTTGAGTCATAGACTTAGGGTCATGCAGTGGTGTATCTCTATGTCATGCTTAGAGCCACACATTTATAAATTATTGTGCCTAAGCATGCCTCATTTCCATTACATCAGGATATCATTTTTTTTAGCAAACATGCTTTAGAGTTATACTATTTACACAAGATATAGACATGCCGGTTCAACAATAAAAATAATCAGTCTTTTAGGGAAAAAATAACACAGGCAAGAAAACACCAAAAGAGGATCGTGTATTGGGCTACTCAAACTTCACCCTAGAACTCACTTTCCATTTACCCCACCCCAACAAAAAAATATTCAATTATGCCCAATGCATAAAAAAAAATTGAAATACGAGAGTGGTAGGTGAAGCAAACCTGGGGCGCAAAGCACTGGTGATCAGCAAGCTGGTGACCTTGAAATCCCTGTCGTGCATGACCGCCTGTATAATCCAAGCGAAGTCCACCTCAAACCCAGCTATCATCGCCGCCATCAGAAGTGCGCGATCCCATGTAACTATATTATCAGCACTCGTGGGGGAAAGGTAGTGGCGGACAACACACACACACACACACACACTTAAATATCAATTAAAGAATATAATTTTAATGATAGTAAAAAAAAAAATCTAAATGTAAAGAAAGGCTTGAAAACACATAGTATGATAAGAGATTTATTCTCTCTAAAACAAATTCAAATGTACAATATTGTCATTAGAAGACAACATTTAAGAGACTTATTTATGGTGATTTCTTGAATAGTTAAAAAGTCATTCAACTTAATGGTGATTTCTTGTAAAATTAAAAAGTTATGTAACTTTAATGGTAATTTCTTGAATAGTTAAAAAGTCATTCAACTTTAAAAGTCATTCAAATTTTAGCAGTATATTTTCATGGAGAAATAAACACTGAATATCAATTAAAGAATTAATTTTAATTGATAGTAAAAATATAACAAAAATGTAAGTAAAGAAAGGATTGAAAAACCATTAGTATGATAAGAGTTTTATTCTCTCTAAACCAAATATTTCCAAATGTACAATATTGTCATTGAAGACAACATGTAAAAGAACTTATTATGGTGATTTCTTGGAAGAGTTAAAAAAAGTCATTCAACTTAATGGTGATTTCTTGTAGAATTAAAAAGTTTATTCAACTTTATTAGTAATTTCGTGAATAGTTAAAAAAAGTCACTCAAACTTCGATCAATATATATTATATATATAAAATGCTAGGTTTAGATAAAGCATTATCTAGTTTTTCAGCTCTAATCTTCTTAAAATGTCTATATGGATTTTTAATAAGATAAAATAAACATGGTAAAAGTAAGGTGGTCTAATTCGGATTGGACTTCTCTAATTCCAATAGCCCAACTTCCAAAGGGCGCAACTCACTCATAATACTTGAAATCGCGTAAATTCAGCGGCATTGGAAAGATCATTCGAAGAGCTCTGCAACCATATATGGATGTGCCCCTAACTCATCTTAAGCTAGAAGTTGATTTAAAACTGACTTTTTCTAACTAAAGTAAAGTCCAACTTTTTAATTGTTTTCGAAAAGATAGATGACGAATTAAGTTCTAGAGTCGTTTATATTTATTTTTGAATTGGGGAGTGTTTAGATGTACGACCCCGCGAAGAGCCACAAACCTAGAAATGGGAGAAACTCAAAGGACCATGTGGTCCCCAAGCAAACCCTCATTCTAGCTCACTACAAGAGGATATTAATTAGAATACCCCCAAGCTTTTTAAAAGAGATAAAATCATGAAACTCAAGTACAATGCTTTTCACTTAATGAAAACAAATGAATAAAAAATAAGTTTTTAACTCGCCATAAAAAAATATGCAACTTTAGTCTTTAAAACATTTAATAAATAAATGAATAGAATAGACTACTGAATAAAACTGACTATCTATGAAGCCTCAAAATGGACCAATAATGAAGTCGGGACAAGACCCACGACTGTTGACTAAAACTAAAAAAATACAATTAAATACTCTAGAAGAAAGGAGGCACTAACTCGAACTCTCGAGTGTTTTAAGAAGCTCTTGTTGATGATTTGTATACCTGTGTCTGTATCATGGAGAATTTCAGGCCAATTGGATTGAATTACGTGGAATGTAACAAGAATTGTAAGGGGAAAATCTTACCCACATACATATCCTTGACTTGAATATAAAAGAACACCATACTTACAGCTTTTCAAAGTCACTCAACTCAACTCAACTCAATTTAAGAATAAGATACTCAATATCAAAAATACGATACTTGACTCAGTGAAGCTCAGAACAACACAAGACACTCGACTAAGGTAGTAAACTCAAAATACTCATCTCATGATACTTATCTGAACTCATTTCAATATAAAGCAGTTTAAAACAAGTTCTTTATAAAGAAATGCTGTTTAAAAACATGATGTTAACTCAAGATAATATTATCATAAAAATATAGCATGCTCCCTCTCAAAGTGTACTTGTGAAATGCATGAATGAAGTCAATAAATTCGACTTGCACAACCAAGCCTCAAGGATACCGCCAGTGAACAGTAGGCCAGCGAACCCCTTCAGGATCAATAATTTATAATGCTCGGGGGTAGTGAAATGGGAGCTGGAAGCAGAAAAACCACCACTATGAGCCTAAGTGTTGATACATCGCCTTGCCCCCACCCCTTCATCCTCCGCCTTCCTCTCCACCTGACCCCCACTCCCTCCAACCGACGATTACCCTCCTTCCGCTCCGTCGCGAGCTCGTATCAGTATCTCCCCAATTACTCTCCCGCCATACTACATAGGGACCCTTTCTTCTGGGTCTTCCCCTTGTCTCTGTCCTTTTCGTTTCCCTATCGCTTTTCCACGTCGCCCCCACCTCCCTCCCCTCGTATCTTAGTTTTATCTCCCCACCCTTTTATACTCTTCCAAACTTCTCCTCATCTTTCTTCCCTCTACATTATCTCGAGTTCCACATCTTTCAGAAGTCGTTTTCCTCCCTCCTCCTCTCTTTTCGCCTTGTTCCCCCAACACTCCTTTTTTTTTGCATATTATCTCTATCTGATCTTGCCCAACAATACCTTCTTTAAGCTTCCTCACCATCGCCCTACCCCCCACACCAATATGCTTTCCTCCTTTCCCCCCTACTCGCTCGTTTTCATTTCTTACCCCCCGCTTCCCTCCATATCTTACTCCTTGCCACGCTTGTCATACATCTTCACTCCTTTGTTCCCGCATTCGTCCCACCAATCCTTCTCTTGTTTCCCACCTTCCTCTGTTCCATATTTACCTCCCTATTCGCACCACTTCTCCCCCCCCAACAGCTCTTTCGTTTACTCTTTTCTATTTACCTCACTTCCCCTCCCCCATTTCTCCTCTTCTTTCCTCTCCCTTCTCTCCCCATTAACCATCACAACTGCTAGACTGTTCCTATACTTTGCCGTGGTATAGAACATTTTCAACCTAGTGGATCCAATGGATAAACTTACATGATCATCTAAAAATTATGAAACGTTAATAACCATGATGTCTACATTGTTTACATGGGGACTTGAGTTATCTAAACTCTCATCCCACACATCGGTGCTCAATACTAACTCACAAAATAATTTTTAGCTCATAATTTTAATAAAACTTCCTCCCTTTGGGTTGAGATAATTTATTGAACCTGTTAGATTTTAAAAAGCTCCTATTTTGAATCAATGTTCCCCTTTTATTTTTCAAAACTTTTTTTGGGAAATTCTTACTTTCCCCTTAACTTAAATGTAAATTTTTTCATAAACTCTTAGGGAATACTTAGTTCCCTTATAGCTTTTGAGTAATGAACTCAACTCTTACTCTTTGCTTAACTTGAAACTTAACTCTTAGAGAATACTTAGTTCCCTTATGGATTTTGAGAATTTGACTAAACTCTTTACTCTTTCTTGACTTGAACTTTATGTTTTTAAAACAAAGTGAAAACATTTGTGAAAGACTTTAGAAACCTTACGTTGAATTGCTTCATAACTTCTAAATTTCACTCTTAACTTTCCTTGAATTGAAGTATGGATTCAAGGTTCGTGATCTCATGTTTATGGATGATTTATTGATTATGACCTTGGAGGGTTCATGCGGAATTATGAACATGAACAACTCAACTCGAGCACTAGAAGGTACTTCTTAACTCAAGATTGTTCGACTTATAGGGATGATGCAGAATTATGGACATGAACAACACAAATCGAAGGTTTAAGTAACTAGATGGAACTCATGTATATGACTCCCTCATTCTGTTATTTACTTCCTCAAAACATAGTTCAATTCAATGATGGATCTCAAAGAATTCATAATTGAACTTAAAGGCTTTCTTGAACTCTACTCTGAATACTCTCTTGAATGTGAATTATGAATACAAGAGTTATGGGTCATGATATGATGGATATAGGTGATACTGTAGACTTATGAATAAATTCTCCTCACTCTCTTGCTCACTTACTTGAGTTTTGAAACAAGTTACGAGAAGTTGTAGAAGACTCCTCAAAAGGACTACGCACATGGGGCCCTCGCTCACAAAAAGGTTTGGGAAGAAAAATATCAAAATTCATCTTGACTTTACCTTGAATTTTAATTATTGTTTCAAGGTTATGATTCATGTTATGAACGATTTCCAAGTGTTTATAAGTAGTTTAAAGTGTTTAGAATAAAAGGAATTAAGATACAGTTTAAATGAGCTCTAACGGAGCAACGGAGGGCAAACTGGATGGGGCAGGTGACCCTGGGGATATAGGTACCGCAGGGCGCCAACCCGTGTAGGAAAGAGAAAGGTTTGGGGAGCTCTTGCAGGCGCGTCTTGCCAGGCCCATACCCCTAAAATTCTGTAGAGCACTTTTGCTCGTTTTGTCACCCTAACTCGCCTAAAATCGAATATTTTCTTCCCCAATAACTTGATTCGATTACTTAACTTAATTAAACTCTACCCTACTGAAAACAACACTCAAATTACTCAAATTCATCTCAAGAATTCATCAAAAACCCAACACAACAAGATATCGAATCAACCTCAAGAACACATATCAAGAACTCATCAAGAACTCTATTCTTTAAACTTTAAGCATCAAATTTTGCTGAAAATATAACATGATCAGTGTGTGGGTGAACTAACCCAAAACTATGGGAGATTAAATAGCTCTTAGGTATTATACCCATAGCAAAATTCTGCAACAAGACGCAAGAATCTGACGAACACTTGATCTTCTCCTCTTTTCTCTTTTTTTTCTCTTTTTGCCTCTTCCTGAACTCTCAATAAAACCCTAAGAGTATGTTACGATTAAGAAACTGAACCTAAAAGGGTTATAACCCTAAAACATGACTAAAAATAAATTAAATCTGATTGTGTATTGAAAGGACCAAAATACCCCTCAGTACTTTCGGCTAATTTTCCTTAAATGGACATCCTAACTTCAAAAGGTTATATATCACTCATCTAAACTTGAAAATTAGCAAACTCTGTGGATTTGGAAAGATAATTCAAATATATTTCCTATAGTATATTGTATCATACCTAAATCATTCAATTCTAGGATTTATGGTCATTTGAAGTTGACCCAAAAGTCATACTTAGCGTAACTTTCAAAATCTCAGATTTTTGTTATTTTCAATTTAATTCTTTTTAGAACTCATGGTTCTATATTGTTAATTTACCTTAACAGTTAATAAATTTTTAATTTCTTGGTCAAATCTCATTCACAACGATTAATAGCTCAAGTCTTAGTTTGAATAAAATTTGTGAGGTGTTACATTACAGAATGCATAAGAAAATACGCTAAATATCAACTGTTTCAAACACAAGCCTTCTACTATCATGTATATGGGACAAACCCCTAAATTGTATGTAAAGTTTTTTTTAAAAAAAGGCATAGAATAAATAAAACTGATACTGGCATTTCCCTCGATCCATGAGGACTCACCTATTCAAGTGTCACGCCGCAAGATACACCCTGGACGTGGCCGACACCTAATGACCATTGCTAGTCTTGAGAGAACCCTTGACCTAGCTTACTTAATTCAGCGGAAGACTTAACTTAAATCAATTATGACATAAGAACATTCTTAGTAGAATTATTTAAAACATAATAGTCTTTCAAAAATGACACATAAATTCTCATAGCAAAACATCCGCATATAAAGGAAGAGACTCAAACTGACTATATGACTGTTTATGAAGCCTCTACAATACTAAGAAGGATGTTGGGAAAGACCCCAAAACATCCTACAAATGAAATACTATAAATAAAATTAAAGTGTCCTCCAGAATCTAAGAAGGCTCACCACTGACTTCGAATGCTTAACTGGATCAACGAGATGTTGGGTGCTGATCGTGGTTACCTGCGTCTGTATCATAATACGATACAATACAACTGAAATCTGTAGATTGAATGTACGAGTATGCGAGTTGGAATGTTAAACAACAACTTAAGCTTGATGATAATAAGATGAACTTACCTTGACTCTGCTCAAAACCTCAAGAAGTACTCAACTCAACAGATGAATATAAAGCAAGTTTAAACACGATGCGATATATATATATATATATATATAGATATATATATATAATATATATATATATATATATATATATATATATCACCACACACACACACACACATAGCTTGTCAACATATGTAAAGAGACTTAGTTTCCTCAAAGAAAATGCAATATCAACTCTACTTTACATATATATATTAAAATGATATAGTTCGTTGTGAGTTTCTCTAACTGACAACAACCACTATGAGCCTAAGTGGTGATACAACGTCTCGCCCATGCTACCATAACTGTCCTATACTTTATTGTCACATAGAACATCCTCAACCTAGTGGATCCACTAGCTAAACTTACGTGATCATCTAAAAAGTATGACCTCTTAATAACCATGATGGCTACATTATTTACATGGACACTTGAGTTAATATGAACTCTCGTCCCTACATCGATGCTCAGTACTACTCCCAAATATACTTTAGCTCATGCTTTTAAAATAACCTCTTTCCTCTGGGTTGAGATAATTTGCTCAAACCTTTTTATCTTTAAAAAACTCTCTTAGAATAAATTTTCCCTTTTCATGTTCAAAACTCTGTTGGGAAATCTTATTTTCCTCTTAACTAAATGTAGGGATAATGCACAAGTACCCCCTCAACCTATGCCCGAAATCGCAGAGACACACTTATTAATATACTATGGTCCTATTACCCCTCTGAACATATTTTATTAATAGTTTTCTACCACTTTTCGTTCTACATGGCCTTATCTTTTGGGCCTAATGTTGGTTGATTTTTTTTCAAGCTAGTGCCATGTAGGCAGAAAAGGTGTAGAAAATTACTTATAAAATTAGTTCAGGTGGGTAATAGGACATTAGTATGTATAAGTGTGTCTCTTGTATTTCGGGCATTGGTTGAGGGGTTACTTGTGCATTTTCTCTCAAATGTATAAACTTTATAAACTTTCTAGTGAATACTTAGTTCCCTTATATATTTTCAAAAATGAACTCTACTCTTTACTCTTTACTTGACTTGAAACTTTTGATCTTAATCAACTCTTTAGGGTATAATTAGTTCCCTTATACTTCTTTGAAGGAAATAATTCAACTCTTACTCTTTATTTAACTCAAAGCTTGAGCCTTAAAATGAATTTGAAACGTTTAAATAAGAATCTTGGAACCTATAAGAATTTGTTTGAAGTTACTTCACAACTTTAGACTTGACTTCTTAACTTCTTTGACTTTGATCTTAATTTTCTTTGAATGGATTATGGATTCAAGGTTTCAATTTGAGTTGTTTGATTATTTATAGGTATTTAGAAACCATTTGAAGTATTTAGAATCATAGGAAGATGTTAATACGTTGAAAAGTCTTAAAAGGAATAATTCACGAAATCTGGATGAAAAACGTCGGGTCGGGCGTACAGGCGGTTTCCGCGCCAGCCTCAGTTGACTGAGGCTTGGTTTTGGCGCACTGGTAGCGCTCCGCTCCAGGCCTCAGTTGACTGCGACCATATTTTAGCACACTACAGGCACGACGCGCCTGTCCCTACCTAGATTCGTCAAACGAATTTTTCAACTAGTTTTTCATCTCCAAACCCTCCAAATATTCCTAGTTTTCTCACCAAATGTCTTGGACTATTGGTACTTTTCATTACTATCTAATTCAACTCAAAAGTAACCCCGATAAACAAGAATTCAACCAACAATTTAATAAAAAAGAATTCAAAATTTCACTTCAAAAACCTAAGTTCTAACATGAAATCAACTCATAAATTTCTGAATTGAGACAAATTGGTGTGTGGGTGAATTAGACCAACACAAAATATCCCACATATCTAAATAGGGAACAGCCCCAACGAAGTCCACTCAACGATCTTGGTTTCCTTGATGAATTCTTTTTCCATTTTCCCTTCTTCTTACCTCTTCTCTTTTCTCCTAAGCCCTAAGTGTGAATAACTTTTCTAAAACTAAATTAATGTTTAGTTTTACCCCTAATAAAACCTTAGAACAAATTAGGAAATAGTAGGGTGGAAAGACCACTTTACCCTTACTAAAATTCGTATTGGACACTCCTGAATCCAACAGCCCAACTTCTGATAAGCATATCCCTTATACGATATCAAAAATGCAAAAACTCGGCGGCATTGGAAAGGTTGTTCCAAGGGATTCCCAAGCATAAAAAACCTGACCCTCACTCATCTTGAACAAGAAGTTATGGCCGTTTGAAAATGACCAAAAACTTCTCTTGTTCTTTCAAAAAATAGCCATTCTTAGTTTCTTTGTTTAATCCTAGCTATTTGGTGTTACGAGATGTTACATCAAGTGTAGTAGCGATGCAATCTTACTAACCATGACTAGTCCGAAGAGCGTCAAATCCTATATTCTTAAACAATATAGGAACAATATGCATCAACACTTTTAATGTATATGTCAAATGAAACAACATACCCTTTAATATTTTGATCTTAAACATGTCATGAAGAAACTTGAAATTAAAATATAGCCAAAAAAGGAAAGAGGTAATTATTTTTTAAACATACTATAAAGAATAACTTCATTCTTTTATAAACGGGGAGTATCCAACATGATTTCGAAACAACAATAAGTTTTCTAATGGGAAAATACAATGAAATAATAGAACATCCATAATCTCCACATTATCTAAAAGTAAAATTCATTGAAATTGTTTGAAATATTAAACTTTGAACCCATAAACATAATTAATATGATGATTCTACTGTTGATATTCGGGGTTAAGATCTTGAATCTGCCTCCGAACACAAGTTACACACCTTGGCCATGAGGTGCTACAATGAATTTTCCTCCTGGTGATGTTTTCAGGGATATACTCAGTAGTTCATACAAAATCAATACCTCAGCTACATCAAGTTCATCAGAAGGTTCAACAATCATCCTTGAAAGTGGCGAATATTCCTATATGAGCTTTAAGAAAATGTGTTCAAACTGTGTCCCCTCAAACTTTGTTAGTTCCGCAAATTCAAGCTTCTCAAATTGGTTGTCAACACAATTTGGATCTTCGAAATAATGTGCAACGTCATCTATGTTTCTTCACTCAAGGTTTTGACAACCTATAGAAATTCATATGGTGCAAACAGATGAGAAAAAAAGGTTAGTAAATTTTATAAATTTCATTATCATACATTACTTGTAGATATTATTTGAATTTATATAACGATAATGAAGGTGTATTAAATTTATTACATTGTCGGTATGTGTATATATGTTAAATTCTGTAAAGTGTTTAACTTAAATACAATCTACACGTAAAAAAATTTTGTCTATCAAATAACAAGAAGAGTATTTATCGATAACCAAGTTAAACTGATAATATTAAAAATAAGATAGATTACCTACTACAACACGTAAAGGTTACCTACTATCGGTGTATATATAACTTAAACTTGACTTTAATTTATTGAAGGTGCGAAAACATTACATCTATCTCCAGTGAGTGCAAGTTGGGAGAACTTCGAATCAAGGAAAGAACACCAAAAACTTGGTTTCGATCCAGAAACTTCACACACAAGGTTTGCTCCAAATGGTATCTAGAGTTTAGGGTGAAACCTTTTTGGAATAATTTCTACAGCCAAATGCTTAGTAAAAGAAAAAAAAAAGCTAAAAATGCATTAATGGTTAAGTATATATAAGAATCATAATAACATTTATTCAAACATTTTAATAACGAATATTAAAATATGTCTTGATAAAATTATACTCACCTGGATGCATGAATTACTCAAAACAAGCCTTGTTAGGTTACAATACAAATAAAGAAGACGCGACCAAGTAATGAACATCTCTTCTTCGTAAGTTTTTGATTGTTCACAGACTTGTAATACCATGAACAACTCCCTAACTTTTGACAAGTTTTCAAAAAAACTTGTGTGAATGTCATGACTATCATGAATAGTCAAGAACTGGATCCTAGGAGCATATGGTGAGGAAATGAACGTCATTGCAAGCAATGAACGTTAAGGATGAAAGTAATGGGGTATTCAAGACATAATTTGCTTTGTTTGGGAAAAATTTGATGAACTTCAAGGTCAATTGAAGGAGATTTGGGAATAATGCTCTGGCAGAAGGTAGCAATTTAACCATGAAATTGGTGACATCCAGATATGTGAGAGTTGGACAATCAAATATACTATTAGGCAATGCATAACGCTTGCGTTTGTCATTTTTCAGATTAAGTTTTTTGACACATTTACTTGTTCCACATAACAACCAATAGTCAATGCCCATATCATTGTAGTAGATGGTTGAGAAATCAAGAAAAAAATTGACTATTAATCCAATATGTAGCAAGAGAATATTGTCAATCATGCTACTAAAATAATATTCTACCACTCCTGTAGTAACACTTAACTCTTTAAAGAACTCCCTATCTAGAACTAGAATTGAATGCGTAGCCCAGAAATGTTTCCATATCTTCGACCAGACACATGTTTTTACCAATTCTAGAAATGACATGTCTTTGAATATTTCATCGAGGATATGTGTGGGCAAATAAGAGATTTTTTCTATCTCATTTTCGTCAATGATCACTTCTTTACCGTGATAGTCATGTTCACCATTCTGTACATAAAAGAAGCTAAGTTAAACTTTAGTCTATATTTTATGAAAACGAAAAAATATTTCAAAGATATAGATTAAAGATCTTCAAAAATATTTCTAGTCCTAATAGGATTTTATTATATTCAGAAGAAAAACAAAAGAATGTCAGGAAATTTTATCATCTAGAGAATTTGTTTATACTTTATTGAGGAAATCCACAAAGAATTGATACCTATTTAATGTTGATAAAAAATTTAGAGGTCACATTTTTTTTAATGTTTGTGCATATTAAAAAGATCATAGTAAGATCTTGCTAGATATCATTTATTTCACAAAGCGTGACAGTGTTAAATCTGGAATGAAATCCAATGCTTAATTTATAACCTAAGAATTCATTCAATTTAAACGATTTAAATTAACATTATTTCTAAAATTCTATTAATTATAAGAATTCTTTTTATTTAGATTTCTTATAGATGCACACAAAACTTCATAGACCATCCAGAAGAATTTTATTTACAACTATAAAACTTAGAAAATCATTTATGAAAAATCAACAACAGCGAAAAAAATCAGTGAAAGATAATACATAATAGAGATTGTACAAAATTCGATAAATTTATACATCAAGATTTTCTTGCATCACTTGAAGGGAAGTACCTTAGTTGTTTTGCACAATTTTAGAGTGTAAGAATACAATAAGTTGTCAAAAATATATATCACACTAATGTCTTGTTAAAAACAAATATAATAAATGGGCTCCATGAAAAAATACATATTTACTTTGACATATAAATATTTTTTTAAATATATTTGTTTCAAAAAATTAATTTATGAATCCCACATATAAAATGTAGATAACTTTTTCTAAAAATATATAGTTTCTACTTAATAAAAATAAGATATTCTTGAATATTTAGGGTCTTTATTTTGACAATCATTCAGCTTAATTTTGCGAATATTAATTACATTGACCATATTACTTAAATTTGTCGTTTGATATATGATTATCACAGATTCTTTAATTACATATATTTATCAAATATTTTATGATCAACATAAGATATAGATAGATCCCTGTTAATTCGGTGCTTAGTACATAAAACTACTTAGACATAATTTTTATGATCCAAAATCTGAAGGACCATGAAGAAACTTCACTAACCTTCTGTTAGGTAAGTCAATTTTTTTCGATATACTAGAATTTATTAATCATATATAAATAACTGAAATAGTGGAAACAAGTCATAACTTATCTTTCATATCAGTATATAAATGTTAAAACACCAATTACTAGAAGAGAGGTTCGAAGTAAAATACAACTTTTTAAAGTATGAGTACACTATCTGAAATGATAAAGGACTAAAAAGTATGAGATAAAATTCAGAGTTGACTATGGTAAATATTTGATATGATACTTTGAATAGTGAGTTGACGTTTTAATAGATCTGTAATACATTTTATGATCTATTTGCACTTTTCATTTTATAGATGAGGTTGACGGGTGAAACAAGGAATTTCGCATAATCGATGCACCAATATTGTCTGCATAGTTGGTTTTCATCTCCACACTTGCAACATCTAGATCACATTCATAAAGAATAATTGTGTGATTTCTACTGTAACACCACATTATTTAATTTAAAAGAGCTAAAAATTAGAAAGAACCATTTTTGGAAAGAATGAAAATCTGAAATTGGGCAAGTTATGTTTAGTATGCGTTTTGGGTCAACTTCAAACGACCATAACTCTTAGTACATGATGATTTAGATGGCAAATAAGATGTCAAACGAAAGGTCCCGAGTTAGATAATTTTTGACTTCGTATGAGGGAAATATGCCCGTTCGAAGTTGGTTTGTCTAGATAAGGTTGATTTGTGTGCATGCTGTATTATGAGTTGAGATAATTTGCTCTACTCTTTTAGCTTTAAAAATCTCGTTTTGGAATCAAAGTTCCCCCTTTTATTCAAAAATTCTTTTGGAACTCGTAGTTTCCTCTTGACTTAAATGTAAAAAAAAACATTTATAAACTTTCTAGGGAATACTTGGTTAGATTTTTTGGCCAAAAAAATCCTTTACTATACACCTACCTTAAACTACATCCTTAAAGTATCATTTCTAGCAGAAAACATCCTTTAACTATACCCAAACTTAAATAACATCCTTAAAGTATCATTATTACCATAAAACATCCTTCAGGTATTTTAAAGTCAGCAATTTTCATCCTTCTACTTGAATTTCTTTACAACTACCCGATATATCCCACAATAGTTAAGTCGTCCTTCCTAATTATTATTCTTAGATATGCAAGAATATTATCGTGAACTTTTTTGTAATTGAGTTAATAATTATGCAAAACTTTTAATTTGATCGTTTTTTCATTCATTTTTCATGTAATTTTAAATAAAAATATTATCAGTATAAATATGTTTCTTCTCAATTGAATATGCTAGAAATGAGATGTGGTAAAGACTTCCGCTTCTAATAATGTAGAATGAAACTCCAATAGGAGACATAATCAATATTCGGTCGCTTCAATATTAGATTGACCTAAAAATCTATTGATTTAATTGGTTAAGAAAAAGATAAAAATAATTAATCTCCAACTTTTTTCCGTTACGAAAAAGACAAATTATGTACGCTCACACCTTCTAATCATTTTTAATTTTCATAAGCGACAATGTCTAAGATTTATTATATTTTCCAAGAACTTCTTGTAGCAACGAATGAAATTACGCATAATAACTTTTGTTTATATTCACGTTTACTGCTAATGTTTTCTTAAGATCCATTAGTTTTTTTACAATATCTAACAAAAGGATGAAAGTTGTTTATTTACAAATACTTAAAGGATGTTTTCTCCTAAAAATGATACTTAAAGGATATAGTTTAAGTTTGGGGTACAGTTAAAGGATGTTTACTACTAGAAATGATACATAAAAGATGTTATTTAAGTTTGGCGTATAGTTAAAGGATGTTTTGGCTAAAACTCTACTTAATTCCCTTATACATTTTTGATAAATGAACTCAACCTTTGCTCTTTTCCTTAACACAAACTTGAGTCTTAAAATGAAGTTAAAAGCCGTTAAGTAAGACTGTATGAACTTTGAAAAACTTTACTGTAACTCACATCATAGCTTTGGACTTGACTTCTTAACTTTCTTTACCCTGATTCTAACTTTCCTTGAATTTGATTATGGATTCAAGGATCATGATCTCATGTTTTTGGATGATTTCATGATGCTTATATGTGCATTAGAGTGTGGGAATTGACTAGGAATGATAGGTACATCACTTAGAAATTAGTACGAAAAAATATGGAAAGAACGGGGTCTCCAGGTGGCCTTGGCTCTCTGAGAGTCCCGGAGAGCCAGATCCTGACGGACAGAGGTTGTCCTCAGGCGCTCTGGCTGGCTCGGCTTGCCAGAGTTTGATGGACAAAGTCTTTCCTGAGGGGCTCTGGTAGGCGCGGAGCCCCAGGGTCTGTCAGACGGTTTTTCCGACTTTTCTGCTCCATTTTTCAATCCTAAACATCCCAAACTTCAATGGATCTTCCCCCAAAATCTTAGAGTTATTAAATACCTCATTACACAATAGATTTAACAAATTTTCATCAAGAACTCCCATATTCAGCATTCTCTAACTTGCTGAATTGAAACAAATTGGTTGTGGGCGAAAGGACCCAACACCTAATGATCTCACATACCTCGATAGGGATCACCACTGACGAAATCCATGCAACAATCTTGGCGTTCTTGGACAATTGTTGTTGTTCCTCTTCTTTTCTCTTTTCTCCCAAGCCCTAAGTATTCTTAGTTCTTCTAAGCTGATTTGGGACTTGGTTTTACCCCTAATATAACCTTAAAACATATTAGGAAATAGTAGGGTAAAACGAGAACTTTATCCTTGCTAAAATCCAGATTGGATTTTCCTCAACTCAACAACCCAAGTTTCGAAAGACATATCTCCCTCATACAACGTCGGATTTTCGCAAACTCGGCGGCGTTGGAAAGATCTTTCAAACGGCTTTCCAACCATATAAAGAACAGATCCAAACTTCTCCTTAGAAGTTATGACCATTTGAAAATGACCAAAACTCACTTTTGAAAGCTAGAAATTTTCTAGATATCGCTACTTATTCTTAAAATTGATTATTCTTGATTTATTAGATTATTCTTAGTTGTTTCAAGTTATGAGATGCACACGTTTCTCCCATAAATGCTCTATTAAAGTATTACGGAGTTCAAAATCGGTAAGTTTTTGTTATTATTTTAATTGTTGCTAAAGACTGTTTAATTAATGATTTTTTCTTGTATCCAATTATTTTGTATTCTAAAATATTTCCCCTATTACATTTTTAACTATTGTATAAAGTATCTTCATTCTCATTAAAAAGTTAAATCAATCGTTTATCACTATAACATAAAAGTGGTTGTTTGAATTGTCATGTAAATTTTTGTGCATTTTTCATAGATTTAAATTAATTATATTTTCAAATTACATATTCAAAGCGATAAAAACTTTTTAAACAATCAAATTAGAAATTTTTTTAATTCGGGATGGAAGTAGTCTAATTATCAATAATATATTTTTAGATATTATACTACTTCGAAAATAGTTACTAATATTGGAGATTTAATTAATAGAATCTTGTATAATATAAGTAATATAAAATAATTTTAAATTATATTTTTAATGTGTTTTTTTTCTAAAAAGAATACAAAATTATTAATTTGGATAGAAGTAGTAACTTTTCATTAATATATTTTAGATCTTATATTACAATTAATTATAAATAATAAAACTTAATTAATTATTTCATAAAATAATATTAAAATAATCAAAAATTTAAATAGCTAGGTGAATAATAGTTCTCCAACTTGTAAGTGGAGTATAGAGAGTGATATGAAGAAGGGCTATTGAGAGCATTCACTATTTTACTCTTCAAATATAGAAAATGGACTGTAAAATAGAGATGGGTAGGAGATGGTCTAAATTTATTTAAAATAAGTACCTTCGAGAAATAAATTGATTCCTCCCAAGGAATCAATCTTAACAAGTAAAAGAATTTTTTAAGAGGGTACAATTTATAAAATAAGACACACCTCTCACCATAAGGAACATCATGAGTAAAAGTTGTCGGATGATCATCCTTTCCATCATCTAAGAAACATCCCTGACAATACAATCATACTATATCTAGTGGCATGACAAGAGTAGTATTAGGACAATCAAAAAATATAGGTATCGACCCGAATATACCATATAAATCACACAATAATACAGAAACATGCACTTGGATATATAATTTAGGATCTCAATCATTCAATTAGCACCCATTAATATTACCCATGAACCCATCCACTCTATCTGTAACACCTCAAAAATTAGATTTGGACATTTCGGCAGAAAAAGGTGAACCACGGAGGGGTTCACAGGCCGTAATCAGGAAAAATGTCTATCACCCTCATCATGGTTTAAACCAACCAAAAAGTGGTGGACTACGGTTCCCTTCAAGGGCCGTGTACCACCACACGAGCCGTGGGAAGGCTCTTGCAAGCAATTCAGAACCACCAAAGGCTCAGGCATTAGACGACGAAGCCCTCCACGGGCTGTTGTATTGATGAAGGGCCGTGATGAGGCTCGTTAACCTAAACCAGTAGATCTTTATCCCTAAGTGAAACCACAGTGGCCTTCATGGTCCGCGGTCTTTCACACACGGTCCCCTTGGCGGTCCCTTAATGTTGTTGGGGTAGGCCAATAAACCTTAGCCAAGAATCCCGAACCACTTGACAGGTTGTGGTCCCCTTGAAGGTCCCTCAATGGCGCTGGGGTAGTCCTCCGCCAACTTTTAATTTAGGGTCGTTTTGGTTTATTCACTTAAGATTAGATACCTAAACAATATCTCTTAACCCCTAAACTACATTGTTTTACATAGTTTAAGCCTAGTACTCTAGTAATAACTTACCAAAACCTTTATTGTCTAAAAATTCTTTGAACTTATGGAAAAAAGAGACGAAAGAGATGCCAGATTTTTCAGGAACAAACAGAAGGTTTCCTTCAAGTTCTAGCCTGAAAATCAAAAGATTTCTCCGTAAAGTTTTACCAGGTATGTGGGATATCACTAGTGAGTTCCTTTCATCCACTGAAATTTAGTTATATTCTTGATTTTCTATATCTTGTTTAGACTTGTTGTTTCTAAAACCTTAGAAAATTCTTGTGATTTAGATGTTGTAGTATTCCTAATTGAATTAGCTTATTTCTTGGAAAATTTGCGTAGAAATTTGTATGAAACTGTCACGACCCATACCGTCGTGAGTGACACTAGGGGCTGAGTCACGTAGGCTCCAGGGTGTCTAATTGGAAACCCTTCGTCGAACAATTATGCTATATATACACATACAATTTTAATTTAATATGGATATATATAGAATTTGGAAACCCTAAATATTCTAAATAGGGTGTAGTGGAGTTGGCAATAGCTGGTGCTATCCTACTCTCTGCTCAGGTTTGATTCCCCGCAATGTTTTTTTTCTTTAATTATTTTGAAGTCTTGAATTTTATTAAGTAAATAGACATACGAAATTTTAACATAAATATTTAGTATCTTGGTGGTCAAATGTGGTATTAGTTTCTGCAGGAACCCAAGTTCGAATACCTCTTCCACCAATAATTTATTTTAAATTCAAAATTAATTATTTCTTTAAATTTTAATACCTTTTCATTGTGGAATAAGAATTTCTAGAATTTAATACTTTTTCCTTGTGGGTTTTTTTTTTAATTAAAATTTAATCATTTCTTTAAATTTTAATACTTTTTCCTTATGTAATAAGATTTCGTTTAAAAAAATTTAATTTTTTTTATGAAATAAGGTTTACTTTCTCTATGGAGGCGCAATAACCCAAATTATATCACCATATTATTTAAAATAGAATCTCAATATTTCTAGATGGTTGTATAGTCCCTTATGTAGAAAAGAAAATATTTCATCGAGAGTTGTACTAACATTATTGAATTATGTTTTCAATAGTACTTTATTTTCATTTTGAAATATTACCTATATTTAATTAAATATTGCTTAACTTGATTATTTGTTTTGGTAGTTTAAATTATCATTTTTTTAAAAAATTATTGTTAAAAGTTTGGATACCCTTGTTGAAATTCCTGGCTACTCCGCTAGTGACACCCACACTAAAGGTCTAGTGGGAGAACCAAAACTATCACCCAAAGTAAGCAAATAGAACAAACTAAAAAATTTAAATAAAGAAAATGAAGTTCCCATAAACTTCAACAAGAGTCTATCAGCTAAAACAAATTTGGAAGAATTAACCTAAAACTTGAAAGTCAATGTACTAAAACTACTAAATAATAAACTAAGTCTAAACAAGAAGGGTCACAACCCCAACTAATGAACTAATTAATTAAGTAGAAAAGTTTAAGTCCTAAATGTGAACATAGACCCAAAGAGAATCCAAAGGAACCCCAAAAATGCAATCTCACCCTTGAATTCGAAGTTGAGGATCACAAAGAGGTTTATCATTAGCCGCCGAAAGATTCCCTGTACTCAACAAAATTAAGTGAAAGTACAAAATCACTATACAACCACGATGCACTAGTAGGATCACGCGGTTATCCCACTAGGTGTATCATAAACAAGTCATCACAACAATATAACCATGCAATATGCCGAACATATACAAAATTGAAAATCACATGCTTCAACAATACACATTTATAAAAAGTAGTTGGTCTCTTCGTGGAACCCAAACCCAAACTATTAGTGCACCAAAACGTGGTATCCGATCCAATAATTATGCAAAAACGAGGCAATCTGATCCCGTTTTTGTGCCACAACGTGGAAGTCGATCTTTGTTAGTTATGCCAAAATGTGGCAAGAGATCCATCAACACACCAAAATTACATTCACAAGTATATTGTCAATAGTCATACGTTTAAGACGTAACTCATGTCATATAGTTATTAATCAATCTCATTGTCAATAGTCATACGTTTAAGACGTAACTCATGTCATATAGTTATTAATCTATCTCATTCTCAACAAGTGTGATAAAAACTGTAACATTCGCACACATACATACATTATAATGAAGCAACAACAAGAATACATCAAATAATCATAAAATCACAACCACCACCTACCTCAAAACAAGCTTGAAAGCCTAAGAATCTTGATCCTTACCTTTCTAGATTCGTTCCACTTTTTCTTGGTCTAAAAACAATCAATACACTACGGGAATCAATATACATTCACTAATTACCCATATTTCTAACAATTCAATGAACCCCAAATCATATCCATGATCCGAATTATCAAAAATAGGGATGTTTCCACCATGGAACCTCGATCAAAACCCTTCCCCATCATTAATTTTCCATTCTATAACGTTTTACTGATCGAAACATTGATTCGAGGAGTTAAAAACTTACCTTTGGCCTCAAAAATGGTGAAAAAGAGTAAGAGTTGCATGGGTTCGTTCCTTAGCTAAAAAAAATCGAAAAGTGCATAATAAGATCGTGTAGGGGTTTATTAACGATCTTAAGTCACGTCAAGCCCGCTAGAGTAGCCCCCGTTCATCACAGCAGGCCCGCTAGAGAGATAGAATCCACGTCAAAGCGGCTAAACTGAAACAGAGAGCTATATAAAAAAATCCCAATATCCCCATTTCACAACACATCTTCTTTTAACTATGCCATGAAAATACGTTTCATGCCAAGATCAATTCCTAGAGTTCTACTCGCCAAAATTCAATTCTGTAAAATCGCATGAATCACTTAACCCATTATCTATCCACTCATGTAATGAAAATAATGAATTAATCACCCGATCGTTATGAGATATATATACACTGTAATGACTTTGATTTCTTCTAAATTTGGACTAGGTTGGGAAATTTCAAGTTACTACAAAAAAGTTATCCAGCCCAAAGATTTTCCCAATTAGCTCTTCTATAACGAAACAACCCGATCATTACAGAAACCCATAACCCTAGTTGTATCATTTATTTTAAGACATGAATTATACAAGAAGATAATCATTTTCCATATTCAAATGTAACATTATCCGTACATAATTTTGCATTCTTAGATTTTCTTGTCAGTATTTTGATCTATCTAGTAATTCAGGTACATTGTGTCATATACATATTTACTTAGGAGTAGACAAATATCTAGTTGGACTAGGGTTCAACATACCCTAATAGTCCTACAAGTAGGTGCCCCCGTATGAGTATAAGTCACCTATGTTGGCATCAAATTTAGTGATCACGCAAGTCATGCCTCTATATTCTTAGAAAGGTATATTGGGTCCTCTCGATAGAGCGTATACATCAAACTCCACTTTTAGTTCACATGGTTTTATGTAGGTTAATAGTATCTTCCATGGTAAAGTTCTAGTACAGTTAACTAGGTTTTCAAGTTAAACTTCAGTATTCAGCCTCAATATATTATGTTCATGCATTGAGCTGAATTCATATATATATAAAAGTTTCTCTGTTATGCTTTGTTCGGTTTATATATCTTGTTAAACTATTATCTATATCTTGAATGCTCAATACATTCCAATTACTGACGCATACTCTACGCTACATTCTCTTATGATGTAGGTTCAGGTACATAACATCCACATCACACTTAGATCAACTTTCAATTCGTATTCAACAGCTTCAGTAGTGACTCCTCAGACTTCGAGGAGAATAGACATGTTTTTCATACTAAGATTTCTGTTTTATAAGAGTTAATTGAGGGAAATGTCCCAGAAACCCTATTTAATTGGAAGTTTTACAGACATAGTAGTCTATTCAACTATAGTATGTAAATAATTGTTCAGTATTACTAACTCTTAGTATGTTTTATGAATTAAGAGTGTTTCGGTATTCCCCACTTTCAATTATCACGCTGATTTAGCCTCCACATAAAACTTGTCTCATTAAGTAATTTTATAGTATTTGTATGATAAGCAGAGACAGGGTTAGCTTGGGGTCACTCGTTTTCCTAGGTACCGTGTTACATCATGTGGGTAGACTCGAGGCGTGGCAATATTTCAAGTCACCCCATCTTCATCCACTACAAACTCCTACGCTAAAAACTATTTCACATTCCTAACCGATCATCGCCTAACCATTAGATCACATAATAACTTCTCAAAACTATCAACATTCTCTACCCTAGAGACCGTCTAAAAAATTCATAAATTCAAATTCACTAACTAACTCTATCTACTAGCTAAACCCTTGCTCACCTACTTTAACTCAAACTACTTGTAATAACGCAGTCAATTATTTTTAAAATGTTTTATAAAATAACTATTTCCCCTTACTAATATCCACCCCGAGTCTTTTTATGTTGATTTTTGAAAGATCGTAATAGAAATTTAGTAAAAAGTTGAGAACTTGAGTAGGTTTGTTCTTTTGAAATGCTATGAGACTTAAAAGAAGTTTTCCGAGACTTTGGAGTCTTGAGTGTCGAAATGAAATTCCATTGATTACATTAATTTTAAAATTTAGAATAAGGCCTATGAGATTTCAGTTTCAGATTCAGATTCTTCATGTAGATTTGAGGTCCTAAGTTGTGAAATTATGAAAATTTAGTCTTTGGGTTGACTTTAGTCAATATTCGGGGTTCAGATGCTTGAATCTGAATTGGAAGAGTTTTATTTGATTTGGGGGATGATTTTAGGCCTAGGTGAGGTCTTGGATGATTTCTGAGAGGTCAGAAGCTTATTATAATATTTTTAGGCGTTGTAATATTTTCTTGTGGTTTTCATGTATGTCGGGTCAAGAAAACCTCATATTCGTGTTTAGATTGTTCCATTGAGTTTGGAATGTTGAGTTTCATACGTGGATTGTGTTTTGGTTCTAATTGAATTACGAGGTTCCTTTTGGTGTTTGAGAATACGCTTTGTTTTTAAGTGTTGCAATTCTCACTTTTGCAAATGTCCTACAGCAACGGGCCTGTCACTTAAGCGAGACCTGATTTTCAGTGGGGGTCACTTTTACTGCATTAGAGGGGGTATTGACCTGCAAATTTTCGTGTTCAAGCCCCATTTTCCATTTCTGAGTTTGGGATGACATTGGAGGCGATTTCTTTGTGCAAAAACCTTTTGGTAAGACTTTGTGATCCTAGAACTTCATTTCTCATAATTTATTTACGAATTCTAAGGTCAATATTTGGGGTTTTGAATTATAAATGATCCGATTTGGTATTTCAATAACTCAAGTTCTAAGCTAAAATAGAGGTTGTGAACGAATTTTGATACCTTTTTCAAAATGGTTTTTATCAGTGAGTTCAAAAAGCATTGAAAGTGATTTTCTAGTATTGATTTTTGTGTTCAAAACTAAGTTTTGATATTGGGGTTTTAGTTTATTGACCTATTTTTCAAGTAATAAATGTGTGTATTGTTGTTTCCAATAAGTGATTGTGAATAATTCTTTATAGATTGTGTGGCATTGGAAGTGAACCAAAAAAGGAAAACTCAAAATTCAGATTGATTGATTGTTTTAAAGAAAATGATCTCTTAACCTTTGTAATTTTGTTGCATTATTTTCTTCTCTTCGTTATTTATGTGTTGGGGAATAATTGGGAATTCGGTGATTGGTTTATTTGCTCCACTTGATTAATGTTAATAAGAAAGGAAGGGCTAAATGAAAAAGATTCTTGATGGTGACAAAAATTTGTGAGTTTCCTTTTTGTTACCCTATTTGTTTTATTTCATGAAATTCCTTGATGACTTGAATGCGGAGTTGAATTACATGATTTATTATCTTTTTTTGTGGTTTGATATTGCTTGTGTGCACCGGATTTTTAACACCGTGATAAGATATTTGATTATCATCGATGCGAAGGTCTCTTCTAGCAAGTGCTTATGATGCCGAGGTCATTGCTCTCAAATACAATTGGTATAAAGCAAATGGAAAATGGTTTCAACTAGTGATTTGGTATAAAGCTGGTGGGAAATGGTTTTGTCTAGTGATGTGATATTAAGACGATGGGAAATGGTTAAGACTATTGATTTTATGTAAAACTTAAAGTAAATGGTTCCAGCTAGTGAAATGATATAAAGGTGATGGAAAATTGTTCCAATGAGAGTAGATTCTTATTTTTTAATGCTTATGATTGACTTATTAATTGATTGTGATTGACGATTTGTTACTTGTGATTTAGCTACTTGATACGTGATAATTTGTGAGTTGTGACTTTAGACTATGAATATTAAGCCTGTTAGTGTTTATAGATCAAATGTTATGTAAGGTTGATTTGTGTGCAAGTTGTAGTTTGAGAAAGTACAGTTGGAATAGAAAGAAGTTTTCAATTTCTCACTAGTTTATGTTGATTGTAAGGTTTCTTGTTCTTTACCATGTTTTTGGTATTCACTCCTTACTTCTGCATTTGCGTAGGTTCAGAACACAGTACTCTGTGATCGTCCTTCTTCTTCTACTTATCATCCGACGGACCCGCTTTTCCTTTATATTGTGTTTTTTTTCTATTTGAAAAAAATACTATGAGACTTGTATTTATATCTTAAATTTTATTTTTATATTTGTTTCTTGTGGACGTAACAACTAGCTTTTGGGGTGTTGCTAGAAAGAATAAGTTTTCCACTTTCTTTTTATTCTCACTTTGTCTTTTCGAATCTTTCATTCGTTGGGTTGAGGCTAAACTGTCTTAGTGGGAATAAACAAGTGTAATCACGTCCATTTTAAGATAGTGACAAATGGTTTCAGAACACTAGGTTCATAGGTATCACGTGTGTGCAAGACAAGCTAAGTAGAGTCTTAAGGATCGATACAGAGATGTTTGTACTTATCTTCAATAGGCTATGCATATTCTTTTGGAACTCTCTATTTTTTTATTCTCTCTTATTGTGCATTATTGCCTTATTTGTGTAGATTTGTCACATATAATTTTAGAAAATGCGAGGATCAGAGATTCTAATTTTAGTCGTAGAGCGGAGGCATTCCCTGAGGCAGATGTGGAGACCCTAGCAAGGGTTAAAGGTAGGGAAAAAGCTAGAGTGTGTGCTCATGGAGTAGAATTGGCAAAATGTCGTGTTCGAGGAGCGACTCTAGGCATAGGTAGATCTAGAGAGGTTTCTCTTGAGCCACATGTTGAGGTTACTAAGGACTAGGTTTCTCCCGAGTTTTAAAATCCTTTTTTTCAGGAGACTTTTTTAGGATGCTCGGTGGTGAGGAAGGTACATCACAGACTATGGGGATTTAAGATCAACATGGTCAGCCACAAGTATTTTATGATCCAATTGTGGGTGTTTAGATTTCTTTTGAGATTATTCTGACGAACAGTGCAACGAGAGGTTTAGAAGATTAAACCAAACAAGTTCAAGGTGGTAAGAGTGAGGATGATTATGAGTTTTTGAATTTTTCCCATGAGATTTTTAAGGTTGCGGGTATGGTAGATGCTTGTGGGGTTCATTTTTTCGCACTTTAGCTTTGTGGATGTGGTGGAGGACTTTTGTGAGTTCTAGATCAGATCGATCTCCTTTAGCAGTGTGCGATAAACTTTTACTGCTTTCTAGAACTGTTCATTCCATGGAGTAGGAGATAGGAGAGTCGGCTAAAATTTGAGACTTGAGACAAGACAATTTGACTATTAGTGAGTTCGAGGCCAATTTCGATGATATTTCTAGACATGCTATGACTATTGTGCCCGATGAGGCAGACAGAGCCACATGTTTTTAGAGGCTTGACATTCTCTACCAGATTGTATGTTCAAAGTAACAAGAGAGGAGGCTTCCTTCCAGTCTATTGTAAGCACCGCTGAGGAGGTAGAGTTGATTGTTTTAGAAGACTTTGGGGAGCCCAAGAGGGCTCGATCATTTAGTAAGTTTTTTGTGGCCTCTTCTAGAGACCAGGGTACACATAGAAGTAGTACTTTCTTTTAGCATCGTGGTTCATTTAATGCGTCTATGCCAGAGGTGTTAAAAATGATCCCAAACATACGTAACCCACCCAAAATTTTAAGGGATGGGCTCAAGATAATTGGATTGGGTCCAATCTCAACCCATTCTAGCCTAACCCATTTTAATAGAATCCACAATTAAACCCAATTTAATCTCCAATTTCAACCTGTTTTAAAATTCTTTACTAAGATATGTAACTATATTAAAGATATAAATTATTATCTATCTAACATTTTTTAAGATTTATCTATCCATTGGTTACTTTTCTGAAAAGAAGTCTTGAACTGAAATTTAAATTATGATTGTAAAAGCTAAATATTACTATGTTAAAGTTATTGAGATTAATCGGGTCAAATCAGGCGGGTCAAGACCCAACCCATTTTTAGCTCATTTGAACTCAACCCATTTGGATCCAAAGTAAATTTGGGCGGGTCAAGATTCAACCCAATTTTTATTTAAACACGTATTAATATCTCCAATTCAACCCGACCTTCCATTTTACACCCTTAATGCCAACATTTGAGAGTGGATAGTTGGTCCGAGGGACTTATGATTCTAGCCAAGGTGGTCATGGTAGCTAATCTGGTTCACAACAACAACTATTTGAGCCTAGATCTTGCTTTGGTTATGGGGATACATGTCATATGATTCAGCAATATCCTTCGCAAACTAATTCACGACCTTAACATTCTTATTCAACTATTCCAATTAGAGATTTCCTTCCTTCAAAAAAGGGTTGAGGAAAAGGTCAGTCTGGTAGAGATTGCAAAACTTCTAGTACAGAGGGTGGATGTAAAGGTTCTACTTTGAGTGGTAGGTGGCCATGACGACCTATGTTATGTGTTTCTAGGATAAGACTTTTGATGTTACGATGACATGTATATTCCTAGTTTTCCATCAACCTACGTATGAATTGTTTGATTTCGTGTCTATTTTTTCGTGTATGTCTACCTATATTCTCATTAGGTTTAATATGATGTTTGATTGAATGCATGTGCCTATTCATGTTTATACACTAACGGGTGAGTCCTTAGTGGTGCATCGAGTGTATCAATCTTATCTTGTTTGTGTTGCAGGGTATGATACTTGGTCAGTAGGCTTTTATATTATTTTATGTATAGATTGGCTCTAATAACATAATTCAAGGGTGTTTCGATAGTTGATTGAATGAATGCTAATGGTTCTTACCCTAAATAAGATATATATATCATTCGAGCATAGAGATTGATTGATAGAGGGTATTTATCCTATTTGTCTTTCATTTGGAATAATATCATTGAGCAACCACACATGGACTCTTTACCTATATGTTTATATATTTCTTCGAATAAGAATATCGATAATTCTATTGACTATGAGTTGGGCACTAAGCCCATCTCTAGTCCTCCTTATCGTGTGACTCTATCTTATTTAAATAAATTTAATGATAAATTAAAATTTTTTTGAATAATGGGTTTATTCTCCCTATTTTTTCTCTATGGGGTTCTCTAATTCTGTTTGTGAGGAAGAAAGAATGGAACCATGCAAATATGTAAAGATTATTGATGGTTTAACAAGGTAACAATGAAGAAAAAGTATTCTCTTCCACGGATTGATGACTTGTTTGGTAAGATTTAGGATGCATCTTTGTTTTGCAAGAATTATTTAAGATCCGACTATCAATATTGGAATAGTATGACTTCGAATATACCGAAGACAACTTCTAGGACTCGATGTGGATACTATTATTTTTTTTGATGTATTTTGGTTTGACAAATTTCCCTGCAACGTTTATCGATTCGATGAACATGTTATTCCAACCATATCCAGATTTTTTTGATAGTGTTCACTGACAACATATTTGTGTACTCCGAGAATGAAGAAGATCACGATCGGCATTTGAGTATTATACAACAAAGATTGAGGATTGAGAAACTTATGTGAAGTTCTCTAAGTGCAAGTTTTTTCTTGCTTTTGTGGCATTTTTAGACCCATGATGTCCAAGGAGGATATTCGGGTAGATTCAACCAAGATTGAGAAAATTAGAGGTTGGACCAGACTGACGTCAAATACTGATTTAGAGATTTTAGTGGGACTTGTACGCAATAAGAGGTTGTTAGTTCAAAGATTCTCCACTATTGCATATCCTTTTACTTGATTGACTCGTCAGAGTGTGATTTTCCATTGTTATGATGAGTGTGAGGAGAACTATAAAAATCTCAAGACTTTGTTGAATTTTACTCGTGTTTGACTTTAACCATGGAGGATTTCTAATTCTCTAATTACAGTGATGCTTCAGGAGTAAGGTTAGATAGTACTCTGATTCATAAGGGTAATGTGATCGCATGTGCTTCTAGATTGTTGAAGACCTATGAGAGGAACTATCATACCCATGATTTAGAGTTTGTAGTTGTAGTTTTTATGCTTAAGATATGGTGACATACTTGTATAGGATACGTTGTGAATTCTTCACCGGTCATTGGAGTCTTTGGTGCAGTTTTAGTCACATGTATCTGAACTTGAGCTAGCACAAATGGCTTGAGCTAGTGAAGGACTACGAAATCACCATCTTGTATCATCCAAGAAAATCCAAGGTGGTGGTCAATTCTTTGAGTAGGAAGACTTCTAGTATGGGGCCTCTTGCCTCTCTAAGTGTTGAGGAGAGACCATTGGCTAGAGATGTTAAGAGACTACTTGACAATTTCATTTGGTGCATATTTCTGAGGAGACCAATGGTGTCATTGCTTTCATAGAGGTCCATTCCTACTTATATGAGCACATTCGTCAGCACCATTTTGATGATGAGATATTGTGTCTAATTCGAGAGAAAGTTTTAAGAGGGGAAGCCAAGGAAGGTTTCCTTTATTCTGGTGGTGTCTTGATGATATAATATAGGATTTATTTTCCCACGATGGTGTCATCAATAAGACACTTCCTAAGTTATATTATGATGCTAAAAACATGTTGCAAGGTTTAGGATTAGGATATATTCCGATCCAGTCTTGCAAAAAAGGATTGTGTATTGGACTAGGATGAACATAAAGATAGATAGAGTATCCATATTGTTGTACTTCTAGGTGGAAAAATTATTATGGAAGGAATAAAAAGATTTCCCGTAAAGTTTTGCAGTATTTTCATTAAAACCGAGACTTTAAAGATTGTTTATGTCTAGGAAACTGGTGCGGACATGAGGTGGCATACATAAAAACATCTTGATGAGGAAAATGTGTTGAGGCATCCTACTTATTCTGAAGAATGGAAAGAGTTTGAAAAAAATCATCAGTAGTTTTCAGAAGAATCATGTAATATTAGAATTGGTCTTTCCATTGATGGTTTTAACCCATTTTTTAATATGAGCACATCGTATAGCATGTGGCCTGTCATTCCTGTTCCTTATAATATTCCTCCTTGGAAGTGTTTGAAGGACCCAACTTTGATAATTTCATTGCTTATTCCTGTTCCTCTAGCACCAGGAAAGGATATTGATGTTTAATTGTGTCCATTGATTGTTGCGTTGTAAGAGTTACGGAGTGATGGTGTAGAAACATTTGATGCATCAACTGGAAAGTGCTTCAACATGCATGCTTTTGTTGTATAAACCATAAATGATTTTCTAGCTTATGGTAAGTTCATAAATTACTTACTTTTTTAAATGTTTAACAATTTATACTATTTATGTATTAGACTATTAATATAATATAGTAAGAGTAACCAAGGGTACAACAATTTTAATCAGTTCATCTGCTTCGCTGCCTTTGCTTTAAAATACTCAGTGATACCACTCCTTCCACAATTGATAGACAATTCCTGTGGATTCCATTTGAAAATTATCATTTGTTGGACATCTCCCTCTCCATCCGGTCATCCATGTTAGATCTAATAACGGCTAGTTTCTAAGACTCTTGGTATAGGACTCTTTTTATTTAGCTTATCAACCTTTTTATCGTAAGAAGTGTAATTTACGTAAGTTTCTCTAAGTTGTTATTTGATTCTTATCCTTGTATGTGATAAGATGGCTATAAAAAATGCCAATATAGTAATCAATACAAAAATTCAATCTAAGTCCAGTTCTTCTCATTCACTTTATGGTATTTAGAGATTTATTGCTCTAACAAGATTGTTCCTTTTTTTCCCCTCCCATCCCACAAGACTCCAGCCTACAATGGCCCCAAATACAAGTGTCGTCAATGCCGATAACATCTCAAGTTAAATAATTTTTATCCAGTTAACTCCCATCCAAATTTTCTGGTAGCCATAACATTTCGCTATGGAAGGCTCAAATGTCTATGCTTATGCGTGGACGCAACCTCTTTGGTCAACTTTATGGATTGATCCCAATCCCTTCAAAAACTTTCTCTAAAAACAACCTCAAAGTATCCAATAATGCCTATGTTTCCTTGTTTCAACAAGATCAGCTTATACAAAATGCTATCTTGGCAATTGTAGATGTGACCATTGCAGTGTAGTCGATTCTGCTCCGAATTCCAAAGTTGTGTGTGATGCATTGCATACTACTTATGCAAATGAATCTCAAACTCGTATATTTAGTCTTAGAGACCTTCTAAGCCGTATCTCCAAAGACTCTCGTCCTGTTGCAAACTATCTCCATCAAGTTCGCTCTCTTAGTAATGATATTGACACTGCTGGCTTCCCTGTCTCCAATGAATAATGGTTATTAAGATTCTCACTGGTCTTAAGTCAGAATTTAGAGAAATCTCATCCACTATCCGCGCTCGAGTTTCAGTGATCCCCTATGAAGAACTATATGAAAATCTCCTTGACCAGGAGATTTCCTTCAGCATGAGGAAGCAAAAAAGATAACCTTAGTTCGTGCTACTGTCAACTTTGGTCAAGGGACTGCTTACTCCTACCCGTCATCGATCCAACAATATACTGGGTTCCAACAATAACTAGACCAGTAATCGACGATCCAATATATAACATCAAAAATATCGTAATAGTTCATCGTGTAACAATCCGCAACCTCGGCACAACAACCAACAACAACCTTTACTACCAACTCTTTGACAGTAGAGGTCATACTGCTCGTGTCTGCCTAACATGTTTTCAATCATCTTCAAGCACGTGCTAGTTATGTTGCACACCTCTAAATACCAGTCAGGTTCATGGATTTTTGATAGTTATTCCACCCACCGTATTGACTCTGACACATAAAATCGAACTACTACGTAAGACTACCACTGATTGGAAGAGATCGTCATGGGTAAGGGTAATACCATGTCAATATCTCAAACTGGTAATGTGAACATAAATGCGTCAAATCACCAACTCCAGCATCAACATGTCCTTTTCTCTCTAGCTATTACAAATAATCTAATACATGTCTATATGTTTTGTCAAGATAATAACTCATCTATGGAAATTTTTCCTTTTTCTTACCTTGTGAAGGATCTGACTACGGGGGCTCCATTGGCTCGCTAATGAAGAAAAACTTGGTTTTATGAGTGGACATCATGGGATGTTGATGGTCTGCCACAATGCAATGCCACTTTTCCTACCACGTGTGACATCATCGATTAGGCGCCCCTAATTGTCAAGTTCTAAATAAGTGTTGGCATGAATTTTCTATTCCAATAGTTGGTTAAAAAATAATATTGTTTGCTATTCATGATATTCTAATAAAAGCAACATGATGCCTTTTTCTAAAAGTTCTTTTCATAGTGAGAGTCCATTTAATTTACTTTATAGTTTTGTGGGGGTAGTATCCGGTTTTATCGATTAATAACAAAAGATATTATGTTTTATTTATTCATCAATATTCAAGATATATGTGGTTGTTCACCCTAAAAGATAAAACTGATGTTCTACAAATCTTCTAAACATTACCTTTGATGATTGAAAAACACTTTAGCACAAATTTTTTATTGTTTTATAGTGATGTCGGTTGTGATTTTCAAAAATTAGATTCCTATCTAAAAACACATTGCACTGAACACTTAGTGTCCCCCCATACACGCCACAAAGGTATCCTTAGTTCTTCCTACAATAACAATGTTGCCCACGGTCACTAAATGCCTTCAAGCTATCTCCTACGCTCCAGATGGTGTCTCTAGTCAATTAGGTCATACTCCTCCTATCTCAACTGCCACTTCTTAATATTTACCACACAAGCAGAAAAGTAACTCTTCTACAGCACCTCAACCATTGCCCTCCCGGCCACTTATCACGTATCATAGACGAGAATGGCCACCCATTCCTAGCCAAACTCCATGTCCTCCTCATAGTCCATATGCTTCGGCAAAAAAATCAGCCACATATGAATTCATGCTTACCTCAACCAGCAGAAACTCTAAATCAACCTGACCCACAAACCCAAACCCGACCAAACCAGCCAGCCACCAAAGTACACCGAATGACTACTATATCAAAGACTCATAGACTTAAACCTCGTCAGTTTCTCACGACCCCAACATTGTCTCCAAAAATCCCCATAACTCACAAGAAAGCCAAGCTAATTCCCAAATGGAATTCATCAATGCAAGCCGAATTTGATGCTCTTCTTCAAAACCATACATGGTATTTGGTTCCATATGACTCTTCCAAAAATGTTGTGGATTGTAACTGGTTATTTTGAGTTACACATAAACCTGATGGTTTTGTTTATAGGTACAAGGATTGTTTGATGTCCAGGGGATTTATACAGCGCTCCAGACTTGATTATCATTCCACTTTCAGTCTAGTAATCAAGCCTGCTACTGTCTGTCTCGTCCTAACTATCGCCTCTCAACTTGATTGGAAAGTCCATCAGCTATATGTTAAAAATTCCTTCTCACAGGGTCGTCTAACTTAAGAAGTCTACATGCAACAGCCACCAAGATTTTAAAACTCCGGGCATACTACCCATGTATGTCGCCTTCAGAAGGAAATTTATGTCTTCAAACAAGGTCCTTGTGCTTGGTACACCAAACTTAAAAATTATCTCCTTACTTTGAGTTTTGTTAAGTCGCATCTGATTCCTCATTCTTCGTTATGCATAATGCTGGGCTCACCGTGTATATTTTAGTTTATATGGATGATATCTTAGTGACATGTAATCACCAACAAGGTGTTCATTCTATCATTAAGGCTCTTTCTCAACATTTTTCGCTAAAGGACTTAAGATCTCTTCATTACTTTCTTGGTATTGAGTTGATTCGTTCTTCTTCTGGTCTAATGCTCTTTCAAGAAAAGTACACTATGGATCTCCTAAATGAGGTAGCTATGGATAACTGCAAAGTTGTTTCCACACCTATGACATCTACTATAGTTTTTGATCCATCGCCTGATGATCATCTGGTTGATGGTCCCTTATATGGTTGCATTATTGGAAAGATTCATTACCTTTCATTCACGCGTCCGGACGTAGATTTTGTTGTCTACAGGTTGTCCTAAGCTATGCATCAACCATTTATGTCTCATCGGGTTGCTCTTAAACGAATTCTGTGCTATCTCTGTTCAACTACCTCTCTTGGTGTGCTTATTGCCAATGAAATTGATCGTAGGATACTCGCGTACTCTGACTGAGACTGGGCAAGGGATCCTCACGATTGCACATCGACAACTGGTTATGTTATCTATCTTTGTAGTTCCCCTATTTCATGGTCTTTAAAGAAGCAACGTTCAATTTCACTTTCTTCTATAAAGGCAGAATATCGGGCAAATGCTTCTACTATTTCTGAAACTAATTGTTCACCCATTATCTTCAAGAACATCAATTTCCTCTGACTGTTGTTCCAAGAGTTCTATGTGAAAATATCAGCACCACTTATATATCTGTGAATCCTGTTTTCCATAGCTGCATGAAGCATGTGGCCATCGACTTCCATTTTGTCCATGAGCAGGTTGAGCGCAAACAACTTGAATTTTTCCATTTACATGTTGTTGATTATGTTGCATATCTTCTAACAAAGCCTGTTCCGCATGCACTTTTTGGTAATAACGGCAAACATCTGAGACTCTTATTATGTATAGGACTCTTCTCAATGATAGGACTCTTTTTATTTAGCTTATGAACCTTTTTTATCTTTAGAATTGTAATTACGTAGGTTTATCTAATTTATTATTTTTTTCTCAGCCTTCTATGTAATACACTGGCTATATGAAAAGCCAATACAGTAATCAACATAATAATTTGATCTACATCCAGTTCTTCTATTTCAATTTAGGATCCTCTTTCAATTCCTTGGGATTTCTATCTCTTGCTTGCCAATTCAATATAACATCCTCCAAACATATGATGAGTAAGGAAACACAAATAATAGGTGAGCCAGAGTTTCCACTCTATTAGGACATAGAGTCATGCAGTATTTGTGATAATTCTCCACCTTGCTAGCCTATCTTTGGTATATAATCTCTTAAGTGTAGCCATCCTAAAAATAAAATACCATTTCGGTTCACCAAGTTAATTAAAAACTATTTTTTTCCATTTAACTTTAGGAAAGTCCCCTTGTACTTTTCGTTACATCTTTTTATATGAGAATTCTTTCAACTCTATTTATTGCTCATAACAAAAATTCCAGCTGCGTCAAAACATTTTCTCTTAAAAAGCTTCTTTAGTAGCCGTGATACCTGTGGTGGTTAAGTATCCCATACTGATCAATTCTTGACATAGTATCTATACACCCACCTTACACAAAGATTTTCCTTTTTGTGACTCAAGTTCCACATAAACTTAGCAATAAAAAATTTGTTCCACAGCTCCACACTTATTAGATTTAACCCACGAGAAACTTTGGGTTTGCATAGTTTTTCCAAGCTATAAATGATTTCTTACTATTTTCTGTCCTTCCAATCCAAAAGAACATCCTACTCTTATAAGTAATCCTTGTAAGCATCTTCTCAGGCATCACAATAACCTAAGACCAGAAGGTTTGTATTGAAAACAGGATCTCCCCCCTCCAACCCCCTAACCCCTATTTCCATTGCAGTAGTAATACGCCTCTACCAGTACTGTCATTGAGGATTCTAATTTAGTTTTAGGATTTCCTAGTCTACATAGTGGCAAAGAAGTATTTTAACTTTGATTCACAAAATTTTAGCCAATGCACCCTAGACTTTTTCTTTCAGATATTCTACTTAACGTGATTCCAATGTTTCTGCTGACGTCTAGCCTCTTTCTTTTCATTATATAGATCTTCTGTGTGTGCAATCCCCTATCATATCTTGGATCTCCCTTTCTCCCTCGCAGCCAGAATTTATATTCAATATTTGTAAACTCTTTAGAATTCAACTTCTCTAATGCTATCTTGACATTATTGAACCTTCTTTGAATCATGCCCAGATGATGGCCCTGCACAAGCATGTTCCAGGCACACTCAACTATTTACTTGAAATATGGATGATCCACTAGGTTATTTATGAATTTAAAAAGGCCTCTTACACATGGGACTAACATCTTCCATTTTAAATGCGAGAGGGGTATAGTAAGAGAATTGAGTCTTTTAGGGGACCTTTAAGAGCTTTTAGTTTCTCCCATGTATTCTTCATTTTATTTGTAGTTTTTCTCACTTTTGTGCTCTCTTTTATAATATCCATAAAGGATATATTGTTTACCTAGACATAGAAAAATTTGAAAGAACATCACTTTTAAGTTGTTACTGTGTGATTTCAACTCATCATAAGCTCCACTGAGTAGTCAAGGTTTGTTGATCCCTTGAGCTAATAGATGTATTTTATCCCATGAATATTTCCTTTGTTCTAATGTGTTGAATACATATATAATTGTGAGGAAACATTCCCTTTTTATTTCTTCCATTTATGTGCAACAGATGAGTTCTTCCCGATCTGGAATTAGTTTTACTTGCTACCTGTTGTCTCATATAATCCACATTCTTGCCTACTATCAGTCTAAAGGTGTTTTCTCTGTAGATTTTCATTTAAGAGTGATTGCTTTTCAGGATACTATCTTGACATTTAATCCATAAATTACTGGAGGGAATTTCGTTATCCTACATGTTATATTCTAAGGTCAATGTTATAAACTACTACATGTCATGACCTACTTGCAAAAAGGATGCATCTTCAAAAAAAATAAGAAGTAAAACCAGGTACATGTCTCACAGTTAGTATCTTAAACCTAGTCATTCATAGAGAAGAATCAAGAAATTTGATCGTAAGAAAGAAACAAGATTGAAACCTCAAGAATTCTCAAGTGATGATGTCTTAGAACAATTGAATTTTCTTAGTAATTATAGATAAGGAAAACACGCGAGTAATAAGAAAAAGAAATGTCTTCTTTAAGAGTTGAATTCGTTGAGGAGAAGTATTTTATTTGAGTTACCATACTAGAAGAGCTTGAAGTTGCAGCATAATTTAGATGTCATGCACATAAAATAATATATTTATGAGAGTATTTTTGAGACATTATTGAATATAGATGGAAAAACTAAGGACGCATATAAAGAAAGACATAATCTTAAGGATATGAACATTAGAAATGATCTATGGTTGCAACATGGTGGTTCTAGTTGTACAATGCCAGCAGTCTGTTATGTTATGTCAAAAATAGAGAAAAATGTTTTGAAATTTTTCAAATCAGTTAAATTTACTGGTGGTTTTGCTTTAAATATATCAGGGTCCTAAAGTGTGGATGATGGTAACATAGCTAGATTCAAAAGTCATGACTATCACGTTTAGTTACAACGAGTGTTGCCTATTTCATTTCATTGATTTGTGAATAAAGATGTCTCATTAGCATTAAGTGAGTTAGGTCATTTCTTCTAACAATTATGTTGTAAGACATTGAGAAGCGATGACTTAGAAAAACATGAAACGGATATAATTAGTATAAACTCTAAGCTTGACATGATCTTTCCGCCAGCTTTTATTGATATTATGGTACATTAGGTTTTGCATTTACCTCGAGAGGCTATGTATGGGTGACCAGTACAGTATCATTGTATGTACAAGCTTAAGTGTTATGTACGAGAAACAAGGCACGTTAAGAAGGTTCTATTGCAGAAGGCTATATTATTGATAAATGTTTGACATTCTGCTCTATGTATCTTACTAACATCGAGACTAGATTTAATCTTGAATATCAAAATGATGTTTGATCTAGATCCAAAGGTGAAGATGTTTTAGACATATTTTCAAAGTGTTCTAGACCATATTGTTCGGTTGTATGTGCTTAATATTGCAAGAAAGTAGAACCTTTTATTCACTAGGTAATTTTTCTTTATATCCAGGTAGATATTTTAATAATTAAAATTATTTTTACATAATTTATCTATTGCATGTAGAGAATATAAAGAAGAATTTTTTTAATTTTTTTGTTAATATATACGATAAAAACTAAGAATAATTTCCTTTATGGTTCAAGAGAAGAGTAAGTGACTAAAATAATCTTACTGTGTTTAAATTTTATTTTTCTTTACTAATTAAATGTAGTAACTTTTTGTTATAGATTCTGCAATTATATAATAAGGAAAAGTCAATATCTATCAAGAAATTATATCCTTTAGCAATAGGACCCGATGTGCATGGAAGTACACATACTTATTGTATTTTAAATGGTGTCACTTTTAATGTTCAACGACGCGACGAATTACATAAAAGTAAAAACTGCAGTATAGTTGTTGCATGCTATAATTTAAATGAGGCGATTGGTTTTTATGGTATTATAGTTGACATCCTTGATTTAGAGTATGTTCAGGAAAATCGAGTTTTACTATTTAAATGCAGTGGTTAGATCTTTTCAAGAAAACAGGAATGCAAAAAGATAATAATTTTTTGAGCATTTGTGTTAAAAGATAACTTTTGTACGGGCTACTCAAGCAAAAAATGTATTTTATGTTGATGATCCAAAAATGAGGGAAAGTTGGTGAATTGTGCTCAAATTTGAAGATAGACATTTACATGATGTGCCTGATAAGGAAAATTAAGAGACAAAAAATGATGAGTTGCATATTACTAATGATGAAGTGTATCAAGATAATTCACTTGAAAAAGTTCAATTCTCAATGATATAGATGATATATATTGAGTCAATTACATAGAGATGATGTTGATTCGATTATCTTAGATGCAAATGTAATTGAATTGGAGTCTCAATTAGAACAAAAAGTTGAAATTGATCACAACGAAGATGATTCTTACCAAGATGAGTGACACCATGATAGAGGACATCAGTGATAATGAAAAGAATGAAGGTAATAATTGTAATGATGATAATGAAGTTTATAACACATGTGATGGTGACAACATTGATTTGTGATGTAACCTCATAATAGTAAGTTTTATTACTTATAAATAGTTCTTCTAAATTATATATATCATGTTTGAATATTGTCAAAGTAGTGGCTTTATCACTACCAAAAATCATTTTTTGTTGATATTTTTATCAAGTACTTAAAGGTTATAGCATATAAAAGTTAAGTAGCCTACCGATAACTTAAATTTAATTATTTTATATGTATTCCTTGTTTTCTTTCATTCCTTACTATTCTTTTGTGTAGGCACTAATAAAATTATTATTTTTTACAGAAATTAGTTTTTAAATTTTAGAGAAATCCCCACTAACAATTTAAGATTTTTCTCTTTCTGTTTAGGGATCTTTATGGACAGAATGTAAATGAAGAAGGCCAAAATTGCAGGTTTGCCTCACAAAGTTAACTATTATAATATTCTTCTGTTTTTTTAAATTCATTTTAATATTTTTAAACTTTACTTTAAGGCCTCCAAATGAATAATAATGTCACTTTTTTTGTGTACACTGCCTTGTCAATATAAACTTATTTTAATAAATAAATAATTTGATGTTCTAGCCAACTCTCTATTCTGTCCAACAAATGTTTTACCATAAAGACAAGGAGTGCAATGGGATTGACATGTTTGTTTCAACTTATATTGTCATCATTGATTATTTCTTCTTGAAATACTTGAGTGTGACCTTGGATACAAGTTGATGTTGAATCATTACCATGTTTTTGGAGCACGTAGAATCCAATACAACCATTCGTATCTGAAAAACATCTAGTAACGTGTTTGCGAGATCCACAAAGTTGTTTAAAACTACGGTATTAAATAACTGCTATCATTTCTATGAACTAAATACATATGTCAAGTTTTTCTTCCCTTTTCTATTGGAAGGAAACATACTTTTATTTGAATCAAACAACTTAGTATCAAACCAATTTTGTATGTGTAAGTCATTTTTCTATTTCTTAGACATTGTCAGATCCCTAAAATCAACATGTAGCAATGTCAAAGAGGGTTGCTCGAAAAGGTAAGGTAAACACTCGAGGGTCCTAACATTTTCACCAACTATCATTGTACAAGTGATAAATGAAGTCACTCCCTCATACTATCATAATCAATCTGAACAAACATCTATTGCACCATTACTTTGTGCCTTCTACTTGCAATTTTTCTCGTTCCCTTCTTTGGACTTCATATTCTCAAAGGTAGACTCGTTAGATGTGAAATAGAACAAAGTATCTAGGTGCATAAATTTCTAATGCTGAATAGTCATTAGGTTGGGAAGCATCACTCTCTTCCTTATGAAACATTTCATCAAACTAAGTGTGGCAGTGGAACCGCGAGGTCCCTAATCGGTCCCGTTGCGTCCCCGTCCATTACTAATCCTGTCCGGTTCCTGCTAGTCTCGGTAAGGACCGGTAGGTATAAGGTCTGGGAGAGGTAATGAGATGGAAACCAGACTTTACCGGTTAATCCCAATCTGGTAAATCTCGGTTCCGGTCTAGATCCGATATTTTCTTCTTAATTTTTTTAAAGGAACTAGCTGTTGAAATCTGTTGGGTACCGCGTTGTGACACCTACGATTCGTTCACCCAAATTAATCCACTTCATAGGCTACCCCCCCTAACTTTTTCTAATACCCCAAACGTCTAAAAACTACATTTTCACCCTTTTTATTACCGTAGATACCCCAAAACATTCATTTTTTTCACTCACGAAAAAATCATCTTCTATTCTCTCAACTCTCTACTCTTTAATCCCTTATTCGTGTTGAAATTACAAATTTGGTCTTTTAAAATTGGATTTGGAGCTTAAAAATTCAACTTTCAACTTTCCATTTTCGGCTTTAAGTCGTATACATCTACTTTTTTAAGTATACGTTTGGCACATTTGTTCCAACTTCCATCTCACTTTTATTGCAATAGTTATTTATTTATTTTGTGATTAATTATTTTTTTGCATTAAATTTTCATTTTATATATAACTTACTAATTTTAATATTTGAATATGAATTCCGACAAAAAAATTGTTGAAAAAGGTAAGTAAAAGCATAGTCGAGACGGTTAGTAATACAATGAACTTTATATCCATCAATAAAAAACCTGTAGTTCTTCTGAATCAAAATCTAAAAAATCTAGTGTAGTAATGAATACGGATGATTATACACATGTTAATGATACTTTTTTTTGATTGATAGTAATTCTGGCTAGATCCTTTCATGAACTTTTAGAAGAAAAACTGTTTGGTATTTTGATGAGTACTTGCCACACACACCGATGAAGATTGATATGTTGTATTAAAATTTTGGGAAAATTTTTATATTGATACAACCTAATTTTGATGATATGAGATGATGAACTAAACTACCTACGACTACTAATACTTCTAGTTCCTCTCCCAGTCCCGTTCCTAGTCCCGCTCCCTTTCGTTGTCCTTCTCCGTTACCCCCGTACATCCTAGGTTTAAGGTAAATGTGCTAAAAAATCAAGTGTGTGGCAATTTATGACACAAAATAAAGATAAAATACCAGATATTTGTAATAAATCTAAACATAGATTGTGTCATAAAACTATAGGAAAACAAGGTGGGATGGGACATTTAAGTAATCATTTAATGTCATATTGTCAAAATGGATTTTTTAATGCTAAAGTAGTATTCGAAGCTAAAAAAATGGTACCCCCTTCCTGAAACGATAGGAGTATGTGACTCTAATATGATTCAAACACAATTAAATCCTTCTAATGTTTCTGGATCTGGTTTACCACAGTCATATAGTAGAGAAAAAGGTATTGAAGAATTACCTAAAATGATTGTTGTTATCGGTTTGCCATTTAGTTTTTCTGAAAATTCCGAATTTATATATAATATTCAAATTGTGTATAATCCACATTTTTAAGTTTTTACTAGAAATACAATTAAAAACATTTTATTTTATTATCAAGCTCAACATTTTCAATATCTTCATTGTTTATTTTATAATAATTGTAAAATAGTTTTTACTTATGATATGGATTGTAGTGTAAATGGTAATGATTATTTGACTATTAGTGCACATTGGACTGATCAAAATTGTTGAATGAAAAAAGAAATTAAGGTTATAAATGTTGTCTAATGCAAAAAGCTTGTCCTTATATACCTCAAACGATTTAAGAAAACTATGGAATTTGTGATAAAATAAGTATTATAACCTTAGATAATGATTCAAATAATACAGATGTTGTTGAAATGCTAAGACCTTCTCCTTGCCCTGTTTATGATGATGATTTTCACATTAGGTGTGCTGCACACATATATAATTTGATTGTTAGAGATGTTATACAAATGTATGATAAAGGTTTCACGAACTTGCAAAAGCATGTTATTTTATATGTCAATGTCAAGTTAAGTCTAGACGTAGAGATTTTCCAGCTCGCTGTTTTTGGAATAAATTTCTTTCCACCTGAAAAAATTTTTTTTAAAAAACAAGTGCTACTACTAGAATTGAATTCTTATCTGAAATGCTTGTAGTTCTTATAGTAATAAAAAAAATTACCAATGGGTTTCAATGCTCATAATTAATATATGGCATATAGACTTGATGATAGTGATTTCTTAAAAGTTTTTTGTTGAACTACAAAAAATATATGCACTTTATTATCCAACCATTTGCTCTATTTTACCTAATATTTGTTTGACTTCTTATAATTTTTACAAATTTAAAAATAAACCAACATTTGTACAATCTAATAACAAATTGGGGGGGGGATTGAAAATAATCTATTTTTTTTTCATATTCCTTATATTATTAACCACTTGTTGTTAAACTCATTAAAAGATTTAGGTAACAATCTAGGAAGGTGATAAAATATATTTTCAATTAGATATTGATATGTGCACAGATGAATAAAACCTAATTGTAAACAAGTTAAAGATAGTATAAAAATTGAAGATAGAAAAATGTAGGACTTATATTATTCTAATATAAATGTATCAGATAATGAAGAACCTCAGTGTGAAATCTCATGATTTGAATGAACTATGAATAAGCTAAGAAACCAAGGATAATCATTTTTGGAATAAATAATGAAATTTGGAAAATTTCCTAAATTTTAAAAGTGAGTTTTTGGTAATTTTTAAACTTCTATAAATTCACACTCATGAGGATGTAGGATGCGTTCTTTATAAAGTTGGAAATCCCTTGGGAAGATATTTCCAACGCCGCCGAATTTTCTAATTTTTGATGTCGTATGAAGGAGATATGCCTTTCAGAAATTGAATTTTTGGACTGAGGAAGGTCCAATCCGGTCTTTAGTACGGGTGAAGTAGTATTTTCACCCTACTATTTCAAAATTAGTTTTAAGGGCTTGGTATCAAAGCACAAAGTTCAAGAGTCTTAGGGAGTCTATGAAGTAAGTCTATCGATTCTTAATCATCGGTGTGAGCGCGCCACATTTATGATTAGCAGGCTACACCATTTAGGAATTTCTCCCTTCTTTCATATTCCTTTTTTGTACGTTAGAGTTTTCTCTAAAAGTTTCTCCCTAATTCGTACTTACGTGTGTTTTAGGTAAAAATGCCTCCACGAAGAATAGTAAGAGGTCATCCATCTAGGAGAAATGTAAAAGCTCAGGAAAAAGAATTAACCTAATGCTTCTAAAGTGCAACCTCAAGGGGAGGTTACTAATGCTAAGTTCCGTGAGGCTATCCGATGTTGAATTAAGTTGTTACCAACCAAGTCGGATAAACAAGAGGACCTCTACAATAAGGGGATTAAACTTTGAGGATTTAGGAATTCTCGAGGATGAATCCCACAAGATTCACTGGTTCGAGCACTACTGAGGATTCGAAAAATTTTGTGGATTAGTTAAAGAAGGTGTTAGATGTGATGCATGTGGTTGGATTTGAGAGAGTGGAGTTAGTTGCATATCAAATGAGTGTGGCTAGAACCTGATTTGACAAATGGAAGGATGATAGAGCTGAGGTGCACCATATCCAAGCTGGTCTTGATTTGAAGAAGCCTTCTTGGGGCATTTCTTTTCTAGAGAACTGAAGGAAACAAAGGTACGAGAATTCCTTACCCTAAAACAAGACTCCCTATGTTTTCATGATTATGGGTTAAAGTTCACCCAAATGTTTCGCTATGCACTTTAATGTTAAGGGATTATGAGGAGCATAATATTTGTCGAATGTTGGGTTATGTTAGGTCGTATTCGAGAAAAGAAGGTAGGGTTTGTAGTGTTTTATTGAACTGGAACATATCTAGCCTGATGGTCTATAAGCAACAAGTTGAAGAGGAAAAGCTGAGGGACAGAAAAGAGTACCAAAATAAGAAGGCCAAGACCAGGAGTGATTCAGGGCAATAGAAAGATTGTTTGAGTCGTTCACAATTTCAAAAACAAAAGAGGCATGCTTCATTATCTGCTAGTGCACCTACGCCAAGAAATAGAGGTCAGTATAATGTGTGTCACAACCGGTGTCTAGAACCTAGATGATACCGGCGTCGTTGACCTCTCGGAGTTCGCAGACAGGCCTACATATGTCATAATTACATCATATAGGTTTATTTTACTAGAAAACATTTGTTTTCTTTGAAGTACACACAACCTTGCATTATATCACATTAGTTCACAACACCCATCTAATAATAAGATATTCAAATCAAGGAAATTGTTCATAACTGCATTATTATAAAGTTGGCAAAATGGCACCAATACAAAGTCTGAAAATAACTAAGAAATAAACACTACTAAAACATCCTCCATTAGCTCATGCCTACGTCTATGATAGAATATAAGATATAAGAATCCTCGAAAGCCATGATGCCTATGAGTCTATGATGAGAATGCTCCATGTCAAAATAGCTCATCAACGTAGTAACTCGTAAAGCTAAGCGTCACGTGCACCCTCACCTAAAATTAAGGGTTTTTTATGCGATTAGTACACACTTGTACTAAGTATTATTTTAATCTAATTACACACACAAGGAAATGCATGAATTAAGAAGAGATTCTCTCCTAACGATATGATTTATGGAAAGCCAAGTCAGTTTGACTTGCAAATCACATTAGGAAAGTCATACTATGAGAGTAACATGCATCATCATTCTTTTCATATTGCACACAACATATATCACATTTCATTTAGAAAATACATATATCACATATGTTTCATTCATATGTCGTGAGACCTTTGAATTACAGACCTAACATTAGGATTTCCAAAATGAGGACTCAACATGTGGAACCTCAACTAGGGATCCTTCTTTAGCAAACACAAAGTCTGGTTCATTCATTCATACGTACTTCATTTTCATCCATTTATATACCTAGGATGTTTTTTAGGACTCTCAGCGGGTTCACAGTGCAATGACCAAGAATGACCTAGTGTCATTACTTGAGTCTAGTTCATCTCTGATTATCCTATCCAAACACCCTTGGTATCATTCATTTCATTGTGTGCATTACATGAGGATGGCCTCATTCTTTCTTTGGGAACTTTAACTTTAACCGACATCGATAATGTGAGCTTCATGAAATCCAGTGTGTACCCTACACCGAAAAGAGGGGAATCACTGGCCAAAGTGAAACCAAAACATGCCAGAGTATATAGGGAAATGAACCCTGCTAGAACCCTATGTTGGCAGCATATGTTCAAAGACTAGGAGATATAAGGATACCAATACCTTCCAAAATGGACAGGCTCATCTCATGATATTTGCACGAGATTTACACGAACCTCAGCCGTCCCCAAAAAAGAAACCACAACTCATAGCTAAAACCTATCAGTGCTTAGTATAAAGTTCCATTACATTCATCTCACACATAATAGAAACTGGCTTCTAGTATGAGGACATCATTGCTCATTAGATGATTTCTCATGTCATCATTAGTATTAAATGTGTATTAATCTCAATACTTTCATTAGAGTATTTCTTAGAGATTGGTTTCTTTATTAGCTTAACACTCTCGTAGGTTAGTACGATTTTTGGTAGCACTTATTAGGCTACTTTGAGATTGATTTCATATTTCACATTAGCCTCTTATGATGTTTTTCACCACGTTCATTAACTTTAGCGTATTATCTCTTCATAATTATTCACCCCATTACGTGAATGTTTATTCCTTCATATTCAAATGCACTTGGATCTTGTAGTGTGTTTCACACTCTTACTTAACCCTTTTGGGGTCACATATTTTCATCACATACATCTTACGTTCACTTATTTTTAAATGAACGCTGGACTTATGAACCCATACGTACAAGCCATAAGGCTTCGTTCATAATTCTTCTAAACGACTTATACTTACCAACGATTATGTGGTACAACACTTATGCATTTTGTAAGTATGCCAAGGTCTCAAGTTCAATTCCTATAGGGGTCTTTCATTAATTATTTATTCACGTAAGACTTATGTATCAATACAAGATTGGGCAAGGAAACTCGATTTCAAATTTCTTGAGCAACACATAGTCTTATATTTATTTTGTTTTAAATTTCGGCTTGGGGATTGAGGTCGAGCCCCAACTCCTACACTTCATTTTTTCTTTATTTTATTTCCTTCCTTTTTCGTTTAAGGTCGAGAGGGTGTGGGACCGATCCCGCACAACCTCATTTTTACTTTTCTTTAATTATTCTCCTATTTTCCTCACCTACCCGAGAGGTTGTGGGTTCGATTCCCACACACCTCATTTTATTTGTTTTTCCCTCTTTCATTTCTTCACTTGATCCTTACCCCTTTTCGAATCCCCTTTACCTCATTTTTATTATTGTATTTTCAGTAGCATACATATAGTGAGGTCTCGGGTTCAATCCCTGATGACCTCACAAATTTTATATAAATTTTGAAACCCAAATCCTCAATGCTTCCTATGCCGAGACCAAACTTTCAGATTTCTGGAAATTTGGTCACTTTTCTAGTCCACCTTTTCTCAATATTTATACGTTAGATTCTTCGGAAATTCACTGGATATTTCATACATTATTATGTGTATTTTTAATAGTTACATTTGGCCAAGAGTTTTCACTCAATTAATCAACATCACACCTCCCATGAACATCACCATTTCTACAAGTAATTGCATACTAAAACGCAAGGATTTAACATGCCATTTTCACATAGTTTCAGAAATGACTACTTAAAAATCACATAAATCCGAGCATACATACATGAACATAATCATCATTTACACACATTACATCCCTATTCTACAAGAAAACATACCCAACCTTTAACAACCGATGGGAGGTAGAGACATGGATTGACAAAGGGGAAATGTTCCTAGTTTTTGGATTAGAATACGATTAAATACTAGGGGTCACTTGTGAAAGGGACCAAGATGAAGAAACCCATACCTTTTTTGTTGTTCAACACCGTTTCAAACCTGATCCAATGCGCTGCCAACTCCCAAGAAAACAATTCCTCACCACCGAAACCTCATGCGCAACGCGTCGAGAAAAATGTTTTTGCTTTTCATTTTTAGTTTATTTTTTCTTTTGATTTTTTGCGTACAAGTTCTTCAAGAATGATGAACTTTTTATTTAATTCTCTTACTGATGATGAAGTGTGAGAATGAGAGTTGAGAGAGGTGAGAGTGGAGATATGTTGAATAAGTTAAGAAGTAGGAGTTTTAGGTAAAGACTTAGTCAAACAAGGACTCCTTGTTATTTAAATAAAAAATCTGATTTTCTAATGCTTAATTGAAATTACTAACATGCCCTTTCTTAAATCAGATAACTAAATACCATTTAATTTAAATTAATATTGCTTCCACCAAGGATCAAACCCGGGCGAAGCCTAACTCGCGAACCGGGTCGACCCGACACAAACCATCCCCTAATTACATTTATTAATTACTTAATTCAATACATAGGGTAATTACAATACTACTCTTGTCCTGGAAAACACCATTTACCCCTAGACCCTCCAAACCTAAGATTGCCACTGTCAAGTCCGTCTAACACTCATCCGGGTGAATCTTCACATTCGGGTGCCTTACATTGCTGGATCCAACCTTGCCTAGCTAAACTAACTCACCAAGTTTGTTGACTTGGATGTTGCATAGGTTCTAAGGTCTAGTTCCACGCGCATCAAGCCGTGTGAACCCGATTTAATCTAGTTATTCTAGGCACATTTAGGCATTACTTCACATAGTCATTTTGGGATTGTTACGTTATCCCCCCCCCCCCCCGAAGGAACATTCTTCCCCGAATGAAACTTCTAATTATCTAGAATAATGCCAGTCATATCATAATATAAGTACTATACATAGTCAACCAATAGTAACAAAAACTAGAGGAGATAATGAATCTTAGACTTAAGAGTAGGAAGTGTAACCTCAAGAGCTAAAAATATGACGATAGTGGGATGTAATATCTGCCTTGGCCTCCCATGTAGAACCCTAAACAAGATGGTTTCTCCATAATACCTTCACTGTGGCATCCTACTTGTTTTTTATCTGCTTCACCTACCGCTCTAAAATCTCAACAGGAACCTTCCATAGGACAAGTCTTCATCAACCCTCAAACCTTCAACAGGAAGAATCGATACTGGATCACTAAGGCACTTCTTTTACATAGAGACATGTAAGACTAGATTAACAGAAGCTAACTCCGCAGGCAACGCCGAATCATTGGCCACCTCAACCACATACTGTAGAATCTCGTATTGCCCAACGTACCTCGGACTAAACTTTCCCTTCCTGTCAAACCTCATTACCCCTTCATGGGCAATATCTTCAAGTAGACCTGGTCACCAAAATCAAACTCTAAGGGCCGCTTCCTGTTATAAGTATAAGACTTCTGCCGACACTAAGCAGTAGCCAACCTGTCCCTAATCACCCTGACCTTATCTAAGGACTCATGATTTGTCTCTGGACCCAAAATGGATGACACTCCAACCTCGAACTACCCAACTTGAGACCTACACCTCCTACCATACAACGCCTCAAACGGTTCCATCTCAATGCTGGAGTGATAGCTGTTATTATATGAGAACTCTATCAATGGCAGATAGTCGTCCCAACTACCCCTGAATCCAATCACACAGACTCTCAACATGTCCTCCGATTTCTGAATGGTGCGCTCAACCTTCCCATTTTTCTGAGGATTAAAAGAAGTATTGACCTTTACCTGTGCGCCTAAGCTCTACTTGAAATATCTATAGAAATTTGAAGTTAACTGAGCTCCTCTATACGAAATGATAGACAAGGGAATCCCATGCCACCTCACAATATTATCAATGTAAAGTCCCGCATAATCCTCTTCCCTGTATGTAGACTTCATAAGAATAAAGTGGGCAGAGTTAGTCATCCTGTCCACAATAACCCATATAGAGTCATGTTGTCGCCTAGTCCTCGGAACACCAAGCACGAAATCCATGTTAATGGCCTCCCACTTCCAAGTCGGAACCTCAATCATCAGAGTAAGACCACAAGGCTTAAGGTTCTCAGCCTCAACCTACTGACAATTAGGACACCTGGCCACATACTCAACAATACCTGCTCATGCCATCCCAGCCACCATATATCTACTTGCGGTATAATACATTCTTGGTGGAACCTTGATGTAGAATTACTGGAACCATGGGCCTCTGCAACAATATTTGGTTCACACTCATCACGTCTGGTGATCACAGCACACGCCTTACTGCTACCTAATTATGATGAATCACCGTCCCAATCAACGGAACATCATCTTTATCAGCACTGAGTCCTTCAACTCCATCAACACAGGATCAAGATGCCGACCCTTCTTTACTGCAACTACCAAGGATGATTTAGAACAAGGATGAACTGAAAAACCCCCTCTAGTAGAGTCAATCAACCGCACACCCAATATGGCCAGTCTATGTACATCCTTCACTAACTCTTTCTTCTCATCATCAACGTGGGTTGTAATCCCCACGCTCAACTTTCTCAAAGCATCAGCTACGACATTTGTCTTTCCTAGATGGTAGTGGACACTCACGTCATAGTCCTATAACAGCTCCAACCATATCTACTGACGTAGATTAAACTACCTCTGCGTGAACACGTACTGGAGACTCTTGTGGTCTATGAACACATCCACATGCACCCCATTCAAGTAATGCCTCCACATCTTCAATGCAAACAACACATCTGCCAACTCCAGGTCATGTGTGGGATAAGTTTTATCATGAACCTTGAGCTGTATGGACGCATAGGCTATCACCTTACCTCCCTACATAAGAACAAAACTCAAACCAAACCTAGATGAGTAACAATAAATAGTGTAAGTATTACCACATCTAGGCAACGTAAGCACTGGGCTATAGGGAGTAAGTCCTTGAGCTCCTGGAAACTTTTCTCACAAGTCTCCGCCCATTCGAACTTGGCTTTCTTCTTAGCCAAAGCTGTAAGTAGGGCAGCAATGGAAGAAAAACCTTCCACAAACCTGCGGTAGTAACCATCCAAAAAAGAAAACTACGAATATCGGTGGGAGTAACAGGTCTTTGCCAGTTCATAACAGCCTCAATCTTCCTGGGGTCAACCTCACACCAACTCACAGGCCCTGATCAGTACCAGACATGACCCGGAAGGTCACTATCAAAGATCAAGCCAGAATTCCACATTTGTTGAGCTGGCATTACAACTGATGTTGTCTAAGTACATGAAGGTTAGTCCTCAACTATTGTTCATGATCTTTCCTTTGTCGTAGAGTAGATGAGGACGTCCATCAATGAATACTATATGAAAGAGCAAGGTATTCCGAAGACTCGGTTTGTGAGGTCCATAAATGCAGCTGGTGCATATTGAGACAAAATGGACATGACCAGAATGCTAATGACTATAATGGTACGAAAGGCTATCTTTGGGATATCTTCATTCCTACCCTAAAGCTGATGATACCCGACACTAAGATCATCTTTGAGACAAATGAGACCCTTGGAGCGAGCGAATAAGTCATCATTCTAGAATGGTAATTGTCATTTAGTGACCTTGTGAAATGACGATAAATCGATATACTCCTAAGGGTTCTAGCTTTCATTTTTTTTTGCGAAATCACTGGGCACCCCCAAGGGGAGACCTCGCTGGAGTGAAATCCCTTATCATTGAATCTTTTTACTTGTTCTCTTCAAACTCGTTGAGTTTCATCTGAGCCAATCTGCAGGGAGGAATTCACTTCGGTTTGGTATTGGGATCTAGGTCGATACCAAAATCAATCTCTCGAGGGGGAGGAACTCTAGGCAAATCATCGGGGAAACCATCTTGGAACTCACTATCTATAGGCACAGAGTCTAAGGAAGGAATGTCATGATTTAAATCATTTACACTCACAACATAGCATAACAATCCCTTGTACATCATTTTATTAGCTTTTAGGTTTGAAACCAAGGTACTTGAATGACTCAAATTGTACCTCTCCCCGACAAGCTCAACTTCATTAAGGAAACGGAATGTCTAAACCCTACTACGACACTCCATGAAGTCATAAAATTTATGGAGCTTCTACATACGAAGCATAATATCGAAGTCATTCATGGGTAACTCAACAAGGTCTGCACACAAAGTCTTACCACATTATACTATTGGGCAGTCTTTATGAACCCTATCAACTCATACATTTTCTCCTAAGGGAGTACAAACTATATAGATTTCATGTAACACATCAGGAGTGTTTCAAAAGTAATAGCAACAAGGAAGTCACAAACATAACGCGTAGACCCTGGAAAGTAAGCATAAACAAAGGTTGAGAAGACTTCAGCCATACTTGTGACCACATCGGCAGTACTTCTCCTGCTCATCCCTGCCCTTCAAGGATTGTATCTGTCCTCTTCAGAGCATCGACTGCAGAGTAATTCCGGGGATTTAGACCTAGGTGAAGCATTACTCCACCTGACCCTTTTCTAATGCAATATAATTCCCGTAACCATGTGTCCCTCGCTCTTCCGCAACTGAATAGGCATTTGTGCCTAGTCTGCACTCTCCACTGTGAATTTGGCCATACTTACCACATTTCTTTTTAGGATGCTTCACATCACTTCCATTGCCCTTCTTAGGCTCGGGTCTGCCTCCTTTGGGTTCTGCACTCCTCTGAGAGTTAGAGTTCCCTCAAATCTGATGCCCCTTCTTAAATCTGTGCTGATCACGAACTCCGAAAGTGCTCCTTCCAACACCTCTGCTTGGATCTGCCTGGTTAGAAGGTTTAGGCCTCCTGATCTCACAGACTGTGCTCTTTTCCTGCTTTCCTCAACCTGTTGTACATGCATCATCATCCTGGACAAGTCCATGTTGTCATAGAGCATCACAGATCAACACTCCTCCTTTAAGTCCTCTGACATTCCTGTAAGGAACCTTCTCATCTCGTCCTTGCTATTCGACACAAGGGAAGTGGCATACCTAGACAATGTTACGAATTTCAGAGAATGCTCCCTGATAATCATCGAGCCCTGCTTAAGGTTGATGAACTCCTTAACCTTATCCTCTTTCATTTCCCTAAGAAAAAACCTCTTCAAAAAGGTTGTCTTAAAAAGCTTCCAAGAGATCGGAAATCCTCCCACTGCCCTGTTATCCTGCCACATCTTGCACATGGTCTATGCATCATCTTTAAGCTAGTACGAGGCCAGCTCATCTTTCTAAATATCTGTGGTCCCCATGGCCACCAGAATCATCTAGACCTCCTCCACGAACTCATGCGGATCCTCTACAGTCTTACATCCTTTAAAGATTTGAGGATTCATACTTGTAGAATCCCGCAACCTGTTTTCTATGTTATGGGCTGGTGGGTTCTCCCGCTGAACCTCATGTTTGTTGGCCTGGGCTATGTTAGCCTAGGCCTGCACAGTGATGGCTTGATCCATCTATGCCAAAGCGGTCCGCACCTCCGCATCAGCCAACCTAGTTGGGTTAACTGGAACGACAACTCATGCAGTTGGAGTCTACAGAAGCACTTGGTTGCCCCCAGCAGTTGATTCTCCTCTTCCCCGACCAGCGTTCCTCTTTGTGTTCATTTTCTGGAAAATAAGAATTGATGTTCGATACGCTCATAACACCAAGTAATCAGATATTAGAGAGGCACGATAAGATCAGAAGAAGAGAATTTTCTCATACGCATCATGCATCCTCTAATTCATGATAGTTGTGCACTTCACTACCATAACTTAGAAACTACTCGATGTGGCTGATGTGAACTTATTACCATTGTAATTTAAACTATGGATCTGATACCACATTTTTCACGACCGGGGTGTAGACCCTAGTCGAAACCGGAATCATTGACCTCTCGGAGGTCGCAGAGAAGCCTACATATTTCATCATTACATCGTATAGGTTAATTTTTTAGCGGAAAATTTAAAACTTGTTTTCTTTGAAGTATAAATAGACTTGAATTATATCACATCAGTTCACAACAACCATCTAATAATAAGATATTCAAATGAAGGAAATAGTTCATAACTTCATTAATATAAAGTTTCCAAAATGTCACTAATACGACGTTTGAAAATAAGTAAGAAAGAAACGCTCGTGCAACATCCTTCACTAGATGATGCCTACGTCAAAGCTAGAATATAAGAGATAAGCATCCTCGAAAGCATGAGGGCCCACCATGTTCGGATGAATGATCCACCTCTGGATAACTTCAACGTAGTCTCCTAAGCTCTGGAGTCCACCTGCACGTGCACCTTAAAGTAAAGGGTCGTATGGGATTAGTACACACTTGCACTAAGCATGGGTATAAGAAAGTACACACTAAGGACATGCATGATTAAGTAGAGATCTCTTCTAATGATATGAGTTATGGAAAACAAAGTCAGTTGGACTTGCCAAATCAGATTATGAAAGTCATGATATGAGAGTAACATGCATCATCATTCTTTTTATGTTGTACATAAAACATAACACATTTCATTTAGCACATACATATATCACGTATCGTTCGCTCATATGTCGTGTGACCTTGGAATCACGGACTTAACATTAGGACTTCTCAAATGAGGGCTCAACATATGGGACCTCAACTTGGAAGCCTTCTTTAGAAAACACAGAGTCTACTTCATTCATTCGTACATACTTCATTTTCATCCATTTATATACCTAGCATGTTATGTAGGGCTCTCATCGGTTTCACTGTGCAATGACCAAGAGTGACCTAGTGTCATTTTTTTAGTCTAGTTCAAATCTTGATTGTCCTATCCAAACACCCTTGGTATCATTCATTTCATTGTGTGCATTACATGAGGATGGCCTCGTTCTTTCTTTGGGAACTTCAACTTTAATCGATATAGATCATGTGAGATTCATGAAATCTTGTGTCTACCCTACTCCGAAAGGTGGAATCACTTGCCAAAGTAAAACCAAAACACGCCAGCGTATATAGGGAAATGAACCCTACTAGAACCTTATGTTGGCAGCATAGGTTCATAGGCTAGGAGATATAAGGATACCCATACCCGCCTAAAGGGACACTCAGATCCCATATCTAGCCTATCATTGCTCAGTATACAGTTTCATTACATTCATCTCACACGTCATAGAAGATGTCTTCTAGTATCAGGGCATCGTTTCTCATTAGATAATTTCTCATGTCATCATTAGCATTAAGTTTGCATTAATCTCAGTACATTCATTTGAGTGTTTCTTAGAGACTGGTTTCTTTATTAGTTTTACACTGTCATAGGTGAGTACGGTTTTTGATAACACTTATTAGGATTATTTGAGATTGATCTCATCTTTCATTAACTTTAGCATATTATCTCTTCATAATTACTCACCCCATTATGTGAATGTTCATTTCTTCATATGCCAATGCACTTGGCCCTTTTAGTGTGTTTCACACTCTTACTTAAGCCTCTTAGGGTCACATCATTTCATTACATACATCTTAGGTTCACTTAGTATTAAACGTACGCTGGACTTATGAACCGTTACGCACAAGCCATCAGGCTTCGTTCATAATTCTTCTAAATGAGTTATACTTAGCCATGATTATGTAGTACAAATCTTATGCATCTTGTAAGTATGCCAAGGTCTCGTGTTTGATTCCTATAGGCGACATTCATTAATTATTTATTCACGTAAGACTTATGTATCAATACCAGATTGGGCAAGGGAACCAAATTTTAAATCCCTTGAGCAACACATAGTTTTATATTTATTTGTTTTAAAATTTTTGCTTGGGGACTGAGGTCGAGTCCCAATGCCTACACTTCTCTTCTTCTTTATATTCTTTCCTTCCTTTTTCATTTGTGGTGGAGTGGGTGTGGGATCAATCCCGCAAAAATTCTTTTTTACTTTTCTTTAATTATTCTCCTATTTTCCTCACCTATCCGAGAGGTTGCGGGTTCGATCACCACACACCTCATTTTATTTGTTTTTCCCTCTTTCATTTCTTCACTCGTGTCTTACCCCATTTCGAATCCCCTTTACTTCATTTTTATTATTGAATTTTCAGCAGTTTACATATAGTGAGGTCTCAGGTTCAATCCCTGATTACCTCAAACATTTTATAAAAAATTTGAAACCCAAATCCTTGGAAATTTGGTCACGTTTCAAGTCCACCTTTTCTCAACATTTTATGTTTGCTTCTTAGGAAATTCGCTGTATATTTCGTACATTATTATGTGCATTTTTCTTTGTTATATTTGGCCAAGAGTTTTCACTCAATTCATCAACATCACACCTCTCATGAACGTCACAATTTCTACAAGTAATTGCACACTAAAACTCAAGGATTTAACATTCCATTTTCACATAGTTTCAGAAAAGGCATACTTAAGAATCACATAAATCGGAGCATACATACATGAACATAATCATCACGAAAACATGTTACATCCCTATGTTCTACTAGCAAACATACCCAACCTACAACAATAGATGGGAGATAGTGACAAGGACATACAAAGGGGAAACATTCCAAGTTTGGATTAGAATACGACTAAATCCTAGGGGTCTCTTGGGAAAGGAACCAAGAGGAAGAAATCCATACGTTTATCGTCATTCAACACCGTTTCATACCTGATCCAATGCACTGCAAACTCCCACGAAAACAATGCTTTACCACCAAAACCTCACACGCAACTCGACGAGAAAAGCGTTTCTGCTTTTCATTTTTAGTTTATTTTTTCTTTTGAGTTTTTGCGTACAAGTTCTTCAAGAGTTATGAACCTTTTATTTCATTCTTTTAATGATTATGAAGTGTGAGAATGAGAGTGGAGATACCGGAGAATGAGAGTGGAGAGATGTGAGAATAAGTTTTGGAGTAGGTGTTTTACGTTACGACTTAGTCAAACTAGGACTCTTTGTTATTTAAATTAAAAATCTGATTTTCTAAGGCTTAAATGAATTGTCTAAAATGCCCTTACTTAAATCAAATAATTAAATACCAATTAAATTAACTTAATATTGCTTCACTAAGGATCGAACCCGGGTGAAGCCTAACTCATGAACCGTGTCAATCCGGGTCGACCCGACCCAAACCGTTCCCTAATTATATTGATTAATAAGTTAGTTAAATACTTAGGGTGATTACAATACTACCCTTAGATTGGAAAAGAACATTTTACCTATAGACCCTCCAAACCTAAGATTACCCTTTTCAAGTTCAGTTAAGACTGATCTGGGTGAGTCTTAATATTCGGGTTCCCTACATGGCTGGACCAAACATTCCTTGCTCAACTAACTAACCAAGTTGGTTGTCTTGGCTGTTGCATAGGTTCTGAGGTCTTGTTCCATGCGCATCAAACAATGTGAACCCGGTTTAATCTACGCATTCTAGGAACATCTAGGCATAAGTTGACAGTCATTTTCAGGTTGTTACAATTTCTAGAATTCGCAGAGCCAGAAGGCTAGACCACCCCATTCCCAAGGTAGTATGGCGCAAGGAGGTAGTATGGCTTCTGCTTTTGGTTGGTGTTCTAGAAACCACACCAGTAAGTGTCATGATGGCCAGTCAGGTTGCTTCAAGTGTGATCAAGAGGGACACTTAATGAAAGATTGTCCTAAGAATATTCAAAGAGTTTGAAATACGAGCAATAGAGCCTAATTCTCATCTATTGCTCTACGAGTAAGGGCGGCACCTAGAGGAGTCACTTCATGTACTGCCGGAGGGGAAAATCATTTGTATGCGACTAGCCACCAAGAACAAGAGAATTCTCCAGATGTTATGACGGGTATGATAAAAATGTTTATGCTTTGTTAGACCCAGAAGCAAGTTTATCTTTTGTAACTCCTTATGTTGTAAATTAGTGTCAAATTTTTCCTAAAAAATTTAGTGAACCCTTATGTGTTTCTACACATGTTAGGGTGTCTTTCTAGTGGAAAGAGTCTATCGTGATTGTCTTGTTTCAGTCAATCACAAGAATACCATGGATGATATAGTAGAGTTGGACATGGTAGCTTTTGATATCATTCTATGTATGGACTGGCTTCATTCCTATTATGCATCAACAGATTATAGAACTCGAGTTGTCAAGTTCCAATTTCCTAGTGAACTAGTCATAGAGTGTAGTGGTAGTTCAGCACTGCTTACGGGTCATTTCATTTCATACCTAATGGTGACAGTTAGTATCAAAGCGGTGTATCTATCACTTAGTCTTAGTTAATGACTCAAGCGCTGAAATAGATTCCCTTCAGTCAGTTCCTATAGTGAAAGAGTTTCTTAAAGTTTTTTGTGATGATCTACCTAGATTTCCTCCCAATGGAGAGGGTGCAGATCTCCAATTGGATGGTTAGAATATGGTGAAGAAGGGTTGATATGACCAGATCGAGTTAAAAAATTAGTTCTGTGACAATTTATAACACAAAATGAAGATAAAACACAAGCTATTTGTAATAAATATAAACATAGATTGAATCATAAAACTGTAGAAAAACAACGTGGGACGGGACACTTGAGTAATCATTTAATGTCATGTTGTTAAAATGAATTCTTGCATGCTAAAGCAGTAGCCGAAGCTAAAGGAATGGTACACCCCTTCCTGAAACTGTAAGACTAGGCAACTCTAATATGGTCCAAACAAAATTAAATCCTTATAATGTTTCTTATTCTAGTTTATCACAATCATATAGTAGAGATAATGATTTTGAAGAATTAGCTAAAATGATTGTTGCTATGGGCTTGCCATTTAGTTATGATGAAAATCTCGGATTTATAAATTATATTCAAATTGAGTATAATCCACATTTTAAAGGTTTTGCTAGAAATAAAATTTAAAAAGTTGTATTTGATTATCAAGCTCACTATTTTGAATCTACGTTGTTTATTTTATTATAATAATTGTAAAATAGCTATTACTTTTGATATGGGTTGTAGTGTAAACAATAATGATTATTTGACTACTATTGCACATTGGATTGATGAAAATTGGAGAATGCAAAAAAGAATTTAAGGTTAGAATATTGTCAAACAATTTCACATATTTTTGAAAACTATGAAATTTTTTATAAAATAAGTACTATCACCTTAGATAATGCTTCAAATAATACAGTTGTTGTTGAAATGCTAAGACCTTCTCTTTGTCTTGTTTATGATGATGATTTTCATATTAGGTGCGCTGCGCACATATATAAATTGATTGTAAGAGATGGTAGACAAATTTATGATAATTGTTGCACAAAACTTAAAAATGCATGTCTTTTTATATTTAATGTCAAGTGAGGTCTAGACATTGAGATTTTCAAACTCGTTGTTTTGAATATAATCTTCCATCTAAAAAAATTCCAAAAACAGTGTCTACTAGATTAAATTGTTTATATGAAATACTTGTATTCACTTATTTATATAGAAAATATTTACATATCGTTCGTAATGCTCATAATTCAGATATGGCATATAGAATTTATGATAGTGATTTGAATGACATATAAGAACTCATAGATTTCTTTAAAAAAAATTCTAACAACAAAACTGTTTTTACTTTATTATCCAACCATTTTCTTTGTTTTACCTAAAAAAAATTTGATTCTTCTAAATTTTATAATTTTAAAAATAAACCAAGACTTGTACAATCTATTAACAAAATGCTTGAAAATTATTAACTATTTTATTCCTACTCCTCAAATTTATTTAACCGCTTGTTTGTTAAACCCTCATTACAAGGATATAGGTGCATCTAGGGTGGCTGATAAAATATATGTTAACTTGGATATTGATAGTGAAAAATGTGGAATACCTAGTTGTCAAGAAGTTAAAGTAGTACAAAAATTGAAGCTACAAAATTGTATGACTTATATGATTCTAATATAAAAATGTATCAAGTAATGAAGAACCTCAATGTGAAATCTCGTAAAATGAAAGAACTATGAATAAAATAAGAAACAAAGAATAATCATTTTTTGAAATAAATAAGGAAATTTCAAAAAATTTCTAAATTTTAAAAGTGAGTTTTAGGTCATTTTTAATCAGTGATAATTTCTAAATCAGGAGGATTTAGGGTAAGTTCTTTATATTATTGGAAATACCTTGGTAATATCTTTCCAACTCAGTAAAATTTACTCATTTGTGATGTCGTATGAGGGAGATATGCCTTTCGAAAGTTTGTTGTTGGACTGAGGAAGGTCCAATGCGGATTTTAGTAAGGGTAAAGTAGTCATTTCACCCTACTATTTCCTAATTAGTATTAAGTGCTTATTAGGATTTAAACTAAGTCCAAGTTAAGTTTTAGAAAAAATTAGACGCTTAGGGCTTTGGAGAAAAATAGGAGAGAAGAGGAAGATCAAGAATTCATCAATAACGCCAAAAATCGTTGCGTAGATTTCACCGGGGGTGATCCCTTTAAGGTATGTGAGATATTTATGTGTTTGGTTCTTCCACCCACACACCAACTTAATTCAATTCATAAAGTTAGAGTAGATTTGATGATGAACGGTCATATTTTGATGAACAATTTTTGAATTCTTGATTCAATGGGTTGTACCATGTTCTTGTTGATTGGATTCATGTTTACGGGTTGTTTTACGAGTCTAAACTATTGGGTATTGAGTATATTAATGATTGTAGGTGCTTAGGGGAATATTCATTGAAATTTGCGAGGTTTAGAATTGAAAATCATAGAAGAAAAAAGTTGGAAACCCGTCTGACATGACCTGGGGAGCCATGCATACCAAACCCCTTGGGGAAAACTCTGTCCATCAACATCTGGTGCAGCGCACTATCCTGAGAGCGTGAGGACATTGTTTGTCCCTCAAGATCTGCCTCCCCGCGCCACTCAAAGCGCTAGTGTCACCTAGTGATCCCATTTTCCCCCCATCTTTTCGTACTAGTTCCTAAGTGAGGTACCTATTATTCCCAGTTGATTCCAACACTCTAAAGCACATCTTAACATCATGAAATCATCCATAATAATGAGATCATGATCCTTGAATCCATAATCCAATTCAAGGGAAGTTAAGATCAAAGATGAAGACGTTTAGAGTTAAGTCTAAAAGTTAAGAAGCAAGTCTAAGTAAGTTTCTAAAGCATTCAAGAGTCATTAAAAAAAATTTTAAATTTGTTCTAATGTTCAATAAATGAATAGAGCAAAGAGGAAAGAGTTGAGTTAAATTTTCAAAAGTATTAAAGAAAATTCCTAAGAGTGGAGTTTCATGTTAAGCAAAGAGTAACCAAAATTGAGTTAATTTCTCAGGAGTTATAAGGGAACAAAGTAGTCCCTAAGAGTTTAAACAAAAACATTTTCAAACTTTTGAGAAATCGAGGAATCTAGACTTCCACATAGCCTATGGCTAGTTTTTTTAGTAAAAGAAAAAGGAAACTATGATTTCCAACAAAGTTATTGAAGCTATGTTTGAGATATATCTCAAACTAGGGAAGAAGTTGTTTTAAAAACATATGAGCTGATTATTTTGGGAGTAGTATTGAGAACAGATATGGAGACACCAGTTCATATTAACTCAATTCTCCATAAAATATGTAGCCAGCAAGGACAAATAAAGGATAATTCTTTTTAGGTGATTCCTTAGTGTTTTTTAGCATAGACTAGTGGTTCCACTTAGTAGTTCAGGTTCTATACCGATGGCAAGGTATAGAATGATCCTGTTGCAAATGAGGTAATATGTTGTGCCATCACTTAGGCTCATATTGATAATTGTCCATTAGAGAATCTTCCACATAAATTATATTACTTTCATATATAAGTAAAATTGAGTTTATTATTGTTTATCTTTAATGAACTGTGTTCACACTGTTTTACAAGTTTTCTTTGTATCGTATGTATCCTTACTACTTTATACTAAGTTTTTTTATTTCATGACTTAAGTAGAGTCAATGTAAGTTCATTTTTACTCTTTTCAAGTTTTATAGTGGTGTTTATTATTCTAACTCGCATACTCGTATATTCAAACTACTGATGCTAAGTTGTCTGGATCGTCTTATGATGCAGACGCAAGTAACTAGGATCAACAACACTGCTTCGTTGATCCATCTTGAGCTCCAGAGTCAGTGGTGAGCCTCCTTGCATATCGGAGGACATCGTTTTCATTTGCTTTAATAGTTTAGTTCATGAGAATGTTGTGGAGTATATCCCAACATTCATATCATTCTATTTAGAGGTTGCATAGACAATTAGTAGTTCTATTTCAGAGTCTATTTTTCCTTGTAAATTCATATATTCAAGTGTTGATACTTAAGTGCCATTTCGGCCAGACTATCATACTAAGTATTTCTTTAATCCGTTGTAACACTTCGAAAATATAAGACGTGTTCTAGAGCTTAATATAAGTGATATAATGTTTAGAAACTGTTTTAAGGTCTATTTCAATGAATATAAGTCATTTAGAATGTCTAGAAACCAAAACGTCCATGACGTCTGGAAACTAGTTTAATGAGGTACTAGCGTGCCTTAGCCTATTTGACTAGCTTTTAGAAACCGAAAAAGGATGAAAATTAATGGAAGGGTATCTAACATGTGTTTAAGTTGATTCATGTTTGAAACGTCTGGATACTACTCTCCAAGGACCAACTAAGGTCCCTTCAGGAGGACTCTTTCATTTTGGGGTCAATGACTTCCTGGGCAGTCTGCACCTGCGAAGAAAGTCGACGAAGCGTGTGAGGATGGACGGGGCGTTAATGCCATACGTTGACCAACACTTATCCAAATCCTTTAAGGGACTCCCTTTTCATATTATCTTAACTTACCTAAGTATGTGCAGCACGGAAGGGGGGGTTTTCCGTCGATTGACCCACGATCCGTCAACCGTGGTGTCGTCTGTGAAGGCCTAATTTTCTGTAAGTTTTAAGTTGGTTACAATTAATTTATTAAGTAGTAAGGTCGTTAGTTAGGGGTTAATGGAATCTTAAAAAATTTAACTAACACCCCTTATAAATACCCCAACCTCATTAGAATATTAGGAAATCTCGTAACTCATAAACACATAGTCTCTTCCTTCTCTCTTCTTTATCTCTTTAGTAAAGATCCCCATTGAAGACCAAGCTAGAGGAGGGTTTAATGGATGGAAATAGTCAATTTTCTCCAAAATTATTCATCAATTAGTAAGGTATGAGATCTAATTCACCTTTGAGACCTCATTCCTCAAAGGTTTCCATCAAATTGATTTCAAAAGTTTAGTTTTCAAGTGGGTTTCATCCAATCTCGAAATTGATGTTATGAATTTATTTGTTTATGATTTATATTTGATATTATTAATATATTAACATGTATTATTACTTAATTATGATAAATCTTATTGTTTTTGTCTAGTTAGTACAAGATGACTATTACCCCTTAACCCTAGGTAATAGTGTAAGTATGAATTGTTTAATGTTTGTTCAATTGACTTGGTTTTTGATTGAGTTACTAATAGATGATGTTATTGCATCAACCATGAATTTATTAGGTTGAATTATATTCCTATCATGCTAGTTCTTGAGAAGTTCTCTTGATCTAAGTTGTGAAGTATGTTGTGCATTAACCTATGTATCTAGTATTAAGCTATAGTGATACATTTTTATATAGTGATTCAATTGGCCTTGTTATTATTTTTGTTATTGTTTTATGATGAAGCTATACCCTAATTGGTTTGAGTTAAGTGTTGATGGTAAGACCTTGATGATGGATTATGAAGGAGACTTGGTAAGCCTAAGGACCCTTATTCTTTACTTCAAATTATGGTTAATTGTGATTAAGTCATGATGTTGTAATAGAGTATCCCTTGAATTAGGATTGACAGGCTTTGAAATATGTTGAATTGAAATTTCTAAACTATGATTTGTGATGTGTTGGCTAACATGTAAATGTTATAAAGATGGTGAATGATTTAGCAAAGTGCCTTATTATGAAGTTATATGTGAATGTGTTAACCTCACTCATATGAATTATGATGAAAGGATTATACTCATACAATTCCTATTGAGATATGATGATGATGAATTTACAAGGGTTAGACCCTATGACCTATAATAATCTATGATGATTAATAAAGACATTTCAAAAAGGGGCTTAGCTTAGAATCGAGTGGACTTGACAATGGGAGGTGATGACTTCCCATAGAGGAAGTTTCACCCTATAGTTCCACGTGTGGTGTTGACTCCTCAAAGAGGGATAGTCATCCAAAGGATTCCAATTAAAGGAATGCCCCAACTTCCAAGTGGTATGTAGAGGGATTATACCTATCTCTTAGTTGTTGAACTATGTTTCCCACATAGGAAGACTAGATAGTGGATCCTCCTAGAAAGTAATGGTTATGTTTTGTTTTACATTGTCTGGTAGACCACCTTCCATCAGTGTAAGGTTTCACAACACCGGATTCCACATTGAGCTCTTATAATCAATGTCGGTTATGGTAATTGTTCCCTAAACTAAAACGAACTAATGAAGTATAAATAAACTAGGGTGACTTAAGAGGTTTGACTTAGCCTAGTTAAGCATATGGGACTCTACCTATGCCTTGCACTAGATTGCCTTGAGGGAAGCCTTAGAGGGTTTATATTATGTATGTATACGATAATGAATAAAAATTATGATAACATGATGATCTTATATGTAAATGACACTACATGGTGATGGTTATTATTATGAACATGTATTTGGTCTATATTACTAAAGTATGATGTTATGTATCCTTAAAAGTTATGTTATGTGAAGTTGGATATTGGTGATGGTTCTTTTTGAGTTACTTGATTGAGTAAGGTTATGGGCTTTACTTGGTCATTGCACTTGTTTTCTTTAAGAGTATTCATGAGTAGTTGTCTTGCTTTATTATGATATGATGAACTCTTAGTCAGACTTGTGATGCTATTATTTGATAATAAGGTTGTATTTGGTTTGGTTGCAAGTATGTTCATATGCATGTTACTTGCTTTGACTGAATTCGTATGACTTATTGATTGGTATGATCTTATTTATTATTCATAAGGATTCAAAAATTGTAAAGCAGCATGTTTTAATGAAATGTTCCTTTTTAGCATGATTTGATCTTATATGTGCATATGGTCACACAATTAGTACAACTGGTGTAATAACCCCATTTTTTCTCTTTTCCCAAACATTCTAGGTTTCCATCATTGAATGCTCTTTGAGACGATTTTGAAGAAGACTTGAAATTTCTCAATCATCCAAGTGGGTAGGTCCTCACTTTCCAAAGGTGATGCCAATATCGAGCTTATGAAGTTGTTTTCATTTTAAGATTGTTCGGTTATTTATCTTTCATTTGCGTACGGGTTGTATAGCTATGTGGCTCTTTTAAAATTATGTATGGGCTATGCCCAAATTGCTATAATATTGTTAGATGGTTATGAGATGAGATCTTTAAATACTATGTTCTAAAATATATATATACTTAGGTGCAATAATACTAGAAGACTATGTAATCTTCGTATACGAAGGGTATATGTATAATCGATATAGATATATTATGGGTGTGTAGAGGTCTATGTAAACCTCTATGTAGAATTACTTAAAGCTTTAAATTTTTCCGCAATTTTAACCTATGCATGTAATGATGTATGCTAAAAGGCTTGTCTTAGTACTCAAAGAAGACGCCGCCGCCGCTTACGTCTAGAGGATTCTCTCTGGATTTGACAAACTTGGTATCAGAGCACGAAGTTTAATATCTTTGATATCGATGTCTCTCTCAATCATGTCTATGTAGATTCGTACTCCTAATTGTGAAGCGCGCCACACTTTTGATTAGGAATCTATGTTATGCTTAGGAAACAATTTCTTTCTTGGAAATCCAATATTGTGCCTCTAGAGTGTACTTATTGCTTTCACCTAAACCTTGTATTTCGGTTATAGGCAATGAATACTTAAAGGAATGCAAATCAAAGACTTGAGGAAGAGACTGCCAATGCGGGAGTTCCTCCCCGTGGTGATCAAGTTCCTCCTCTTAAAAAAGATGCTAATGTTGACCAAGCTCTGGTCAATCCCACCATTTATGGATGGTGAGATAAGGGCTACCCTTTTCCAAATGGACCAAGCCATTACTTTTCAAGCCTAAGCCGACACTAATCAATTCCAAGCCATGATGTCCCGAGCTAACCGGGAGGTTGTACCCTGACCAAATCAACAAGTTACTACCAAGGCCTCTCGTCTAAGGGATTTCACTAAGATGAATTTTCCTACTTTCTATGGGTCCAATGTTGAAGAAGACCCCCTAGAATTCATTAATGAAGTTTACAAGATCCTTTATGTTATGGGGTTGACTACTAGCGAGAAGGTTGAGTTAGTCACTTACCAACTCAAAGATGTGGCTCAAACTTGGTATGTCCAATGGAGGGACAATAGTCCTCTAGGGGATGGATCAGATACTTGGGAGATCTTCAACAAGGCTTTTATTGATTGATTCTTTGCTCGGGAGATTAGGGAAGCCAGAGTGGTGGAGGTCATCAACCTTCTTCAAAGAGGTATGAGTGCGCTTTAATACTTTTTGAAATTCACTAAATTATCCAAGTATGCTACATCTTTGGTTTCCGATCCTAGGGATGAAAGTTATTTTGTGATGGGGGTGTTAGATAATTGCAAGAGGGGTGTCATTCGTCTATCATACATGGCAATATGAATATTTCTCGTCTCATTGTTCATGATCGACCAGTGGAAGAGGAAAGGGCTAAGGGGAAGAGTAGAGAGGCTAAGAGGGCAAGATATTTTGATGGTGGTTCTTCAAGGGGTAGGCTTGATATCCAAGACACCCTAGGTTCAAGAAGAGGTTCTCTAGTCACGTTCAATCCAAGTTCCCAAAGGCTAGTGATGAGAAGGTGCAAAAAACTAGGTCCCAAAAGGGAAAGAGTGGAACTCACCAAATGAGAAGACTACATGTGCCAAGTGTGGAAAGGGTCATCTTGGTGAATGTCCTGTTGGAACGGGCAAATGTTTTGTTGTGTCAAGAGTGGACACAAGGCTAGGGATTTCCTAATATGAAGGGTGAAGATAAGGGTGGTGGTCAATCTCAAGCAAGTGGTTCTAATGATGCTTCTAAGAAGAATAATTTTTATGCTCTCCGCACTAGTGTGAGCAAGAGAATTTCCACAATGTTGTGACCGGTATGTTGAAAGTCTTTTCTATTGATGTATATGTGCTACCTTTTCATTTGTTACCAATATTGTATCTAAAATTTTGACATTTTACTCGATATCTTGTATGAAACTTTTATAGTGTCTACCCCGCTGGATGAGTCGGTTGTTGAAAAAAGGGTGAATAATTGTCCTATAATGTTGACCAATGGAGTTTCTTATATTTAACTAGTAGAACTCGATATACCTGACTTTGATATCATTTTGGGTATGGATTGGTTGCATGCTTGCTTTGCCTATATTGATTGTAGAATGAGGGTATTGAAGTTTAACTTTCAAAATGAGGGTTTTTAGAGTGGAAGGGGGGAAATTCTATTCCTAGAGGTCGTATCATCTCTTGTCTAAAATCATGCAAAATGATCTCTAAAGGTTATTTTTATCATATAGTAAGAGTACAAGATTTAGACTCTGAAATTCCACCCATTGAGTCAGTCCCAGTAGTGAGTGAACTTCCAGAGGTCTTTCCTAATGATCTTCCCGGTATTCCTCCTTATTTGGGAACTTATTTTTGTATCGATTTGCTATCTCATACAAATCCCATTTCAATTCCTCCTTGTCGGATGGATCCGGCCGAATTGAAAGTGTTGAAGCCAAAACCTAAAGATGTACTAGACAAAGGCTTCATTAGACCTAGTATTTCTCCATGTGGTGCTCCGGTTTTGTTTGTGAAATAGAAGGATGGGTCCCTTAGAATTTGTATAGATTATCGCCAACTAAATAAAGTCACTATTAAGAACAAGTTCGGATTGACAACTTGTTTGATAAACTCTAAGGGGCAAGTTACTTTTCAAAGATTAACTTGATATTGGGGTATCACCAATTTAGGGTGAGGGGTGAGATATACCAAAGACGGCAATTCAGACTAGATATGTTCACTATGAGTTCTTAGTAATGTCCATTGGTCTCACTAATGCTCCGGTGGCGTTTATGGACTTAATAAATAGAGTATTTTGAAGTTACCTAGATTCATTTGTCATTGTCTTCATTAACGACTTATTTGTATATTCAATAAATGAGGGTGAACACATGGGCCATTTGAGAGTGGTGTTGCAAGTACTTAAAGAACATCAATGCTTTGCCAAGTATAGAAAATGTAAGCTTTTGTTGAGGTCCGTGGCTTTTCTTGGTCATATCATCCCTAGTGAGGGAGTTGAGATTTATCCAAGGAAAACGGAAGCGGTGAAAAATTAGCCGAGACCATTGACTGCAACAGAAATTAGGACTTCCTTGGGTTTAGCGGGTTATTATTGGAGGTTTGTGGATTGTTTTACGTCCATTGAATTTCCCTTGACTACTTTAACCCTAAAGAATAAGAAGATTGAGTGGTTGGAGGAAGGTGATAAAAGCTTCCAAATCTTGAAAGATAGGCTTACTTCTACTCCGGCGTTGACTTTACCGGAGGGTACAAAGTCTTTGTTGTGTATTTTTATGCATCCCGAGTGGGTTTGGGGCATGTGGTTATTCAACATGGGAAAGTAATCACCTATGCTTCTAGAAAATTTAAGGTATATGAGAAGAACTATCCAACTCATGACCTTGAGTTAGCGGCTGTGGTTTTTGCCTTGAACATATGGAGGCATTACTTGTATGGTGTTCATGTTGATGTGTATCCCGAACACAAGAGTCCCCAAAATGTGTTTACCAAAAGGATTTGAATTTTCGACAACTAAGGTGGTTAGAAGTGTGGAAAGATTATGACATGACTGTTCACTATCACCCCGACAAGGCCAATGTGGTTGCCGATGCTCTAAGTCGTATGACCATGGATATTGTGTCTCATATGGAGGAAGCCAAGAAAGACTTAGTGAAAGATGTTCATAGGTTGTCTAGATTGGGTGTTAGGTTTGAAGATTCTCTAAATGGTGGTTTTATGGTACATCATAACTTCGAGTCATCTTTAGTGGTTCAGGTGAAGTCCAAACAGCACCTTGATAAACAATAGATGGAGTTGAAGAAATGAGTTCTTGGTAAGCTTAGAGGGGGATGGTGTTTTGAGGTATCAACAAAGGTTGTGTTTTTCCAAGGTAGATAATTTGAGGAACCAGATTCTTGAGGAAGCTCATGGATCCCGTTACTCTATTCACCCGGGGTCATCAAAGATGTATCATGAACTTAGGAAAGTGCATTGGTGGGAAGGTTTGAAAAATGACATAGCGGAGTTTGTTGCTAAGTGTCCAAATTGCTAACAAGTGATAGTCGAACATCAAAAGTCTAGTGGTTCACTTCACGAAATACAAATTCCTACTTGGAAGTGAGAAGCCATCAATATGGATTTTGTGGTAGGTTTGCCTAAGACTCAAAAACAATATGACTCATATAGGTGGTTGTTGATAGGCTGACCAAGTCTACTCGTTTTATTACTGTCAAGTCTACTTATTTGGCGGAGGATTATGCAAAGATCTTGATAGATGAGATTGTGTGTCGCCATCGTACTCTGTATCCATCATATCGGATTGGGGTGCATAATTAACATCTAGGTTTTTGAGGTCATCCAAGAAGTATTGGGCACTACGGTGAAGTTAAGAACCCCTTTTATCCCCAAATGGATGGTCAAACGGAGAATACTATTCAAACCTTTAAGGATATGCTTAGATCGTGCGTCATCGACTTCAAAGGAAGTTGGGATAAGCACTTGCCTTTGTTGAAGTTTGCTTACAATAATAGTTTTCATTCATCCATATCCATGTCTCCTTATGAAGTCTTTTATGGTAGGAGTTATAGATCTACTATGGGGTTGTTTGAAGTCGGTGAGTCTTCGATTCTTGGTCTTGATTTGATTTATAAGACTTTGAAAAAAGTTCACATAATAAGGAATCGTTTGAACATGGCCTATAGTCAGCAAAAGTCTGATGCAGTCCATAGGAGAAGGAATTTAGAGTTTGAAGAAGGCGATAAGGTGTATTTAAAAATTTGTCTTAACAGTTGAGTGGTTATATTGGGAAAGAAAGGCAAGTTTAGTCCTCGTTATGTGGGTCCCTATGAAATCTTTCAAAGGGTTGGTAAGATTGTCTATGAATTGAAACTTCTAAGTGAATTGACTTCTGTTCATCCAGTTTTCCATGTTTCCACTTTTAAGAAGTGTATAGGTGATCCTGAGTCTATTCTTCCTATTAAGGGTATTGGTTTGAAGGATAACCTCTCTTATGGCGAAGTTCCGGTTGAGATCCTCGATAGGCAAGTAAGGGATTTGAGGAACAAAAAGGGTGCTTCCTTAAAAGTGTTATGGAAGAATCACCTTGATGAGGGTACAACATTGGAGACCGAGGGAGACAGGAAGTCCTGTTACCCTCAGCTTTTTTATAACTAAGGTTAGTCGTTCCTCTTAATAATTAAAACAATGACTAAAAATTCAAGTTTCTTGATTTTTGGTGAAGTTTTGAAAATTGTGCATTTTTAAATGTTGTTTTAATGACATACAATTAATTATGCTAATAATTTGCAATTTTTCTTGTTTGAGTTATATTGTGCATTTTGATATGGTGAGTCTTTATGAACTGATATGTACCATGTTGTTAAGCTTAACTTTTGCATAATTGACTTATAAATGTTATGTTGAGCTCATGTTGTTATTGTGAGAAGGAAAATTCCTCATGATGTGATGTTTGAGCCTTATGTTTGGTAATTGATGTTTTTCAATTGCCTTATTTAAAAGACATGATTGAAGTTTTAACTAATGTTATTATTTATTATTGTTGGTTGGGATGATTTTCTCGAGTCTATTCCTTCGTTCAAAAGATTTTTAGTGCCATTCGGGGATTAATGTTCCTAAGGTGGGATAATGTAACACTTTGAAAATCTAAGACGTGTTCTAGAGACTAACCTAAGTGTTGTAAGGTTTAGACACTGTTTTAAGGTCTATTTTAATGAATAAAAGTCATTTAGGAAGTCTAGCACCAAAACATCCAAGAACATCCATGACAAATGGAAACTAGTTTAATGAGGTACTAGTATGCCTTAGCCTATTTGACTAGCTTTTAGAATTTGGAAAATGATGAAAATTGGTGGAAGGGTGTCTAAAATGTTTTTAAGTTGATTCATGCTCTAAACGTCCGGGTACAAATCTTCAAGGACCAACCAAGGTCCCTTGAGGAGGACCCTTTCATTTTTGGGTCAAACATTGCCTGGGCAGTGTGCACCCACGAAGAGAGTCGACGAGGTGTGTGTGGATAAACGGGGCGTCGATGCCATCCATCGACTGAAACTTAGCCAAATCCTTGAAAGGACTGTTTTTCACATTCTCCGAACTTACCTACGGATGTGCAGCACGGAAGGGGTGTTGGCCAACGATTGACCCACCATCCATTGAGTGACCCATGATCCGTCGATCGTGGTATCGTCTGTGAAGTCCTAATTTTCTACACGTTTTAAGTTAGTTAGGGGTTAAGGTAAGCCTAATTAATTTAATTTACACCCCATATAAAGACCCCAATCCCATTAGACTAATAAAAACTCTCATAACTCACAAACCCAAACTCTCTTCCATCTCTCTTCTTTCTCTCTCTAATGAAGAACCCCATTGAAGACCAAGCTAGGGGAGGGTTTAAGGGCTGAAAAGATTCAATATTCTCCATCAATATTCATCAATAAGTAAGGTATGGGATCTAATTCACCTTTGATACCTCTTTCTTCAGAGGGTTCCATCAAATTGATTTCAAAAGTTTAGTTTTCAAGTGGGTTTCATCCAATTTTTAAATTGATGTTATCAATTGATTTATTTATGATTTATCTTGGATATTATGAATATATTAATATGTATTCTAACTTAATTATGATATATATTGATCGTTTGGTCTAGTTAGTAGAAGATGACCTTCACCGCTTAACCTTAGGTTATGGTCTTGATATGAATTGTTTAATGTTGGTTCAATTGAGTTGGTTATTGATTGAATAAATACTAGATGATATTATTGTATCAATTATGAATAAATTAGGATGAATAATAGTCCTATCATGCTAGTTCTTGAGAAGTTCTCATGATGTAGGTTATGAAGTATGTTGTGAATTGACCTTAGTATATTGTATTAAGTTATGAACTAGTGATGAATTGTGATATTGTGATTCAATTAGAGTTATTCTTATGTTGGTTATTGTTTTATGGTGAAACTATACACTAATTTTATTAAGTTAAGGGTTTATGGTAAGACCCTTATGATGGATTATGAAAGAGACTTGGCAAGTCTAATGATCCCTATTCTTTACTTCAAATTATGATTAATTGTGATTAAGTCATGATGTTGTATTGTAGTATGCCTTGTATTATGATTGATAGAGTTGGAATGATATTGAATTGAAATGTCTTGACTATGATTTGTGCGGTGTTATCTAAGATGTAAATGTTATAAGGATGGTAAATGATTTACCAATGTGCCTTATTAAGAAGTGATATGTGAATGGTCTAAACTCACTCATATGAATTGTGATGAAAGGATTATACTCATACAATTCCTATTTAGCTATAATGGGGATAAATATAAAAGTGTTAGACCCTATGACCTATAATAAGCTATGAAAATTAGTAAAGACATTAAAGACATTTCAAAAAGATACTTATTTTGAGAACCGAGTTAATTTATCAATGGTAGGTTATGACTTCCCATAGAGGAAGATTCACCCCATAGTTCCACATGTGGTGTTGACTCCCCAATGAGGGATACTCATCCAATGGCTTCTCATCACAAGAGGCCCCAATTGCTAAGTGGTGTGTATAAGGATTATACGTATCTCTTAGTTCTCGAACTATGGTTTCCCCATATGAAGACTATCTAGTGGATCCACCTAAAAAGCTAAGTTTATGTTTTGTTTTACTTTGGCCAGTAGAGCACCTTCCATCGGTGTAAGGTTTCACAACACTGAATTCCACATTAATCTCTTATAATCAATGTCGGTTATGGCAATTGTTCCCTAAACTAAAATGAACTAATGAAGTACAAATAATCTAGGCTGACTTTAGAGATTTGACTTAGCCTAGGTAAGCGTATGGGACTCTTCCTATGCCTTGCACTAGTTTGCCTTGAGGGAAGCCTTAGAGGGTTGAGATTATTTATGTATATGATAATGAATACAAATGATGATAACATGATGATCTTATATGTAAATTACACTACATGGTTATGGTTAATATTATGAATATGTATTTGGTCTATATTACTAAAGTATGATGTTATGTATCCTTAAAAGTTATGTTATGTAAAGTTGGATATTGGTCATGGTTCTTTTTGAGTTACTTGACTGAGTAAGGTTATGGGAATTTCCTTGGTCATTGCACTTGTTTTCTTTAAGAGTATTCATGAGTAGTTGTTTTGCTTTATTATTATATGATGAACTCTTAGTCATACTTGTGATGCTATTACTTGATGATAAGGTCTTATTTGGTTTGGTTGCATGTATGTTGATATGCATGTTACTTGCTTTGACATAATGCATATGACTTATTGATTGGTATGATTTTATTTATTATGCGTAAGGATTTCAAAATGAAAAAACTTAAATTTGAAGTTAAAAATATATTATTTTAAAATATACTTAAACTTTTTTTTAGGGATAGGAGGGGTTGGGGGTGAGTAGGGGGAGGTTGGAAGAGAGTTTGGAAAAAAATTTCCTTAAGTTTTGAAGGGAAATCATTTTCTTTAAATTTAAGAAAAATGAGTTTATTTGGAAACATTTGGCCGAACCAAACATGAGAAAATTGGAAGAAAAATGTTTCTTTCATACCAAACACACCCTAAATGTTGAGATTTTTGTATATTACATTTTAAATGATTTGCTACAAACATGAATTCTTTCGCATTTTCTCTATTAGTGATTTTGAAATTGATTCAACATATATATACTAGTAGTATAAATAATGTTTACATATCTATGATGACATGTTAGTTTAGTTAAATTTTATAAATTAAATATTAAATAGTAAATCATCATATTAGTACATGAATTAACCACCATAAAGTCACTTGAATATGTATTCTTTGTATTAATTTCATACTGGAGTAAAATTATGATTTTTTTTTGTTTTGTTCTTCTTTAAATTGGGAATATAATGGTTAAATTTTCCCTTCATAAAAAAATCATACATATATATATATATAATATATATCATATTATTTTTTATATATGAAATATTTGAGTAAATGAGAATTACATTTACACAAATTTTATTATCACTAACTATCAATGATGTAAATATACGTAACTCCCACTAATTATATTCATTATGGTTTTCTACTTCTTCCTCTCATCCATCGTATTAAATGGATTAACGTCATATTCAATGTTTTAAAACACTCTGTTGGGACTCACCCTTGGGTAAGCTCTAGCATATTGCCTCGATACCCAACTGTGGGACATAATTTTATAAGACTTACGTTCTAAGAGCCCGACTATAAAGCCAAAGCCCAATGCTGCTATCCTAACATATCTTATAAAAATTAATTGATAATTTTTTTAGTTACCATTGTTGACCAGAACCTCATAAATCTTGAATAAATGAATGATACTTAAGATTTTTTAAATCTATAACGAAATGGTCTTATTGACCCTTCTACTTGTGTTCGTTTGCATTTTGGACCCCTTTATTTGACTATTTGTCAACTCAAACCTTGAGCGTAATGAAACTCTATCTTTTAAGCCCATCTGACCATTGACAAAGCTTATATGACAACTTAATTATGGAGTTGACATAATGAGTGATGTCACATGTAGAAGGATCGTGAAAGATCAAATTTTAGATTAAAAATATTTTTTTTCTTTTTAAAAATAGATTACAAATATAAAAAAAATATTCCCGTTCTGTCTTCTTTCTCCAACCCTCCCCTCCCCATTTCTTTTATTCTTTCTATTCACCAACCCCTATTTCTTTTATCTCAAACTCTTACTTCTTTTCTTTCTCCCCTTTCCAGACCTTTCTGATTTGTTGTTTCCCTCTCTTTTTTTCTTTTTTCACATATTTTTCCTCTTGATATTACAAACCAAATTGTATTGTTGTTGTAGATATGTATTTTTTATTTATTTTTGGGGTAATTTATAACCCATAAAGTGATAATGTTTCAATAGTCTTAAAAGATGAAAAGTGATTGTTGAATGTCTTTCTGAAATTAGGTGAAATGTGCTATGTAAAATTGTATAAAAATATTAAAGTATATTGATGTGTTTTAGTGGTTGTTTGTTGACATCAATGGGGGGGAAATATTTTTGGTGGTTAAAGTGGTAGATATTTATGGTGGCTAACGAAATATGATTAAAAGTTTTGAATGAAAGAAATTTTGAAAAAAAATCGAATAATAACCGTTAGTTATTTAGGAATGTATTGATACTAGTGAGAATGGAAGGTTGTGGTGGTATCTCTAATGTAAAAAAATATGAAGAGAGGTGGAGGGATGAAGAAGGATGAAATGAAAAAGAAACAATAAATAGATTATTTTTTTTATTAAAAAAACTAGGTAAATTACACGTGCTTCGCACGGGATTTAACTATTTCATTAGGCTTACATATGATCATTCGGTAATACTTGTATTTTTTATATGTAATTGGCAAAAAAAATTTATCTTAAAGAAAAGTATTTCTCTGAAATCTTAAAGTGCTATATTTTTTTAAAAATTTATTTTTTTATATAAAAATTATGAGTCATAGATAGATTTTAAGTATAAGAAAGAAGTCTAAGAAAATCTCCCTGGAAATAGTTGGTAAGATGTAATGAAAAATTTTAAATTCTAAGAAATCATAAAGAACAACATTAGAAGTTAAAAAAGAGACCAAAAAACATTGAACAACAACACTCCCAATTAAAGTGGAACATCACGTCCATACAAGATCATAATTAACTAAATTCAAATGGACGGTCTTGGACTCCTTTTTTGTGAACCTCAATCAATCTCTTTTTTATTATTGTATGTCATATCAAGTATATACTAAAAATGACCCTAAAATTGTTATTATCATAAATGTTTTCTGTCATTGTCCAAAAATAGGCATTACTATTTTTAAGGTTTCATATCAGCGGCCCCAACTTATTTGGATTAAAACATAGTTATTGTTATAGTTATAGTATGCAGTTAAAAAAAATTAATGCAATTATCAACCAAGAAGTAGGTGGCATTTGAATGTTCACAATATACTAAACAAAATTTTTGACACATAACATATTAAATTCTCACAACATAATTTTGTGAGCACTTGAACACACAAATATCCAAAAAAATTATAATAAAGACGACCTTATTTTCCTAACAATCAAGAAAAAAAAGGCATGTGCTTAATATATTTTTCAAAAAGATAATCTTACGAGTTGTATCTAAGTTTACAGTCCACAAATTTAACTTAAACAAGTCAGATCGAGTTATTATTTCTTTATAAAAAATTAAAATAGTTATCAAAAGAATGAGTTATCACTACAACAAAAATGATCTTTAATGATAATTAATAGCTCAATTATCGTTAAATATGTATTTTCATAGGCAAATGGTACTCTGTATAAATGTCCCTAATGTTTATAACAACATTGAACTCAATGACAATTTATTAATGTTAGTAAAGGTTGTAACACTCTTTGTGAATGTGTATATTTATTGTCTATAAATAATATTTTTGCTATAGTATATTTCTGACATTTATTAGTTTCATGAAAACTTGATCTCTTATTATGATTAAATAGAAGACAAGAAGAAGTATGACAAATTAGTTAACTTGCGATAAAAGATGCAAACTAATTGTCTATATACAAATATTCTAGAAATAGTGCAAAGTCATATCAAATTTTTGTACCTAAGAAAAAATAATCAAAATAATATACTAACTGTGGCAAGCAAGAGAGCAATAATTTTTGGTTCTTTTATTAAACTTCATCATTGTTTCTGTATAAGTTATCAAATATTTGTTGTTGTGTGGTATTAAATATACTACAACCCACATGCAATCTTCTTAGAAGTATATAGAGAAACCCTATAAAAATGAAACAAAAGAGAGGATAAATTTTTTATCTTCTTCACTGGAACTATGAAGATAATTAAAAATATTCATCAAAATAGCAAAAAGAAATTTCAATAGATACATGAATCACTATGATTTGTAGTAAAAAAATAAGCTTAATGAAATAGAAGAAAGAAAACTTTGAGAAATGAAATACACTTTATACGACGCATAATTAATGAATTTGAATTTTGAAAAAACATAAGAGTATTATTGACGCAAATAAAAGTATTTGTTTACTAATGAATTAAACCATCAACCATTTCAGCAATGTTATGACTTGTGCACTAAAAGCTCCAAGAGTAGTAATGTCGCATTGCAATTGAATCAATTTGCTTTGCTTATATGAAGAAGCCTGTATAAATGGACAAAAGTGAAGATCAATTTTCAATCATCCTTGCTGACACTTTGACAGAGTTAAAAAAAGGTCACCAAAATAGGAAAAAAAATTACCATAGTTCGATGAATCACTATGACTTATAGTAAAGATTAAGATCCATGAAAATTTTCAAGAATGAAACAAACTTCAAAAAGGCTCAATTAATGTATTTGATTTTTACTACCCTATTATGGGAAAAAAACCTACAAATTATAGTTGCGGGAAATTTCTCTATTTATAGACAACATAGGGTAGTGTGAACAAATATTTATTGTGCCTTATCGGAAATGTCACAACTCTTTGAAAAAATTACAACCCTTCAAAAAGGACGCAACCTTTCATAAAAGTCATAATTTTTTTTTATAAAAATCGCAACTCTTCATTAAAGTCACAACTTTTCAAAAAAGTTACAACTTTCATAAAAGTCACAACTTATTCATAAAAATCACATTTTTTCATGAAAAAGGAGTGCTAGTTTTGGAAATAAATAAATTTATAAGGGAATTTTGGTTTCTTGTGGTGACACATAGGCGGGCCTAAGGTTCTCTCTTATATAAATATATGATAATAGGTGATGTATCATTTATAATGTGGTGCGGATGATGACGTGTCATTTTTGTTAAGCCGTTGAAGTTCACACACAGTGAAAGGGGTTTAAAATGCTTAGTTTCACTGAGTTTAAGGGTTCAATTAAGAAATGAGCAAGAAGAATGGTCCAAAATAGAAACTCATACAAGTAGAGGGGTCTATCATACCATTCCACCGAGATAAGAATATTGAGTTTAATTCAAATAAAAGTTGTGGTATCACATTTTTCCTATTTGATAACACTGTGAGGATGATTATATACTACGTAACATTTCCTTGTAAAAACATAGCAAAATTTTATTATTCAGTTTATTGCATGAATTTCAGAACCCTAGCTATGTATATCTTTAGTTTTTGAATTACACATGCTAGGTCAGATATTTCAGTTACTTCAGGTATACATGCCTTAGTTATAAATGCATCATTACAAGATAAATTGTTGCATTCTTAGTTTACATGTTCAGTTTTTAGCTATCTTGCAATCACTTGTACCCCTATTTGATATTGATACTAACTCCCACACCCCTAGAAAATCTTTTCGTTGCTTAAAACCCTGTTGTTTTTGTTGAATTGTAATAATTAATTTTAAAATTATTTTCTTTAATTTGGTGGAATGATTGATCCATTTGTCATATTTTATAGAATGAATTAGTTTGCATCTTTAATTTCCTCATTGAATTCTCCAATTTAGATCACTCCCTTTGAGATTCGAACCTGACTCAACTATTGAGGATTTATATTGCTAACGATCACTTATTTACTTAATTTTTTTTGAGTAATTTTATTTTTATCAGTCACTCTAAATTGAGCAATTTGATAAAACTTTCAAAATAAAAAAATAATATAATTAATGTTGCTCTCAATTGAGAGAGATTTTCAGAACTTTTATTTTTGATGTTTTTCCAAAATTAAATCTAAATACATGATATAGATAAATACCCTAAGGAAAAACTATTTTATAATCAAATGAAAAAACATGTCATGAAAAATACAACCGCTATCGATACAAACTCGTGCATTTAATCGATTCTTGATGATGGAAAATAATGAATATATATTGTCCTCATCTTTTAGTTGCCCGCTTAATCTTTTAAGCATCCAAAGTCTCCTCAAAATAATATTTGCGATGTTTATACTAATTTGTATTTTCGTAACAAGTTACTCATAATAGGTAGGATAGGAAATCGATTCAAAATAAATTTGTTCATGCGGGCTTCACATAGCGGCAAACTAATTTTACAAGAAACCATACTAGCTCATTTTTTCGTGTCGCTATAGGCTCCAATTTATTTTTCTCAGCATCAATTTTTCTATACATACTTGGTTCTAAACCTCTGAACTCAATCTTGAATAAATTTTGTCGATTTCTTCTCAGACATCAAAATATTTGTTTTAGCACCAAAACTGCTCTTTTTATCAAAATCATATCATACACAATAAAACACTTGTAATATAAACTCTCTCTCTCTATTTTAATAACATAATCCGTCCGTTAAAAGTCTTTTTTTAATTGTTTATTTTTCTTTAATAAATTTTTTATATCATGGTGTGAAATTTATCTACTTGTATGATAATTGACCTCAGTAGATTTCAGTGTTAGCGAGATATTCCTTTTAAGTTTTACAATAGGATTGACTATTTTGTAATTAGATATATTTCTGTGACTAATCTTTGATTGCTACGTCAAAAGGTAGAGTTTAAAGCCACAAATGTCTCATTAATCTACTTGACCTTCAAAAATATCTTAGCATCTTTAATTCCCAATTTTAAATCCAATTGACTGAGTTGGTTGGTTTGGTCGTGTGTTTTCCGTAGTCATTATTTGTTTTATGTCCTTTATATTTGTTTAACAATGATGGCGGAGTGAATATGCATATCATTATATTTAAAAGATTAGAATAAATATATCTTTTAAATGCAGGTCAATTTTGACTAAAAATCTTGAAAAGGGACCATCCTAGTAATTGTTTCAATTATAAAACCCTAAGGAACCGTTCATTTGCTTCATTAATATTCCTCATTCATCAATGCCTTTTGGCACATCTACCATGGAAGAAATGGAAAATCTCCCTTCCCAAATAAATCAATTTGTTAATGAAACTCTTGATTTATTTGGAAAACAACTAGGACCCGTTTTCTCTAGCTTTTTAGGGATCTACCAAGGAGTTTCATTATTGGCTCGTAGATTGGCTCAGGTTATTGTCACCTTGATACTATTAAAGTAGCTTATTTCCAATTAAGGTATGTTTCAACATGAAGATTCAATTTAATCCTTTTGTTAGCTAGGGATACATATTGAAAAAAGGATAGATTGATCGGATCTTCAACATGATCTATTGTTTCTACTAGTTACACATAGATCTGGTTGAAGATTATCTTAATTTCACTCGTGTTTGAAAATTGTGGCCGTTTGTGATCACTAGGGAAATCTTAAACAATAAATTCGTTAGGAATACATGGCTAACATGAGGATGATTGGATGATAGGAATACATGGCTAATTCTCATGATCATTTTAACTAGTTGCAAATACACTAATCAAAGATTTAGCAGACCAAGCTTTTCTTTTGAGGTGCTAGTACTTCATGAAAATTTTATCTCTTATTATGATTAAATAGAAGATAAGAAGTAGTATGACAAATTAGTTAACTTGCGATAAAAGATGTGGACTAATTGTCTATATACAAATATTCTAGAAATAGTGCAACGTCATACAAAATTTTTGTACCTAAGAAAAAATAATCAAAATAATATACTATGGCAAGCAAGAGAGAAATATTTTTTTATTCTTTTAAGAAACTTCAATATTGGTTGTGAATTAGTTATCAAAGATTTGGTTGTTGTGTGCTATACATATAGCACAACACAAATGCAATCTTCTCAAAAAGTATATTAAAGTAACCCTGTAATTGAGACACAAAAGAGAGGATAAATTTTTCAATCTCTTCACTTGGAAATGTCAACAACTCTTAAAAAGTTCAACCCTTCAAAGATCATCAACCCTTCATAAAAGTCATAAAATTTTTTTATAAAAGTAGCAACTCTAATTAAAATCACAAACTTTTCAAAAAAGGTACCACTTTCATAGAAGTCACAAACTTTTTCATAATAAAAATCACAACTTTTCCTTAAAGGATAAGTTCTAGTTTTGAAATAAATAAATTTTAAGGGATTTTTGGTCGTGTGTCCACAAGCGGGGACTAAGATATCATTATAAAATATATGATAATAAGTGATGTATCATTGTAATGTGATGCAGGATGAGATATTGTCATTTTTTTTCAAGCCTTTTAAAGTTAGGACAAAGTGATGAAAGGGGTTAAAATGCTTGTCACTGAGTTTAAGGGGTCAATGAAGAAACTGCGCAAGAAGAATGGTCCAAAATAGAAACTCATACAAGTACAAGGGTTCTATCATACCATTCCACAAAGATAAGAATATTGAGTTTAATTAAAATAACAAGTTATGGTATCACATTTTTACTATTTGATAACACTGTGAGGATGAATCTTGAGGTCGAATACACAGTTAGTCCCTCAAAATTAAAATAATTTATTTTAACATTTGGACACCTTGATTGTCACCACGGACTATTGGCCAAATATTCTCTATTTAAAAAATTGTAGAAAACCATTTGCATGAAAAAAGCCAAATTTTAGGCAAATAAAGGAAATTACGATGCATAAAGTGGGATCTACTATTCCCTCCATCTCAATTCGTGCATCATACTTTTCTTTTGTAACCGGTCTTAAAATGAATTTTGCACAAAAGATATATTTAATATTTAATTATTGTTTATATCTCTGTTAAACAATTTTGTTTAAAGTAAATTACTTCTACTAGTTAATAGATTATTATCCTCCTCCCCCTTTTACACCTAATTTCAGGAGGGATTCCAGTTGAATTCCATTTGTGACATCATGTCATATGGGTGTGAGGTTTTAGTGCACATGAGTGATAATGCGTGCTAATCCAACCACCCAAACTTGTACGCTAAATACCTAAGAATGTTTTTTAAGTTCGGTAATACTAAAAATGTTTTTTTTTAAAGTGTTTACACAGTAGGTTGTGCCACTTTTATGTAATAGTTTTGGGGAAGTGATTGCATGGTTCTATCTGCATATCCCAATATAACTTCAGGTATATTTTGATTTTAAAATAACATCTATTATATCCTTCATTTCTACTGATAATTACTAAAATTAATCCATAATTTTTACAATAGAAAAGCATATCTTTTCCTTATCAAAATGATACGATCCTTCATAATAAAATTTACTAAAAGTTCATAAATTAAAATGATTTACTATATTAATATAATATTCAAATATAAATTTCCAATAATAACAACGACAAAATAATGGAGATTTATACAATGACAACAAACAACAAACATAAAAATTAAACAAAACTAATATAAACAGATAAGAGAAGAGACAATAGAAATTTTCTCATTATAAAAAAATATTTTAAGTGTGTATAATATTGTGTCAAATGTCACTATTTATAGGATAGGATTGACGAACACAAATAGTTGTCATGAATATGACCAGTATTTTAAAATGCGGTGGCGTGAGACGGGGATTTTACCTAGCATAAGGCGAGACGTAAGCATAAAGACATGAGGCATAAACCCTATGGATCTTTTAAGGTTTTAATTTTACAATATGTTATAATAATATAATAAGAAAAAATTATAAAAGTACGTTAAAAGTTTGAAATAATTACAAAAATGATTAAGTAAACTGATAGAAAATAAAAATTCTAACCTGATTATACAAGTATAACTAATTTAAAATCTTAACAAGTTTACAAAATTGTATTTTATCATACTATAAAATTACCCCCCCCCCCCCCCCCAAAGTATTATTATAAAAACATTTCTCCTCATGAATAAAAATAAAATTACTTTCAAATAGCTAACTAACATATGATAATTAATTTTGAGACACATGACAAAAACATGAAGACCAATGAAGAGTGAAAAAGTAAAATTTTCTATGTATTTTACAAAGGATGTGTGACGAGATCTCAATTTTGTTATTAAATCTGAATGTACAATTGGGATAGTCTTATTGTGAAAGCCAACCCCCCAGCATACAATTTGTTTGATGATTCTTATTCTTTTCTCATTACAAGTAAATCGCTCACATACACGACCCTGTGGAAGACGTTCTGGTCTTCTTAATCCATGGGATTGGGTAGTCAAAGAGAGTGTTAGGATAGAAAAATATTCTAAATCTTCAACTAATTCACTATAAAAGAGAGTAATTTAATACTGAATGAAGTAATTCTTTTGGTAGATAGATTTGAGCTCTTCAACTAGTTTGGAATTTTTTGAGTTATTTGACGTAGTTTGACTGTTTATGATGAAGGGGACAATTCAAAAGTCACACTACTGAATTGATGCAAATTATGAAGCATCAAGATTGAATCTCTTTAAAGAGATCAAAATACTCAGTCATGTTGGTAAACTTATTGGTCGAAGGTTATATATCCATAACTTTCCTTTTGTTAAGTTTTGTGCTCTGTTGACAACCATGAACTTTTATTGATCAGCAAATACTGATTTTATTCCCTTCTTCAAAGATGTTTTACCATTAACTTAAAACCCTAACATGAATATTTAACAGACAAAAATAAACTTATTCCAATAAATAAGGGACAACTTTGACTGGTTAAAAACTCTTGAAAACTGTCCCTCCTATGCAATTGTTTCAAATATAAACCCTAAAGAAGCCTCAACTGACATCATTATCCATAACTGCAAATTCTAAAAAATGAGAAAACAACCTCTCGAAGAACTCATAATGGAGATACTCATGTGAATTCATGGTTGCAATTGATGTTTGATTAAAAAATCATGGCACTACTTTATCTCAAATCCTAAAAATTTGTAAATAACAATTTCAATTTATCACGTAATAACTAAGAGTACAACTGCCATAGTGCGATGTTGTACGTGTATTATAGCTCAAGGTCAACATTGAGCTATATTGTAGGCGATGTGAATGTAGCAGTTATAGTTTACTCTAATAGTGAGAAGTTGTATGAGTACTCAATAGTTTAATTTAGCTGTTATAGAACTCTAGGAGGTGAAATTTTATGTCGATATACATTCCTACTGAGGGGGCTATCAATAACAAAATTTTACATAATGTCTGTGTACATTCTGCACTTCTCAGACCCCCCGCTTGGAACTATGTTGGGATTAGTATTATCGATTGAATTGGTGGTCGTTGTCAACTAGTGTAAATAGATGCCCACAAAACCATTTAAGTAAACGATGAATATCCATATGAATATCTAAAGGTATTTGCTAGTATTATATTTAACCTTATAAGCGTTCCTCCTTTTTATGATGTAACTATTTAATTACATGGAATAAAAGTTATGGAGTACTAGATTGTAGTATATTGTTTTTAAAAGTTCAAGCTAGATGACGTAAATTTCTATCTTAAATTGTTAATTTCTATTACTGATAATTTTTTCTTTTTTCTTTGGCAAATTAATTAACGAATCTTGTTTTACTCTGACAAACATTGTGATGAAAGTACTAACAATTTGAATGAGAACACGAGATTAACGAAAAAAAATTGTAATATATCCATATGCACAAAAAAAAGAACATGAACTTATCCATATGTGATATACTTGTGTAAATATCATTTATTCAAGAGATAATGTACAAGTACCCCTACACTATGACCCGTGTATGGCCCCGAACTACCCCCCAAACGCGGACACGGAACCTAGGACAATAAGTGATCCCAAGTTAACCCTACTGGCATAATCATGAGCATACTAAAGAGAAGAATATGTTGCGGAAGCTAAATTATACTTAAAATGAAAAGATGGGATACCCATATTCTATAACTGAGATATTTGAAAACAATGAGTTTAATAGGAAAAGAACATTAACTTCAATACTAAGTTGAATTTTAAACTATGTCTGAAAATAGCCTCTAAACTAATAGACTCGAAAGCAGGGAAATTCCCGCTAACTATAGCAAAAACTGAAACCTAAAATGAATAAAAAATAAAAAATGAAAAATCATGACGTTTGTCCCGAAGGAAATGAGGGAATCACCACTGAATATGCTCAAATGGAGATTCGGGAAATCGATTATTGGCCATTATCTAGATGCTGAGAACTGAAACCTACACCATGAGAAGATGGAGCGCCACGTAGCGTTAGGACTTGAAAGTAATGAAGCATGTAGGATAGAGTAAAGCTCAAATAAAACATCATAACTGAAAACAAGAACAAAAAATAAGATCATAAATCGGAGTGATCTGCTGAGTCTAAGCTAACTGGATCGCAATGAACAATTTATAACATGCTGGATGCAAACTAATGTTGAATATAATGATAAATGGTCAGTGCAGAGATTATGACTGAACTGTGGGAAGCACTAATAACGTAATAAATCTACCTTAGCTAAATGTGGACGTCCGATGTACGGCCCACGATGAAGGGAACCAAATATACCCGGCAAAGGTATAAAAGGCATACTGTGCGTGATCACGAAAATGAATTGCCGACAGAGGGGACTTACTACATACTTGGATAGTAGTTCTGAGAATATTGGGTACGCTAAACCCTCAGTCCCAACTCGGCTATAATGCCTATTCCCAAGAAAATTCTGTTATTAACTGATTATATTGATTTCGGTAATACTTGAAGCTTTGAATTGAAAATGCAACTGAGAATGCAAGAATAATCTGGTAATTATGCATTTATAACTGAGGCATTGTATATCGAAGGTCTGAATATATGTGCCTAGCAGGTAATCAAGAAATAAAGAAATACAAAGCTAGTGTTTTTAATATTCATGCAATAATCTGAGTAATAACATGATAATATGATTTGGAACATGTATTTAATAAATTCATGAAGTTATATCAATGTTCTAGAAACCTTAGGTTTAATCATGATAACAAAATCAAGAATCTGACTGAAAATAAGGACCCAATGGGTGAAAGGAACCCACTAGTGAAATCCCGCATACCTGGTGATGAAATCCACGGAAAAAAACCTAGGTTTTGTGGCTGGAGCTTGTGACGTTCTTGAACTAGGGTTTTTGAGCTTTTTTCTCCTCTCCTTCTTCTTATTTTCTAAGTTTTATTTAATGATTTGACTCGGATAGGTTATAATCATAATTCTAGGCTTAAACATACTAACATATGATAATTTAGGGCCAAAACGATAGGGCTTAAATGGAGTGGGAGAAGTATAAAAGACCCCTGGGAAGGTTGCTATCGAGCCTCACGACGGCCAGGACTCACTGTCCGTCGTGTGCCCGACGCCTCGTCGTTAGGTCCGTCGTGAGGGCCTGTTCGACGGGACTTTACTAAAATTGGCATAACGTTTTACACGGAGGTCTGATTTTAGCAAAGTTATTGTCTATGGAAAGATAATTCAATTATCTATCTATTGGTAGGTCATGGGAGACGTAATTCATTTATTACTAAGAGTTATGATCAGTATAAGTTGACCCAACTGCATTACCCCTTAACCGGGTGCAAATTTTCTACCTACGGTCCGTAGGTCCACCTACGAACCATGCTGGTCATCCATATCTCCTGTCAGAGAGTTGTTGAAGGGAGTCTTTATGGACGGTCACGGACTATGGACCGTCGTTAGACCTATGGACCGTAAGTCCGTCCGTCGTCCAAGACTTAACCATTATTTCTAGGCTGAAATTTTTGGGAGTTTCTTATCCCATTGATGGTTGTGTAGGATGGACTGTGGTTAAGGCTATGGTCCTTCGATGCCATCGTTGGTAGCACCTGCCGGTTTTTCTGATAAACTAATTTTTTGTCTGTTTTTTCTATGGGGTGTTACATCATCTCCCCCTTGGAAACATTCATCCTCGAAAGAAGTGTAAACTAGCTGAAATAGAGGGAGAGAGATGCAAACCCCACTACTAAACACTAAGAACTGAGTTCTAACTGAATTGAGTTCTGAGTACATGAAATTATGCTAAAAATTGAAGTACAAACTGAGGGATCATGATTCTAAAAATTAATTTACGCATGAATGAATGTAAAACTGAGGAGGAATTATTACCTCAAAATGGAGTGGAATAAGAAGGAAAAAGGTAAGGATACTTTGCTTTCATGGCTGCTTCTACTTCCAAAATAGCTCCCTCTGCTGCCTAACTCCTCCGTAAAACCTTGACTGAAACGACTTCTTTGTTTCTCAACCGTCTAACCTGACAATCAAGAATCTCAACTGGTACATCCTCATAAGAAAGACTATCTTTCACCTCCACACTCTCTAATGACACAATAGAGGCTCGGTCACTCACGCACTTCTTTAAGAGTTAGATGTGGAGGACTGAATGCACTGCTGCTTAATTTTACTGGAAAACTCTAAATATATGCCACGCCTGCCAATCCTTTTCAAGATCTTTGTAAGGATACATATCTAGGACTTGAGGTTTCCTTTCTTTTCAAATCTCATCACACGTTTCATAGGTGAGACTTTCAACAAATTCCAATCATCAAACTTGGAATCTAGTCCCTTCTCCTTATTGTTCATAAGATTTTTGAAGACTTTTTGCTTGTCTAATTCTATTCGCTAAGAGTTGCACTTTCTCCATATCATTAAACGACTTAATCTGCCTATCAAAGCTTTGCTGTTACATAATTTCAAACCAAACAAACAGGAGATCAATCTACGCCCATATAAAGCCTCATAAGGGGCAATCTGAATGCTAGAATGGTAGCTATTATGTAGGAAAATTCAATAAGAGGAAGGTGATCATCCCAACTAACCTTACAATCGATTCACAAATCTATCAACATATACTATAAGGTAATGAATGGTACGCTCTGCCTGGCCAATCCGTCTATGGATGAAAGTGTACTAAGGTTAAACTGAGTCAAAGACCATTTTTGGAAATGACTTCCAGAATGAGAGGTAAATTGAGGAACCTATATAGAGATGATAGGACAAAGGAACCCCATGCAACCTCACAATCTCAGTAAGGGCTAAAGTTGGCAGAGTCCTAGGACGAAATATGTAGTCTGACCGCCAAAAAGGAGAGAAAAGGACTTAGTCATCTATCAACTATCATCGAATCGAAAGTCATGATGTCTGAGAGTAAGAGGTAACCCTGGGATGAAATCCCTATTGAAAAATCCCACTTCCAAGAAGAATCTATTGATATTTGAGTCATACCTCCTGGTTCTCTTGATGTTCTACCTTGGACTTGCTGGCAATTGGGGCACTTACTCATAAAGTTGCTATATCCCTCTTGCATGCGATTCCACCAATAAACTCTACAGATAAGTCGGGTACATCTTTGTGGCACCTGGAGAATAATACCTGGATTATGAGCTTCTTTCTACAAGAATAGCCTGCCGCAACTATCCCACATCAGGAAACACACAATATACCTTAGGTAGCGAAGTACACCATCCCCCCCTTCGGAGAAAACATCCACTCTCTGATTGTTGACTGCACCCTTTCAGTTTAAAGCAAGTGATAGGATCACTCTCTTGCTTTTCCTAACCTCACTACCAAAAGCCAATTATGCCCCATCTGAAATGTTGACACCGGTGTCCTGATATACTAATAAGAGACTCCCAAGTTGCGAGCAATCCTATCAAACATCCCCTTCGTTATCTCATTTCTTTTTTCCTCCATGCGCACACTAACCCTAGAATCTTACTAAGAGACCGGACACACATTCGCCTTTCAGGATGATTAATTTGCACACTCCATATCATAATCCTTAAGTGAACTCAAGCCATCCTCTCTGACGAAGATTCAACTCTTCTCGTGTTGAACAAATACTGAAGGCTATTATGATCGGTTAAAGGTTAACACATCTACATTCAACCCATACAAAGTAGTGTCTCCATATCTTGAGTTCAAATACCAATTGCTGCATCTCGAGGTCATGAGCTTGGATAGTTCTTCTCATGCACCGTAAGCTTCTAGAGGCATCAGGATATACTTAATCTCTTTTCCTCACACACAACCAAGGTAACTCTGGATGCATCACACTAGATCACTTAACCATCTAAATCCTCAGTAGAGTTCAAGACAGGAGTAGTTGTAGTCAATCTATTTTCAATTTTGTAAGCTTTTCAAAATATTTACATTGGAAATTTACCATAATTTAGTCAACCAGAGTCAATGGTGAGACTATGGGATCAAATCCTTCCATGAAACTTCGTAATAAACCTGCCGAGACTATCAAACTCTGATATCGTAATAGTAGAGTTGGTTAGATCGTGGCAAATGTTTGTTTCACTTTGCTTCTACTTTTGTGACTATACGCATATCCTTCTTAGATACAATGTGACCAAGGAAAGCAACGGATTGCAACCAAAACTCACATTTACTAACTTACGCGAATAACTAGCGATCGTTGAGAGTATCAGAAGAATTCTGAATGACTTCCATGTTTCGTTTCTCAACCTAGAGTAAATGAGGATATCATCACATGTAGGGACGTAAGAACAAGTCTAAGTACTGTTTGAACACTCTGTTCATCAAATCCATGCATGATGAAGCTGCAGGAAGCATTTGGTTAATCCAAATAACTAACTAAAAATTCATTAACGACCATGACCGAATTCAGAAGGATGCGTTATGGAATGTCACTATCTCTGACCTAAGCTGATGATAACTGAATAAGGTATTCTTTGGAAATGGGTAGCACCCTGAAAATGGTCAAACATATCATTATATACTGGCGGTTGGGATACTTATCGTGATTAGACCTTGTTCAAACTGTCTATAGTCAAGCCACCATCTGAGAGAACCTTCTTTCTCTTTACGCAATACAATAGGTGCAACCCATGGTGAAATACAAAGTCTGATGATGATGAAACAATAGAAGGTCTTTCAAGTATAAGTACTTGTGAAATTCTAATCTCTGTTGGAGGAACATTCTGTAAGGAGGAAAATAGAAATAGGCTGGAATCTCTAAAGAGTCAATTCCAAAGTCGATTTCCCTTATGGGAGGAACCCAGGAAGATTTTTTGGAAATACTTCTGGAAATTCATAGACTATTGGAACTGACTCAAGAGATGGGGTTTCAAGGCTAGAATCCTAAACCGATCTAGATGAAAGAGATAACCCTTAGGCATCATCTTTCTGGCCTTAAGGTAAGAAATAAATCGACCCATAGGCGCTAGGCTATTACCCTTCCATTCTAAGATTGGTTCATCTGGAAACTGAATACGAACAATCCTAGTTCTACAATTTATTGAGGAATAACATGAGTGTAAAAAATTCATGCCTAGAATGACATCAAAGTCTACCATTTCTAACATTACTAGATCTGCTGAGGTGACTTTCTGAGAAATTGTGACAGGGCTATTTTGTATACCTATCTAGCTATAGCTGGGTCACCGACTGGAGTAGAGACAGAAAAGTTCCGAGAGATTTTCTTGACTAACATTGAATGGACTTTATACTAGTTAAAAAGGCAAAGTCATGTTGTGTCTTTCCATGAAGTGTTTCTGTCCTTGAAACTTATATTGAGTCAAATCCTTGAGGTTGTAGATGCCAATCTCAACAATTACTACCAGGTAATGACATCACACGAATATTTTTTTGACCTCATCAATGAATTCTGTGCGGTCCTTAAACAACTTGCGATCCTAAAAAAATTTAGGAGGATTCATCCTAACAAAATAACAAACTCTGGCTACCACTAATCGGTCATTTCTTAGTAGGAACTAGCAACCTACGGATGTGTCGGTTGGTCATACGTTGAGACCAAAAGTTGAATTGGCGTTCTGAAAATTACATCTGAACTTCCTGATATATACTAGAGGAACTGCATTAACATGAGTGCATAGCATTCAATGGCCTAAGCTCTATGAGAATGGATGATCTGAAACGTTAGAATGTCAAGTTTTATTGAATAAGATATATCTTACGCACCAATAGAGTAAGAAGAAGTGGAAGTTTTCAAAAACACTTCTTAGCCTCCTTCATTAGTATGGTGCACTCAACCATGAAAAGAAAACCCCTACTTAGTCAGGCTTTTCAAAACATCCAGAACTCTGAAACCCTAGTGTGTTCTATGATACCAAGTTTTTGTCACGCTCCGAAACTACCCCGAGACCGCATTACCACGGCACCTAGGACCACAAGGAGCCAAGGTAACCCTGCTGGGCATGATCATGATCATATAAAGACAATAATTTGACAGGAGCTAAATCATAATTAAAATGAAAATATAGGGAATACCCATATTCTATAACTGAGATATTTGAAAACAATGATTTTAATACAAAAGAAATATTAACTCATTACTTAGATTAACCTAATTTTGTCCGAAAATACCGTCTAAACTAGATTTGAAATACAGAGACAGGCCTTTGCTAAATCTAGCAAAACTTGAAACTAAATGACTAAAGACTGAAATGATACTCATGACTTTTGTCCTCGAAGAATGAGGACTCACTATTGAATCTGCTGAACTGGAGATCGAGAAATCGATCTATGCGTGATCTGGATGCTGAGAACCTAAACCTACATCATGAGAAGATATAGCGCACGTATGCGACAGTACTTGCCTCAAGTAGTCCATGGAGTGTTTTCACTGAATTCAGTCCTCAAACAGTAAATATTGACGACAATCCTCACTTGGACACCTCATTATTGTAAAATTTTTATGATGATCAATAAATAGATCTTTATAATCGACATATGAGTCGTCGTATCAAAAACCATATTTAGTATAGAAAGAGGTACCTCGAGGAGAATTAAGTAATTTCATTGACTTGTTAATGGTGGGATTCCATATACACATCCCCCTTTCGTGATTTCAAAGACAAATCAGCCCATTGGCAGGTTTGACATATAATTTTGACCCTCCCCGATAGAAATTGATTCATCGAGCTTCTTAAATTTTGAACCATCTCAAATAATTAATTTTATGAAATTTAAAATATCTTTCAAGTTATTTTAAGGTAATTTTGTCATTTTTATATGTTTTGTAGGTTTATTGTAATTTTTTATGTAACTAATATGTTTTATAAACATTTTGAAAATCATCTCAAAAAGATTTTAATTTTAGTAAGTATTTTATTATATTAGTTTAGTTTAAAATATGGTTATATTATTTAATCACTAGTTTACAATTAAGTTTATTATTTTGTTTTGTTAAGATTAATAAGTTCGTTAATCAATTCATATTAATTTTTCCTATTTGAATCCAAATCGAATCATCAAAAATTATTTCTTTTGGTTACATATTTAAGTTTGGCGAAATTATTAATTATTCTATTGCAATTGTAGCAAAATATCTTCAACGCATTTAGAGACCAAAGTTTTGGGCCTTTATTTCATCCCGTCTAGTTCTCATTAAGTAGGCCCAGTCCCAATTTTTCTCACAAAATACCCAGCCGAAAAATCGAGCGGACACCATTCGCTATCCATTGAGAAAAGTAGGATTTACATCTCCTCAACCTTATCTCTAAGAAGGAAGTCGAATTTCTAATTTAGTATTCACCCTTTGCTTTACCCAATCCCCCCCCCCCACACCAATCGACCCTATTTTCATCTTGAACCCTCATCATTGAGGTGTTATGGTTGGGAAATTTATTTTTGCAAGAAACAAAGTGGAGGTATAGGAAAAGTTGGGAGAAAAAAAATTGAGAAATAGGGGAAAAGGTTGTGGAAAAAATAGTAGAAAGCCAGCTTACATTGGAAACCAAAAATATAACGTAAGATAACGAGGTGCACAAAATCATATACAAAGTACATAGGGAATAGACTCTGAACGATCGGAGTTCGGAGTTTAGTTTTGAGTTTGCTTTCTCGTTCACTGCTTAGAGTTCGTCGGATTCTCACATGCGATGGTGATATAGCTCACTTCAACTCGTTCCCATCTCATTTTTCTGCCCGAGAAAGGTAATCTTGTTTTGATCTTTAACTTTTTTTAGTTGGAGTTTCGTTTGAGAACTTAAGCTCTCTATTTGTTTCTTCTCTCCCTTTGATTAATGCACTTGTCCCATCTTGGTTTACTGTTAATGTCCAATAATTGCTCGATTTAATGTCTTAGTTGATATTTTTTAGTTGTTGAAGATGAAGTTTAAACCCCTTCATTATTTTATTAGATGTCTTGTGTTAGTAGTATTTCAATTAGTTCATATCTTCCTCGCTATGTTGTTTTATGAGAATTGTGAGTCATGGTTGCCTCTGTTTTTGCTCTATGTCCGTCTGTTGCCTTAATTCTCTTGTGGAAGTTTAAATTTTTTCAAGTGGGAATTGGTTTGATTTGAACAAAACTTAGTACGATTATATAGTCTAATATGCTTTTAACATATTCAGTTTTATAGCCCAAGCATGATTTAGCATATTTTGTTTTCTTTTGACGTACCAACCGGTTGATTTTCTTTTTTCTTAATACTGTATTTTAAATTATATTATTATATAATAGATTGCGAGTTTTTGTTAAGATAATTCATTGTCTCGCCCTTTAAGTATGAATAATATTAAGCCTCGTGAATATCTTTGTATGTGGATATCCAGCCTTTGAGTCCATAGACTCTACCCTGCGTTTGAGTGAAAGTAGGGTTTTTTTGAAAACCCAACACCGACATCCAGTAACTCTTGATAAAATATAGGGCAAAGAAGCTGAAATATAGGAAACAGGAGTTGATATACAAGTTTTTATACAGTGGTAAATTTTTAGTATAACTTGCAAAGAATTCGAATGCAACACCTATACATTCAACGAACAAAAATGAAGAGCAGAATCGAAAAAAATGCGCTAAAAAGGGACAAAAGGGTGCAGCCCCCAATTTTAGTATTAGTACAGGTGGAGAGAAGAATAGGCCACACTCACTTTTACACCCATTTTAGATAAGACACAACTTTATATTGGTATTTGGGCCAAAGGGCCCAAGTTTCAAATATTAATTTCCTTGGTTCTTATCTATTTTCAATTATTTGACTAACAAATTCTGGTTATATTTGATTAATTTTTAAAGATAGAAATTTCTTTTTTAAATTACAAAAAATATAAATATTTGTTTAATATATTTAACACCCGATATCATAAAAAGACCAAAAAAATCAGCTTTTCAGAAATCTACAAGTGCAATCGATGGTTACCATTGAAGGACCGTAGCCTGACCCACGGCCCGTGCTGCACATCCGTCGACTGTGACTGAAACTTCCCCAAAAAAACTCAGCCTAAAAAATTTGACTAAGTGTTGAATGATGGACGGACCTACGGTACGTAGTCTGTGTTAATCGATCAACACCCCATTTACCCACTCTGTAAAAAGAACCATGGCTGACCAACACGTTCCGTAGATGGTCCCAGACTGTATGTATGACCGTGGGTGGAAATTAGCAGACAATTAGGGGGAAATTGAAGTTGGTTCAACTTCAAATGATCATAAATCTTAGGACAAATTGAATTTGGTGTCACATAACATACCAAAGATAGATAATTGAATTATCTTTCCATAGCCACCGACCTTCTTAAAATTACACCTCTAAATAAAAAATTATTCCCGTTTTAGTAAAGACCTATCAAAAAGACCTAACCTACGGACCCTAACAATGGACAGACAGTCCAAGGTCATCGTTTGGTCGGACAGAAATTAACCCAGGGGTCTTTTTGTCTTTTTCTACTTCGTTTAAACCTTAAAATACTTTTGACCCTAAATCATCATATTTTAGTCAGTTTAAGCCTAGAAACATAACAAAATACTTACCTAAGTTAAATCATTAATCAAAAACATAGAAAACAAGATGCAAGAAAGGAAAAAAAGGTCAATACCCCTAGTTCAAAAACACATCAATCTTCCAACAGTTCCAGCCTCAAAATGTAAATATTTTTCCGGGGATTTCATTACCTGTTATGTTATATTTCACAAGTGCGTTCCTTTTACCCATTAGATCCCTAGTGTTTAATTAAATTCTTTATTCTCATATCATGATTAGACCCAGGGTTTCTAGAACTTCAACATAACTTCATGAATTAATAAGTTATATGTTCAAAAAAAGATATGCATGTTATTATTCAATTTATCGTATGAATTTCAGAGCCCTAGCTATGTATATATTTAGTTCTTGAATTACACATGCTAGGTTAGATAAATTGTTGCATTCTCAGTTTGCATGTTCAGTTTTGAGCTATCTAGTATTTTAAAAACTCAAGCATCATTAATTAATTACATAATTCATTGGGAGTATTATAACACCGAGTTTGACTAGGGTTCAACATACCCAATTAGTCCAAGAACTACTAGCCAAGTACGTTTTAAGTCCCCTCTGTTTGCATTAGTTTAGTTGTCACACCAGCATTCCTTTATACCTCTTCAGGGTATATTCGGTCCTCTCGATGGGGCGTATCCCTAGAGCTCCAGATTTAGCTCATGTGGTTTTATTGCCGGTTACTAGTAGCTCCGAAATATTAGTCAGACTCTATGCATTGACCATATTCATAGTTCAGTTGTCATTCAGTCTTAACATGTTATAAATTTTGTCATTGCATCCAGTTAGCTCAGAATTCAGTATATCATGTTCAGATTATTATACATGCTTTTGTTCTTATTCAATTATGTTTTATTTGAGCTTTACTCTATCCTACATGCTCAGTACATTCAAGTACTGATGCATACGTGTGCTACATCTTCTCATGATATAATTCCAGGTTCTCAGCATCCAGATAGCGCTTAGGTCGATTTTTTATCTCCAGTTTAGCAGATTCGGTGGTGAGTCCTCATTCTCTGAGGACAATACTCATGAGTTCATTTCAGTCTTTTATTCATTTAGTTTCAAGTTTTGCTAGACTTAGTTTGGGCTTGTCCTATCATTTGTAGTCAGTTAGAGGCTGATTTCAGACGTAGTTATCTTCAACTTAGTATTGAGTTAATAACTTCCTTGCATTAAACTCGTCAGTATTTAAACTATTTTAGTTATAGAATATGGGTATTCCCCTTTTTTTAATTTTAAATTATGATTTAGCTTCTGCATCAGTTATTTCCTTTAGTATGCTCAATATCATGCCAACAGGGTTAGCTTGAGATCACTTGTGGTCCTAGGTCCGGTGTGTGCGTCTCGAGGGTAGCTCGGGGCATGACAAACTTGGTATTAGAGCCATAGGTTTAAGAGTCCTAGGATGTCTTAAAATATGAATAAGTAAGATTATTTTCATGGGTTTGTGAGTGCACAAACTCTAAGGAGCGGAGGCTACAAGTGTTTCGAGGAAACTTACTTCTTATTACTCTTATCGTGTGTAAGGTATGATATTATTCTTCTCTAAGTTGAAATTGTACATTTTGGATCATGCCTTCTGTAAAGCTAACACTAGGAATGCAAATTCCAGGAATATAAATGCAGCTCCTCCAATGCCATATAAGAAAGTCCCCAACGTTGAGTTCACGAATTCCATACAGATGTTGGCTCAGCGTATGACCAACTAGAAGAACTGGGTTTAAGATACTATGAATGAAAATGGTGGATCAACAGCAGCCAGAGTTTGTGACTTTTTTAGGATTAATTTGCCTTAGTTCTTAGGATCACACACTAGTGAGGATCCTCAGAATTTCTTGGAAAAGATCAAGAAGATATTTGAGGTGATGTAGGTTATTGAGAATGATCGGGTGGAGTTGGCATCATACCATTTGAAGGATGTTGCTCATATCAGGTACACTAAGTGTATGAAAAATAGGGGTACAGACGCAGCTCCTATCACTTGGGATTGCTTTAGTGAGACCTTTCTAGACATCTTTTTCCCAATAGAGTTGAGAGAAGCAAAATCCCAAGAAATTAATGAAATTAAGGCATGGTAACATGACTGTTCAAGAGTATGGACTCAAGTTTAACCAACTCTATCGATATGCTCCTCACATGGTTGCTTACTCTAGGGCTTAGATGAGTAAGTTCTTGTATGGAGTGTTAGATTTGGTGAAAACAAAGTGCAGAAACTCTATATTACTGGGAGATATGAATATCTCTAGGCTTATGACTCATGCTCAGCAAGTTGAGGGTGATAATCTTATGGAACATGTCAAGGAGAATAAGAAGGCTAGGATTGGGAACTATGGCTACTCTCAGCAACAATCACGTTGTTGAAATCGCTCGCACAGTCGGATGGAGTTTTCATCCCCAGCCCCTTCATCAGCTAGTGTTCCATCCTTCGAAAACAGGTTTGACTAGAAGGTTAGAGCAGCAGGCTCTAAGTCTAAAGGAAGTGTTTCAGGCACCAAGACTTACCCCACTTGCCCTAAGAGTATTCAAAACCATACAGGAGAGAGTCTTGCATGAAAGAAAGTATGTTTTGGGTGTGGTCATCACAAGTTGAGGGATTTTCCTTCAATAAAGTGTCAATGAGGAGGAAATGGTAGAGATGAGTCTACAACTTCATCAGCACCAACAAGTCTTCCGACTCAGCTGGGTAACTCATCTGGTACAGGTGGCAGTCAGCGCCTGAACAGGTTGTGCTAGATCAACGTATTTCCCTGGATAACTGGTAAATACTTCTGCTACGAAAAAGGTTGTGATGAGAAATGCTCAATTTTTTGCGCTCTTTATATGCTCTTCAGGCTCACCAGGATTAGGGAGGTTCTCCTGACATAGTTACTGGTACGAGTCTTTGACCTTGATGTGTATGCATTGTTAGATCCAAGGGTATTTTTTTGTAACTCCTTACATAGAAGTTAAAAAAAAACGACAAAGGAAGGAAAGCCCCCTAGTAACCTCAATTCCCTTACCTAACACAGCTCCCCCTTCTAAACAACCAAGATTCCCCAAACACCCAACACTCCCTATTCCCCAACCCCTCCCTCCCCCCCCTCCCCTTCCATCATTAGCTCCCCGCTCCTAACTAAACCGACCCCCATGCTCTTTACAACAATAACCCCCTATCCCAACAACGACTCCCCCCAATCCACAACGACACACCACCCCACCCTCCGACCCTCACCCATAATCGTCGATCATTTCACCATTAACTACCCACGCTTAACCGCCTCACCACAATAATCCCAAAAGCACTCCCTCCACACACCTCCACCCACAACTCCCCCCCCACCCCCCCCCATTCCCCCGATTTCCCCCCATACGAACTCACTCTTCAACAACTCCCCCTAAATCCCCCATACCCCGCATAACATCCTCCCCTTCCATCCCAACCCCCGCTCGAACAAACCAACCCCCTTCCAACCACTAGTCCCATAATCTCCCACCTACCCACCCCACCACCCCCTCCTTCCCACCCCACCACTCCCCACTACTCACACCCCCCAACTACCCCCACCCACCCCCCCAATGTTAACCCGCCCTCATCACCACCTCCCTCCTAACCCATCACCCCCCACCCCCACCCGCCCATCCATTCACCAAACCCTTTACTGCACTCCCCTACATCTCTACCGCACCTCAAACTTCACCCCCAAATCCCACACTCACAACCACACATCTCCTCTCCCAATCCTCTCCCCATTCCCTCCCTCACCAACCCCCCGACACACATCCTAATCCCCCCCCCAACCCCATCATATTCACTCTCCAAAACCTATCTCCCAACACGCTACTGACCTGCACTCACCCGCCACATGTCGCACCCCAACAACAGCCAGCCCTCCACCACGTCGACCTCACCCCGATGATCGGCATCAACGTTCACCATCGGCTCGTGCTCCTATGCCACCTCCTTTTTCCTCCTCCCTATCAGCCTATCCAATCCCGTATATCTGCTATTTTCTAATCATTTTTCTCGGTTCTAGATCTCTCAGAATCATTCAAAGTCTCTACTCCAGTCGGTGACCCAATTATATCTAGATGGTTATATAGAAATTTACTTGTCACAGTCTCTCAAAAAGTCACCTCACCAGGTCTGGTAGAGCTAGAAATGGTAGACTTCAATTTCATTCGAGGCATGTATTGATAACTTTCATGTTATGCCTCACTCAATTGTAGAACTAGGATTGTTCGTTTAAAGTTTCTAGACGAACAAATCTTAGAATGGAAGGGTATGTGGGTCGATTTAGTTATGTTATTTGGACTAACCAATGCTCCTGAAACTTTCTTGAGTTTGATAAATAGAGTGTTCAGAAAGTACTTGGACTTGTTAATTATCGTCTTTATTGATGATATCCTCATTTACTCTTGGAATGAGGAAGAACATGCAAGTCTTTTGAGAGTTGTTCTGTAGATTCTCAAAGATCGCCAGTTATTCGCTAAGTTTAGCAAATGTGAGTTCATGTTTCAATTTGTTGCTTTCCTTGGTCACGTTTTATCTAGTGAAAGGATCCGAGTATATTCACAAAAGATAGAAGCATTAAAATAATGTCCAAGACCTACCTCTGATACATATATCAGAAGTTTCTTAAGTCTAGCGGGATATTATAGAATATTTGTTAAAGAATTCTCATCCATAGCCTAACCATTGACTATGTCAAGTTTTAATGGTCAGATGATTGTGAGAAAAGCTTTGCAGAATTGAAAACTAGACTGACTACAACTCTTGTCTTGACTCTATCAGAGGGTTTAGATGGTTATGTGATTTATTGTGATGCATCCAGAGTTTGCCTTGGTAGTGTGTTGATGCAACGAGATAAGGTTATAGCTTATGCTTCTAGACAGCTTAAGGTGCATGAGAAAAACTATCAAACTCATAACCTCGAGCTCACAGCAGTGGTGTTTGCACTCAAGATCTGGAGACACTACTTGTATGGTGTTCATGTAGATGTGTTCACTTATCATAAGAGCCTTCATATATGTGTTCACCCAAAAAGAGTTGAATCTTCGCCAGAGGAGATTACTTGAGTTCTTTAAGGATTATGATATAAGTGTGCATTATCATTTTGGTTAGGTGAATGTAGTAGAAGACACACTTGGTAGACTATATAATGGGTAGTGTAGCCCATGTTGAGGAAGAAAAAAGAGAGCTAGTGAAGGAAATTCACAATCTTGCTCGCTTAGGAATTTTCCTTATGATCATATCAGACAGTGGTGTAATAGTTCAAAATGGGAAAAATCTTCTTTTGTAGTGGTGGTTAAGGAAAAAAAAGACAGATCCCATCTTTCTAGAACTTAAGGGTGCAATCCATAATTAGAGAGTGGAGGTTTTCTCCAAAGGGGGTGAGATGGTGTACAAACAAGGGTGTATGACTCAAGAGATCGACATTTGAACTTGGAAGTGGGAAGCAATCAATATGGATTTCATCACAGGGTTACCTCTTACTCCTAGACATCATGACTCTATTTAGGTGATAGTTGATAGGATGAATTAGTTTCCTGCATTTTGGCTGTCAAGACTACAGATTCGGTAGACTATGCCAAGCTTTACGTTAATTAGATTATTAGGTTACATGGTGTTCCTTTGTCTATCATCATAGATAGAGGTCCTCAATTTACCTCTTATTTGTGGAAACCATTTCAGAAGTGTCTTGGTACTCAACTTAACCTTAGTACAACATTTCATCTACAAATTGCTGGACATGCAGAGTGTACCATTCAGAACCTAAAGGATATGTTGAGAGCTTGTGGGATCGATTTAAAGGGTAGTTGGGATGACACCTTCCTCTGATTAGAGAGTGTGGCAGTGAAAGATAGGATTTCTTATGAGGATGTACCAATTGAGATTCTTGACCGTTAGGTTAGAAAATTGAGAAACATAGAAGTCGCTTCATTCAATGTTTTGTGGGGGAGTCAGTCCGTAGAGGGAGGTACTTGGGAAGCAGAAGCAGCCATGAGCCAAGTATCCTCACCTCTTTCCTGCCGATTCCACTCCAGGTTGAGGTAATAGTTCCTCTTCAGTTTTACAGTCATTCATAAGTGAATTCAGTCTTAGAATTATGTTTCCTTAGTTTGTACTTGCATTTTAAACGTATTTGCATTTTATCGGAACTCAATTCAGTCAGAAACTCAGTTCTCAATGTTTAGTAGTACAGTTTGCAGCTCTCTCTGTATATTTCAACTAGTTTAGTCTTCATTCGAGGACGAATGTTCCCAAAGGGGAGATAATGTAACACCATGTGTCCAAAATAGACCTTTTTTTTAAATCTGCAGGTGCAATCAACGGTTACTATTTACGGACCATAGATTGACTCACGACCTTTGCGGCACATCCGTTTATTGTGATTGAAACTTCCCCAAGAAAACTCAACCCAGAAAATTTGATTCAGTGTTGAACGATGGACGGACCTACGGTCCGTAGGTTAGACTATGTTCCGTAGTCTGTGTACGTCGATCAACACCCCATTTATCCACTTTCTGATAAGAACCAGGATTGACCAGCACGGTCCGTAGATAAACCCACAGACCGTAGGTATGAACGTGGCTGGAAATTAGCAGACAGTTAGGGGGAAAATGCAGTTTGGTCAACTTTAAATTATCATATATCTTAGCACAATATGAATTATGTTTCCCTTGAAAAACAAAAATATATAGAAAACTGAATTATTTTTCTATAGCCACTGACCTTTCTAAAATCATATCTCTGAGTAAAAAGTTATGCCCATTGTAGTAATGGCATGTCCAACAGACCCAACCTACAGACCGTCGATTGAACGATGGACTGTTAGTCCAGGTCGTCATTTGGTCCGATAACAATTAACTTAGGGGTCTTTTTGTTTTTTCCTACTTCATTTAAACCCTAAGATACATCATTTTGACCTTAAATCATCCGATTTTAGTCAGTTTAAGACTAGAAACATAACTAAAAATTATCAAGTCACATTTTTGTTAATTTCAAACACTGTTAAGGAAAATCAATAAAGCATGAAAGGAGAAAAAAGAACAAGCATCTTTTGCAGTTCAAAGAAACGACTTCCTTGGTATTACGTTCCTTTTTGGCTTCAACAATGCCCACGTCTCACAAAATTTAAATATTTCTATTGATTTCATACCACCAGGATTTCTCTTCCCTGTGATGATTCTTCCACTAGGGGGTTCCTTTCACTCCCTTACCGGTCAATTAGTGTGTTATTACCCCGCCTCACGTTCTATTCTTCTTATATCACATGACTTAGCACCCTCCAGGAATTCTATTCAACTTTAATTTTAGACTTCTATGTTTTAATTGTACTTTTTAGTTATGACCCCTGCTTCAAAAACCCTAGATACTAAATGTTATCTTTTAATCTCCTTTTATCATCGCCAAACTTTAAGATTACCCTAGTCGCATGTATTTCTTTTAATGTCTTGTACTTCTATTACAACATTGCTAGAGTTTTCAAGTATATTGCTACTTGGTTATCTATCATCTGACCTGGTTTCACCACTACAAGCCCCTCTATTAGCAGATTAATTGGTGCATGTCTCAATTTGCAGGTTCATTTGGAGCTTTGATAAGTATTTTTTTTTTATGAGAAACTCAACCATAATTAGGTTGTCCCATTACATAAATAATTTCACCCCTGGGAAGTAGGATACCCATCACCGAGTTGTGAATAGGTTTTGTCTTATACCCCTATTTAGTCCCGAATATGACTATTTAGCTATCCCAAGTTTCAGCCGGTTTGTAAGTCCCTATGCGGGACTCAGTTTAGTGATAGTGCCAGCCATTGCCTTTATAACGTTTGGTAGGTCTTATATGGCCGTCCTCTCGATTGGTGCCGCCCCCTATAATCGGGGACTCACACATTTGTTTAGATTCAGGTTGTATTTTATTGTCGGATCATTAGAGCTCCTCCCCCTTCTTTTTCTTCTTTCTCTCTCCCCCTGATCAGTCAAACGTACCTAACTGCATTTTCTCTGACCATATCATTCACTATTGTTCAGTATCACATTCTGTGTCAGCATGTTATAAATTTTTTCCTTGAAGTTCTATGTTAACATCAAAATGACAGCCTATATCACATGTCAAGCACGTTATATACTGATTTCCATGTTTGTTTAGTTATGGTTATTTTCAGCAGTAACTGTGCTCATCCTACATGCTCAATCAGTCCGTCAAGTGCTGAGCATAATTTTTGTGGACTACTTTGCTCGGGATGGCAGCCGCCCACCCGGTGTCTTTGCATCCAACGATCGTGCGTTTAGGTCCCCGATTTTGAGTCTAAGTTATGATTAGATTCACGTGGTGTTCCCGTCCGTCATTCTCATGGCATAATAGGCATGAGTTCATTTCAGAATTTTAGTCAGTATTTCAGTTTTGCTACACTAGCTGGGGATCTTGCCCCTCCCTGCACAGTTCTAGTTCTAGTTCACGAGGCCTATTTTCTTACATTTGAGTTATTGTCTCAGCTTAGGATCGAGTAATGCACTTTCACCTTATAGAATAATCGTTTCAGTGGTTGAAATATTTCAGTTATAGAGGATGGGTTATTCCCATATTTCATTTAAAGTTATGATTAGCTCTCAGCCCACTCTTGGTTATTTCTTTTATGCCCCTTCGGGCTCATTATTTAACTTTTCATGTTTTTTTTGCAGGGTAGCTTGGGATTCCTTGTTGGGCACCTAGGCCTCCCTTGTGGTCCTGCATGCTCCGGCGGGTTACACGGGGCCCGTTCCGTCCCCCCCGTGATCACAATGAGATGTTGTTTATTACTTTTTTAGCCCTTTTTTTCTGTTTATGTTTTTTTTCTGTCCATATAAGTTAACTTTTTCATTCTTCAATCTTAAGATATCAATCTACGGTAATTCCTTGCCCTTACAAGATAAGTTATTTATATATTTGCTGTAGGCCAACTTAGTAATGATAAAATAATTATGAATTTTTTCCTTCTAGTAGCTTTGTAACATTTATTTTGATATTAGACGCATTGGTGAGATATTGCTCATTTTTTAATCTTTATATAATCGAACTCATAACCGCACTCTTTTTCTTCATGTTACCGTGACATTTGATTTTCTCTCCTTTTTTACTGGCCTAATCTTCATAAACCTCCCGGAATTTAGATTGAATTTCGTAAACATTTTTGTAACAAATTGATTTAAACTTTTAAATCTTTTGAATTTTTCTTTTTCCCTCAAGTGTGTATGTTTCTGTAGTGATTTTACCTACAAATTATAGTGGCGCCACTATGTGTTTGTTTTAAGATTATACGTCATTATTCTCTTTAAATCATAAGCTTTAACCCTACTTTTGTGAAATTCACCCTAGTCCCTATTTTGTTTCTTTTTACAAAATTTTAAAGAGGACAGAACCCAAAATTTAAGCGATGCATAAAGTGGGTGTGATCGATGTCTCCGAAGCTGCCTTTCCAAGTCGGCCCTACCCCCTTTTTTTTTGTTTCTAAGAGTTTTTTTTCAGTGGATCCCTGGGTGAAAATTATTTGTTGTATCTATTTTACTGCCCCTTGTGACAATACATCCTCTAGACGTGCCGCGTTCATTAATTTGATGCAGTGGTTTTGTCTTTTGTATACAAAATGAGGCGAGAATTGTATGGTGATGCCCACCCAAATTTTGCAAACTGCTATTTTCCCCACGACATGTTGCATAGTAGAGGATTCTAGTCGAGGAAGCCTTTATTCTTAGAGTTAATTGAGTTCCGTATGACAACTTAACCATTTGGTCCCCCCCGCTTTTTTTTCCAGTTCCATTTGTAAGTACCTTCCCGATTTTTTTGCATTGCACTCTTTATAGTCGTTAAACATGCAAAAGATACCATTTGAGAAAAGGTATATTTGTATATAGGGATCTAAGTTTGTATCGAAATCTCCAATCATGACCAAAAGCAAGAAGAAACGAAAGCTTCACCTGGTCGACATTTTTGTTTTTCACCCCTGGATCAGTGACCGACTTCTTCTTTGAAGCTTTTTCGCCGCAATCAAACTTGTGTTTGGTCTATGTTACAAATATGCCACTTTTTGTCGCCCCCACCTCGCAGTTTTTTTCCAGTTATGTAAGTAAACTCAATTTATGTAGGCACATAACTTTTAAACCGTATTTGTTATTTTCCAACCCAACCGCATGCATTTCACTCCCTCATATGTAACTATTTTTAGATATTATTCTTATATCTATTATATTATATTATAGATATTCACCTATCACTTATCCTATATATGATACTAGATGTATTTTTCAGATATATATTCCTTGACGATATTAGATATTATGATGATATAATGTATGTATTTAATTTCTTGAATTTCCCATGCATTTAAGATGTCTTTCACTAGTTTGTAATTATTAAGAGTTCACCATGTCTGTGGATAATTCCATCCAATTTAGCGTTAAGGGTATTTCGATATGTCTTCCCCTGATCTACCGCGTTTACCTTAATGTTGCATGCTATTTATATGATGTGATTTCCCATTTTTAGTTTTTCCCGCTCCCCCCCGTGTATTATTTAGTAGAGATGATTTGTTTTTTTCACCGCGAGCACCCCGCCAGTATCGCCCCGCCACCTTACAGTGTTTTTTCTCTAAAAGGAATTAGGTTGTGATCAATTTTTTGTCCAATTATGTAATCATACGTAAAAGTGTACATGCTACACTCGTGCCTTCAGTTAAATTTATGTAGTTTCCATCAAATGATTGTTCCTGCACGCAAGCTAGTAGACAACGCTACACCTGTGTTCCATAAAGTAGGACCGTGTACTCAGTTTACATACTTTTTATTCACTTGTTTAAAAACCAATAATTTTAGATACCGCACAATAGTTGGTAGAGTTTTTCAATTAGTTGCATGTCTATCCCCACGATTATTTGTGTTTACCCTCCTTGTACCATAAATTACATCAACATTACCTTTTATCCGTGTACCCCCTTGCCGCCTTATTTTTGAAAATTCCGCCTTAATTTTATGTTTTCGGAATTCATTTCATATAGTCATGTTATTTGCTATGTCTCTTAACTTGTGTTTCCTCTTTAGCTACGTTGATCCCCGTCGACCATTACTTGTGTCGCAAGATCTATTCGCACTATGGACGGTAGAGCCTAATATATAAGTACACCCTATCATCCTCATACTCGTTGTGGTACTGGCACTGAGTTTGTTATTATTGTTGGCTCTATGCAAAGATGGATTATATAGATGTAAATTTGTCAGCTGTCTTGTTATCATCCTACGAAACCCCATCGGATTTATTTAGTCTCGCACAAACGTAGAAGTCTAAATTTAATGGAAACGTGGATATTTAATTTGTCAATAGGGAGTATTACATTATGTGATGCTTTAAACTACCGCCAAGCCTGTATCCAAAGTGACCAATGCTTGATTATACATTTACAGGACTATTTATGCCCTAACCATAGACTCCGCATCGGTGGACTGGCAATTGTACACTTTTTACCCAAATGCCACGCATATAGTATTACAGCTGAAAAATTAATATCTAGGTTTTTTTTTTTTAACCATTCCAAAGAGTACTCTTTTTAGCACTGATACTTCAATTGTCTCAACCAAAATAGACATAATTGATAAGTGACCAAAACTCCCGAACCCCCAAATACTAATGACCAAGGATTGATTATGTAACACCAATTCCCGGGATGTAACCACCAATGAACCTCCATTGATTGTTTATAAACGTGGTTTAAAACCTAGTTCTAAATTGCCCCCACTCAGATTCTCCCTTGCGGAGTCCCTAATTTTTATTTATTCACCGATCTATCCAATTGACACCCCTCCAGGAGTTCCCAACCATGCTAAAGTCCAATGTTTATCTCCACTTTTATGCATCCTCCTTCTTTTATACGTGGTGTCACTTTTTTTGGTTATATAGTACCATTTATTTATTTTTTAACTCAAGTTTCTTGCCTGAGGTACAAAAAGCCCCTTTTTATGCAAGTTTTATATTTAAAGTTTCTATTTGTCTTTGCAGGAGGCCAGGAAATCTCCGTCCAGTTTAGCCAATTGCTGACGATTTGAGGTAGCGACTTGATACTGAAGGGAAGATGGGGACGTTTTGACATAGTGTGGGATTAAGAGGTTGTGACGGTCCAGTCTCTGGCCTTTTGACGGTATCTCCCCCTCACATGCATGTCACGTGACGTGTTTAAGACCCCTCACCACGCAGGAAGTGATTGTACCCCAGTACCCAAATTCCAACAAGAGTTTTTTGGAAGTCTCCGTTGAAACGGCATATGTTACCACTCGACGTGACGTTTGGGCCATTCATGGAGGTCCGTCACACTTTACGTTGAGGGGAACGAAGACGTTAGCAGCACCGAGGTAAATGCACACAACGTATGTGGAAGACGGAGTCACGCAGGTCGTCATTGACCTTATACGACGGTCATTAATGCAGTTGCGTCCCGTCGACCAGCCGCCGTCTTGTGGCAGAGTTCACAGTGTAATTGAATTATGGTTCTAATTTAGGTTTTTGTATGTCTTTTATAAATAGTTCGAAAAAACCTCGTTTTGTGAGATACGACACTCCTGATAATCGATTCTTACAATACTTAGACACGATTATTCTACTTATTTTACGCATATCCTTTATTGCCATGTTAGTCGTTGCGATTCGCTTGTGGATATTCTTTATCAAGTATTTTCTTTTTGGTGTTTTATTATTTCCTCAAGCAATCCCTGTTCGTGGACTGTTTTTGACTTTCTTTCTTATTGTGGACCACGTTATAGTATTGTATTTACTTATTTATGTAAATGTTTGACTATTTTGTTTGTTCCCCTCCCCCTGAGCGCGCGAGTGAGTAATGTAAAATCTTCATATCCACCACTATGCCCGTTTTTGTGAGGGGAAACCAACAGGTCCCAATTTACATGAGCGATTTCAACCCCTAGCCTCAAAACTATAAACAATTCTTTAGAA